>OZ004693.1:14171362-15371362 GCA_963924545.1 Pogonocherus hispidulus
TCTAAATTGGATAAAACTTATGTACGGCTACGTGGTAAATTTTGTTTTAGTGAACTCTTTTAGATACAATAAATTAAGAACTAAATCGCTCAGTTCCTATCTCCTGTGCTTTCCGACGTAGCCATATATCCATATTTACTGAAACACTCCATGTTTATGAATTATATTTGAAGTGGCTGCCAGAATCTGCTAGATTTCATGTTGCCAGTGGACAAACGGAAAAGGCACTGGAAACCTTGGAGAAGATTGCAAAAGATAATGGAAAACCTATGCTATTGGGGCGGTTGGTTGTTGATGACGCCATGACTTCTTCCCCACATAGGGGAAGATTCAAAGATTTGTTAGTACCTTCTTTAAGAATGACATCTTTGTTGTTGTGGTTTATATGGTAAGTATTAAAAAATTATTATGGAGGTTTTCAAAAAAAATTGGCCACTTTATGTAACTTTTCTTAAAAAAAAATACTAAAACACCAGAGAAATATAATTTTGTATTATTACATCTTAAGTGCTGAGTATTTTATTTAGAAAAATATTTCTTTCTGATTTTAAAAGTAAAAGAGAAAACTAGTATATTACATGTGCAATTACAGGCATATGTGTCCAGTTACAGGATACAGTAGATATTAATAGTAGGTAATTAAAATACATGTAAAAAAGAAAAATAAGACAGAAAAGTATAAATAATGCTAGAACAATATATGCTGTAAATACACAATAGAATACCGCAAACAAGTTACATGGTACATATCACAACAAATAATGAATAAAAGGACAGTAACATGTATTATCCAAATAAAACACTGCTGAATACTACAACAAAAGACGTCAATCTTGTTCTCTGTTTTATTATATTGAGAAATCATGTGAAATATAGGAGATGCTATGAGAGTATTACTATGTGCTGCAGGCAGATTAAGAATATTGTTATTTCTTGCTGAAATTCTTGGAAACTTTATTTGAATATTGCCCAAAATATCCGTTCAGCTCAAAAAAGAATTAAGAATCTTATATAAGAAAATACTTGGTATACTATCTCCTTTTGGAAAGTTGTCTTCTTATAAATCGTGTGGAAAGCCAACTGGAGGGTATATATGATCCACTAAATACACAGTTGACTTTAAAAAATGTCCGTATTTTTTTCCATATGAACCATAAGTAACCATATGAATAGTGAATAGTGTATATCAGGCCTCATACAACTGATCCATATTCTAATTTTGAATGTAGCAAAGTTACAAATCTGTTGGCATTTCTTATAATAAATCCTAGCCTTTTAAACAGACAAATTTGTTGTCTCGCAAGTGTTTTATAAATGTTAATCTAGGAACAAATGTTACTCCCAGATCTTTTATACAGTCAGGTCTGTTAAGTGAAATATCACTTAGTTTATAATATAATTAAACATGATGGGATGTATTTTTCTAGTAAAAGTCATAACTAGGCATCGCGAGTTGACAGTACATTCCAGGCTCATATTTTGTTTGTTATACCTGGACAATGATTAATTGGGTTATATTATAAGAAGTTTTTTTCAATGATCACTTGGATTAGTAATCGGTTGTCGTTAATCGAATTCACGTTGGAATTAAGAGGGAATTCCCTTCTTTACACGATGCAAATATGCGGTGACAGCAGTCAAGCGAATCCACATTGTGCATAAAGATGACACATCAAGTAAAAAAAAATTACGCTACGCATACATGTGGCATCTGCCTTGAGAGGGTTAAAAACATACATTCAGGATTCTCAAAGATCAGAAGAGGGGCTGACATAACATAAAAGTAGTGTTGCAGGATTTTTCTTGAGATTAACAAAAAATAAAAATACTATAAGCAAGAGAAATTATTGTTTACCTGTAATCTGATTATGGGATTCTAATTAGACTTGTTTTTAGGATGGCATGTGCATTTTGTTATTACGGATTGGTATTAATGACAACAGAATTATTTGAAACATCAGCCATAATTTGCTCTGAGAAACCAGTTCCTATTCAAACATTAGATACGTGTGCAGCAGATTGTCGGCAATTGCAAACTACAGATTACATGGATTTACTTTGGACAACACTGGCAGAATTCCCAGGTTTTAAAATATTTATAGTACTTAATAATACAGTCAAATAATTAATATTTTTTAGGAATTTTTATCACTATATTTATTATCGAGAGATTTGGTAGAAAGAAAACGATGGCTGTACAATTTGTTGCTTATGCAGTCTGTTGTTGCTTTTTAATGGTTTGTACTGAGAAGTAAGTAATACTTAACATAATTTTCTATTCAAATATTCCATAAAAAAATTTGTAATGTCGGAGTGTAATTTTTTAATACATTTTTTCCAGGCGTGCCTCTTTGACGATTATGCTCTTTTTTGCTCGAGGCATAATCGCTGGTGTATTTCAAGCAGCTTATGTTTATACTCCCGAGGTATACCCCACATCATTACGAGCAGTTGGGGTTGGTTCGTGCAGCGCTATGGCTAGGTTTGGAGCAATGGTTACTCCATATGTTGCTCAGGTAAATATCTCTAGCCGAAATTGTTTAGGAAATATACAATGCTACAGAGTTTTAAGTTTTAATTTTTAGGTTTTACTCAAGTCTTCTATATCACTTTCAACCACAACATATGCTGTAGCAGCTATTTTAGCAGCGATAGGATGTCTACTGTTACCTATAGAAACAAGGGGAAAGGAACTTACTGAAAATGTTCAACAACATGCAAATGCAAATGTCACTAGGAAGTAAATATTTGTTTTTAAGAATTGATGTGTTATAGAATTTAAGACTACACTGGTTCAGTATTACTTTTACTGTACTGTTACTCAAAAAATTAAACCAAAGTACTTAATGCTTCATTGCACAAATTTACCATAGTATTTATGTAGACATATTTATTAATTTATATAATTTATTAATTTTTGTGATATGTTGGTGCTGGTTATTTTTATTTATATTTTATAACTTTTATAAATTTTATATGAAAACTTTAATTAATGCACATGTGAATAACTTTATTAAAATTTTATTTAAAAATGGATGCGTATAAAATGCACAGTCACAGTTGTCCTGGAGCTAACTTACTTCTTACTAATTTCCCATATTCATTGGCACCAGCTTGGTTGGCTTCTGCATATCCCGGGATGGCCAATGAACACCTGTTGACCCATGCGGCTATATTTGCATAAGGCGAAATGTCCCAACCAACTGCCTAAATAATAAATTTATTAAATATCGCAATATATTTTTTAATATTACGATTAAAGTCAGAAGCCAGTTTAATTAGTAACCTGTTAGTTGCTGGCTTTATGTTGATTTTAATGATCTAAAAAATGAAAAATTGTGTTCCCCTAATACAAATAAAAGTGTATATCTTTAAAACAGGATATACCGTGCATTTTCTAAAGAAAATCTGATTAAAATTACTATTCATATTCTCAAAAAGTTAAGAGTTACCAAAGATGTTTTGATTTTTCAACCATATAAGGAGTCATTTCATACCATCCTTCAGAAATTGTATTTTATAATGGTACAAAAGAATAATTTTGAACAGGATCATACACGCTATAAAATTGTCATAAAGTAATAAAGTAATTGTTTAAATCTATCTTTATCTAAATCATCTTTTGTGGTTTGTCAACCACAAAACCACCACTGTGATAAGGAGCCATCTAGAGAGGATTTTCTTGTCTAATAAGAGTATATTAATATTATGATTGAAAACAAAACAACATTGATCAAGACTAGTTTGTTATAAAGCTGCAGCTATGTTAATGTAATTGCCATTATATTGGGTTAGTAGGTACGAGTTTACTTTATTTCATAGCTTTTCTATTCAGAATGTGTACATAATTATACATGCCACAGACTTCATATATTACAAAAATCAGGGCTGAGTTTGGCTTTGTCATCACTAAGGCAACGTGGGATGGTTTGGATTATTGTCACATGATTTTAGAAGAACTTGAGAATTTAATTTGCCAATGGTTGCCAAGGTTTTTGATGAACTTTTATAGTAAGCTAAACTCATAAATATTTTGAGTTGAAAATGTATGTGGCAATAAGTAATATGCTGTTATTCGAAAATATATATTTTTTTCTATAGATATGAAACAGAACATTATAATTTGGAAGAAATTATAACGCACAATAAGATAACAAAAATAAGATGACATGTATCTTTTTTATCTGTCTAACAAACTTAATTTACAGAGCCCTCGAAATAGAGAGAGTTCTTATGAGTATCCTCGAAAAGATAAAAGATAGTAAAAACAAATAGTTGTCAGATTTTTTAATGACATTTGGCAAATAAGAGATTGCATTGGTTGCAATATGCTATTAGAAGCCATCTTTTGGAACTTCAACGAACTTTGCAATTTGTTGATCTGTTGAGCAAAATTCTGTATTTAGGGTACCACACTTTTTAGCATCAGTTTTTTCCTATAGAATTAAAGTAACAAAACATGCTTTGACAATTGTATCTCTTGTTGTTCAACACAGTTCACATTTTGAATATTTTATATTAAATTACATTTTGATTTCTTAGAGATGAACAGAGTTGTTAACCAATGAGTGAAATAACTGACTAATCTTTCTGAAAATCAAAGAACGTATTTAATATTCTTACAGTAATAGTTGAGACAGTTGCAACCAGACTACAATCTGCAATGGTCAGTTTACTTCCTGTTACAAATTCATTTCCTTCCAGAAAAACATCTAGAAATCCTAGTGCCTCTTCTAAAGCAGTTTTATGCTCATCATATATCTGATCCACACCTAGATACAATATCGGATGCTATATAAAAAATAAATTACAGTCCTTTACAAAAGTAACTCACACACAAATGGCCCTAAGTCTAGGGCGCAAAGTAACACAGTTAAAATTCAATCGCTGATCAACAACAGCCCTTTGTTTAGGATCTTTAGGGTATAAGGTGTCATCTTTACTATAAGTTGTAGCTAAATAAGCTCCAATTGCGTGGCTATCCCATATGCAAAAATCTCCATCCACTAGAGTTGGAACAGTATGTTGGGGGTTAATCTACAATGTAGAGTTTAGTATGAGAAAAGAAGCATTAATATGTGTGCATACCTTAACAAAATCTTCTTTTAGCTGTTCTTTCTTAAATAAATTTAAAATATGCACCTGTATATCAACACCAACAGCTTTAGCAGTCAATAAGGCTCCTCTAGATGGGCTACTAGGTGGAAAATGGTACAACATTAATCCCATGTTTTAAAATAAAAATTTTACCTGTTTAATTTTTTGTTTTATAAAGTTGTTTATAATCGTGTTTGCAACACAAAAAGGAAAACGAGAAATATAAACTCACGCAACACAAGACAAAACACTTTTGGCTGGTTTTGGTAAGAAATAAAAAAAAAGAACAAAATAATTGTGGTTAGATCACATGATCAAAGTTTTAGAACTTTTAGATTTTAGATTAGATTAGACCTGATTAGACCCATGACCCATGACCCATAGATAAATCTTTATCTATGATTAGACTACAAAACTAAAATAGATTAGACGGAGACATAGGATAAGACATAGATAAATCACTCACCCGCATTCATCAAGTAAAAATAAATAATAAATGGACAATGGACTATGGACGCATACGGATCTCCACTCCCAAATAAAAATATTAAAAATATGTTTAATAGTTTAATAGAGTCGAGAACGGTGCATGGACACGGGTGACAGCAGGTGACATCATATCATAGGACAGCAGCAGAGGCAGAGGTCAGAGGTGTGATTTAGGGGTGTGGCCACAGAGGTACGCTGTGGGTGTGGGCACAGCCTTCTCTAGTACTACTAGCCATGAACTGAGAAAATTGCAACACTGCATCCCGTCCTAATTTCAGACCATAGAAAAATTTCAGACCGAGCGATACAGTTTTGGTAAATGGTGCGTCTGTACTTGTGGTATTAAATCATCCTATATATTTGTGTTAAATAGCGTTTAATTATAAGAGATAATTATTTCAGACCGTTGTATATTAAAGTATAATCAATGTAGATAGTGCCGTGTATTACCAATTTGATATGTAATATTATTTTCCCGAGTTTTTACATGTTCTATTATTTATCAGTTGGGGTGAAGTGAACTTAACCTTGAATAGTGAAAATGCCGGCACGGTGCTGTGTACCAGGGTGTAAATCTAATTACGATTCCTCTGTAAAAAGTGAAGGGGTAAAAAGTGTTTTTGGATTCCCTAAGGACGACACATTTAAACAATAATGGCTCAAACGTATCCCTAGGAAAGAATGGTCACCTACAAAATATTCCGTTGTTTGTGAGTTACATTTTGATCCTAATGATGTCGTTAAACTTGACAGACATCTTTTACCAGACGGTACATTAAAAATGATTGCTTGTAAAGCAAAATTAAAAGCGGATGCTATCCCATCTATTTTCCCAAATTTGCCTAAATATATTTCAAAGGAAAAGTCGATTGTTCGAAAAGATCCTGAATGTAGGCGCCAACAGCAAGTTCAGCAACATGGAATGTTGATACAAAATTTTGAATAGTCAGATCTTATTGCAAATTACAATGATTTTATAAATAATTTTTCGGAATAAGTTAATCTTGGTGAAAGTTGGAATAAAAAAGACATCTAAAATAATTTTTTATACAATAAATTTCCATGGTGAAATAGTTAAAATTGAAAATCAGATATCAATAAATAACGACCTAACAGTTAAAATATTTGTAAATCGCAGTGAACTGTATTTTAATGACTTAAAGTGGATTTTAGATTTTGATATGAAAATTAAGAGATGGTCTCAACTTCAAAATTTATTAGATAGATTTAAATATACCTATTATTCAAGTAACTCAGAAACAAGCAATACTCAAAATGCATTGCAACAGGCGTTGCTGTATTTAAAACAAGCTTTAGATTTTTGCGATAACGAGACTTTTTTATATTCTAAACAATTAAACATTATCGTAGATCAAATTAACCAAATGACAAAGTTAAAAAGGAAATACTCTGCCTCCACGATAATAATGGCATTTATGATTTATATTCAGTCTCCTACTACATACAATATGTTACAGACTTTTTTTATTTTACCTTTAGACTTTTTTACTTACGACTCTTTAGAAATTGACTTCCTTAAAACTGAAAACCAAAAAGATTTGCTGCAAGTTTAACTTTAGAAAGTATAGCTTCGGATAACTTTTACTTAGACTTCTTAGACACCTGTGTCTGTGGAAATAATGTAAATTATATTTTAGGAATAATTTGTTCAATATTTGCAAACGTTCTCTTAAATAACTATGTCAAAAGTAGCTTATTACAAACAAAATTGGGAATGCACGTCAAATACGATCGGCCACAGCCTTCTCTGCTAAAGAGGCTGTGGGTCGGCAATCGGACTAGAACATCGGCGTGGAGCGGTGTTGCCAATTTCATTTCATGGCTAGTACTAGAGAAGGCTGTGGCGTGGGTCTCGCAGCTCGCAGCTGTGTTCCTCCCACTGTCCCACTAAATACTTACCTAACGAATTTAGAAGTATTTTGCCCCCCCCCCCCCCAGTTAAGGTTAAATTTAAGAGGTTCAAAACCTCCCTAATGTTATTTATCTTTATTTAACTATTATGTACTATCATTTAACCATGATACAACTACATGTAGTAGTTGTATCATGTCATTTAACTATATTGTGCCTTTTTTCAAGTGACAGATTTTTTGTCAGCCGCGATGCGGCTTCCGCCGTGAAAACATATTCAAGATTGTCATTTTTGAAATCAGAAGAGGGGCTGATGGGGCTGGGCTAACATCAACGTTTATAGCACAGTTTATAAACTGTGTTTATAGGTATAAAATAAACGTGTTGACATAACATCACATATTTATCATATTTATATACCTGCTGTATACGGCATAACATAAAAGCCAAAGAAATACTTATATAGGGATAAAAGGATTTTATTGCATTTCAGCCATAGATTAGAAAAGGTCATTTCAGTTTCAGACATTTGCGATACATAATTTTTTCTGAGATTAACAGGAATCGAAAGCCTACAATTTTAGATGAAGGAAAAGCGATAATTTACCTGTAATGTGATTATTGGATTTTAATTAGATTTGTATTTTAGGATGGCATATTATGCATTTTGTTATTACGGACTGGTTTTAATGACAAAATAATTATTTAATACATCTGCGATAATTTGTTTTGAGAAACCATACAGTTCCTATTCAAACATTAGATAGGTTCTTGTGCAGCAGATTGTTGGCAATTTCAAATTACAGACTATGGAATTACTTTGGACAACATTGGCAGATTGCAGGTTTTAATATATTTACAGTATTTAATAATATAGGTACCTAGTCAAATTAATAATTTTTTTTAGGAATCTTTATTACTATATTTATTATCAATAGATTCGGTAGAAATAAAACTATGGCTATGGCTATGCAATTTGTTGCTGATGCAGTTTGTTGTTGCTTTTTAATGGTTTGTACTGAGAAGCACAGAACAGTTAGAAGACTGAAAAGTAAGTAATACCAGTTTAATACTTAGCATATTCATACTTCTCTATTCAAATATCGGCAGCGATAGGATGTCCACTGTTAACTATAGAACACGAGGAAAGCAACTTACTGAAAATGTTCAAACCACATGCAAGTGCAAATGTCACTAGGAAGTAAATATTTGTTTTTAAGAATTCATTTGTTATACAATTTAAGATTACACTGCTTCAGTATACAGTGGCTTAAAAAATTAAACCAAAGTACTTAATGCTTCTGTTGCACAAATTTACCATAGTATTTATGTATAGACATATTTATTAATTTGAAGATGCCGAAAACAACTACTCCACGGGCAATGTGTCTCGACTGGCATTGCATCACTTCGGCATTTCCATAGGAGTCGCCACATCTTTCATCGCGACCAACCACCAGACACTGACTGGTTTCGCGCTTATTATGCGCTCATCAAAGTGCCATAGGTAGTGCTGCAATGTGATTGCCTAATGGGCATCGTGAATGTTAGTAGTAACATTAACATTAATGTTACTACTAACATTCATGATGCCCATTAGGCAATCACGTCGTAGCATCGTTCATTGAGTCCACTACCTATAGCACTCTGATGAGCACATAATAAGCGCGAAACCGGTCAGTGTCTAGTGGTCGGTCTCGATGAAAGATGTGGCGACTCCTATGAAGATGCCGAAGTAATGCAATGCTGGTCAGAGCACACTGCCCGTGGAGTAGTTGTTTTCGGCATCTTCAAATAAATAAGTAGGATTGTCTTCCTAAAAGACAATAAGGTCACTGTCAATTTGACAATAATTGTCAAACAGATAGTAACAAAGACCCAAAGAGGGCACTAGGGTGTGTTTTTCACTACTACTAATATTTATTAATTTTTGTGCTATGTTGGTGCTGGTTATTTTTATCTATATTTTATAACTTTTATAAATTTTATATGAGAAGTTTAATTGATGCACTTGGGAATAACTTTTAAAATTTTATTTAAAAATGAATGTGTGTAAATATAGTTACAGTTGTCCTGGGGCTAATTTGCTCCTTACTAATTTCCCAAATTCATTGGCACCAGCTTGGTTGGCTTCTACATATCCCGGGATGGCCAATGAACACCTGGCGACCCAGGCGGCTACGTTTGCATATGGCGAAATATCCCAACCAACTGCCTAAATAATAAATTCATTAAATATCGCAATATATTTTTTAACAATATTACAATTACAGCCAGAAGTCAATTCAATTAGTAACCTAGTAGTTGCTTTTTCTATGTGTTGATTTTAAAGATCGCAAAAATTAAACATTGTGTTTTCCTAATACCAGTAGAAGTACATATTTTTAAAACAGGATATTCTGTGCATTTTCTATAGAAAATTTTATTAATAATACTACTATTAATTTTCTCAAAAAGTTGAGGGTTACTGAAGATGTTTCGATTTTTCAACCATATAAGGAGCTATGATATCATACCATACTTCTATTTCTAGTTCTATTTATCATGGTACTAAAGAATCATTTTACACTGGATTATACACATCGCTATAAAATTATTGCCAGTTCAAGAGTACCTATTAGTACTACATGCATCTGAAAATAAACTGTAGATCTAGTTTATAGACCACTGCTGCCAATTATTGAAGACAGTGTGTCACTTTGTCTGAAACCTCCTAAATAGGAAAACTATTCATGTCTCAGACAACTAAACAATAAAAGTGTACGGCAGTTGTACAGCTTAAATTATGAAGACCATTTTTTTAAAATTTTTTTTGAGAAGAACAATGTTGCGAAAATTATATTTAATACTTATTTAATCAACAAGTGAAATAACACTGACTCTTCTTGCTGAAAAAGAAAGGAAATATATTTAATATTCTTACAGTAATAGATGATACAGATGCAACCAGACAACAATCCGCAATGGTTAGGTTACTTCCTGTTGCAAATTCATTTCCTTCCAGAAAAACATCTAGAAATCCTAGTGCCTCTTCTAAAGCAGTTTTGTGCTCATCATATATCTGATCCTCACCTAAGAACAACACCGGAAACTATAAAAAAAATATTACAGTCCTTTGCAAAAGTAACTCACACAAATTGCCCTAATTCTAGGGTACAAAGTGCCACAGTCAAAATACAAACGCTGATCAACAACAGCCCTTTGTTTAGGTTCTTTAGGGTATAAGCTGTCATTTTTATCATAAGCTGTAGCTAAATAAGCTCCAATTGCATGGCTGTCCCATATGGCAAGATCCCCGTCCACTAGAGTTGGAACAGTATGTTGAGGGTTAATCTACAATGTACCTACTGAGTTATCAAAAGTATGAGAAAAAACACATTAATATGTGTGCATACCTTAACAAAATCTTCTTTTAGCTGTTCTTTCTTAAATAAATTTAAAATTTGCACGTCTATATCAACACCAACAGCTTTGGCAGCCAATAAGGCTCCTCTAGATGGGCCACTAGGTGGAAAATGATACAAAGTTAATCCCATGTTTCAAATATACACTTTTGGTTTATGGTTTATTTATTTATCTTTTTTGTTTTGGTAAAAAAATGTGGTTAGGATCATGATCATAGAATATAATATTTAAATATTTAATTTTCTATGGGTCATGATCACGGATTTCTCAACAGAAATCCGTGGTCATGATACAACTCGGAAGTCAGAGAGGTAGATTAAAAAAACGTTCTTTTATCTTTTATGTATGTGATTAAAACCAAAAAGTATACGTAATATCTAATAAGTGTTTCAAATAGGAAATAGGTGGCGTTTTACTCTAAATGCAACCATACAACCATATTATATATAATTATATAATATGGGATACACAGGCATATATTTGGAACGTTTGGAACGATACAGTATCTCCCAAAAATGTACTGAATCGGATCGTATATGGATCGTATCGAATACCGGAAAGAGAAGTACCGGTCCCATAGATGAGGAGATCGGTACTAGAAACCATAGATTAATAATATGGAGACTAGAACATCTTATGCTATGTATGTACACGTGCACATGTGCACATGCTATGGGTGCATTCCAAATCGTACATCAAACGCATCTGCTGCAGTGACACATAAAAGCGTTCCGTTTAGCAAATGCGTGTGATGCGCTCATGCATTTCGGAACGGCTTTTGACAGTTTTGACACATTGACAGTTACTTTTGTGAACAATTTATAATTTATTTAAATTCGTGATGGAGAAACCAGCAAAATTTCGGGCATTCTTGTTCTTGCAAACGAATTGATTGAAACTAGCAACACCACACCACATAATCAGTTCCCTTCCCTTCGAAAGTTGAAAAAATGAGGTTAAGTTGCACGCAATGCATAAACGCATCACCTCGTACAAGATGCAGCTCCTGCGTGCTACGAAGCCAAAAGTAGGAGGAGCTATGGATGCTACGACGTGCAGAATGCGTGAATTGGAACGAACGTAGGAAGCAAAATGTGCATAATGCGCTATTCGAAACGCACCCTATGATATGATTGATATGTTTTGCAAGTGCAGATGCATAGTTCGATATGTTTCTACATGTTATATGTTCGATCATTCCTAGTAAATGGTGAAAAACGTATCTATAGATTCGAAAAATCGATCTAGATGTTCTTTTCATTCTTTAAACAAATTATGATATTCGCCATATTTGGTTGTATTTTGATTAATCTTATGTACACTTACCTGTTTTGTGCCATTTTAACATTTACAAAAAGGATTGCTTTATATAATTTCTTCGTCGGACGACGAAGCAGCCTACTACACAAGTCATCTCGACTAAATAATAACTATAGCAGGTGGGGTGGAATTGTAGAAGCAGATTCCCCGATTACTTTGTGTATTGTAACTAGCGTCTACCGACGCTGACAACCAGCAAGCAAGTGTTTTCAAGGAATTTATCATGTATGGAAATAAATAACGAAGGAATAGGAGTGGGTAAAATACGTACTTTAAAAAAGTATGTACTTTGTGGCCGTGCTTTGTATTAAGTTATTCATTTGTTCCAGTGGCGCTGCTATCCAAAAACCCTAAACAAAGAAGGACTGATCAATTCATTCATAAAAATTTGAAGGTCATTTTCAACAGATTTCTCGTAACACGTCAGTGGATCCCCTATTGCCAAATTTGCCTCTAATTGCAATTTCAAAAATTTTCAATCAAAATATCCAACCCAATATTATTTCAGAGACTGCATTAATGCAATCAAATGTGATTTTAAAGTACTTATATATGTGTTTTACGATATATATCTTACGATTTGAAGTGCGTTGTGCAAAAATCGTTATCGATTTGACAACTGTGATAACTTGCGTTTTGTTAATCAGTGCACAGATTACTATGATATGAAACAGAAATACTTTGATACTTTAATATAATGACATGACTGATGACAGCAGTGATGACATTCCAAAGACAACCGAGACATTCTACATGACAATGTGACATATATAGTTTATGTTAATAGGTTAAAGCTGTCAAATTAAAACAAAGAGGATATTTAAATTTCAAATCTCCCGCTAAAAGAAATCCACTGACGTCACATAAGTGATAAACAAATGTGATTGGCTGTTACTGATTGATCAGTCCTTCTTTGTTTAGGGTTCTTGGCTGCTATCGTCATGATCGTTCGTCCATCTCTTTTATATTGTTTACTGTTTCTTTTTAACAATTGACTTTATCAGGACAATAGCAACTTTGTTCAGGAATTCCGTATTATATGTAACACTACTATATCCTGGGTAGAGACCCAAAAATTCCGAAAACACCACGGCGCCGACTATCTCTATCCTTATCGAGAGTACCTTAGTCAAATATACGCATGCGTACGAATATCGCAACATCCAATAAGCATGCAGCATAAATATTACATCTCTGTCTAACCCACTTCTTAAAATAAAAATTGAAAGTTGGGAAGTCTGTTAGCCTACAATGTGTCGGGTCCCGTAACCATAGACATCGACGATATTTGCTCATGCGCAAATCGACCAAAGGCTCTTTGAAAGAGAATAACACTATATCTTCTGTCCTTCAGTGTTTTCGGAGAAACCGCTGACGGTTTTGTGGCTAACTTAGGGAATACACGATATAGTAGTATGTATGTATGTAAACTATAATAAAAGACTTTTCACTTAATGTAATTTCCTGTCTTTCAAAGTTTCGTTTTTTTTCGGTGATTTTTGATTCAGCGGGAGCATGCGCAGATCTACACAATTCATTCATTAAAACGAACATTTGACATTGCCTTTCGGATAGGACGAGAACACAGGACCGGGTACGCCATGTCTGACACTGATACAATATTTTTATAAAACAACAAAAACGAAATATCACGAAAGTTATGAAGGACGAATTCCTGACTCAAGGATTTTTAATAAGTTAAAAATCCTTGTCCCTGACCTGGCAGCCACACGTGCAAGAAATGTAGAGATATGTTCTCTCATTTTCTATTTCACTTATTTATTTGCTTGTCACTGACAAAGACAATTTATATGTGCGATATGACGATGATTAAACCACTCTCATAAATTAATTACAGTTGACTATAACCTGCGCTAAGTCCATTATTTTTCACTCAAATTTGATGCATCTGGCGCATAGATAGTGCATAGCGATAAAGATAGAAATTTGGCTGACGGCATGAATGAATGTGAAAATTCTTATTAGTTTATATTCTTTGTCTTTATACTTCATGGTCACAGCCACAACTTAGGCCTTCTGCGATTATTGAATTGAGCACGTTAAGTACGCAGACTCCGGTTCAATAGTTGGCGTATGGTTGGTGTACGTTTTTTCTTGATCATATATTTAAACAAGAAAAGTGAATTTCCATCTTAAAATATGTCAATACTAACCCAATACTTTTATTTTTGTAGAGGTAAGGGCATATTTTATATTACTGTTACCTTGTCACACTCGTTACTCAGATTCAAACGAACCAAAATAATATTCTATGTTTTAGTGTGGCTTATTACACCATCGCACAAACATTTGAATTTAAATTAATTTATAGAATAGTAAATAATCAAAAATTAATTAAGCGGAGCGTACCTATCGTACAAAATAATATTAAAGCTAAATCAATATTCTTGTTTTCAGCAGGTAAAATTAGGTATTATACGTCGTGCGTCGATTTTAAATCTATTACACTTGAAAGGGCATTACGTGATGCCTAATGCACACTTTGATTTATATTTACACACGCGTCCCATTAAAACTCAATACTGATATGTGCCTGTTTAGCTATTATATGTATCCATGATATAACATGTAGGTATGTAGTTATTTCGTGAAAAAGCCTTACATATTCGACACAGAGGTTTTTATGCCTACAAAATATTTGCTTTTTCTTAAGCGAGTTCAGTAGCGTAACCAGCAGACCTCGACAGTTGAGATGAAGCGGTATAGGTGCACATGATTATTATACAAGGTGTTTCACCAAGCACTGCGTCGATCGATATCTGGGACAGTACTAATCCGAAATATTTGAAAATGTGGCAACATGCCATATTGCCACATTTTAACACAATGTTTAAACATTATATTATTGACCGTCAATAATGTCATCTGTAAAGGGTTAAAACAATTGTGGTAGCTATTTTCTAAAACCATAGGTATTGGTTTATGGGTAGTAATTGGGTTACTATTTATTAAGATTTAATTCACGAAATTGATCCTCAATTTCTCCAAGATTTTAGACAAACCTGGCAGTAGTGCAATAGGTCTTAATAAAGTCAATGTCTTAAGGTATTTGAATTCTGTTGGATCATAAATTTTAGGGATCGAAGTAGGTAAGCAAAGCCACTATCAGCTCACTTCAAGGTCACAAGCTCCGGATGTCATGTCCCCATCCGCAGAGACAAAAATTTGGGTTGGGTTCAGTGAAGGTGAGGTATTTTCAAACTGGTATGGAACATCTGTTAAACAGAAAACAGATATTTTCAAACAGGTATAAAAGAGGAGCTGTTCCATACCTGTTTGAAATTACCTGTTTTCTGTTGAACAGCAGCTCCATACCAGTTTGAAAATACCTCACCTTCACTGAACCCATTCCTAATTGTTGGTCGCTGGGGATGGACACACATGCCATCCGACGCTGGTGACCTAGAAGTGAGCTGGTATTGGCTTTGCTTACCTACTGATCGGCTATATTAGTGATTTTTTCCAAAACTAAGGGTAAACACATTGTTTTAAACAGAAATTTATCAAGCGTGTAATTAGCAAGTGTGGTACCCAAGGGCAATAGAGTTCTATGAAAGTTATATTACTGTTATGTTATGTTATGTTAAAGTACTTATTAAGACCGTCTAACCCTGTGTAGTCTGCGTTGAAATATTATTAATTCTTTTAGAAATAACTTACATAGACATATTAGTATAAAGTAATAGCCCTTGTAAGAGCTGTAAATAATATTTCGAATGGAGAACTAAATAAACTCCAAACAATGTTTTAGCAAATATGTATTGAGGGCTCAAAATCGGAAAATATCAAAAATAAATATTTGGTCTCAAATAAAATTTATAGTTTTCAGTATGGTATATGCTGTGCAAATAAATTACATAAAGGTTCCACCAGCTGTGAAAAACAATTCAAACAATCCAATCATTCTAGACTGTAACTATTCAATTCGTCCAGATGATACAGATCTGGTGGTGAAATGGTTCTTGAACGATGACGTCGTGTACCAGTGGATACCTCCTCAGAAGCCTCAAAGTCTTGGCCTATTGAAGGACAGGGTCGATCTTGATTACAGAGCCACTGATGATCCAAAAAGCGTGTACAGAGCGATTAAAATAGATAATCCAACTAATGATATTGCTGGGGAATATAAATGCTTTGTTTCAACATTCACCGATGAAGATTTCAGCATAAAAAGCATGATAGTGTTCGGTAAGTCCTGTATGAAATTATTAAATACCAGATGGTACATCTGGTACGTGATAAGAATGTAGCCTACCCTGTATGTCTTGGAAATGCTGATGGTACAAAGAAAAGTAAATTTAAAGACATTAAATGCTCTCATTAACCACTTCTAGCTTCGATAGACATTAATTAAACTTTTGTAACTTAAATGGACATGTATATTTTTACATATTATTTTTATATATTCATGATTATTTTTTATACTAGGTAGATATATAAACAGTACCTATATACCCAGGTTTATATACTGGGTATATAAAAAGATAATACTATTGTAACCTATTTAAAGAAATATTTTAGTTATTTTTTAATATTTAAAAAAAAACATTTTTAGTTATGGTTTTGCTTTACAAAATGATTTTCTCTGAATCTCATATTGAACTAAAAAATATTATATCTTAATCGTAAAAATTTTTGCAGGTTATTAGCGCAGCGTTTACGCCACGTTCCGCATTGCGTCCAGAGTCGCGATAAAAATGAAACATCTCAGAAATGTATTATAGGGTGAGTTCGGCATTGCTGTCAGAGCGCTAAATTTAATGATTTACGTTCGGCATTCCACTCCCTGAGAGCTTTAACTACAGTCTGGCGCGTTCGGCTTTATGTTCAAAGATGAAATTGAGATCCTCATTTTGCTCAGATTTTAGATAGCGATTTTTCAGATATTTACGTCATCGTCATCCTTGTTTGGAGGTTATGTCGTTATTCGGGTTGTTAGCAAGCACAATCAAAAAGTCACACACCTAAAAATGTATTTAAAGGTATTTAAAAATACCTTATTTTTAGGTATGTGATATAATTCGACCTTTTCTAAAATTTCTATTTCCTCTTCACCATCAGGTTCTACAAAAAATATTTCGTAGCCAATAGCAATGCCCATAATTCCTACGTTAATATCAATTTTAGATATAAATAGATATATAGATGGAAGTAATAGAACAGAAAACAGTTTGATTTCAGCGATTTCAGGTCGAAATATGTAAACAAAAACAAAACTACTCAATTGCGTTCGGCAAATTTCTGAGAAGACAAGCGTTGAAAAATTCATGTGACCAATGATCTGTTTTTCTCTGCACCATCAATTGATAACAATGCCGAACTCACCCATTATATATAGAATTCGAACGTTTCGATCCGCATTGCGCATAGCGTTCATTCATCAAGCCACAACAAATAAATTCGTTTATTTCAACAAGCTGCAAGAACCTTGAAGGTGACAAGATGGCATCGGATGAAGATCTAGCTGAAATTTTTAATTGTCGAAGTTCATGGAAGATCAGCAATATGGAATTCTACATTAAGTTTCCTTTAAAAACAAACATCCTCGAGATAAGAAAAAAAATTAACTTAAATTGATTAACTTTCTTAAAAATTAGTTTTTAGTAGTAATATGGCGTTGTTTCTATTAAGTAAAACAAAAGGGCTGGCCACTAAAGTTCACTTCAAATGCGCAGGTGTAAAAGCTAAACTACTAAACTCTATCTGGCATGACGCTTTTTTCTTGATCCATGTCGCTACGCTGGATGCGACGCAAACGCCGCGCTATATCCTGTAAAAACGTTAAAGATTTAAAGCAAAATTAATGAAATATTTATTTTAGTACCAGAACGAACACTAGAAATTTTCAGAAGTGGTTTTGACGGAAACAGAGTGAATTTTACATGTTTAGCATCGGAGGTCTATCCAGCTCCTAAACTACTACTATATAAGGAGAATAAAGATGAATTCTATAGGTAAGTAAGTAATAGCGTCGAGTGACCAAGTTGTATAATTTGGTCACTCAACGATAATACGTATTATTTTAAAATAGATGAAATATACATGGTGGACCAATTTGGTGATGCTTGTATTGGTATCTTGGGAACTATAACAGATAGGAAAATGGTTAAATGGGGAAAGTTTTAGATAGTTCTGTTGCTTAATAGCGCTTGCCATTACCTAGACCGCTAGACCGCTAGACAGTTAGACCGGTTCTACCTCTTCAGGTTTTTGAGATAGTTTGAAAAAGTAAATGTAGCGTTTTCGAAAATCGTCTGTAACTTTTATATTTAAAGGCATTTTTAAAATCTCAACACACTTTTTCACAGTAAGTTTTTTCGAGGAATTTAAATTCCGACTTTAAAGTCAGAATTCCGATTTTAAAGTCGGAATTTGAAGTGTGGCCCTTCTACGCCTTCGTAGGAAATGTATACTTAGTCTTTTAAAACTTTTAGTAAAAAAAAAGAGAATGGGACTCGATATTCTGTTTTATACATAGATGACTAAAAAATTACAATACATTTTTTTTTGTGAATATTAGGTATTTGGTATCGACTCGAAAGTCGAATGGTGGCGGGGGGGGGGGGTTCGCCCCCTCCACCCACCCCTTGGCGTCGTCCATGTTAGTCAATTATTATATTTTTTAGAATGAGACTACAGAGTGTACAATTGGATATTAGCAAACATTCCAGCGGAAGGTTCTCTGTGTTTATTGTTACTTCTGTATTAGCTGAAACCTTAGATCCTGGAACCCTCATACACTGTGAACTCCGAATTCCCGGCACTGGCTATGTAAAAATTAAGAGTTTTCTGTACTATCCCGAAGGTAGGTGATAGAAATAAGACTTGTACATATTGCTGATCACTGTGTTCGTCTCTTTTTTGTGATTTTGAATTCGAATAGTACTACAAGACAGAAAATTCAACATTTCACCTATTCGGAAATACATATATTTGGTACACATGTTTTCACTGACAGGAACTAAACTTAGCTATTGAATCAATATAGATTCATGAATCCCGGAAAATGTATGATAAATTCTACAATCTGTTACAATGTTATTTTCCAGAACTATATATATTTTTTTAATTTTGCTGTACCTCAGTATAGACACTAATGTGATTTACTGTGATTACATAATTACAAGGAAATAATTTTTTTTGGCTCTTTAATGTTATGTAAATAATTTTATAGTTGATGATGTGCATCGTTTGGATTCTTGATTTGACCATATCATTTTTTCCTTAACTGTATAGTTTTTGCAACATTTCCAAAATTATTTTTATGTTTTGGAATGATTGGTAATTCAATTTAAAATAAAACGCGACCCAGATAGTCGTTGACACAATACACACTATTCATGAAAAGTTGGAATATAAAAATAAAAAAACACGTGATATAAATAATCAATATTTACGTTGCTAATATGCGAAAAATTATATGTATTATAATTAACATAATATAGGTATAAATCTTGAATAAAATAGGTGGAACTTGTTTATTAATATCGAATTTTTACCTTACACATGCAGTCCCTTTGGAAAACAGAGGTAAGTAGTTGAAAAATATATTTTGTTTTTAACCCGCTCCTCTGTATTTTTTTGTGTTTATTTTTAACTTACAAATGGAAAAAATATCTTTTGAGGCAAGGAAGGGAAGGATGAAAACATGTTTTCTGCCTCTTATTTTCTGAAAAGGATAATTGATAGCAGAATATAAAAACAGTGAGTTGTGAAAAATGAAAACACCAATATTATCAATGTTAATTAGTTTAATTCATATACCTAGGTTACTTACTTACTTACTTCCTTTTCTTTTATACAGACAGAAATATTTATTTTAAAGATTTTTATCCACCCAAGAAAATTGCGAATCTTGAAGGGCATATTTTTTGGCAGGTTATCATAAAGTAAGGGTTATATTTCAGCTTATTATGTATTTTTAACAACTTCAGTTAATAACAGGATGTGAAAGAAATTCGATTGCTCGATTGGTTAACGGAAATGTTCGATATCTCGTCCATTTTGGTGCTGAACAATCGCCAACCGTTCCTCCAAATTGTTCACAACATTGTTCTACATTTTTGGTTGAACTGCAGCAGTTTGCTCCCTAGTAGAGTCTTTTAATTCTCCCAGCGTTGTTGACACCAAATTTTTTAAATAACCCTACATCCATGCAGTAATCAGCTGGGTTAAGATCAGGCGATCTTGAAGGCCATGAATTTACAAAATGTCTGCTGTCTTTAACTGGTCGGTCTCAAAATGTCAAAATGTCTTTAACTGGTCGGTAAATATGCGGGAGTGCTCCATCCTGCATAAAAATAATGTTTTCAATTCCTTCATGCTCGTTTTGTATCCGTGGAATGGCATCATCTCGTATCATATGCAGGTGTCATTTACCAGTAAAGTTACAGATACGGCTTCTCCATTCTGTATCTCCTCAAAAAAAGGATGGTCTAATGATAAAATTAGATGTGAAATCGCAGCAAACGGTGGCTTTCTTGTCATGAAGCCGTTCACCTTCCTGAACGATTTTATGTGGATTATCTGTTGACCATATTCGATAGTTTCGAGTATTGACTCCATCATTTAGAGAGAAATGGGCCTCATCTGTCCATAAAATACGGGATAACCATTCGGGTTCAATTTCCATCTGAGCCAATATTTGTAAAGAAAACTCATACCTGATAGGAAAATCTGCATCATTTAATTCAAACAGCAGTTTAAGTTTATACGGATACATTTTTAGGTTTTCGCGCAAAATTTTACAAACCGTGGTGTATGGCATTTGCCATCGTTTTGATATCGAATTGCTAGCAATAGGATGTAGAATTGAATTTTGTATTGTTTGATTTTGTGTTCGTTATTCCAATGTGTTCTAGTTTCCCTATTATGAATATTTTTTTTTATTAGATGTAATTAATTAGCGAAATACTTAAATACCTATGAATGTCTGATTTAAGATATTCAAGCTTCACGAGACCTCCTTTCACCCTGTATAAGATCAATATTCCACCATTCCATAAATAATTTAAAATCAAATTACTTTCATTTTAGGGTCAGGCTTCAGATGTCATGTAACGTTTGCTGTTAATTCTTTATGTGTTGTAATTTGTATGTTTAAAAATAAGTATATTTAGTAATAAAACTTTATTGATACTGATAAGCACATACCTATGTATATATAATAAAATTTAAATGTTCAAAGGTACTGTTTCTTTTCTAATCATTTTAAGATTCCAAAAATATAAAAAGAAGAATGTTTGCAGTTACAGATGAACACATATTATTTACTCATGCAAGCAATATGAACTTTAACAATAAAAAAAACACACAAGTAAAGCCTCATTAACATGTTTAACCGTCTTGTAAAACGTCTGTGTCTGCAACTGTTCTGCAACAGTTTACGACTTGATTATAATTAGCCATAATAAATCTAGCCAGTAGTTTTAAAGTAGGGGCTATTATAATTATTAGGTGACATAAATTGGTGCCTGGCACCAAAACTCAACTTTTAATTACGGCAATTTTGCTCGTTTCGTTGGAGTTCTGATTTCTTGTGTCTTTCGCACAATGGCTTAATGCCCTGCCGAGTAATAAAGTTCTCGACGTTGCAATTTTAGAAATGTGTCATGGTGGAAATGTTTCATCGCTTCATAACACTCAAAGTCGAGAAGAAAAAATAATTTGAATATGCTAATAAAATACGTCAACTCTCCTTTTAGTGTAGAGGCAAAAACGACTTTTAAGTCTGCTATTTTTTCTAATAACTGAAGAAAACTGAATAAAAAATTATACTTCTCTGATCTGTCCGTCTGTAAGATTTTGTTGTCTAACTTTGACTTTATACTGACTGTCAAAATCATACTGTCTATAACACACTCTTTTGGACATAATATCTCCCTTATTATTGGAGATAAACAACTTTGCATCACTGTTACCCTGAAGCTAACTATTGCCTGAATGAAAAATATGCAAAAAATATGTTTAATAAAATATATATAGGTAGGATATAAGATAACATTTTATTGTAAATCTCGTAAGAATATCTCAATTACAATAAATAAATATAAAAATATTACAACCCTATAATAATAAACTGTACCTACTATAAGTTAGCATGCCTTAAAATTATATGCATTGCGTATACATACGTTTCCTATTACTGACTCTAAACTAGACACTAGAAAATTTTACTGATAGATATAATTTAAAGTGATTAATCACGTTAAAATATAAACGTGATTAGTATTTTCTGAATTGCATTATGAAATAAGTTTTATTAATGTTACCTTGATTGCATTCTGATATGAATTTGGAACTATATCCTATTCGTGACGTCACTAAGCGAAAACTAGGGAATATGTATCTATAAAGAGGCCACACTGATAATATGTGGCTAGTTTCAGTTTGTAACGACAACAAACGACAGTCGACATTTCACTAATTGACATTTGAAATTTCCTGTTTGTGTTTGGGTTGACAACTTGACGTGTTGTATTGTAGTTTTCTTGTGAACTTTTATTAAACATGGAGCAAGGTTTTGTAGAGGCTAAGTCCGACAATTTACCGGTTATAGATCATTTTATGATAAAGATCCTATAGATCCCATCAGAAATAAAAGGAATGAAAAATGTAAGGTTAGTATTTAACTTAACAGTATTACTGCAAAGTCGATTAAATATATTCAAAAATTACCTTTATAAATTACGATGTTTTTCTATTACTAATAAATACACTTGTAATCAGTCACAGGCAGAGACAACAATTCACAGGTAAAAATATAAACTAAAAACAATGTCGCATGTTTACGATGATGTTTACCCTAACCAAACAATTCAAACATAAACAAAAGTAAAGTTGTCACGCAGTGACACCAATCACACAAATGAAAATATCCTAGAAATCACTAAAAAATGGCGCAAATTTTGAATTTTCGCTTAGTGACGTCACATAGATATCGCGCGCAATAAAAAAATAATTTATGGACTTAAATAAACCCAATATTAAAATTCCAGAAATACATATCTCTTCTTTTTCCAAATACTTTCCATTGCCGATGTAAAAAAAAAATAGGAAAACACCCCATTCTATTATTTACACTATAAATTTTTAACAGTTGCTATGCCACAAGTCGTGAAGATATGACAATAAATATTAACATGCAATACTGTGTTTTATTTCCCTTCACTGATTGTTTAAATCACAGAGAAACTCCTCTCTGGACGATTCTATGATTTGTCTCCTCATGTTGGTCAGTTGTTTCAAAAAAGCGCTTGGACTGCACGTAGGAGTTCTGTGCCTCTTGTGAGTTTTTCTAGGCAAACTGCCATAATCTGAATAAGTAACTGGATTGCTTTCTAAGCTAGAATCTTCAACGTCATTTGCTTGGGAATGTTGACCTTGCTCCCAAGGGTTGAAGCTGAAATATGGATCAATTATTTCTTCTTCATTATAATTATTGTGGTAGTTGTGGGTGGATCGATGGGAAGGAATTTTCTTAATTTTTTCTTCCAGTCTTCTACATGACTCTTCAACCAGTGCCTCATACTTATTTATGGGAATGGAGTAGTCTGCATCACACTGCGTAGAGCAGTCGGATCTATTTGTTGAAAAATGTGGGACAGAGCACCCTTCTGTCATGGTTTCCGTATTTTTACTGCCAGGAAGCGATGTCGGACGTGAGACTCTTCTTCTTCTTTTTCGATTAGGCTTACCTAATCCTTTAACACCATTTACAGTAACCTCAACTTCATAAGAATCATCTAAATGTAAGTTATTGCTACCTATCTTGCTGGCCGCCATAGTTAAATTGTTCATTAAATTCGTTGCTTCTTCTAGAAATTCTGACATCGCATTTAACATCCTGCCATTTTCCGGTGCTTGTTTAACATTTTTTCTACTGAATTTCACTTTTTTTGTATTGGCCATGTGATAGTCTAGTGAATCCGGTATGTCACTACCAAACCCAACATCATCTTCACTAGAACTGGAGTGTCCCCTATTACTCTTGGGAAGCTGTTTTACTATAGATTTTAGCACAAGGGGTTCTTCAAGTCTGATACAGTCGTCGCATTCGAAATATTTTGATTCAACAATCTTTGGTCTTGCCATTTCTGGCTGAAAATTAGGAAGTGGTTTACAGAAACCTTCTGTAAAGTGATTAGTGACGCAAATTTCAGATGCTTGAACTTTTTCTATATTGACGAACTGAATTTTTTCACTACATCTAGGAACAACTGTACATGTAGCTATTGTACATTTTTTGTTTTCCTTTGGCTGCATAATGTCTTCATTGACAGTGAAGTATTCATCCAATTCTCTCATATTTGCATAGTGCATTTTGTCTACATTGTTGATGTCAGTACGAACTTTTGATTGGGAAGGTCCTGGTTCTTCAGTACACTGTTGTTCTAATGAATTGTGGTTGCTAATGAGATCAGGAGTTGGTAAGTGAACGTTTTGAAGATTTTGTTCAACGCTGTCTTCTGATATACTCCCATTGCTGGTGTTTCCATTGATGTAGTTGTGAGATATATTTATATTTACAGTCTTGGTATATATTGGAGTATTCGGTAATACTTCAGATATCTCATATTTTGGATCTAAGTACTTTGTAAACGAGATCGGGTTTGAGGCACCTCTTACAGAAGATGAATTATTTTCAGAGTTACTGACTTCCTGAGAAGATTGTGTTCCACAACTCCTTGTAAATGATAAACCATTAGTCCCCTTGCCCTCATCGGAGAATTGATCCAAAAATGTACAGTTCACGGAAGCATTTTTCGTTTCTCTTGCCATTGGTTCTGTTTCTGCATCTTTAACTTCCTCTAGGGATATTATCAAGTCGTTGACATCTGTGGATATTTCTTTAACACGGAGCACCGGGAGCAGGTCAGTCTGCGTTTCTTCGTTCTTTTGCCTGTGAGCTCTTAGTGCTTTTCTAGTGATTTCTCTCAGACGTGATCTTGCATTGGTGCAAATGCTCAGCTCTTTAGGTACCTGACTTTTTTGTTGTGTTCCGAGATCATCTGTGCTAGTTGCTACCTCTTTTCTATTCACCTTTGCGTACAAGCGACTTGTTACCGCAGCAACTATCTGTGACCTCGGTTGGATCGGTTGTTTACGAATAGAATTAACCTTCGGTTCAACTTTCTTTATATTCGGTACTTCTGTAATGGTGGACTTTTCTATTTTCTCCAGCGAAAGTCTTTTTGGAACAACTTTTGGTAGCATCGGATTGGATTTATTGAGAGACCGACGGCGTAGTAATACAGATGAGGGTGCACTATCTGTTTTTCTTCTGGAAATAGATTCTTGAGATTTCTGTTTCCCCAACGAGGAAGAGCTTTGTGATACCTTTGAGGCAGTACTTGTAGAAGGAAGTGACTCTTCAGATCCGAACATTTTTAGTTTTTGTTTGTTGATGTAAGTATGATCCACACTGAATGTTCTTTTTAGTTTGAGATTCTTAGTTGGTTTTAAGGAAGTGGTTACTTTCAGCAAAGGTAGAAGTTTCTCTGTGGTTGTTTCTGAGGCAGAAATTTTATCGGTTGATAGGGTTTCGCTTTCAATTAATGTAAGGTCGTCGTCTTGCGATATTGAATGGTTGCTGACAGAATTACTTAACTGTTCTGATACTGAGTTTTGATCGACTTCTTTATTATCTACATTTAAATCGCAGCTTAATTTATTGTCTTTTTTTATTTCATTTTCTTGGCCAATAACTGCATCAATATTGTAACTTTTTTCATAATTTGTTTGCTTTTCATCTGGATTTCCATTTGATAGCAACGCACTTCCGTTTTCCAACATGGGAAACACTCGCGGAGGTAACTGTAAGAACAAAAAGGGAACAACTTTAAAAATCAGTATGAATATTAAAATAATTAATTTTCACCTGTGAAAGTTTGAGTATATCTCTCAGCCGGGCAATTTCTGCTCTTAATTCACGAATAGTTTTCTCTTTGGGGTCTTCGTTCACTACTGGATGAGACACGATGAGTTTGGCGCGCTGCCCAAAACGCAGAGTGTTTACCGTCTCGCTATAGCACGCACTGGAAGGAGAGACGGCTGAAAATGACAAGGTGAATACTTAATAAAGGTGAGTTCGTTCTAACATGTATTTTAATTTTATATATACATATACATATATGGGTATAAATAAAAATGTGCATTGATATAACTAAATAAAGGTCAAGCTTTTCAAAGGTCAGTAATGTACGGGATGGTCCATTTTCGAGCCTCATTATTGGAATCTCGGAAACCATGGTAAAGTTGCGCAATTTGATGTTCATGAAAATGGTGTATTATTGCAATTTGGAATATTCCGAATATTTTCGAAAATATCCAGAAAATCGAAATTTTCTAATTTTTTTTTTTAGTTTTTTCTGACGTTATTTGAAAACAAATTTTAAAACGAATTACACTTCGTCATCGGCAACAATTAATCCTCTACAAAAGATGGCGTTGTCAAATTTGAAATCCGATGTTTCGTTTTCCAGAAAACATCATCAACTTATTTTTTTCAAGCATGTGGATTTTTATTTTATTTTAGTTCTGGAATATTAATGAAAAATGGAAAAGACGGAAAAAAAATTTAAAATTTGTGAAGGGACTATAGTTTTTAGTGAGCCCAATGGTAACAAAAAAATAATATAAAAATCCAGGTCCATATTTAAAAAAACTAAGTTGATGGTTTCTGGCAGACGAAGACGAAACGTCGGATTTAAAATTTGCAAGCGCCATTTTGTAGATAATTAATTGTTGGCGATGACGAAGTGTTTCTCGTTTAAAAAACGGTTTTCAAATAATAATGTCAGAAAGAAAAATGATTTTATGAAATTGTGGTTTTCCGGATATTTTCGAAGGTAGGTATTCAGAATTTTCCAAATTGCAACACAGCATTTTGATAAGCAACAAATTGCGCAACTTTGCCATATTTTCACCGACTTTGTATCTCTTACCGGTTCCGAGATCGCAATAATGTGATCACTCACCATTACCAGAGACTTATAGATGTATAAGTCTCTGCCATTACTAACTCTCTTTATGCTGTTTCGGAGTTTCGGCATATTGTTTACCACGTATGGGGGGCGCTATTCTTTGCGCACTTGTAAATAAAATACAGGGCTGCAGTCTACTTGAACTACTTGACCAATTTTTCTGAACTTAGTTACTAGAAGCACAGATAATATACTCACTGGCCACCATCACTGTGTTGGAGTTTCCACCAAGCGTATCCTTTAGCAGCCATGTCAGCACGGAGTCTCTGTATGGGACGAACTTCCTTCTCAGCCCCTTGGCCTGCTTGGCGGTCTGTTCGGCTGAAACGGTGACAACTGGGAATTAGGATGAAAAATGCACCGAAATGCACTTATCGGCGTCTAAAATTAACATCGCAATCACCTCTTGTAACGCTCCGAGTCTGACAGAAAGGCCTATTATAAAATCGATGAGAAGAATGGCAAAAAAGTTATGATAATTATTCATGCAATGCATGGATATTTTTACATATTTGCTGGATTTGAAACTGGGTCCGTACATACCTACTTTGATAAAATATGTTTAAGTAAATTAGGACGCTGTAGATATTTTTATACTGCGCGTCTAATGGTACCCATTCACGTACATGCAAACTGCAGTCGCGAACTGTGAACGATTTGGCCTTCAGTCCAAATTTGCACATACACGTTCAGATCGCCAACAGATCTGAACTTGCAGTTCATCAAAACTTTGAGAAACTGTGTGTGTATGCAAAGTCTTTTACCTTCAGTTTAGGTCTTTCAAACTCTCAACAATTTGAAAATAAAAATTTTTATCACAGTCTAACGAAAATGGGTGACAATAATCAACCCTCATTTGATTATCACGGGTTTTATAGATATTAGAGGCAATTGTTTAGTTTGTAGAATATTAAATCACAAGGCATATTCAGACAGAATGGAGAATGTAAAATCGTATCAAAAACTTCTCATCTGTCTCATAACTGTGTTTTTCCTTTTTGGATATAGTTTGACTAATTCAAATAATTTTGCACGAGGTCTTGTCTATCCTCGGATAATTTTTTAAATCTTATTGGTACATCTTTATCGGCGCACAAGTTTGATATGGGATAAATTATATGTGATAAATTATCACGATTTTGTAACCCATTCACCCAAAACAGTTTTCTATTTGTTTTACTATTATTGCCATTTGTTAATAGTGATAGTGTTGCCAAGAAAAGACCAAGTTTTTCTTTCATTTCAATCAAAACCATATTAGAAAAAGAATTATAATTCACAAAAGTATTTTCGCGAATACGAAAACGACAGTTCTTGACGGAACATGTTTGATGAATGCTGGGACAATCTGTAGTTTTAGGACTGTCAGGCACTATGAACTGAAGGCACTAATGGTTTCATTCAGCTGTTTGTGTATGGAGAATTGCAGTACGAAACTGCAGTTAATATCTGTCAGTCCACGAACTGCAGTTCGCCTGTACGTGAATGAGTACCTTAAGATCTCCCCTTGCGAATTTTTGAACTAATAATAGGTACCTAATTGTGTTACAGGAATACAGGGCGACTTATGTAAAACGGACTATTCAAATGATCAAGAATATGGCAATCGCATTGCCCGATTGCCCTATACAGGGCGCCCTATTTCTTGACCCGTTGCATGGGTAACTTTTTTATTAGTAGAGATACAAAAACGCTTAAATGAGCAAATTAGTGCAGTTTCGTATTAGTAATTCTACGGTAAGGCGAAAAATTATATACGGGGGAAGGTTGAAAAGTTATTGACAAAAAACGAAAAATCCAACTTTTCTATTATCCCTCGTAGCTCGTTCATTTGAAGAGTTAGAGAAAAATGCTTCACATGTTTTTTGCAGTATTTTTCATGTAAAATGACATGCACTTGCTACTTTTTATATATCTCTTAAAATGGTTGAGAATCACAGTAAAATATATTTTTTTTAAATGTAATGGATAGGTGGCTGTGACATTAACCGAAAGTCCCCTTTTTTCTCTTTCAGATGATATAACATAGTCCATATTTTATCCTTACGAAAGTAATAATAATCGTTGTTTTTAAAGAAAGTTTATTGTCACATCAAGAATGCTATGGATTATGGAACAAAAGAATGTTTTGAGAACAGAAATTATTAATTAATTAATTATATTGAAGTAAATGTTCGAAATGACCACCATCCTGTTGGATACATAGTAAGCAACGTTTCTGGATACTTCTTAAAACATTATTTATTGTATGTCCATGTATGCTTCTAATTGCATCTTGAATCCTGACTTTTAGATCCTCTATATCTAGAGGAGCTGTCACATAAACTTTATCTTTCAATAACCCCCAAAGAAAGAAATCTAAGGGGGTCAAATCAGGTGTTCGCGCTGGCCAGTCGATATCCATTCTATTTCCTATAACATTATCAAACTGTTCATGTAAATATTGTTTTACCTCGCGGGAATTATGCGCAGGTGCTCCATCGTGTTGGAAGTATTTAAGATTTCTAAAAATATGAAGTGGTAATTCATTTAAATATTCCTCTGTTAGAGTATTCCTTAGAAAATGAAGGTAATTATTCGCATTCAAATTATCTTCGTAAAAATATGGGCCAATAATTATGCCACAAAAAATTCCACACCACACATTTATCCCAAATTGACGTTGATTTCTTCTTTCAGAAACAAGATGTGGATTTTCTCGGCACCACATTATGTTATTATGGCGGTTAAAAATACCATTGTTGGTAAATCTACTTTCATCACTGAATAAAATCTTTTTCCAGAAGTCTAGATCCTCTTCGCATTTTGAAATGTACCATCGACAAAATGTCATCCTTCTTTGATTATCAGCTGGATATAAAGTATTGCATATGGAATAATGATAAGGCTTTAAATTGTTACCTTTTAAAATAGCTCTTACAGTTTCCTTGGAAGTGTTGCAGTGATGTGCAATTTCTGCAGTTGAAGAATCAGGTTTAAAATTTACATAAGCCAAAACATTTATTTCAGTGTCTTCATTGAAGTTTCTTTCATCCTTAGGCTTTGAAAAAGAACCGTATAATCGTATATTATTTTCCAGCTGTCTAAATATTCTATGATGGGGTTGTCTTCGTTCCATGTAAGTTTCAAAATAAAGATTCGCTGCAGCTTGTGCATCTCGATTTTGGTTATAATAACAAAATAGCATATCATTTTTCTCTTCGTTGGGTGTACATATTTGCAACACTATTATTTTGTATGCAGTATTAATAATAAACAATAAACTACTTAACAAAAACTAAAAATGTCACTTATGATCTGTCAATAATTAAACTAGACGTTTTTAAAAAATCAGGAATCTTATTTTTTGTTTTATTTCCATAGCATTCTTGATGTGCCAATAAACTTTCTTTAAAAACAACGATTATTATTACTTTTGTAAGGATAAAATATGGACTATGTTATATCATCTGAAAGAGAAAAAAGGGGACTTTCGGTTAATGTCACAGCCACCTATCCATTACATTTAAAAAATATATATTTTACTGTGATTCTCAACCATTTTAAGAGATATATAAAAAGTAGCAAGTGCATGTCATTTTACATGAAAAATACTGCAAAAAACATGTGAAGCATTTTTCTCTAACTCTTCAAATGAACGAGCTACGAGGGATAATAGAAAAGTTGGATTTTTCGTTTTTTGTCAATAACTTTTCAACCTTCCCCCGTATATAATTTTTCGCCTTACCGTAGAATTACTAATACGAAACTGCACTAATTTGCTCATTTAAGCGTTTTTGTATCTCTACTAATAAAAAAGTTACCCATGCAACGGGTCAAGAAATAGGGCGCCCGTATATTTCTTTTGAAGAATGATAAATGAGTTAAAGCGTTTCTAAGAGTAAACTCGTAAATTAATAAAATGCATATCATTTTTTTACTCAAATATATAGTATTTTAGACGGCAATAAGTAAGGCTTCAAATATATTTGAATTAGGTACCTAGAAACACTTTTTGTAATGGAAATTGGAATTGTTCATACTCTTGTTATATAGGCGTTTCTGTGACAGATGAATAACATAGTCAATTAAAATATTTAAATGAAACAAAAAAGGCCCTGAAATAATCTCTTTAATGTCCTGCTGGTTCACCGGATCTGAGTCCCTTGTATGTATTTGGGATGTAACCTCTCAAGACAGCTCAAGTGGCTTAGGTTTGGTAATCTACCTTTTAAGGGTTCTTCGATGTCATGTCTTTCCGTTACACACAATCTTGAAAGGGATTGGAACATTTGGTGTGAAGACAACACTGACCCAGAACACCAAAACACTATACTGCACTAGACGCGCGTTTCGCCAACCAAGTTGGTATCATCTGGAGATAATTAAAGCTGACACACAGTTTAACCATCTCCAGATGATGCTAACTTAGTTGGCTTCATCTTGGAACGCACGTCGAGTGCAGTATAGAGTTTTGGTGTTATGTGGAAAACTATGTCAGTGTTGTTACACACAATACGGTTATTTTTTACAAAATATACTTATTGATAAATACGTTCAATTAGTTGTCAATTATTTTGTTAATTATAGGTTTTGTTCATGTTACTGTTCGAATTTACTGCATTTTATCCACTTATAAGTTTACTTGTAGATGATACACTTGTAACTAGAAAAAGGATAACTTCATTTTTATTTTGTTAAAAATGATCTAATATAGAAAATAAGGAATGTGACATACGCTATTTAAAAATTTTCGAAATTACACGAAAATGGAAAATTCACTTTTCTTAACGAGTTGAACATGATATTTTTTCGTGTACTTTATAAAAATTAGTGTAATTTGAAGACTTATTAAAAATTATGAAAAATTCTAATATATCAAGGTAACATTTGTGGCCATAGCAATAATAAACATGCGAACATGTAAACAATTTATGCAAAAGTTTTCATGTCACATTCACGTAAAATGAATTGCTTAAATGAATATAATGAGGAAATTGCTCAATTATTACCAGAAGCAGAGTTAAAGTTTACTACCTGTAAAGTCCAGAGCAAAATATGAGAAAGTTACCAACAGTTTTGCCACTGGAGGAACGAGAAAGATGTGCAAGGAGCCAGTGAAGACATTCTAATTGCGTAATTTTGTGAAAAGGTTTGTTTTATTTATGATTCCTCATGTTTAAGTATTAATTTAGAAATATTGTTATAGGTGAAAATTCTTAAAGCTGCAACACTCTGGTCACTATATTCAATGTAGACATTTCTGCCTATAAGTAGACGTAGACATTTCTGCCTATAAAAAATTGTTAGCCTATCTGAAACGTCAAAATGATAATTATTTAGCAAAAAAGTCGAGTGGTCTGTCGATGGAGAATGTGAAGAACTTCCTAAAAAAAGCTGCTGATGCTGATTTTCCTTTTATTTTCTTTCTTCAGCTTCTAATATAACATTTAATAATTTAAGTAATTGTACATTTGTAATTAATTCTAATAAAATAAATGAATGAAAAAAAGTGTTGCTAACAAGAAAACTGTTGCTAACGAGGAAAGTTCCTCTTTTCTTAACGATTTTGGATTAAACAATATGGTCCATTTCCATGAAGTATACGAAAAACCAATTTATCCTAAAAATTAGTTAATCTACATGATTCACACTGTATACTGTCTAAACTATCTAATATAATTAGTGCTATACACGGTAATACTACTACTGTGGCGCTATAGATAACAAGGGGGTGGGTGACTGTAGATAGACTATAGAGCACTAGAAGTATATAGAGTTCTAATAATTATGACGGATTCAAAACATTTCCAAAGACTGCAAATTAGCTACAATGTTTTGTGATGTGATGTTTTCTCACCTTGCAATTTTGAAGAAGCAAACAAAATGAATAGATTGTTACAAATTTTCGGGCAACTGCAAGACATTCTTCATAAAAAAAGTTGATTTTAATACTGACGTGGTTTTCCGCAGAATACCAAGACACTATTCTGCACTCGAAGCGCGTTTCTCCAACCAAGTTGGTATCATCTGGAGATGATTAAAACTAAACCTGTGGTAACATTGTGTCCTATTTATACCTAAAGTATTTCTACGGTAAAATGAACCATCGCGATAGCTCAGTGAACCATCGCGATTGATCAGTGAACCGCAGCGACGGTCAGTAAGTGAACCGTGATTTACTAACCAATAACGCGGGCTATATGGGATACTGTCACCCTTCATACTATTTTTACATTTAGCAATTTCCAAACTCTCAAAAGCATCCAGCTGACTGGAATTTGTCACGTTCCTAATTAGTCTTAATGCTGCTATCTATTTTATGGTTGCTCTCAAACGGATCTTGGGCGACACTAGACTTATCTGTTCTACCATAAGAAGATGAAGACGATACATAAGAAGATGAAGAAGATACATAAGAGGATGAAGAAGATACATAAGAGGATGAAGAAGGAAAGATGAAATCATGAAGAAAAAAGCTATGCGTGCATCATATTAATTACTAATGCAAAGAGTTCAAGAGAGATTCGAAAATATTCATGCAAATATTATTATTTATATTGAATGAGACTTCATTCGTTTCACATATAATGCATAATGTGTTCATGGATGTGTGTATATTATGGTATAAGCACAAGAGTATACTATGCTCATGCTACATCAGCAGAACCAGCTTAAATGTGGCTGGTTACCAGAGTATACTTTGCTGAAACAGTCCAATCACCATTTAGAATTTATGGTGAAGGTGTTTCGGGAAAATCATTCTGTAACAAATCCAGATAAATTAAGGAGGTGAAAAACAAAAAGATAAAATAGACTTTTCAAAACTCCCAGACTTAAATTCAACATCCCGTACTATTGAAGTTAACCAGTTTCAATGTGCGCTACACAACACACAGCTATTTTATAATACTCGTAATTACGAACCCTGCAGAAGCAATTATCACGATTTTTGAGCTGGATATATTACTTTTTTTTTGCTCATGGTAACCCATATCCAAGAACACACACCTAATGCAGATATGACGTTCCCTAGTGCCACCAGACTTTTATTGATGTTGGCGCCCTCTCTGAATTGGGATGTGCCGTAGCAGCGGTTGCTGGCCCTCTCGCTCCCCGCGAGGTCGATCAGGTGAAGCTTAACGCCGTCGCAGCTGATGGAGAAGACGGAGTGACTCCTGCTGGACCTGGGATTTGTCACAGTGGCAGCTACCTTCCTCTGTCTGTTACCTACTTCCAGCCATTCCAGGAGGGCGTCGGCGTCGGTGACGGAGTGCTCTGATAAACCTGAAAAAAATGTCAAATAGGTTAATATTTTCAATATATCTATTGCATAATTCTAATAAATATCAACAAATTAATGTATTTGGTTCTTTTTACAGTGTTACACCCTCCACCCTACAAAGGATGGCCGGAGGTAGAGGTGACATAGTAAGTACACCTGATTGAAAAAATAAAAAACGTGACAATTCTAAAAGCCATTTTTATAACACAATAGAATTAGCTTTAATAGGAATTACTAATATTGTTACTCCTTTCAAGGCTCTAAAGATAAGTGAGACTTATACAACAGTAAAAATCTAAATTTAACACTTCAAACACAAGACAACACTTCTTGTACAATATCTAATTAAATACAAGCCGAAAACACTTGCAAATCGTACTTATTTGACTTAAGTATTGCTTCTTATCCTGATCGCTGCCTGATTAAAACTGATTTTTTCGCCGGCACGCGGCCTTTATATAGCTAGGTAAACTAGGCTTCTATATAGATCTTCGTAGAAATTTCCATCGAATACTCACGAATAATACGCATATCAGGGCAGTTCAATAACTAATCGACAGCCAAGTTATACGAGGGATATTCGATGAGTACCGCTGGTGACATCCAGGAAATGTGGGCAAAAAGGTCCATCTCCCTTATTTGAAGGCCTAGAGGGTTGAGACTTCGCCCTTGGGGGTTGGCCCTAGCACCCCCAGATGCGGTGTTGCCAGATTGTGCATTCCCTAAGGCTGGGAAAAACGGCAACGTTGCACTCCGGCACTGTGTCGACGATTTTGTAACAGTATTATAGCTTAGTTAGATTCAGTTCATTGAATAAATTAAGTATAAAAACATAATGTTTTAATAATTATATGTTTTATCTAAGATTAGAAATTACATAAAGTTTTGCTGAGCTTTTGAATTGGCGTTGATAAGACATTACGAATAGTCAAAATTAACATTTGCAGAACCTGCTTTATTTCATTACGAGCCGCCTCTGGTTTGCGTCACTATTGTTTTTAAATGGGTTAGTTTCCTTGTCGTACAGCAAGGAAAAGTGTGAGAACTCGTTAATGATTCCATTGAAACGATAGATAACGTTAGTTGTACCCTTATAGGCTTATAGCTACCACAATTTTCCCAGGTGGTGTATTGTATAATTCTATAGTAATTACATGAGACTGTATCGTCGGTTTACATAACAGCAGTTATATAATCTGTCTGGGAATATAAAAACAGGAATATTTGTGACGTAGAAACAACAGTAGCAATCTGTCAGTAGATAACAATAATGATAATAAAGACAATAACTAAACGAATGACCTTTCTCGGTGGATTAACGATCATATTGAAATGCATTGTCTATACGTAAATGTAGGACGCAATTATTAAGGTTGTAGATAGTTTCCAAAAACTTTTCTTTGATACATACTGAAAAGTTTTGCGTTATAAAAGTGACTTATTAAATCTGAAATTAAGAAATTGATGATCAGCCACAAAAAACTGTAAATACTAAAAATATATGTTACCTACTATAAGATTCTCTGTTTGTACCATATGTATAGAAGTAATTTGACAGTCATATCTCTGAATAGCGCAAGCAGCAATCCGAAGAACTGAAGTAATTTACAAATTTAATTCCAGACAGAAAATCATTCTTAAGACTGAAAATAATTTATGATAGTTGATCCTGTCGGTGAAGTCAATTATGAAATGGCAGAGAATTTGAATGTTTCTTCAAAATAATAATAATAGCAATAATAATCATCAAGATTTTTAAACTATAAATGAGAGTATAGGTCAAGAACCCTAAACAAAGAAGGACTGATCAATTCATTCATAAAAATTTGAAGGTCATTTTCAACAGATTTCTCGTAACACGTCAGTGGATCCCCTATTGCCAAATTTGCCTCTAATTGCAATTTCAAAAATTTTCAGTCAAAATATCCAACCCAATATTATTTCAGAGACTGTATTAATGCAATCAAATGTGATTTTAAAGTACTTATATATGTGTTTTACGATATATATCTTACGATTTGAAGTGCCTTGTGCAAAAATCGTTGTCGATTTGACAACTGTGATAACTTGTGTTTTGTTAATCAGTGCACAGATTACTATGATATGATACAGGAATACTTTGATATGATGACATGACTGATGACAGTGATGACATTCCAAAGACAACCGAGACATTCTACATGACAATGTGACATATATAGGTTATGTTAAAAGGTTAAAGCTGTCAAATTAAGACAAAGAGGATATTTAAATTTCAAATCTCCCGCTAAAGGGAATCCACTGACGTCACATAAGTGATAAACAAATGTGATTGGCTGTTACTGATTGATCAGTCCTTCTTTGTTTAGGGTTCTTGAGTATAGGTGACATTAGAGAAGAAACAAATAACATAAGTTACGTATAAACAAAACAAAACAAACATTAAACAAAATACGAAGGAACACACAAGATTAACATGCAAAATGAACAACTACATCTCTTCAAATTTTGGCAATTTCTGTACCTGAAGAGAGCTGCTTATAAAAAGGAGTGTAATATTTTATTGATTTATTCTGGATCCGCAAGGTTTTTGTATATTTTTTGTTAACCATAAGATATAACTTTTAACTCGTGTAATAATAAAATAACCTTTCTCATTTTAGGCTTCAATTATATTCTTTAGGCTTCATTGGCTTTTAGGATTCTGATTCTCTTATTTCCAATGAAATTTAAATTATGTATTCAGAAATCGAGACCATAGATAGTTTTATGAGTTTGTAGTTTCTCTAAAATGTAGGTAAAATAAAATGTATATAAGTAAATTACTATTTTTTATGTAAAATAAGTGTTAAAACTTGTAAGACGTAAATTTTATGCAATATTTTTTTATACTCCATCTGGACAATTACTATTATTAATATTATTGTTAATTTTATTTATATTATTATTATTATTATTATTATTATTATTATTATTATTATTATTATTATTATTATTATTATTATTATTATTATTATTATTAGTATTTACCTTGAACATATGGACCTCTCTTCGGATGTTCCCTTACTTTTAAGGGCTGAGACTTTTTAGAACCGTCGACAGGTTCGGGTCCGTCCCTTCTTAACAAGTCTCTCACTTTCTCATTATAAATCTCCAAGTAACTGAAACAAAATACAATATTTATTCATTTGTTTGTCTTAAAAATAAAACAAATCACAATAGAACTTTAGTTTATACTGTGATATCATCTCACAGATAATGAACATATCGTCCTTAAAAACACGAAATGGCATAACTAGCATTTTATAAATTTTACAAGAATGATTCAAAACAAGTGATGTTCAATTTCAGAACTACATTTAATTTGGTACTGGATAAAATATTCATTTTTTTTATGTTACTGCATTCGGACATATCATTCTATAATATGTATACAGGGTTATTCAGAACTTATCTCTAAAACTTTGAGGATATGTGCATCCTTAAATAAGAAATCGATATCACCAAAAAAAATTATAATAAAAGTATTAGGATTTCCCGTAAAAAATGTTTCAAGTTATACCATTATAAAGGACTACGTAGATGGGCAACTGTACTTCAACGACAATCTGATATACCACATTCCTAAGAATGTGGTAAAAAAAGTAAACACGTTTTTTGTACCTAGAACGCCTGGGCGAATAGACTTAGAGTGGGGATAATATCTCTATTGTCTATTTAGTCATCAGTCTATGTGTGTACTCTCTGTGTGCCGGTGTTTTATTTATCGTAGGAGTGTTAAACTGTAAAATTTTCAAAATGGCTCATGTGTAGGTACAGTAATGCTGAGTTAATGGACTGTTACCAGTGGATTATCAACTACGAGTTAGGTTTTGTGAGTGGTTGTTGCAGCAAAATGCTGAAAATCCCCAATTTACTTAATAATTTGCGTTTACAAGATCAGCAAGCAGGAGGAACATTCGGTTTAGTGCGGCAAAATTGGATAAGGCGTGCCCAAAATGTGTACAAGTTGAGGGACAAAATTTCGAACAACTTTTGTAACAAGGTATGTGCAAATTTTTTATAAATTTCATGTTTCTAATACCTAGTAATGAAGTAGCGCAATTCTTTAAAATTAATGTAACAAAATTTTATTCATTTTAAAGACACGTCACTTTGGTCACATCTATCTATCTTTAAGTTTATTTTAAAGTAAAAACGCTGCAAATCTTTTTTGCGCCGGGTGTCGGTATACGCAGAACTTCCGAAGTTTTTTTCGTGCTAGCCAGTTTGCATTGTCAGTCCCAAGGTCACTCCATTACAGTGAACCAGTATCCAGCGGCGTGCAATGAAAAATTTTTAAATAGTTTTCAGAACCCGCCACAAAAAATTTTTTTTGCACTACCACATTTCTACATGTATGTTGAACATCCCCAAATTTTATTATGGATAAGTTCTGAATAACACTGTATAAAGAAATTTTACTGACTAGGTTTTATGGAAAAAAATATTACAGTCATATACGTCAACGCCACTTCATGATTTCAAAATTATTACTATATTGTACAGAATAAGGATATACGCCGAATTTTTCGAATTATTTGACTGTGAGCGTTATAAAGAAGGCAGTAGGTAATTAACGGAAAACGAAAAAATATTTACTTGTATACAGGGTGAGCACAGTGGTAATGGAAGTATCCAACTAACGAAAATCAAATATCTTCAATTTTTTAAAAGAAAACACCTATTTTTTAATTTTTTGAATTTTACGCGCAAAAACATGTTTGTCTTCACATATAGCACTCCTCTAAAACTTTCAAAATTCATTTGGCAATTTCCGACGCACCTCGCTTTTTTTGGTTTCAAATATATAAAATAAAAATCACATTCGCAGATACGTCAGTTCATTGTTTCTTATTGCTAAATTGAGGCAGATATGCAGTCAATGAACATTATTATATCTCGAATACAATACCTTTAGGAATTTGGATATGACACTTCGTGAGATGAACAAGTCACCTCCGAAATTATAAAAGGTGGCATATCACAAATTTGAAAACATTGTTAGATACGTAATTTGAAAAAATGGTCAGATACGTCAGTTCGTGTTTTAGGGACGAGATATTCTTATCATTTATGTGTATAAGTACAGGGTATTCGCGTATATTTTGACCGCTACCTACAGGGGTTATGAAGAAAGTTAGGAAAAAAGTTTAAATACAAAAGTTGTCTGGTTTTCACGTATTATCTTTTGACTAGGTCGAAAAAAAGTTGAATGTCGTAAATTTGAGGAAACCTATTGAACATAATATTTTTAAATGGGACACCCTGTATACGACAGCGTGTATTTTACACGCTTGGGTAAACATTTTTTCCTGATTTCAAAAATATATATTTTTTTGACATTTGCACTGACAGTTTTCGAAATCTTTAATATTTAATGTTTAATGTTTGCAATAAATCATATTAAAAAATGAAAATATTAGAAAATGTTTAAATAACTAAGGAGGTTACATCGAAAATCATTAAAAATTTTTTATTACTCTTGGTTTCTACTGATAAATATTTTTAGTTCTTTGTATTTTTTGTATTTTTTTATTGTACTCGCTGTCGAATATTTCGAAAACTGTCAGTGCAAATGTCAACAAAATATATATTTTTGAAATCAGGAAAAGAATGTTTCCCCGAGCGTGTAAAATTATACAGGGTGTCCCATTTAAAAATATTATGTTCAACTGGTTTTCCCAAATTTACGACATGCAATTTTCTTTCGACGTAGCTAAAAGATAATACGTGAAAAACCAAACAACTTTTGTATTTAAAGTTTTTTTCTAACTTTCTTAATAACTCCTGTAGGTAGGGGTCAAAATATACGCGAATACCCAGTACATACCTACTTACATATGGCATACACGTGCATACATATTAGGCGCAAATATGATCTACAGAATATTGATATGCTTTTCTGCACATTGTGAATAGAATGAAGGATGAGTATTCCTAATCTCTATTAAACGATTAAAGATTTTACCTTTCTCACAGGGAAAAATTTGCGAAACGCACATATTAAACAATAGTCACTATTTTGGCAGTAAAAATTTAATGGCTGCTAACACACCATTCTTATTACACACACTGCGCTTCAAAATATATTTAATTTAAATCGTAGCAATCCGTGTTCGTTAAAACAAAACAAAACATAAACGCGGATTAGATTGTGACGGTTCGCGTGTGCGACTGTATCTCGATCGTGATCATCTACAATGCCAACACCAACTGAGGTAGGAAACGGTGGAAGGAAATGCAACAAACGCACCTCCTAGTTGTTAAAAGTTTGGTAAATGCTGAATATGGAGGTAGGGAATTTCACTGGTCGGAAATTGTATATTACGCTCTTAAGCTAATAGGGCTAATTTAAATAGCGATGTCTGATAATCAGTTTCAGTTCTTTGTTTTTGTTTTACAGAAAATTAATTATTTAGTGATGTAAGTATAATAAGTAATCACATCGGAAGTGTTGAAAGTCTGATGATAAGATAGAGTAGATTGGCTTCAGTTTCTTCCGCTTTCTCTGACATTTAACTGCATTTTTTAATGGAATTTAGTTTTAAGGTAGTTTAGCCGCGGTAATTAAAAGCTGCTACACTGAAAGTTGTACACTACACTGAGTAGAGTATTGGAAATGCCTTTAATATTGTCGCGCAGTATCAACGACGACTTTATTTGAATATTGCTTGACTTGACTCTGTTCGCAAAATTGTAGTTATTGGACTTAACAGCCCGTCTAGTCTTGATGTTACACTTTCCTTCTAACTTAAAATTTGTCCAAATTAGAGTGAATATTAGAATTAAGAAAAGAGGAAAGGAAATAAGATATTAATATTTATATGTTATAATCTATTGACTATAATCAGGGTTTACAATGTCTTCATAATTATATCTGTTTTTATAGGTATTTCAAAACATCACGTTTGTGGCAATATCTTTCATTATATTGTTAGAGACGGACCAGACTCGTCAATCCATTTGTATGGGTGTTTGGTAGAACCAGTGCTAACTGTAAGAAGTTACGTAATATGCACTTATTTTCCTTATTTTTTTATACTAGAAGTCTACAATGATTTTTCTTGGAACGAGTAGGTATAGGCACTCGGAATTTTCCAGCTAACAATCAGTAAATCTCATCACAAACACAAAATCATTATTCTTTGTAGGACCTCCTCTTGCATCCTTTCCCTTCACGTCAACCACTAGTGTCTATAAAGGTCTGGTTTTATCTAGGATAGAGGAAGGACACTATATAGTGATTATCGAGGACTACACCTCCTAATGGACTCTTCATCCAGGTGGGGGTGATCGAGGAGGTGATGATTTTGCCAATTTTCATTAAATCCCGCTACCCGCTAAATTGGTAATAGTCCTGGGGGGGGGGGTCTATTCTTGACAGCCATTCGCACAGATACTCACAGTTGTGCGAATGCACTATTACTGAATTTAAGATATGTTGCATGGAGGACAATATTCAGATATGTCAAAATTTCGCAGTTGTGTCATTTGTGTCACATTGAGGTTTGAATTATGAAAATGTTGAGGAAAGTTTGAATTCTTGCTAAATGGAAGACGACAAGAAAAAGGGGTTTATCACCTCAGAAAATCAGAGAAAAATATTGGTGAATATTTAAAAAAGCATCCACAGTTAGTAGGTGGAAAATTTCCACCTACTATAAGTTTCTAATCTATCTCCTCCGAGCGGGGATCGCTCCGCGATCCCCGCTGGCGACCAAAGGTGGCCCCCAACCTTTCTCCTATGTGTAGGGATATTTTCGTCCCGTTTCCAACGCGATTTCCCAATTTAAACGCCTTTTCAAAAAACCTTTGCAAAATTTTCGTCGATCGCCGTTCGGCGAGAGAGATGCGGTTAGCAGCGGCGTTTGTCCTCGCGCCTAATGGTCCCGTCACGCCTGCTGAAATCCCGACTTTTCGCGGAACCTCCTGCACCTCTCTCTAATTTTTACAACTTCGAGAACCGCTAAAGTTCCGTCCTTTCTCTAATCCTTTGAGATTTTTTTTTGAGACTATATGTCCAGTCCTTCTACGTCTATTTCGTCTTCGAAAATTGCGAGTCGCATCCGTCTCAACTTCTTTCTCATTTTATCTGCCGATGTGAGATTGCACTAATGAGACAAGCACCTCCCACGAAAACTGTCAAACTCTTCTGATCGAAATATTCTATCGAAATACTGCTTTTCCAATAAGAAAATCGGTAAAATTTAATTTTTCAGGTTGACATGTACAGTTTACATACTTAAATGTGTCAGGGTCAACTTTTGACAAGGGGCGAGGTAGCATAACGGGATAGTCCTAGGATTCCAAACATTGTAATGCTGATTTCGCGAGTTCGAATCACGTTGGAGGCAATTTTTTTTTACTTTTTTATCCCAATTATTTATTAGTAATAGTGTTTAGTTGTTATTCTGTTTCATTGTCCGTAGTTTTTATTCTTTCTGCAGGTAAAGTTTGGAATTAATTCGTTCATTTTAGCAGTCTGTAAAATGCATCATTTTAGCTTACAAAAGTAAATATCTACAATATTAATTTGCTGCAACAATTATGACAGCAATATATTTTTGGTCCCATTGATAACATTGATGAAAATGTTTACTGAAAAATAAATTCTACTTTTATCACTTACAAAATTATGATGTTTTACCATCAAGAATAGAGTACCCTTACAATTCATCAAAATATTAAGAAAAATCGTTTAGTATAATATAATTACATTATCATTCCAGATACAAAATTTCTTTAATATGTATTTTCCTAAAAATAATATTATTCTAGATAGTTTTGCCACCTGAAGGGTGACCCCAGGCCGCAGGCTTGAACCCCCGGTAGGGCTAGAAATGGGAAAATCCCGACGGCGATTTTCTCCCATTTCTAGTTTAACTATTATATGATCGATTCAGTCAATTAGTGTAGGTAGGTATTAGTTAAGATACCGAGAGCGCAATTTACCTCCATAAAATAAAAGTCGACTTTAATTTTCGGCAAGTAATAAAACTTCGGTAGTTTCGGGTAATTGTTTTCGTTCCGCCAGAGGTGAAGATCGCAGGAATGGACGCGCCACCGTCGCGGTCGATAAACAATCTAAATTTCCAAGCGTCCTTGCATGTGTGAACATAACTTGTGTTTGGCCAAGATAAGCCGGCGCTCTGTTCATGCACACAAAACATATAAACATATAAACGTACAAACAAATATTAACATGTGGGTATTAAGCAAACACTTAAAATAGTTCCTTTGTCTTTGTAAGCGGTGCCTAGATATATTACCATAGACAAACCTATATTACTCATATACCGACAGAGGTTTTTCAAATTTGGTGTAGGGGGCCAATCTTGAAAATTTAGGGCCGGTCTTTCCATCTCTTTATAAAGTTGTTTTTAACTAAAAGAAACTTATAGTTAACAAGTGAATTTATCTGGCAGTTAAAAAATTGCGTCTTTCCAACACAATTTAACTGCTCTTTTGTAAAAAGACTGTTTAATGATATTGGAAATACTAATTAAATAAGAAACTCTATATAATAAAGTGAGACAGATGAAATGCGTCAACCATAATCAACAAAATATGTCAATTATGACAACATTACCTAGCTATAACATACTGTGGCTATTACCAACTATAACTATTTTTAAGTTCTAGTTGTTTCTGGGATTTCTAGTTTAAATTTAATATTCAGAAGTGTAAAAATGTCTTTCCAGGATGATACATTAAAAAACTTGGAACCAAATTGCCCAAGAATTTGAGCTCCTTACTAGTACAAATCGTAGCAGTTCAGTCCTCAGTTCAAAATACGATTCAATAAAACATGTCATAAAATCTAATAAATACGTAGATATCATTTCTTTTTTATTATTAACCTGTTAGTGTGATGCCGTAAATGTTGCTCGTTTTTTTTTAGAACATTTAGCACCGTTATTTTTGATACACGCAATGTCCGCATAAATTCTTCATCATCCCAGATGTTTAAATTGTCTATATGAGGCCTTACAGTATATACAGTATATATTTTCGTTTGCGATTTGCAATATTTACCATGTTTATAATTTTATGATCTAATAATATTTCTTCTTCAAAATCAATAATGTTTTCCATAATAAAAATATATTTTTTGACGTTTTATTAATCAAATTGATTACTAACACTCAAATTGTAAAATTTCTGAGGTTAGAAATCTCTTTGTAACAACTTATAGGCAAGTAAAAGTGACCGATAAGTTAAAGAGCAGATAGAGAACTTTAAAGACAGGATTTAATTTAAAACACAGTAAAAAGACCCGTTTTGTAGTTACAAGGAAGCTAAATTTAAAATGATGTTTATAAGGAGATGGAAAGACAGAAAAAGGAAGTCTACGAAATTCAATTTTTTTAAATGACTGACATTAATTGAAACACTCCGTACAATTTTTATATACTTAATATTTGAATGAGGATGGAAATAAGCATTTCCCTGATTCATTTTATTTTTTTTTGGGATTACACCACCTGTAAAATAATAAAAACAGAAAACTAGAAGTATTCAAAATAAATATCGAAAGGTAGTATCAAAGCAAACTACAGAAGTGCAGAGGGGCCACAGAGCAAAATAAATTCTCTAAACTTTCTACTTACTAAGTAGAAATCTCCACTTAGTATGGAGAAATTTCATGTAGAAATTTCTAGTAAGTAGAAATCTTAGAGAATCTATGTTTTCTCTGTGGCCCTCTGCGCTTCAGCAGCAAACTTATATTCAAAATAAATTATATATATTTTTAATATACTGGGTGTCCCATCGAAAAGTATCACATTTTGTCGCCTTATATCTCGAAAACTAAAAGAGATATCGGGATGCGGTTTGGACAGATCGACTTACGATTTTTGTAAGTTTTTTTTGGCACTGTTGCCAAATCTCCAAATATATTAGTAATTTTTTTATGGAATACGCTCCTCTTTGGAGTAAAATTACTTGCTTATATTAAATGGAACACCCTGTGTATTTTGCCATAATCAGACAGCCTAATCATTCTACTTTTCAAAAAGGTATGCATTGTTTACATTATCTTGAGAATTGGAGCCACAAAATTAAATTTGTTAGAAGTACTCTTATTTGGGTTATTACGAATGAAAAAAATACCTTCTTCTTTGTAAAGTTATTTTTAAGTTTTTGTACACTTATTTTAAATAAAATACCCTATATATTTTAAAATTTTAAAATCTCAGATCAACCTTGATGTAGAACTTGACTTCATTTGCTTTTTAAAGGAAAAAAAAATAGGGAGAAAAAAATAATTCTTTAATAATCGGTAGGAACGAGTTTTGTTAACAATAACAAGTAATAAAAGTAATAATAATAAGACAGTAATAAAAATAACAGATAAAATAATCAAAACAACTGTATAAATAAAAACTACTTGAATAAGTTAGAAAACAATTTGTTTTAACTGCCCACCATTTACTTCAATATACATTTGTGCATCCTGAGTAGTAAAATGATCAAAAATGTGTGATCCTTCTAATGTGAACATTTTTATATCTACACTTCAAATTTTTGACACAACTGACAATACAATTTATTATTGTACTTTTGTTTTTCATGGGTACTGTGAAAACGAAGATCAGCTTCACACACTGTTCAAGCACATATTATGTGGTTCAAGTAAGAGGTGCTCCCATTAAACTGAATTTTGTGGCTCCAATTCTCAAGATAATGTAAACAATGTATACCTTTTTGAAAAGTACAGTGATTAGGCTTTTTGATTATGGCAAAATATACAGGGTGTTCCACTTAATATAAGCAAGTAATTTTACTCCAAAGACGAGCGTATTCAATAAAAAATTTAGAAATATATTTGGAGATTTGGCAACAGTGCCAAAAAAAAACTTACAGAAATCTTAAGTCGTTCTGTCCAAACCGCGTCCCGATATCTCTTTTAGTTTTCGAGATATAAGGCGGCGAAATGTGATACTTTTCGATGGGACACCCCGTATTACAGGGTGTCCCATGACGAACTGCGGCGATCGATCTCTGGAAAAGTAGCCGTTGGAAAATTTTGAAAATTTGGTAGTATACTAATGTCGATGGGGGCAATTCGGTTAAAATATTTTCAAAACGGTGGCAGTTCTGGTTATAGCCGAAGTAGATGTCAACTTGCTTATTTTAAATAGGACACTCTATATATTATTTCATTTCTGGATTCTACATCTAATTCTAAACACATTCCATGTATAATATTCTATACCTAAGTCTAACCGTTTTTTACATATTTCAAATATTATGTAAAAAATGGCGTTTGCAGGCCGAAAAGGAATTACCAATTTTGACTGTATAAGAATCTTTATTATTTAACTTGGGTGGTTTCTATGTAGAAAAGGACATACTTTAACAGACTTCGTATGATATTTTGATAATTATTGACACAGGGGTCAAAAAACAAGAATAAAATTGAAAAAACTGTCGAAAATCTCAATTTTTTCAAATGGCAACACCCTGTTTTTATTGTTTTATCTTCTTCAGCATAAAAAATAAGTGTAACTTTGTATAATGGTATTTATTCCGAAAATTTGTAGTTTTCGAAATATTGGCAATTTACTATTTTTCTATTGAAAAATGTTACTTTTCATTTCAGTTAATTTTAGTTGGTTATGACGGAGTTAGAAAACAATCAAGTGTTAAATAGATATCACTGTCACCTAGAAATTATTAACAATAATGCCCTAACTTTTCGAGAGATCGATCGCCGCAGTTCGTCGTTAGACACCCTGTATAAATTTAATATATTTTTGAAATTAATAGAAAATAATTAAATAAATGTTCCAATAAAACACTAACAGACACTAACACTAAAACTAAAAACGTAAACGTAACTAACACGTAAAAACATTAACACTAAATACTCCAACTTAAATAAAAGAAACTATCTTTACCTAACTGAAACTTTGAGGTCCATCACTTCATCGCCTACAGCTGTTTCCTGCAGGTAACTGAACACTCGGTGGCACAATTTCGGCGTCAGTCCTGGATCGTGCGGAAATCCCATCATGGTGTGCGTTTTTCCAGAAGAACTTTGTCCGTACGCTAAGACGCATGAATGAAATCTCCTCTTTATCGACTGACCTATAACTTTTTCTAGCTCGTCAAAAATCTGAAACAGGTAGCAATTAATTGGTTGTATTTTTAAGATCTTGGAAAGGTTTGCACATTTTTTATTTTAACGATTTTATATCTTTAGAAATAGAATTAAGACAACACAGTGTGTTTCAAGTTGAATGTAATAAATAACATTGGTATCTTGGAGATCGTCAGAGATAGAGACTGGGTTGGGTCAAAGTTGTATAATTCGGTGACCAATAATTCAGTGTATAAAAAACATAGACTTAATAAGAGGAGACCTCACGGTTCATTCATAAATAACCTTTTGTTTTGTATCAATCATTGGCAATGTGTATGGCAAAGAATACCGAGAGAAAGAACGGCAAAATTCCGACTCCGTGCAACGTTGCAAAAGTTTTGGGAGTTTGCTTCCGACGCCAAAGGCGTACTGTTTTTGGAAGGGTTGGGTATGATAATAAAACATCAAAAAAGGAATTTTAAGAAAATCAGTACTATGCATTGCAACAGCAAAAGCTTGTGAGATTAGAAATTAAATTAGTATCGGAGTTTTAATGTAGGGAATATGAATTGAAACTTGAACACTTAAAATTCTGAATTAAGTAAAGGTGGTACACCTACTACATTACAAAAACTTATATATACAGTAGTGTAAAAAACTATTTTTCAGATTTTCAAATATACCCAAACTCTGTATACAGGGTTCAATTACATTTAAAAGTGAAATATAATTATATATAAAATAAGAAAGATGTACATGGTGTTAGTTTTTAATTCAACTTTTTGTTTCAAGTTATTTGACTTACTGTTTTCAAAATAACTCTTTAAAAGCCTGATAATGGTGATTTTCTCTTAGATTAGTATAAAGGATACCTTTAAAAATTACCTTGGTTACGCAACTGATTTTAATTTTTGTGTGCAAACGTTGCATGTTGGCTTCACACTTACCAAACATTATAGGTTTTTTAATTTGTTATGCAGCAAAGTGCTGAATCATGCCTTAGCTTCTTGCTTGGATTCTTGTTTTGATCGTATTTAAGTATGTGTGTAGGTAACTCCAAAAACTAACACATCAGCCATATTTTAAAAAATAACAAAAGCAATTCCATAATATAATGTAGTATATATATACTATATTCCGTAAAATGATAAGGAAGCCAGCCAGCACGCCCCTGAAAATCCGTAAATATGGCGTGACAAATATAGCGACCGAATAACCAAACAAAACTTGGCAAAATTTACCTGTGGAAAGACAGTTTTGAATATAAAGAATTCATTTTTCCATACACTTGACACTGACGCACCATTTTCTGAAGAATAGTAATAAAATCCTTACGAAAAACACTGAAAAATTCACAAAAGCAAAATTCCGACTGCCAGCAACACCGCACAAAAGAAATACTATAAAATACTACGATTCACGTGCATCAATGGACATGCGGATTGGAGTAGGGAGCAATGATGCCTGTTCATTCCATTTTTGCGTTATGAAGTTAGTTTTTATCGCAACGTTTTTAAGAAAATATGATTTATCTACTTAACTAGGAAACGGGAAAATATTTTTATGTAATATTTTAACCTTAACCCATAATCATGGTAGTTTAAATGTGAAAATATAAATTACACAATTGACAGTTTGGCAACAGTTTTTCGTACAATCATAAAGTAGACCTTGCAGTTGACCAGATAAAGAGTAAACAAGGGGATCTCTGATTGCTTTAAAATGTAAACAATTACATCTCCCTTGTCTTATAAATCTATGATAAAAAACCTTTTTGAGATAGGACACTTTTTCACAGCAACTTTTTACGTTCTATCGAATGGTGGAAACAGTTTTTTAAAGTGCTGTTTCGTTTCTTCAGAATCATCACAACTAAATTTTTTCTAATACGACCCCATTAATATTTTTATGTCACTCGATAGCATTTTTCTTGTCAGTTCAATGATGTATCATATTCCTAATCAATTCACTAGATCAATAGTTTTTTTAATTTAACCACAGACTCTTTTTTTATTTCCAAAAAGAGGTTTCTACATACTAGTTGCAGGCCACTGGAGCTACATTTTAAACTGAAATGTTGTATGGTTCTAGAGCATTATGCTGTGGTATTCTTTATGAAATTTGAAAGTAATATAGTAATAATAATAATAATAAATACATAGAAACTTTCTGACTGAAAAATTACTAAAGTATTATTGGAAGGAGATGCTGAAAACAACTACTCCACGGGCAATATGCCCCGACTGGCGTTGCATTACATCAACATCTCCATGGATGTCGCCATAAATAACAAGATCGAAACCGGTCATTGTCTGGTATTTGGTCTTGATGAAGGATGTGGCGACATCCATGGAGATGTTGATGTAATGCAACGCCAGTCGGGGCATATTGCCCGTGGAGTAGTTGTTTTCGGCATCTCCTTCCAATAATTAAGTAGGATTGTCTTCCTCAAAGACAATAGAGGTCGCTGTAATGGCATCTGCTTTCTGCAGATCGTTATCTGTCTGTCAATTAGACAATAATTGTCAGACAGGTAGTAGCAAAGACCCAAAGAGGGCACTGCAGTGTATTTCACTGTATCTCGCCACTACAAATTACTAAAGTATGTTTGGCTCAAACGTTATAATTTAGTCTCAAGATCGTCTGGCGTCTGGTATCATTTGTTCTCCTTCAAGTAACCTCGTTCTAATGCACAGAGACACACATATACAGGGTTATTCAGAACTTATCTCTAAAACTTTGAGGATATGTGCATCCTTAAATAAGCACCAATAATCGATATCACCAAAAAAATTTATAATAAAAGTCTTAGGATTTCCCGTAAACAATGTTTAAAGTTACACCATTATAAAGCACTACGTAGATGGGCAACTGTACTTCACTTCAACGACATCTGATATACCACAGTAAAAAACAGTAAACAAGTTTTTTGTACCTGGAACGCCTGGTTAAGACCGAGCGAATCGAGATGGAGTGGGGATAATATCTCTATTGTCTATTCAGTCATCAGTTTATATGTGTCGCTCTCGCGGTGCGGGTGTTTTATTTATTGTAGGAGTGTTAAACTGTAAAATTTTTAAAATGGCTCATGTGTACAGTAATGCTGAGTTAATAGACATGATTGTTATATATGGCGAAGTTGAACAAAATTCATTGGCAGCTTCGCCCTTGTTTGCGGAACGATTTCCCAATCGACACACCGACACATCGATAGTTAGGTTTTGTGAGTGGTTGTTGCAGCAAAATGCTGAAAATCCCCAATTGATGTACTAGTTACAGATGAAGCTTTGTTTACTCGAAATGGAATAGAACATTCACAATACACACGTTTGGGCACTCGAAAATCCCCACGCAATTCAACGAAATCACTTCCAACACCGTTTTTCGAACAGCTTTTGTAACAAGGTATGTGCAAATTTTTTATAAATTTCATGTTTCTAATACCTAGTAATCAAGTAGCGCAATTCTTCAAAATTAGTGTAACAAAATTTTATTCATTTTTAAGACACGTCACTTTGGGCAGATCTATCTATCTTTAAATTTATATTAAAGTAAAAACGCTGTAAATCTTTTTTGCGTTGGGTGTCGGTATACTCTCAGAACTTCCGAGGTTTTTTTCGTGCTGTATGTGACTTCGCCAGTTTGCATTGTCAGTCCCAAGGTCACTCCATTACAGTGGACCAGTATCCAGCGGCGTGCAATGAAAAATTTTTAAATAGTTTTCAGACCCCCGCCAAAAAATTTTTTTTTTGCACTACCACATTTGTACGTGTATGTTGAACATCCCCAAATTTTATTATGGATAAGTTCTGAATAACACTGTATATGAGCACCTAGCTTTTACAAATAATACCTAATTTATTTTTTGGTGATTCGATATACAAGTACCATACTTCGGAAAAGAAAAATTAATAACACTAATATGCTTTTTATAAAAAAAGCATATGTCATTCAGATCAAACGATCAAATCGTTTCCCCGCTTATGAAACAAACTTTGAGATGAGATACAAAGTTACTACCTATTTTTCTTATGTTATTTCAGAAGTTATCATACATTTGTAACTCATGTAAAGCAAGTGTACAAATGCAACGTATAAAATCATTAATTTACTGACATTTGAGATGTGTACACGACTGCGGTGCATGTAATGTTTATAGCCCAATGATTTGACAACAAGTGGACTAAAAAACACTCTTCTGGGCAACCGTACAAATCGCCTGTTTACATTGTAGGATGACGCGGAAAGAGGAAAATACAGGGTGATTCACGATTTGCCTGACATTGCAGTATTGAACCATAGATATCTGCAATCGTTGTTTGTAATATAAGTATGAGTTTTAAATATAACTGATTTGTAATACGTCACTCTATAGTATTTAAAGTGTAGGATTTTAATGAAAACTGACATTTGACTGAAAGTATCCATAGATTCTTATTCACTCTTGGTTTGAAGTAGGTTTAAGGGTCCATTCACTGTAGACAGACATGAATTCGGGGTCGGGTTGAGAGGTTGGGTAGCCGATGGGTGAAGACTTACATATTTCCACTACCGAATTATTTAGATTTCGGAGGTGCACGTAAAGCCGAAGTAAAAAAGCACATGAAAACAAAGTTAGCCATCATTGCAAGAGTACCGGATTCGTCTTATAATTGCAACAAAATTTCTTTTTAATGTTATAAATTATATATCACCGGAAAGATCAAAAGATAAACTAGATCCTTATAGTAGCAAATTTTTGTTTAATACATGTATTTTAGAGAAAATAATTTTCGAAGATACGCTACATTAGTACAAGATTGTCTGCCTGGAATTTTAAAAATAAAAATAATTACCAAAAATTACTACTATAGGCATTTAGATTAAAGTCTTATCTTTCAGTACTTTTTTACTAAAAGGCGCTATCTTTTATAGTTTTTTTATAATTAGACACGAGACGAACGCCGATTTCGGGCTTATTTCAGACCAGTGAATGGACTCTTAATAAATCAGCAGGGTTTATAAACTACATCATCATAAATTACAGTTACAGTTAGTAATATCAGAAGTTTTAAAAAATGTAAATCATGGACCCAATATAAGTTTTTACTTCTCAAACACGATTTTTCACGATCCTTCAATGAAGAAAAGCTAAATTAAAGATGTTAATAAATGAAAAATAGTAAATAGGTCTTTGGTTTGAAACGAGTAATTAAGAAAGGAAAATTCCTATTTTCGAGTACTTAATTCAACAAATTTTACTGTTTCATATAAACATCGTTTTGAAACTTGAACCGAAAATTTTCCCAGACATAATTTCCCAAAAAAATAACTGTATTTTGAATGATATTGTGGTTTTCTGATTAAAATAAGACATTATACTTCTTCGATGAGTATTTTACTGAGTTACCATCTTCTGGAGTGGATCAAATATCAGCATTGTTGATTATAATGCGGGTTGAACAAACTGAGTGGATTTCTGTGAATCACCCTATATATATATATATATATATAATTGAATGCCTACATGATCCTGGGTGGAGTCCTCCTGGAAGCAGTAGTCGAAGGTAAATCTCCTCACACGCTCCCGGCTGTCCCCCGCATTCTGTTCTGGTACCTGCAAGCAGAGAGCAGACCGAATTAGATCAAAGGACTGCACGCAATACGTCAAATAAATGTAAAGCGTGTATGAATTCGAATTAGATCGCCGCCAATAATATGCGCCGCTCCCATCTGGCAGGTTATGTTCCGAGCAATTTGGATTTGTAATGGAATTTGATGTTTTATATATTTCGATTTATATTTTGTGGAAAACGTGGCGGTGAAATATTTCAGTTATGAGAGATTGCAGGTGTTGCATATAATTCTCTGTTTAAAAACAGTGAATTCCGGCTATTCGAATACTTGTTTGAACCTGAAATTCTTTGTTGGTACTTCGTTTTTTGCGCATATATTCCACTTTTTCAATAAAAATTGTGAGGCTAGATCTTTAGGACATCCCTTTAATTGATTGATTTTTTGGGACTTGCAGAACGGAATAAAATTTGGAAATGTTTCCTTCATGAATGGCAGTTTATTTCTCTGTATCAATTCTTTTATCTTGAAATAAATAGTTAAAACGATTCAGTTACTTTTGTGGCACTGAATGCCTTTCATGAACGCGATGACATAATACAAATGATCCTATATACGACGTAATAACAATGTCGATTGGATGAGACATATCACCTGCTCTTTTCCTGCGTAGTGAAATTCTATTACTCTATCTTTCATATCATCTTTCGAGGTCAGAGGATCTGCGTACACCTGTTCTTTAAAAGTATCTACCCCGAATATAAAAATCCAATGGCGTCAAGTCTGGAGAACGCGGAGGATAGATATACGGTCGATTATTGACAATCCATTGATCCCGGAAGTTCTCAGGCCACCGGGGTAGTACTATGGGGAGGAATATCACCAATTTGATACCAAGCATTATGGGCTTTTTGCTCTGGAAGAAGTTCTAAAGCCATACGCCGACAAAGCGAATACATTTATCGGGGAATTCTTGGATATATTTTATAATGGTGCTTACAATAATTTGTAACGTCTGACGTATGCGAGAAACACCTAATGTGCTGGGACAAGTGTGATTGACCAGTGGCGGACATAGTGTGCAATATAAAAATAAAGAGAATAATAATAATAATAATAATAATAATAATAATAATAATATAATAATATAATAATAATATAAAATAATATAATAATTGCCGTCTAGTGTAGTGTACACTAGTGTGTACTACACTACACTTTCATCAGCTGATTTATGTTAAGGCTCATTTACATTTATCACTTTGGATGTTCATCTTGGAGGAATCATCCAAAGTGATAAGTGTAGATTGCCTTTCATTTGTGTTGCATCTAAAGTGTACATTAAAAATGTACGATGAAACAAATCGACCCTCTACCTATTTTTGATGAAAGAGATGTGCCCTGAACCGATGATTCATCCAAAGTGAAGGTTCAGTGAAAAATGTAAATACAATGAGTTCAGTTTCGCCGCTATTTCACTTTTTAGTTTTAGTACAGCCGCCAGTGCGATTGTTTGTTTGTGGCTATTATAAATAAATATTTAAATCAATTATATTATATTATAAACGTGTTATACAATGGCATTTACAACGTCTTTTAGCACGGCCAGTTGTTGATATAATTGAGTTCAATTCATTTATCAGTCCACTTGAAATTAAGTCAATGCCATCGCCTATAAGACTTTTATTTTTTCTGGAACGAGACATCCTGCCGCTTGGTACCACAAGTTGTTGCACCAAACACGAAATGACGAAATTCTTAGGAACAGTGAATAGTGATAGAGGTGAAACCACAAAACTGGATGAAAATATGTAAACAAGGATGATCACTCCGGATGATTTCATTCTGGATGATTCAATTTGGATGTACATCAAAAGCGATACAGTGTAAATCCCGCTTTAGTGCAATATACACTTTATGTAAGTTAATATAGGCACTGGTTGTAGTGCACACTGCCTTAAATAGTGACAAACGAATGGAATTCTGAAATTAGTGTAGTTCAGTGCTACACTTTTTGAGCAATCGAACGGACCTATTATTACCTAATATTATACGACCCATACAGTCCATTGCTATGGGAATACCAATCAGTTTTTGTTTTATTGGTAGGTAGGTAATAGGGAGTTTTTTGACCCCTTAAAATTTACGTTATCGTTATGGTTATGGTTATTCTGAGCATGCGCAGTGCCGAAAATGATACTATTTTTTTGCTGAAATTGAAGGGGTTCAAAAACTCCCTATTGTTCAAATGTTCTTTCACTTATCGTTATTTCAGTGCTTGTTGAGTTTTCAATAATTTGTTCGATTATAATTTAATTTTACATAAATTAATTGTAAATAATATTACTACAGTTAGATTAATAATACATGCTTGTTTACCTGAATACCATTTTCCAAATTTTTTGTTCTACTGGCGCGCTCAGCAATGAAATGGTTTTTGCGGCTACCTTCCTCGAAACTGACGATTTTTAAAAAACAACAGTTTTTGTGCTCAACGAGCGTGCAAGAAGGGACGAACACTGCTGCTTTCTGAATTGTTCATTAATTTAACAACTTCTTAAATTTTTATTAGACATTATTCGATATCATATCACAGTTTGATTTAGTGTTTCATTCCTGATTTATTGTGCCGAACTTTCGATTGTGTAACTAAGTGTCATCCCACACACCGCTATCATCAGGAGCAGGGCCCTCTCCCGAACAAAAGGTTAGAAGCGTCTTCTCCACAAATTGCTGAAAACAAGTTCTCTACGGAACTAAAAGGTGAGTCGCATAATAATCGCCATTTCATTGTTTCATATCTGTATTTAATTAATTATGTCGGAAAGTTACATACAATCCAACTAATAGGTACTCTCCAGGCTGCTATTGAGACTGATTATTTAATCGGTTAGCCAACAGTGCTACTTAGTTATTTTAAATATAACACCGTATAGATTTGTAAACAGGTGAAACTAGAATGTCTTCTTGCGAGTAATTTTATCAACGTAGGCGACTGTCCTGTTGGGATCTTCTGTGATCTTAGTAGGGCATTCAACTGTGTTGATCATGAAAAGTTACTCCGTAAGTTATTTGGATACGGAATAACTAACTTTGCTCTATTGTGGATACCTAGATATATATTTATATAGAGGGTCATAATCAATATGTAGCCATACATAAATAAGATCAATAACAAAATCACTAAATCTGACCATCTAGATGTTAACTTAGGAGTTCCGCAGGGCTCGGTATTGGGACCTGTACTATTTTTACTTTATATAAACGATCTAAACACTATACAAATGACATCCATTTGCATATATATGCAAACGACACATCAATTATAGTCTCAAATCCAGCAGATGATAAATGAAAGATACAATGTGAAAGTGTTTTATGTAAAATAGGTAAGTGATTCAGTAAGAATTCACTGCATTTAAATCCAGAAAAAACTCAGTGTTTGAGGTTTCACAATTGGAAAAAAACCTTGTTTTGATTTGAGATTAACCTTAAATGATGAACTCATATCTGATGGCGACGATTTTTAGGTTTATATTATAGATCAAAATTTAAATTGGAAGGTACCTATGTTGTGAACAACTGATTTCAAAACTTCCCTCGCTATCATATTTATTTAAAAATGTACGTACAGTTCTTACAGATATTCGGTGTTTCTTAACTATGAAACAATTACCTACACATGGTATAGGTACCACTCACAAGTAGAATCGCGTCTTAGATATATGGAATATGTTTCTGGGGTTCGTTTACCTTTGCATGCAAGGTGTTTATAGCTCAGAAGCATGTAACATGTCTCAAAATAGTATAGGATTAAAAACATTTAATCGTCTTCCTATTGAAGACGCTTTTTAGAAAAGTTTTAAACAAATTTTTATTTGAAAACAACTTTTATTGTGTGGGCGAATTTTTGTACGAAAATGTGTGTATTTGTAAATAGGTACATTATTTTATCTTGATTTTTATGTGTATTTTTACAGTTTTAGTATATTGACTTATTACTATACAACTTTGTAATTGTCAAAATGGAAAATAAATTATCGATCTATATAAATTGACATAGTATTAGATTTTTTATGGCTTTGGTACATACTTGTATTAGTTAAATAGCATGTGAAATATAACAGATGATACATTGTTTCTATTTTTCTTTGTAAAATCTCATTACTTATTGGGCGATGGATCTAAGAAAACTTAATATTTAACCTAGTAATGAACAAGTTCTCTAAGCCTTTAACACGTGTAAGTTATTGTTTTAACTTGTCAGTTTTAACACAAAAAGATTTATTCCTTAATAACGAGGTAGTACTTGGCATGGTTCCAATAAAAACGTTATTCCTATTGTATAAGTAATTCATTAGTTCATTACCATGGGCGAGCAAAACCACGACTATTTTTAAATTCTGAATTGTTAAAACTTTTCTATACTAAATCTTGAAAAAGAAAACCAGATGCTTAAATTGTGAAGCTCGTCCAACAGTAGTTGTCTTGTAAAGTTGGAAATGCGTCGTACTAGAAGCATTTAATCTACTTGTTTGTGCACTTGGCTGATATAGAGTTCTTCAGCTGTCTTGTCAGATATAGGCATAGGTAACCCAGAAGTATTTTTTTATAATTTATTTATTTATAAGACACCTTATTAGTATCTTAACGATAAATATACCGGGTGGCTAAATGTAGATGACTTATTAGATTCGTACTATCGATAGAAACAGAACACAATTTTTGGAAAAATATACGGGGTAACCCACCCAACTAGCAATTTCGTATTTTATAGAAACTGCAGAAATGTTTCCCAAACAAATTTTATAAAATAACGTTACTCTCAGAAACACTTTTAAAACGTTTTTCCAGCAGCTATAAATGGAAAATTGGCACCATCTAATAAAATTATTTAATCGCCGTTGGTATTTTGTAAAGCTTGTTGGAATCATTACAAAACTATTATATAAACATTTCCTCAAGCTTTAAAAAACTTGGACTCCTGCATGGAGTCATATCAATAAAATAAAATAGTTTCATAATTATATCATAACAGTTTCAAGAAGTATTTCTGTCACGGAGTCATGGCACACAGAACATGTTAGTTGTTGATAATAAAACCAAAGTGGCCGACCGCCATCTAAGTGATTAAGTGCCCATTGGACAAGTTTGACGGTCGGCGAAGGCAATTTTCAATGCGAAAGAAACTTTACTGTAATTTATATTGCATTATAAATGGGCCTCGAGTTTGGTGATGTTTTCTAATCATTTTTGCTATTTTGTAAAATTTCAAGTTTACTAATTTACGTTTTTTGACATGTAAATTTACGTCAATTTGTTTTAAATACCTTAACTTTATAACTAGCACCTTTTTTATTGCTATAAATGTTAATAAACCAATTATTTTTAAAATGTTTATGACTTGTTATACTTTTGACGTTCAGAATTGGCATTTGAAAATGGCTTCCTTTTATAAAACATTTTTGTGTTTGCAGGTATTTTAAAATAATTAGACTCTTTAGGTGATTGCTATAAAATACCTATAGAATAATACACCTTGGAGATGAAGATCTTGGGACAGGCGTATTATAATTAACATGTAACAAATAACCAAGTACCTATAAAATGTTTATCAACCAAATGAGCAAGTTAAATTTCTGAGAATTGTAAGTTTGGAGGTATTTACCTAAAACTTCGTTTGAAGTGTGGTAAATACAGCTGTTGCTGCCGTTACCTGTAATGTCGTCTTTAAAGATACAAATTGAGGAGATTTCACATGTTACTTTCCAACCTTATAAAATTATAATTCTCAAAACATATAACCACCCCAGGGTAATAATATTATGCCGAATCGCACACATCCATCCATTCTCCAATAGCACAAACAATTTTAAGGTTAGATTCTCTATTTTGTTTTATAACGACTCTGTTACCATTTCCATATTGCAGCAAAATTATATAACGGACTTGGAAATTACAATTCCTCTCAAAGGCAAAATTGTCTCAAACAATTCTCTAACATAATGATTATTTTGTAAGCTAATAGGGAACAGTCACAACATAATCTTAATATGTCTTTATAATATTGCTAAAAATGCCACAGTATGTTTCTAAGAACACATTATAAAACAATTTGATATTATAAGCTTCAATATTTTATATCTTGGTCACAGAAACGTTTATAAAATAAAATTTTAATTAATTTATAAGCAATTTTATAATTTTGTTGCAAAAACGTTTTAACGATAAATTTACAAAACAGTTTAGTTGGAAACAACAAAATAGTGTTTTCTACAAGTCTAATATACTATATTAGCATTTGGAAGCAGTAATAAAACATTAGTAAAATATAATAATTGTATAATATTTAAATTATAAAACAAATTTGCTGGTTGGGCATTTAAAAAAAATAAGTTTTTATGGCTTGTCAAATCAACCAAACTTGGTATTAAATTTTCACCACCCTGTGAGATTCAGCAACTTTGAAGGTATAGTTACAAAGCTTATGTATTTAACTCTCTCCCCTGTGAATATTGTCGCTGTTGTTTCTTACGAAAAAAAACCACGAGTGAAATATGTGTAAAACCGAGTTGTATCACAGCCTCAAAGCAAAGTAGTGCGGTTGACTAAATTTTTGGTATCCGTAAACATGCCAACAAAAATAGAACCCTTACCGTGAAACATCAATTACTATTCCTCCTCTAATTAGTTACCACCAGGACAGGGCACTGAAAATGCGTATAGGATTACATCTTGTCAATTACTTTACTAATTTTAAACCAGATGAAAACATATACTTAACGGGAAACCATGTATCTATTTATTGATGTTATTTTATTTGGTTATTAATATTCGTTATTCGTATTTGATCGAAATATAAGAGTATAAAAAAACAACTATATCACTAAAAAAAAAACTTAAAAACATGATTTACCTCACGAGTAATGAAAAATAGATATAAATCTGGGAACTGGTTTTAAAAGTTATGCACAATATTGATAGGGCACAAGCACAGCACAAAAATAAATGAATAACCAGAAGAATATCTCTCGGGCGGCACCTTTGATGTGGTTATTGATGGATTCGTGACCTTCGTTCCAAAAAGGAGACGTATTTTTGAGGATATTTGATTGGTTTCCTGTAGACATATCTAATTAATTTATATTTTTACGGTTTTGTTTTGAAAAATGTTTTAATATTAATACTATAAAATCACAATTTTTTAGATGAAATAAAAGCAAGTACTTATTTAAATAAAGAATAACATTTATTGATTTTTCAAAATTACAAATAGAGGAAATTAGCCTAATTTCGGACAGGGTCCCATGTTGAGACCCCCGCGTAATTCTACAAAATTATCGCTATATTAGATTTATGTCTCTGATTAAAGACAATTTCATTACTGTTTTGCGTATTTGGTTTAATATTAACAATATTATGTGACAAATAACTATTTGTCACATAATATTGTTAATACTAAACCAAATACGCAAAACAGTAATGAAATTGTCTTTAATCAGAGACATACATCTAATATAGCGATAATTTTGTAGATAATTTTGTAGATAATTTTTGGGGTTTACGCCCAATAGGTGAACTGTCAAATTCTTTTGCTCAGAGGAGGAACAGAGATTTTTATGTGTAGTATTTTGAAAGTGGTGTTTTTTGTATTCACACAGTAAAAAAAAAACGAGTAATTTTAACACTGAATCCACACTCATCAGTGTGTATATAGTCCACACTTGGCAGTGTTAGACATATCGGTGTATTATTACATTACATAAAAGTAATTTAACACAGCAGATTTTACAAGGTAATGTGTAATAGTTAATTATTCACTGTGTAATTATTCCATATTTATGGCGGATTGATTCATTTTTAACACAGGATTTTGTAAATTTTACTACAATTTATGAGTACTTCTACAAACTTGACGGGTATATCATTCGTGTAATATGAGTTCTAAAGGTTTAGTTATTATACCACTCAGTTCGTGTTAAAAATAACACTGCAGCAAATTACGATTATCACTTAGTAATTTTACCATTTGTCTTTTTTTATTGTGGCATCCTCATTTTAAAACTTTTGATAAATTGCTCGGTAAGCATAGGATATAATAGTTGTATATATACATATAAAGAAAAATTATTTTCACCCTTAGTTTTGACAAAAAAAGTAAATTAAGGTAAAACTAGATTTGCTCCTAATTTCGGATACTAAGGGCCGTATTCACCATCACTTAAGTTATATTTAACAGGCCTGTTAAAATTCTTATCCAATCAAATATCATCTTTAAGAAAAATCCTTATCTCTGATTGGCTAAACATTTAAACAGCCCAGTTATAAATAACTGAGGTGATGGTGAATACAGCAGTTAAATGCACCCAATTTCAGATATCCGAACTTAGAAAATCTAAAACTTTTTTAATTATAAGGTTTTGTTACACAGTGCAAGATGCTCAGCGTGCGTGGCTAAAGCAAATAGTGGGATCCCGATAACATGAAACGGGCAATAGATACTGTTAGAAAAAAGAAATAATTTCGGATACCCCATCCGTAATTAGGATACCATTGTAAACTGGCGCATTCGCCATTTTTTACTGTTATTTTCCGTAGGTACAAGGTATTCGTGTATATTTTGACCTCTACCTACAGGGGTTATTAAGAAAGTTAGAAAAAAGTTTAAATATAAAAGTTTTTTGGTTTTTCACGTATTTATCTTTTGGCTAGATCGAAAAAAAATTGCATGTCGTAAATTTGAGGAAACCAATTGAATATAATATTTTTAAATGGGGCACCCTGTATAATTTTAGACGCTTGGGAAAACCATTTTTCTCTGATCTCAAAAATATATATTTTGTTGACATTTGCACTGACAGTTTTCGAAATATTTAATATTTAATCTTTACAATAAATCATAAAAAAAATATTAAAAAATGAAAATATTTAAAAATGTTTAAGTAAATAACTAAGGAGGTTACATCGAAAATCGTTAAATATTTTTTATTACAGTTGGTTTCTACTGTTAAATATTTTTAGTTCTTTGTAGGTTATTTTTTGTATTTCTTTATGGTACTCGCTGTCGAGTATTTCGAAAACTGTCATTGTAAATGTCAACAAAATATATATTTTTGAAATCAGGAAAAGAATGTTGACCCAAGCGTGTAAAATTATACAGGGTGTCCCATTTAAAAATATTATGTTCAATTGATTTTCCCAAGTTTAAGACATGCAATTTTTTTTCGACCTACCTAAAAGATAGCACATGAAAAACCAAACAACTTTTGTATTTAAATTTTTTTTCTAACTTTCTTAATAACCCCTGTAGGTAGAGGTCAAAATATACGCGAATACCCTGTACTATCTACTTAAATTTTTTTACTCAATACAAAAACTATGTGAAGATATATTACAATAAATGAGGCCATACCAAAATTTTGTTAAATCATGTATGTTTAATTACCTATTATATTATGGCTGATTTAGAAAACCTATACGAAAATAGGCTACTTTCCTCAATTTTTTTTGTCCTTTAATACAGTTTCACTCTACCAAACAGTTTTATTAAATGTTTTGAAGACATTTTTTCAATGGGACGTACTAATTGAACGTGTTTACAAAAATGTTTTCAATATTTTTAATTAACCTGTTCTGTAAGCCAATACTTTCAATGCTTAATTGAAATTAAACTTCAAACAACGATAAAGCTTACAAAATCATTCTGAGACATAGGTATTTAAATTGCCAAATAAATTCAAATTGTCATTTTCATAAGAGCAAAATAAAACCGATTCATCCAAATGTTGGTTAGAATATTGTTCATATAAACATCGCAAGTATGTTTAGTGAGGAATTTTTTTTATTAAATACCCTGAAAAATACCTTACAAAGTTGGTTTCTAACATCCTCTGTTTCTTCAATTCGGTTTTAACTATAAACCAACTAACTAAAATTAGCGGAACTTAAGGCACTATAATTAAAAAACTAAATAAAGTGTCTTATTACACCCAATGCATAAAAAAAAATCGCTGCGGCGAATATACTAACACTTTATATACACATTAACTAGAAAATCTTTAGCCCAAATCTAAAGAAAGACGAAGCGATGTAAACAAGCACAGCGACGGTGGTGGGCAAAGTACGGTCGGCCCAGGCCACGCCTTTGTCTTGCTGTTCCCTCCGGCGGGCGCTGTGGCCAGCCAGCAGCTAGTACAACCATAGCTTGTAGCTTGGCCGACGCCGACATTCGCTATCGCTCTCGCACTGAGAAGAGAAGTCAGAGTTGGACGTATAATATTTGTAGTTAACGTAAATGCGCGATAACAGTGCCGTATTAAAATAAAAACTCTTGAAACATTTTATAAATAACTTTTGAAATAGTCATGAATAAAACGGTGATGCCTAATTTACAAATAAGTATTAATGGGATTCAGGTCTACCTATTTGGCAAAGTTTTAAAAAAGAAATTTGCGATAGTAATTATGTACATATGTTTATTACACATTAATTATTTACAAAAATAAAAATAGATAATACTTCAATACGGTGATGCCTAATTTAGAAATAAGTATAATAATGGGATTCAGATCTACCTATTTGGGAAAGTTTTAAAAAAGAAATTTGAGATAGTAATAATTATGTACATATGTTTATTACACATTCATTATTTACAAAAATAAAAATAGATAATACTTTACAATGAGGTACATATAATAAATAATAATAAAAAATCTTTATTGTGTTCTTAACGAAAAAAGAAAGAAAGAAACACATACGGTAAGAATTCGGCATTGCCGTTCTTCCATTCCACCTATATAAATTTTCAAAATTGAAGCTTGGCTTGGCTTTTATAAAGTGTGTCCAATTTGTCCAAAAGGTCTTGCCTATTGGCTTTCATTAGCCATACCCTTGTCCTTAAAAAAATTAATATTTTTAAAAATTAGTTAAAATTATTTTTAAACACACCGCAAAACATTAGCAAAAAAAATTTACACTCGACTACTTGGGCAGTACTGTTCTATACCTAATTTTGTTTTTCCTAAAACTAAAATATAACAGCTGGCCAACTTTTAAACTAAATTCATTAAATCTTAAATTGAGTGATTGTATAAACCATATTATTGGCTGTCTATGAATGAATTTCCTAAATTAAGTTAACTTAGATACTAAATTACATTTATATCTACTTACTTAGGATGGGTTCCTTAGGAAAGGTAAAAAAGCTCTTATTACAATTATAGCTTTTATTATTGCAGTTTTTAGTTGCACATACGTTTCCTGTTTTTCTATTACTCATTACTAATGAATTACTCATCACTAATGACAAAAGGAACACTATACAAAACAAAACAATAAAAAAGCACAATAAATAAACACAAAACATTACACTCAAAATAAATTCGCAAGAATAACTACGTCCCTGGCTTAATCGATAATCAACACGATGTGATTTCCCTATTTCGGTTCGAAACTCTCGCCACTGTGCTGTTCTCTTCTCAAAGGCGGGCCTAAAAAGTGGCGCGCGAGGATCGGCGCAAACCGTTCCTGTCAAGAGAGCGAGCGTACCCTTGCACTTAGCTGGGCGGTGACTCTACGTCTACCACAACATGCATGCCTTTCACCCATTCGCTGAGGACTCTCTGTTTATCACATTGTTACCTATTACCTACATCGCTTTGTTCCTCTTTAGATTTCGGCTAAATATTTTTTAGTTAATCTGTATATATTTATTCTTGTTGCAGCACGTGTTTTTCAAAACTCTATACTACTAGGTACTTCTATATTTCAATTTTGTTTTGACTTACGTGTAAAAATGTAGGAAAAGCGCCTTGTTTTTTAAACAAATATGTCCGCTTTTCCTTTTGAAGCCTTTAATTTATCCGTTTAAGTTAAATCTGCATTGATTTCAACTTTAAAAACTGAATCATTGTCCGCTACGACTATAGATACTTTGCGGATGTATACCTATAAAGGAAAATTTCTTTTTCAAGAAAATTAGTGATTAGTTTAAATATATAGGTATGCTTTATTTATCTTCCTTAAAAACGTGCAAAACTAAACTACTAAAGTGTGGAATTTTATCAAGTGTCAGTCCACCCGATTAATTTCCTTTATAATGGTTTGTTTTTCAATAGGTTGAAAGTTGGCCCGCATTTACAGAGGAGCTATAAATCGTAAATAAACATAAATCACTTCTCAGCGTATCAACTCGATCAAATAATTGCACAAATTAACCTATTTCTACAATGAGGTGTTTACATGTAGCTACCCCATTTTATATTTAGACTTATGAGTGTGCGATTGTAAATTTAGAATCGCCATGTTTCATACGTGTTACCTTAACTATATGTATATGTATAAAGCAACAGGTTGCTGTGATTCAGTTGTGATCTATTTCCGAGTTGGCAGCCGGTTATAAGAGTCGCCTACCTTTGTGTTGGTGATGGCGATCGTCCTACCGCTGTCTACGGCGATGATGGAAGCTGAGCCTGTTTCCACTTCCCTGAAAAATTAAAACAATACCTATAAAAACCGTCTTTGTCTTCAATAAATCCCACTTTTACGGGATCCCCGTGAAATGCGTGTATCAGCGGAGGACGATGAAGTTTTGGAGTTAAAATAATTATTATGGATGTTGACTCCACGTTCATCTTACCTTCACACCGAAATGCATGTGGTAAAAGGAATTTTAAAAAAATGGTAATTTGTCTAATAGACTAGTGACATATAGTGATGTAGTCCCTCTACCATCTTAACAGCGATTTCGTATACACGTAACATCGCCGTCTGAATTAACTTTTTTTTTACCTAGAAATGTGATCCATAACGTACCACATCCTAGATAAACTTTAGGTGAGTGGTGAGTGTATCCAGGATTCACTGGTACACACATTTCAGGACTGTACCACATAAAAATGTCATTGTAGCAATTTTTCAAACCAGTTGCCACAACAAACTGTTTTATTATAGTTAGGTGGCTATTTTTTTTATAAGTTTTGCCTAATAAAAAAAATACACTGAAAAAAAAGCAGATAATAAAACATCTATATTAAAATCCTTATTGTATAGAGGGTTATTCAGAACTTATCTCTAAAACTTTGAGGATATGTGCATCCTTAAATAAGAAATCGATATCACCAAAAAAATTTATAATAAAAGTCTTAGGATTTCCCGCAAATAATGTTTAAAGTTATACCATTATAAAGGACTACGTAGCTGGGCAACTGTACTTCAACGACATCTGATATACCACATTCCTACAAAAAACAGTAAACAAGTTTTTGTACCTGGAACGCCTGTTTAAGACCGAGCGAATAGAGTTGGAGTGGGGATAATATCTCTATTGTCTATCAGTCATCAGTCTATCTGTGTCGCTCTCTCAGTGCCAGTGTTTTATTTATCGTAGGAGTGTTAAACTGTAAAATTTTCGAAATGGCTCATGTGTACAGTAATGCTGAGTTAATGGACATGATTCTTATTTATGTCGAAGTTGGACAAAATTCATTGGCAGCTTCGCGCTTGTATGCGGAACGATTTCCCAATCGACACACGCCAAATTATACAACTTTTACGCCAGTGGTACAACGTGGCCGTGATACTGGTAATTTACGTGCAAATCATGGACGAGATGGTGGCCCGGGACGACCACGTATTTTAGCAGCTGAAGAACAAGTGTTGAATCTGGTCCTTGAAAATCCGCGAATAAGTACAAGTCAGATCGCTAGGCAGGTGCCTGGGGTAGTGCGGCAAAATTGGATAAGGCGTGCCCAAAAGTGTGTAGAAATCGAGGGACAAAATTTCGAACAGCTTTTGTAACAAGGTATGTGCAAATTTTTTATAAATTTCATATTTCTAATACCTAGTAATCAAGTAGCGCAATTCTTCAAAATTAGTGTAACAAAATTTTATTCATTTTAAAGACACGTCACTTTGGTCACATCTATCTATCTTTCAGTTTATTTTAAAGTAAGAGCGCTGCAAATCTTTTTTGCGCCGGGTGTCGGTATACTCAGAACTTCCGAAGTTTTTTTCGTGCTATATGTGACATCGCCGATTTGCATTGTCAGTCGCAAGGTCACTTCATTACAGTGGACCAGTATCCAGCGGCGTGCAATTAAAAATTTTTAAATAGTTATCAGAACCCGCCAAAAAAATTTTTTTTGCACTACCGCATTTGTACATGTATGTTGAACATCCCCAAATTTTATTATGGATAAGTTCTGAATAACACTGTATAGCAGTGCTGTATACGGGCACTGTATTCACTGTATCTCGACACTACAAATATCCAACACCTGTTCCGATCTATCAGACCTCCTCAGTGACGTACGGATCTCAGAGTGAAGACAACTCATTGTGGCTTAGAGGTACACTAAAAGTTTATGCTACAAGCGTGGGACAGTAATGCCCTCAAAGATGGAAAAGACCAACGAACTAGGCTGAGTATGTTGCTGAGTAAGTTGTCTTCACTTAGTATATACACGGGGGATGTCCTCAGTAACTTGTATAGTTTCATGAGAATAATCGATGAAACTTACACCAGAGACCTACTACACCCAAACAGAACAGAATGGAAAATGAGGGAAAAGAAGTAACCTGCAGTCTGCACCATGAGGAAGGAGAAAATTTCACATGCTATATCACATGGGAATTTAGTAAAGCACTTTTAATTTAATAAGCACAGTCATTAAAATTCTTACACTACTACGAGATATCCGACCCGCTTTAAAATTTTTTTATGGATAGATAATGTTAATAATGTTAGAGGAGCCTTTAACGAAGCTCCTCTATAAAAATCTGTTATGGATTAGGATTTGTGCCCGATATTCTTGACACACTACTTAATAAAGCAAAGGTAATAAGGAATTCAACAGTTTCTCAGAATCCCTTACTGAGATGATAGATCAACATCAGCACAAACCGATATCTGAAGTATGAGCTGGAGTCCTTCAGTAGCTAGCAGCTCTTTAGTAGCTTTACATAAATACTCTGAAGAGCTGGTGGTCTTAGAAGAAAAACAACCATAATTTGTAAATGTATGTTAGGTATAATAAGTCACTCTAAATATATCAACACATCCAGAAATGATATGCGATAATATAGTGAAGTTACTATTATTGATCTATCACCATGTTATCGCACATAATTCTCTGGATCAATTTTGCAACATGTTTTCAATAGCAAAGAAGCGTCACATGGAATACCACGTGATTCTATTGTGTTTACAGTGTAGGTAGATACCAATTTCAAGCTTTAATGTCTCGTTTAAGAATGTTCAGAGCCTGTTCTTATCTCTGTTATTAGTAGAAAATATTAATTTATTTCCAGTTGTTCGTCCCAATTATTTGTTGTTCATTTTAGTTAAAACAGACTAAATTCAATTTAGGTATATTATTGACTTTTTTTATGGAAATTAAAAAATATATGAAAACTTCGTAATTGTTTGAAAAAATTTCTGGCACGCAATTGCTGTGGATAAAATAGAACAATTTCTTTTCAATTAAAAGAAAAAATAATGTGGGTGTGGTATCTAAGCACCTATATATTTTTATATATAAGTAAGTTTATCTTGGCAACGATCTATTCACTGGATGTATTAATTTCTCTTACGTATTTATTTTTTAAGCTATTGAAGGCACCTTACGCAATAAATACACAGGAACCTAAACAAACGAGACATTAGAATCGAATTCCAAGTTTTAAAAGATTAAGAATACGAATGTTACTACTACTGCTTCTACGTGTATTAAATTTAACTTCAAAAAACGAACTGAAAGGTCTCCCTGTCCCGCCACAATAAATATATTTTTAATGGATGCAGACACTGATATATGTGCTCAATGTGTATGTTTTACCATCGCGCAAAGCTATGCGAAACGTTTTGGTTTTTCGTTTTATTTTCGTGTCTCCCAGTCTGAACTTTAAAGAGATGATGTAAAAAAATGTGGAGTAACAAATTGTCTCGGTGGTTCTCTGTCCTGGAATTCTATCATTCTAAAGGATTCAGTTAATTCTGAATGACTAATTGATAATCATATAGTAATATTAGGATAATATTAGGATATGTATTAGAATTCCACTGTAATATTTCTGCCTGCTGTTCTGGAGATTCATTAATAGCTTGAGATGATGATTTTGTAGAATCATTGACTTATGTTTTATATTTTTTTCGATGAGTTCTCTAAAGGCGAGGAGAGAGGGAAGAGGAGGTGTGGTACCTCCAAAAAACGTTTACTTTAGGTAAGTACTGCGTATACAGGGTTATTCAGAACTTATCTCTAAAACTTTGAGGATATGTGCATCCTTAAATAAGAAATCGATATCACCAAAAAAATTTATAATAAAAGTCTTAGGATTTCCCGCAAACAATGTTTAAAGTTATACCATTATAAAGGACTACGTAGATAGGCAACTGTACTTCAACGACATCTGATATACCACATTCCTACAAAAAAACAGTAAAGCAAGTTTTTGTACCTGGAACGCCTGGTTAAGACCGAGCGAATAGAGTTGGAGTGGGGATAATATCTCTATTGTCTATCATTTATCAGTCTATCTGTGTCGCTCTCTCAGTGCCGGTGTTTTATTTATCGTAGGAGTGTTAAACTGTAAAATTTTCAAAATGGCTCATGTGTACATGAGTTAATGGACATGATTCTTATTTATGGCGAAGTTGGAGAAAATTCATTGGCAGCTTCTTGATTGTATGCGGAACGATTAACCAATCGACACACGCCAAATTATGCAACTTTTACAGCAGTGGTACAACGTGGCCCTGATACTGGTAATTTACGTACAAATTGTGGACGAGATGGTGGCCCGGGACGACCACAACGTATTTTAGCAGCTGAAGAACAAGTGTTAAATCTGGTCCGTGAAAATCCGCAAAAAAGTACAAGTCAGATCGCTAGGCAGATGCCTGGGGTATCCCAATCAACGGTGTGGCGCTTACTACACGAAGCTCAGTTTTATCCGTATCATATCCAGCGTGTTCAAGCACTGTTACCAGCGGATTATCAATTACGAGTTAGGTTTTGCGAGTGAGTTAGGTTTTTGTGAGGTGTACCGTACCGAAGTGGAAACAGTAGAGAATTTGCGCGAACGTATCACAGCTGCCGCGAATAATTTGCGTTTACAAGATCAGCAACTAGGAGGAACATTCGCCTTAGTGCGGCAAAATTGGATAAGGCGTGCCCAAAAGTGTGTACAAGTCGAGGGACAAAATTTCGAACAGCTTTTGTAACAAGGTATGTGCAAATTTTTTATAAATTTCATGTTTCTAATACCTAGTAATCAAGTAGCGCAATTCTTCAAAATTAGTGTAACAAAATTTTATTCATTTTAAAGACACGTCACTTTGGTCACATCTATCTATCTTTCAGTTTATTTTAAAGTAAAAACGCTGCAAATCTTTTTTGCGCCGGGTGTCGGTATACTCAGAACTTCCGAAGTTTTTTTTGTGCTATATGTGACATCGCCAATTTGCATTGTCAGTCCCAAGGTCACTCCATTACAGTGGACCAGTATCCAGCGGCGTGCAATTAAAAATTTTTAAATAGTTTTCAGAACCCGCCAAAATAATTTTTTTTTGCACTACCACATTTGTACATGTATGTTGAACCACAGCCTTCTTTAGTACTAGAGAAGGCTGTGGTTGAACATCCCCAAATTTTATTATGGATAAGTTCTGAATAACACTGTATAGGTACATAAATAGGTGTATATCCTCATTTATTACGAGAGTTCCCGAAACTTCAAATGTCCGAAGCAACAGGATGGTCAAATGACAATTTTTTATCTACGCAACTTTACAACGAAACGAGACACATAATTTTTATTGAAATGCATCGATGAAACGCGCGAAGAATAGAAAGAGTGCAGTGACTTTTTGCACGGAGGCTCTAATTTTAGAAGCTTCCGTTCACTAATACCCCACCTCGCACACGTGACCCTCTCACGTCTTTGTTTGTCTTTATTTTCGTCTATTCGGAATCTCTCTACTTCCTTTCTTCAGACGCCGTCTATTTCGGATTTACGTGTTTGTTTGAAATTACACTCAAGCGGGCGCCGTCGTCCACAATAAAACAAGAGCACAACGGCATTCATAAACAATATATTTTATCCGGTCTCGAGCCGTTGTAAATGGCCTTTTAAATAACTTTGGAGGCGATACGTACAAGATAAGTTATATGAAAATTTAAGATGTTAATGGAGGAGTTGGCTTGAAAGGAATGGATGAAATCTTCCTCTTCTACCCCCTTTTTATAAACTACATTTCACTGCTGTCAGGGGATGAATATTATAGTGAGCGATAATAGAAAACGTATAGAAAATACCAAGTAAATTCTTTTATTTCTGACCGGGATATTATAAGCTTGTATCGTCATAGTTACGCTATCAATAAAGAGGGTCATAACTCCCTTGGGACATTATAGATTCTACAATTCCCTCTACCTTTCACAAGTAAAAATAAAATAAAAAATGCTAATATACATATATGTGTATATATTTATGAAATGAAAACTGAACCATATTTTATTTATTCGCGTCATTATAAATAATAAATGTACAATTTTGAAATGTTCCCTGAAAATTACTACCGCCACTGGAAATAATTTCTTCTTTTGTATGGCTGGAGCTTCTGCTCACTACAGTCGAGGTACCTGCCTCTTCTAATGGCAAAGTAGACAACATACGCGCCGTTTTATTTCTCAATTCGATGCTATCCTCCAGATACCCCTCCGCCACCGTGGAACTTTTCCAACCTCCGTGTCTTTTTAAGTTAGTCATAGTTGCTCCTGCATTAGCTAGAGCAGTAGCAGAAATGCGACGAAGGCAATGTCCCGTATAGGAAGATGGGTTTGGCAATCCTAAATACATTGCGATTTTGCTGGGGATTTTCCCAAACATGTTTTTTCCAATTGGCTGAGATGTACATTTATTTTGTCGGAAGCTCAAAAAAAATCGTTCAATACCTTTAGGACGCAAAGACATATAAAGTCTTAATAAAGGCAAAGTGGAGAACTCATTTTCATCCACAATTGTAAATTTCTTCGATACACCAGTTTTACTTTCCGGTACGTTCACTACCATAACGGAATACCGGTCCTCTATATCCGATATTTTGATATTCAAAAGTTCCTGACTTCTGCATCCTCCAAAATAACCCATAATCAAAACAACCTAAAACAAAAAAAGGAAATAAATACACACAAAAAGGAAAATAAGAAAAAAATAACCTTATGCAATAAATGAATTTCATTAGGAGCGTTCTTTAGAAATCTGATAACATCATTAGGAGATAAAACAGCAAACTTTTTCGGCTTATAACTCTTACTCTTCTGTTTCAAAAAACCCTCTAGTTCATTGAACTTGGTGATATCTCGTTTCTCATGTATAATCACCTTCGATTTTAGCATTGACCATTTAGTCCATAAAGAATTCGAACTATACGTTTCTGACTGCAACGAATAAACACAATTACTACCAAATCTACCGAAAAACATAAAATATTCCTTACCAATTCTTGAAAATATGCCAGTAATACAGTTTCAGTGGCATCTTTTGGCATAACATTATTCCGTGTCAGCCACTCCGGATATATCTTGTATTCTTTTTGGTATACGGCTTCACTTTTCGATGGAATTAATGATTCTCTTGCTTTTTCAGCTTTTTTCAAAATCTACTCCATTATATTTGGGGTAGAAAACACGTTTTTAACGCAAACACAGCTTGATAACAAAGTTCTGTTTATAAACAAGTAACAGTTCTATTTATAAACAAGTAACATAGCAACAACCTAGCAACAACAAAACTCTTATAATCAATGGTACCTGATTCAAATATACCGGGAAGGTAATAAATTGGTACATTTTTTCCCTTTTAAAAATGAAAAATATTTTATTGAAATCGGTCAGAAATAAAATTATCTATGTACCACGGGAATTAATGAGCCTTAAAGACCTCAGGCAATTGCTGTCCCTCGGGACGCAAACTTTGCCATCGGTAATTAAGGCCCTTATAATTCCAATTCCCTTGATACATAAATAACTATTCTTAGCATAATAGTGGTCAAGTATTTGATCCAAACGGAACTACAGAGCGACTTTCCTTCGTAGATGCATTTTTAGATTGGCGACCGAATCGATTATCAATTAAGAATGCTGAAACGCCTGAGCAAGTATTAATCACGCCAGAAGAAGAAGAAGAGGAAGATAGAAGTAGTTGTATAAGTTTATAACATAAACTAAGTGAATGTCTATTCTAATTTTAGAATTCAGATATTTTAGCACGTCTGTCACCATGTCACCAAGTTCTTTTTAAATAGAATACGTAGACAGTCAGGAAGACATGTTTCGATTGTCTAATATTCTACCAGTCTACCAGTCTATTCTACTATATCTAATTCTAAATTAACGACTTCCTAAAGCACATAAACCGATGATTAAAATTTTCAGAATTTATGGATTCTAAACGAAAAAATGAACATCCTCACTGGTATTGCTTTGGGTTAATAAAGGTATTATTGGATGGATTCTTACACTTAGCTTCAGGTGCATCTCTCACAATTTATGGTGATGTACATTAAGCACTTCTATTTTACTACCACGGGAGCTCTTATAAAAAGATAATCTCGGATTCTATAAGGAGAGCTGTCGCCGCTCAGAGTGGATAAACATAAATCTCGGAGCTGATGAGTAGAAACCATGGCCTGCATTAGTGCAGATGAAAATATCTGTGGAATTAAATGAGGAATGTTCACAGACCTGAGACGAAAGTGAAGACATTCTAGCGAAGTAATTAGTATGCTGGGTGTTCGGTTTTTAGGAAATTTTAAATTAAACTAGAAATGGGAGAAAGTCGCCGTCGCGATTTCGTTCCCATTTCTAGCCCTAAGCATCTAGAATAATATTACTTTTAAGAAAACACATATTGAAGAAATTTTGTATCTGGAATGATGATGATATCTGAATACTAAACGAAGGGTACTCTATTCTTGATGGTAAAACATCATAATTTTTCAAGTGCTGAAGGTAGAATTTAGTTTTCAGTAAACATTTTTATCAATTTTATCAATGGGACCAAAAATATATTGCTGTCATAATAGTTGCAGCATATTAATATTGTAGATATTTAATTTTTGTAAGTTAAAATGATGAATTTTATAGACTGCCAAAATGAACGAATTAATTTCAAATTTTACCTGCAGAAAGAATAAAAGCTACGAATAATGAAATAGAAAAACTAAACACTAATACTAATAAATAATTGGAATTAAAAAGTAAAAATAAATTTGCCTCCAACGTGACTCGAATTCGCGAAATCAACATTATCACGTTTTGAATCCTACGACTTTCCCATTGCGCTACAGCGCCTGTTGTCAAAAATTTAAGTATGTAAACTGTACGTGTCAACCTGAAAAAATAATTTTTATCGATTTTGTAATTGGAAAAGCATTTCGCTTCAGTATTTTGGTAATCAGAAGTGTTTGGCAGTCGGTACCATCGATTCTGTTAGCAATATTTCTCTTTGGAAAATAACCTATCTGAATAATAATAATAATAATAATATCTGTATCCCTCATTCTCTCATCTTAGTGATGAGCCCGGAAGTCAGAGACTTGTGTGGGAGAGGGAGCGGCATATTATTATTTTGCGGGCCGCGAGTGCGCCCAGGAACGACTTACGATGTTATAACTTTAACTACCATTTAGTACGAGAATAAGGGAAACCTGGAAAACCTTATTAATTAAAGTTTAATTAATTTGAAGTTTAATTAATTTGACAATTTTCGTGGGAGGTGCTTATCACGTTAGTGCAATCTCACATCCGCAGATAAAATGAGAAAGAAGCAGAAACGGACGCGACTCGAGATTTTCGAAGACGAAATAGACGTAGAAGGACTCGACGTACGGTCTCGAAAAAAAGATCTCAAAGGATTAGAGAAAGGACGGAACTTTCGCGTGAAGCGGTTCTTGAAGCCATAAAATTAGAAAAAGCGTCTAGAGAGTCCCGCGAAAAGTCGGGATTTCGGCAGGCGTGACGGGTCCAATAGGCGCGAGGACAAACGCCGGTGCTAGCCGTATCTCTCTCGCCGAACGACGATCGACGAAAATTTTGCAGAGGTTTTTTGAAAAGGCGTTTAAATTGGGAAAACGCGTAGGAAACGGGACGAAAATACCCCTACGCATTGGAGAAAGGTCGGGGGTGACCTTCGGTAGTCCGCGGGGATCGGTCCACGATTCCCCCTCAGAAGAGATAACTTAGAAACTTTGTCGGTTCGGCGACGGAATTTAGAGCGAGACCGAATTGACGCGTTTTAATATATATGGATATGGATATTGTTTTCCATGATTACCTACACTGAAAAAAGTCACGCTTTCAGTAAGGAAATAAATTATCTTGATATAAATTCTCTTTTACCAAGGAAATAATTATTAAAGCTTTTTATAGGGAGCTTTGATATTTCCTTAAAATTGGCCCTCGTCTATGCGATGATTGGCAAGTAAAAGATCATGACCAAGGGGGGGTTCGGAAAATGATCAGGTTGGGGTTAGTCGTAGGCCGACAAAAACTCTTTTATATTTATTTCAGTAAACATATCCTTCTTAATAGGTACCTTTTAACCGAATTTGATTGGTCATTCGGTATTAGTCTCATTTTGAATCTGGGTATTATCAATTTAAAATTGTTCATTCACAATTTTAAATTCTTTATTCCACTTCTGAAATTGTGTATTCCTAATCTGAACTTGAAAAGGTGTAGTCATTAAGAGTCCATTCACTGTAGACTTGACATACATGAATTCGGGGTCGGGTTGAGACGTTGAGTAGCCGATGGGTGAAGAAGACTTACATATTCCCACTACCGAATTATTTATATTTCGGAGCCGCACGTAAAACCGAAGTGAAAAGGCACATGGAAATAAAGTTACCCCTCATTGCAAGGGTACCGGATTTGTCTTATAATTGCAACAAAATTTCTTTTTGATGTTATAAATTTATATATCACCGGAAAGATCAAAAGATAAACTAGATCCCTATAGTAGCAAATTTTTGTTTAATACATGTATTTTAGAGAAAATAATTTTTGAAAATACGCTATTTTAGTACAAGATTGTTTGCCTGGAATTTTAAAAATAAAAAGAAATACCAAAAAGTAGGTTATTATAGCCGGAATTGAGACTCCCCCCACCCCTTTTGACCTTGAATGACCTTGGATGACCTTTACGTGACCTTTGGATGACCTTGAAGTGACCTTTGGATGACCTTGAAGTGACCTTTGGATGACCTTGAAGTGACCTTTGTATGACCTTTGAATGACCTTGACGTGACCTTTATATGACCTTAAAGTGACCTTTGGATGACCTTTATGTTACCTTTGGATGACCTTGACGTGACCTTTATATGACCTTAAAGTGACCTTTGGATGACCTTTATGTGACCTTTGAATGACCTTTACGTGACCTTTACATGACCTTAAAGTGACCTTTGGATGACCTTTGTATAACCTTGAATTGACCTTCGTTTGACCTCTGTAATTGTCAACACAAGACATGACGTAATCGAATGTTTAGGGAAGGGGTATTCTATAATATGTATATATAGAGAGGAGATTATAGCAAGGAATCACACTTCGTTCACTGCCAACCTTATAGTCAACGTCTACAATAGTGCAAATTGTGTGTTGTCCTGTATTAATATTTTCAAGTGAGAACAATTGTTGTATTTATTACTATTTAGATATTACAGCTAGTTATCTTTAAACAAGAAATTGCATTACCAAGTGTTGATTTAAACAAAATTAATAGTAACATTAACAGAGACTTTATTGATATTGCTCGACGATCAATTTCCTCGTTAGAAATTGATACCCCTTATTTGATTAAAAAAATGTCATTTGTCAATACACGTTTTGGAAAGTGCGTTTTGGCTATACTGCTCGATAGTAAGAGCAATGTAAGCTTTAAGTGTTATTTACCAAAGAGGGTTATAGAACACATAACAGAGGACGTTATGAATAAAATGAATTCTTCTTGGGAACAGTACACGATAACTTATTTAGGTCAAAGCGAGCCTACATATAAAGATATTAGATCTAAAGCATTGATAAAATTTGGTATTGTCAACTAATTTTATTTAAAAACATATATCTATTAGTAATAAATATAATTTGTAGATCATATCTTAGTATATTTACCTATTTACACTATTTAGCAGTATCTCATATAAGGTTGCTTTTCTTGTTTTATAAGTCTAAAAGGTAATGAATAATTTGCTATATTATACTATCAGTTTTAACAATAACGTTTATTTTGTAGAAAACTATTAAAATGTGGATGCATTATGCTAGCCAACACTGGACTGAAGCTATCGACATCCAGTCAGCTGTGAAAAGAATGAAGAGTGAGTTGGATTGCTTGGTAATGGATAGACTTCATGCTTGTAATTATGACAGGGATTACTGCTTTTCCGAAGAATTGGTTAAACAATTGCAGGAAGATATTGAAAACTATCGCCTTGGTGCTTCGTTGTGTGATAGTTATTTAAATAACACTTTAACTTTGAATAATTTTTGTGAGAAAATGGTGGAGAAAGGACTAAAATGTTTTCTCAATTCCAATTTGCTCGATTATCTACCGTATGCAATTGTTGTGAAATATAAGTTAGCATCTCAAGAATATGGTAGTGATGATCAAGATAATGATGATCAAAAGTAATATAATTAATTTTTTTATAAGTTTTTTCATTATTTTTACATTATTATATACATTGTATATTATAGTAATAAATTGTATTGTACTAAATATTTCTCTTATTTTGTTGTAAAACAAAAAAAAAAAAAACGATGTAGTGTAAATAAAAAATAAATAAAAAAAAATTTTAAATCTTTTATTTCTATTTATTTGTCACATAAGTACAAAAAAAAAACACACTATATAAATATAATAAGTAAATACAAAAAAAAAATGTATTAAAAAATAGATTATACTTATAAAATAGAGTACATTAACATATAAAAATTGGAAGATGTAAAAAAAAATGTTCATCAGTTTACTTAAATCCATTATGTACAGACCCATCCAAAGCATTATAAGCCAAATAAGAATCATGAATTATCAATGCATAAACCCGTGTATTCTCAGGAAAATGTTTCTTTCGAGTTTCAAATTCCAGTTTTATGTCTACAGTGGATGACTTCATGGCGTCTTGTTGATGTGAACAGTCGATAACAAATAATGGATTTTTTTGGAATTCACCAATATCCATCATCGGTTCATAATTATCTTTATCGTAGAAGCTGGATTGAAACTTTTCATAAGCATAGTAAGCTGAAGAATACAATTTCTTTCCAAAATCTAAATTCCAGCGTTCATATGGATATACTTCTGAGTTTAAGTATAGTCGGATGTTACTTACATCTGCATGAATGAATTGAGTAACGTCCTTGCTTATATTATCAGAACTGTCAGTACTCTGAAAGCCGATAATAATATATCGAGGTCTTTCTAAACTTGTTGTGGTTTTTATAGGCCATATATCAGTAGCTGTTTTTCTTAGAGTCGGTAATTCATATAAATCCCACATGCGATAGGCCATTTTAACCGTAGCATTTACACCACCTTTCTTAATGCGATTCAGCAACTTCAGTTTTTGTGTATCTTCAGGGATGATGTGCCTTAGCCTCCATTCGATTTTATTAATTTCGAGATCTGCATCAACTTCTCCAATGTAACAATTCTTAAAAGATCGAGCTATTATTAGTATAAGCTCTTGTTTGGTGTTGAGAATGCCCCTTGTATAATCTTCGGCGAAACCCATAAGATACTTTAGAGGCAATTTGCCACTAAAAAAGTGACTGTTGGTATCCAAAACGTCCTGGTTTTTCACTGTTAGTCCCCATCCACAAGATAGTAATGATTTTAAATGTGTTTGTCCCCATGACACCATGGTTTTCATTGTTGTTGTTATACCAGGTTTTCGAATAACAGCTACTTGTTCTCCACCCATTTCATAACGAATTTCATCGAAAAGAAATGCTAACGCATTATTGGATAGGTAACACATTTTAGTGGCATCACTTGGGGTAAATTTACCTTCGATATATATATAACTTTCAGCAATATCGAGAATAAGATCTTGGCAGTGAATAGGAATTCTTATTTCATCCGAATTTCTATAGTACGGTGATCCATATGGTTTGTAAGTGTGCTCATGTAGACTAACAAGTGAATTATCAAAGAAAGGTTCATCAAACACATCCAACTTTGCACTAGTTGACGTCATGATTACAAATATTAAGGTTTCAGCTTTAATCCAATTGACTGAAGAAAGATACGATCTCTAGCAGACAATTTAGATGTTGACCGTTTAACGTTCTTTCGTATAATAAATGGCTTGTCACACTTGTTCAAAACTTTATTACTATTTGTATGTAACAGAGATGGAAAATGTTTTCTTTGATTAAAACAAAAGCCCATTATATCCTGATAGTTTAATATAGCTTTTTTAATTCTAGCTTCACAATAATTTTCTCACCACGAAAGTCTACCAGAATACCATTATCATCTAATATACGTAATGTAATGTTTTCGATAAACTGACGTCCTTCAGGTCTTACAGACATATAAATAATATTTTGTGGTTCCTTGGAGAGTTTGAATCCAGGTTCAACATCTATATCAAATTCGTAGAGAGTATGTGCTTCTTCGCCATTCATATAAGCTCCAGAAGTGATATTGCAATCAACACGAATAATTCTAACTTTCATTATGTCAACTGGTAATGTAGATTCAAGTGAATTATTTGCAGAATATACTTTGTTTTCAAATCCTAATATAGTTGCAATAGAATACTTGTGAGTAAAGTCGATCTCATATTTAGATACTATTTCACATTTCAGCGTATTATTGTTGGCTTTTAATGTGAAATATTTATTAATATTGAAGTTGTCATCCTTAACACTGCGTTTTATTATAGATTCCAAAGCACTTTGAATTGCTCCATTGATTTCGTTCAACTCATATGCTCCTGGAGGAATTTGAAAGAAAGTAGTAGGTGATTTATTCTTCAATTTGAATCCAATAATATTATTTTTCTCATCAACATTTAATATTGAATTGTAAGAATAGAATCCATGTAGTCCCAATCCATATCGACAACTTGTATCGAGTTCAATTGGAGGGTAAAAGTTAGCGCTTAACACACTAGATTGTCCTGAGAACGTGAATGTACGAGACATGACTAACACATATAACTTGTTAACACATCGTTTTATTGTTGCTTACAGCAGCAGTTGAGACACATTTCCTGTCTTGAATTTGATGGTACCATATTAAACCTTGCAGAAACTTTATTTTCGGACGCTACAGTAACATCGCGTATATTGCAATAGCAACACAAATATTTTCGTGGTGGAGGTCCGTCATTCACATCAATAGATTGTGATGTATTATCGTCACTGTAATGTTCCAAACAATATTGATACTTCATTACATCAATATCGCTTTTTAAATGCTCAGGTAATTTATCCCACACCCATGCGATTTCATTTGAAGCACAGGTGATCATCACTTCTTTAGGAAAATCAGCTAATTGTTCCTTTGTCAATTTTGTAAGAGTCCTATACTTTGAGAAAGCTCGCAACGAATCCGCCGTCTTTTTAATTTTTTCACGTTCTTCTTTTGGAGTCATTGGAAAATTCATTGTTAGTTAGAAATCTTAAACACAAATGTCCACACCACACTGTATTGTAGTTCTGCTGACGGTCGTAGTTGTAATAGATTATCGGATTTGATTTAATGTAGAAATACTTTAAGAGTTCCCTGGGTGGGGGAAGATCTCCGAAACTATCGTAGTAGTTAATAATATTACCAATTTTCTTGTAGGCTACCCAATGTGTTCCTCTACCATTTATACCGTCTAAATTCAAAATTGCAGATTCAGTATGTAGGGCACCACTCTCAGGAAGATTGTCTCGCATAAATACACCTCGAAAATATGGAATTTTAAAAATATTAGCATAATAACTAATATCAATGTCGCTGAGAGCTCTTCGAGGTAGAGACTTTAGAAGTTTTTTGGATTGTTCGGTTTCAGATAAAGTCCTAATCCAGTTCGATATGGTTTTAAATACAATCCTTCGCCTTTTTTTCCAAGAGGCATAGATTCAATTTTTTTATTATGACGCACCCCTTCAGCCATGCGCTGATTTGCATTTTTTACATCACTTATTGTTTTATATAGACCTGCAGCACCGCCGGCTAAACTTCCCAGCGCCGATAATCCCGCAAATATAGGAATTAATGGTAAAATTCCACCAACTTTCGGTATAGGTATAATTCGCGGAGTACGAATATTCCTTTTACCCCCTGATGTTTTCACAAATTTTCGTGCTGCTTGTAAAGCAAAATGTGTTGCTTTTTTTGTATCATTAGAAACGAATCGTTTACCGCCAGCTTTACGTATTTCATCTCGTACTTTATGAACAATATTACCACCAAAGCTGACCTTCTTTTTCTTAATATTCTTCTTTTTATTTGCCTTTCTTCTGGGAACTGATTTAGATTTACATCCCATACCTAAACGACGTTTTGCTTTCATGATATTTGTAACTAACCAGGCGGATGCTTTTTCTCTAAAATTGGCGTCTTTAGATTTAACCCTTTCCCAGGCGCGCTGTTCTAATTCGTAGTCTGCTTTATGACGTGTTGGTAAATCTTTATGATCTTCGTAAGCAGCGTCGTGAACTTTGCAAGCTTGGTCCAGACCATTAATGCCTGGATCACCTCTGGCAATCCTTTTTTGAAATTTTGTACCCGGTCCACAGTACTGGTAGCCACCGGGTAAATGTAATTCAAAGGGTAGTTTATTTATTAAAGAATTTATAAATCCCCTTCCTGTTCGCGAATTAGACACTTTACGTCTAGACTGACTGACGAACGGCATTAAAATAAACAAAACGTAGTAAAACTTTCTTTATAACACCGATTACTTCGATGGTAACACTAGGAACGCTAGTTATCGATTAAAATATTGAATACACCGTTTATATCTATTTATATCTATTTATATTGTATCCAACCCTCAAACAATGCGGATTGTAAAGCAAAAGCAAACATTTGTAGTGGATAATTTCGATGAACGTGTAGGAAGTGGTGTAAATATCAACAATAGACGCCATGGACCCTTGTTGCCTTCAACAATTCGGGGTTTGTTAATCGGTCCTTCGAACTGTGGGAAAACAAATGTTATGATTTCCCTTATTACACATCCCCACGGTTTACGTTTTGCTAATATTTATTTATATTCCAAGTCACTGTATCAACCAAAATATGAATATCTTCAGAAGATTTTAAAACCCATTGATGGATTAGGATTTTACACATTTAATAATAACGTAGAAATTGTGGAACCATCTGAAGCAAAACCGGACTCCGTTTTCATTTTCGACGATATCATATGTGAAAAACAAGATATTATTAGGTCATATTTTAGTATGGGCCGACACAAATCCATAGATAGTTTTTATCTGGCTCAAACATATTCCCGAGTACCAAAACAATTGATTAGAGACAATTCGAATTTTATTATAATGTTTAAGCAAGATGAAATGAATTTGCATCATATATTTCAAGATCATGTATCACCGGACGTTACCTTCAAAGAGTTCTTGGATATGTGTGCAAAATGCTGGGAAGATAAATATGGATTTTTAGTAATCGATAAAGATAGAGAACTAAAAGATGGTAGATACAGAAAAGGTTTGGACAGTTACATATATCCGTAATGCATGCCAATATATATATCAATTGTAAAGGTAGTGATGGTGGGTGCACATCGAAAGAAAATGAAGAGATCAGTAGTTGATAAGGACGAAAATAATGATAGTGAAATAGATTTGAAACGTAAATTAATAGAAGCCACGGACGCTGTTCGCAAAAAATTCAATTACATAAAAAATAAACATGTAGAAAGTCAAATGGCCTTGGAAAAAATATATGAACCGTTAACGAAGCCATTAAAAACTATTTCTGAAACAACGCAGGAAACAAATCGTAAATTTCAAACCACACAGCAGTATTTAACAACACAGCCTAAAAAACCCTCTGCAGTAATCAAAACACCGAAATTCGAATCAGATGAAACAATTAGGGAAAGTAATTCTTATATGGAAACGCCGCCACCATCGTCTGTAGGGACACCTTCAAGTTCTACCACGTCTAGTAGTAATTTGCGAAATTTAACTGATGTCGTTTCAACCTACATCAATGGTGTTAAAGCTGGTGAATCTACGTTCGATAACAAGTATGGGGTGCGAGTTGATGTCGATACTGGAAAGTTAGCCATGGGCAACTCCGAAGTGCGATTTCAGGGTGACCTTATATCATTTTGGAGAAATAATAAGAAACTCGGAACATATAAAGGAAATTCTCAGTTATACGATTTACTGTTTTTAAAATTTCCCCCAGATCTAAACAGTGCGGGTTATGGAATCACCGATGAAAATAAAAATATATTTGGAGACATATTGAATATAACGAATGCGGCATATAAAAATTACAATGTAACATTGGGATACAATCCTAGTAAATCAAAAAAGTACGTCGAAATTATAAAACCACTTTTACAACGTGGAATGTCAACTCGATCCAAGAAAGGTGCGGGTCTAATGTCATCTCAGAAAATATATACAGGCAAAAAGGTGGATTACATATACTGGAATAAGCCCAAAGAATTAATCGACCGCTTAAGATTATTGTGGAGTTCTAAAATGGCTGGACATTCAGGTCATGAGAATGAAATAATATCCCTAATTGATGAATTAAGGGAAGAAGGAATCATCTATTAGAGAAATAACTATCGCATTTTATTTCATCAACCATAAATACATATATAAAGCAGATATCAGTTTATTTTGTCAATTGTAATTTGAACGCAATAGAACGATGGGCTCCATTGATAAATTTGGACGCCGAAAAGGACCTAATTGTAAAGGTCATCGTGGTCCGCAAGGCATCGGTTTTAAACTTACTACTGAAAAAGAGTATGACATCCAAGGAAAGCAATTAAAAAATATAGGAGATCCTAGAGATGAAAATGATGGTGCAACATTAAACTACGTGAATTTAGTTATGGATGCCTGCAAAAAAGATATCCTTTCCGCTCTACAAAAATCAGCTAATCTTATAACCGATAATTTAGTAAACTACATAAAGAGAGAAAGGAACGAAATCGTGGATGAAATAACAAAAACGTTTCAAAATTTACAACTAAAAATAGATACAACGATAAGCGATATGAAAACTGAAATAGATGAATTAAAAAATACAAGTGAGAGAAACTCGGATGCTCATACTAAGTTGGTACAAAATATGACTGGTTTCATACTTGATGTAGAAAAAATTGAACAACTTATTGCGAAATATCATCCCCCGAGAGACACAGGAGGATTAGCATGGCCAGGTATTTCATTACGACCAACCGATTCTAAGATCATCACAAGTTGAGTAAAAAAATTTATGCATTATATAAATAAAACAAGGAGCAGCTCATCACAATAAGTCATTCCAAGCAGAACGTGGAACATCTAAATGTATATTACTATTATTATTAATAAACTTGAATAATAAAAAAGGTATAATGTTCATTAGTGGCACAAAACGACAAATTGTCAGTGAATTACATAGACCAGCACGAAAAAATTTTAGAAGGAGAAGAACCGTAATAAAAGGTTTGGCAGACTTATGGCAGATTGACTTGGCAGAAATGCAGAATTTTGCAAATGAAAATAAAGGTTATCGATATATACTCATAGTAATTGATTGCTATTCTAAATATGTTTGGGCCAAACCGCTAAAGAAAAAAACTGCTATGGAAGTTTCTATTGCGATGAAAGAAATTCTTCAAGAAGCTGTTTATTCCCCAACAAACTTACAGAGCGATCAAGGACTCGAGTTTTACAATCGCCAGTTCTCCACAGTGATGCATGAATATGGCATAAATCATTATTCCACATTCAGTACAAAAAAGGCAGCAATCGTGGAACGTGTAATTAAAACTTTAAAAAATTGGTTATATAAAGAATTCTCGGCCAGAGGCAATTACAAATGGTTTGATATACTTCCTGATATTATAAAGTTGTACAATAATAAAGTCCATCGTACAATAGGGATGAAGCCCATAGATGTAAAATATACAACAAAGTTAAGTGTATATAATCATCCCAAAGTCGCATTAAAATCAAAATTCCATGTTGGTGACATGGTTCGGATTAGCAAATACAAAGGAATATTTGAAAAGGGGTATACAGCCAACTATTCAACGGAACTTTTTAAAATTGTTAAAGTTAATGTAACAAATCCCGTCACATACATGATAGAAGATGTGAGAGGTCAACCTATTAAAGGATGTTTTTATGATTATGAACTTCAGAAGACTAAACACCCCGATGTATACTTAGTGGAAAAGATTTTAAAGAAAAGAGGTAATAAATTGTTTGTCAAATGGCTCGGACTACCACCAGATCAGAATGGTTGGATCAACAAGACTGATATAGTTTAATATATGTATAGTAATTATCTTGCTTTGTAAAATGATATGGTAAAATATATGCTTAATTTAGTATATTTGCAGTTGTATGTAACACTTATAGTTATATTTTTTTTCTATTATCACAATAAAATTACTTTTCAAGTATTATTTTTTTTTTTGTTTTTTTATGCATATTGCACAAAAGAGGAGAACTTGGAATAAAAAGAAACACACTTTGGACAGAAAACACACTATATTTAAAAATTAAAATACAAAATAATACAACTAAAAAATATACAACTAAAAATATAATACAAATAATAAAATAAAATACACAATTAAAAAAAATAAAAATATACAATTAAAAATATAATTGTTCTTAAGTAGCAAAAAAAATTATTTCTTGCTACTTAAGAACTGTTGGCTCTTCTCCTCCTCTCGGCGACCCATCAGGTGGAGCCATCGCGCTCTTTCGGCATATCTATATGCCTTCTTCTCCGTCTTGGTCTTGTTGACTACCGGATGGCAGCTCCGGATTACCAACCGGTCCTGGATCGCCTCCCTGGGGTTGTATGTGCGTCCTGGGACGCATTCATTATCCCAGCTCTCCTCCATTGCTGGCTGCGGCTCTGGTCCTATATGTGGATTAATAAGTGTTTTCCCTGGGTTTGGCATCCCAGGTTCTACACATTCTCCATCCCAGTTTTCAGATTCTAAGATATTCATTTTATTTTCTTTAACTCTGAACTGTTGAGCTTAACTGTCAAATAGATTCAAGTTACGGATATATATAGGCAAAAGTCATCCCTCCTCTCGCATTTTGAATGAGAGAGATAATCTGAACCTCCCTTCCACTTACTATTGAATGGTATGTTTTAAAGTTGGCCACTAACCCCTCCTACTTAATATAAGACATCCCCACTCTACCACGAAGACATCATATACCATAAAGTACGTTCTGATGCTCAGTGTGAATGAGGTAGCGTGAATGACATTGTACGAATGAAAGAGTACTTGTTTAATAACTATTTTTATTCCCATTCCTAATTATTATTGTACAACTAGTTACATGTTATTAAGACATTGCATGTATATTACCTATATTACATACGTTACATATAATTATTATGTTTGTTTCTCAATTACCTATAATTACTCTGTATGTAATAACTATAATTATTTTCTGTACAAATAGTTAGCCGTTAATAAAACATTACATGTACATTACCTGTATTACTTATGTTATATATAATTATTAAGTTTGTTCTTCAATTACATGTAATTATATTGTATGTAATAATTATAATTACTCTCTGTACAAATACAAATTACATTGTATGTAATAATTATAATTATTTTTCTGTACAAATAGTTACACGTTAAACATTTACGTTACACGTTACATTACGGGTAATGATTAACATTATGCTTGTATTTTCTATATGTCAATTACCGCGTAATCAATGATGAGGTTTCTTCATATACAGTTTATTTACAAATTGCATCGTTTGTTTAATCTATCAAAAACTACTTAACACTATTTATTGCAAAGTATACAACAGTCTGTTAGTTTCAGTTGATTAAGGGGTAATTGACAAGAGTCGCAGGTATGTAATACAGCATCCTCCAGTCTGATTGTCCTATGTGATTCGATGTATTGGTATCTGGAGGTGGGGGTAACGTTAACGGTAAACCACTCAAAGCATCTATAACACAGGAAATAAAGTCTATCACCTGGCACTACGATGCAAGACACCGTATTGCAATACTGTTTTTGTCCTGTAAAGATATCTATAGCTTCCACATATACCCCACGAGCAAGCCATTGGTCGGCATCAGCTTCCATACCTTCATCATCTTTCTCTTGGAATACATTCAATCCCGCCTCGACCAATTGTCTTATTGACAAATTCGCTTGAGGAACGTTAGCAGCGTTAAGGGGATCGGCCTAAATGACACAAAAATATATAATTTACCTTCAATTAAAATGGAAAATTACATACTATAATACTTACCTCATCACTCTCTTCATAGCTGTTTTCTTGAAAATTCGTGGTAGCTAACCAGGTAAGGAATTCAATATGAGGTTGCCCTACAGCCATTTTCTATTACTTAATACTTTACTATTCGCAGATCAAATGAAACTGAGTTAAGGTAGGGTCCTCCTCCGTTTAAATATAGTGTGTGACATCATCGAGTGGAGGGGGTAACATTGTCATATATACAAGTGTAATTTATGAAATCACCATCGCATAGAATAATATTTTAACAATTTCTTCTAATTTTTTTTAAGGTGACACGAATTATGAATTTTTTTTCCCGATGCGAACGAATGTTGGTATCAATCGATAGAAAATGTAAAGATGGGTAATTGGAAAGGTCATACATGTATCCGTAATATCGTAATTGAAAAAGAAATTTTTTTTCTCATTTTGAAATCAACTTAGAAAAATTTTTTTAGAAATTTTACATATGGTTTTTCTGAAATTTTCTCGGATGCTAATAAAAGCGGTATCAATCGATAGGAAATGTCAAGACGAGTAATTTGATACGTTACACGGGGTACTACGTATTCTTAGAAGACGAGAAAATGAATTTTAAAAATTTAGGCTAAAAAAAAGGCTAAGCGACTTAGAATATTTTTGGTTTTGTCTTTTACCACCCGCCCTCCCCCTGAGCCGTCCGTCCAAACCCCCCTCCCTTCCCTCCCCCCAAAAAATTTTTCGCGCAGCTCTAGCTATTTCCCTTCCTTGAAATCGACCAAAACAGTGCGCTCTCCTTTCCCTTTCTAGTTATCCCTGCACAGTAAGTTCCACAAGCAATCTTTTTTTTTGGGGTGGGGAGGGGGGAGGGGCCCCCCCAAAGGGGGGTGGTTGGGGGGGGGGTTATATGTGTTTTTTATGGGTTTTGAGATGTGGGAAGGATGAGGGAAAATTGGGAGTGGAGTGGGGTTAGGGGGTGAGGATTTCCGATAGTCACAACCTCCGGTGTCTCCGTTTTCGCGCACGAATTTAACATTATTCGTTAACGATGCTCCTCATATGCTCCTGCTGCGCTAGCAGTCGATCGCGCTTTCGCTTTGAAGCTTCCCAGGCCGCTTCCGCATCGCGCAAGCTATCGCGGATGTTCTGCACTACTTGCGCGTGCATATCGACCTCGCGATTGGCTGCTATCAGCCCCTCGCTATTGTCCCGTTTCCATTGCTTGACTAGATCAAGCATATGGATTTGGGACTCCTGCGAGAAGACTTGCCGCAGGTCGTCTCCGCTATCATCTCCGATGGGCTGAGGTTGATTACCGCCCGGTTGTTCACGTCTTGGCTCGGCCGACACGTGAACATCGGCGCTGGTAACCAACCTTATGGGGGCCTGATGTTGGTTTGCCCCGTCAGATGGCGTCTCCCTCGCCGATGACGTAGTTGCCGCGTTGTTATCGGCCGCCTTAATCGACGAGGGAGACGCCATCTTGGTGCTTGGTTCCCCCACAATGGCGTCACACACGATCTCGTCTTCTGTGACGCTGCTCATCGGCGACAATAGCGGCGGCACCACCGTATTTTCTTCCTCGCTGCCTTTTCCCGCAACTACCACCGCCTGCTCACTCCGAGTCCCGGTTTTCGTGGAAGTCTTTGGCCGCTTGGCCACCGGCACCAGGGCGATTTCGGTGCCCTGGGGAAGCTGAACCTGCGGTGGCAATTGCGGAATTGCCGGCTGCAACCACTGGCGATGCAAGATCCGCTGGGCCGGCGTCACCAGCGGTTGGGCTTGATGTTCAGCCCTTGCGGTGGTACGCTTTCTCGGACGTTTTAAACCGACCATCGTTAACGCAGATATTTCAAAATAAATGAGAACACAAACACGAAAACGCGAAAAACGAGTGAAGCTAATTTAACAACAATTGCTCAGACTCTTCACGAAGACACACGTCTGTACCCGGCGGAGGCTGGAAGGGAAAGAATTTCACAAACGTCTCTAGCGTGGTTCATGGCTTCCACTGCCCCTCTCAACTTGCGCAGTGATTCTACGCAGCTTGGGTTAGATTTGGACTCCCTCCACCTTTGATTATGCGCCCCGTTTGTCAGTGTTACCAACTCACCAATGTTACCAACCTCATTTTCTATTCATTCTATCTTTCTTTATTACCAGTGTTACCAACTTTCAATTTTATTACTTGCTCCCTTTTACATACTTCAGTCTCTGTACATTCTGTTCTTTCATTCCATTCAAGATTCAATTTATTTTTTTCAACCTTTATTTATTTTTCTATCTTACACTATTCTTACTGCTCTAACATTAATTATATGTATACATTTATTTAATACTATTGTTAACCTAAGGATTGTCTTATCCAGTTTACTTTATGTGTGAGTCTGTCGCGACGGTTACTTATCTCTTCCAGTCGACTAGTCGTGGCTGTGAATAGATGGTTTAAACGAGTGATTTCCTCCTCCAACCCGTTCGCTTCTTGTTGGGTACTTGTAAACTCCCGATCCGCATCCATTTTTTCCTTTAGCAATTTATTTTTTAATGCTATCGCTTGTCTAATTATTGTCATGTCTGTTTCTTGAGAAAACATGTTGAGATTCTCCTCGTCGTCGTCGGGTATGGTGATAGGGTTCTCTGTTGCTGCCGATTGTTCTTGCTCTCTTCTGTTCCCTGTCGGTATAGCAGAGACTTCACCTAGCAAGTGTTTTAGTGTACTTGCTCCTTCTTCTTCCTTCACTTTTGGTTTTTTGGATGATCCATCTTTCTCGGTGGTGCGACGGGACTTTTTTGTGGATCGTCCTTTATCTTTAATTTTTTCACTTGTCGATTTTTCTGATTTTATAAAGTCGTCCTCGCTCCATGGTGACATTTGATGGATCATATCCGCTATCACTGCATTGCTTACGTTCTCATGACCCTCTTCATTGATTACTTCGGCCAGAGCTTGGTGTACGATATCCACTGGAATTGAGGCCTCGCCGTGGGATGTCTCCTGACCGTTCAACGATTCTGCTTGCCGCCATACATTTTGATATGGTTCTGTGAAGTAGCCCGGATGCTGTGATGTCGAAGCCGTGGGGTATGATGCGTTTTGTTGTTGTCCATTACCTGGGTTTGTAAATAATGAATGCAACTGGTTGTCTTGCATATTAACCCCTGGTATTATTATATTGGATAATACTTTAAGTGTTTCTATGTTCTTCTGCGGTGCTCTGCGTGATGTTGAATTATCCTTGGATTGATGCTTTCGACTTCCATGTACTTTTTGATTAACGTTTCTACAATTACCCATTGTATAAAACTTAGTACTTTGACAAACTGTTACTAGCACTGTTACACTCGACGACGACTGAAGGAGTGACAAACTCCTCAACAACTGACGGGAATGAGTCCGGCCGAAGCCGTCGTCGCGATGCTCTCCACCTTTCGGTGCTTGCATCAGGTTGGAGAGATTGTTTATCTGAGCGAGCATTAGAAGCAAATGTAGTAGCAGTGCAGGGTAGGATGGGTTAGGGGTGGTGGTTTCTTGGATTTTTTATTATTTAATGTAAGGGATGTTGGCGAAGGATTGGGTGAATTGCGGGAGAGATTATTTTTAAGGGTGGGTTTTTAGGGGTGGTTTTTTGGATTTTTTATTGTTTATGGGTAGGAAGTTTTTGGGGTTGATTTGGGAAATTTTTATTTAGGGGTAGGTTTTAGGGGTGGTTTTTTGGACTTTTTTATTGTTTAGGTAGGAAAATTTTAGGGGTTGACTTTGGGATTTTTAGGGGTTGTAAAAATAATTAAGGGATGGGTGGGTGGGTCTTTCGTCGAATTTGTGTGTCAAGGGGTCGTGTAACGTTGGGTTTGTGTGTTGTTGTAGGGTAGTCTTGAAGTTCGGTATTAGTCGGAGGTGTATGAATTCCTCGAGTGTCGGGGTGCCTGTAATGTTGTGAAGTACTGGGATGGGTGTGGCTCGGGGTAGGTTGTTGGCTAAACGGAGGGATTTGTTCTGGATGATTTGAAGGGCTTTTTTGTGTGTGTTACTAAGGATGGGGTAGTAGACTGGAGATGCGTAGGTGAGGATAGGACGGATGTATGCTTTGTATAGTAGTGTACTTTGAGCATGAGGCCCGTGGTTTAACACGCCGCCGATCTGGTGCAGCCTCGAGAGTGCCTTTGCCCGCGTCGCGGAGACTTGCTTAGAGAAGGTTAAGCCCTTGTCGAGTACAAGGCCTAGGTACTTCAGGGTGGTGGTAGTCGAGATCGGGTTATTATCGACCCTCAGAATATGTCGGGTGTTGGATAATCTTTTAGTAAAGATGGAGTATTGTGTCTTTTGGGGATTGGTTAGGAGTCCCCAGTCTCTGTAGTAGTCAACTGTGGCGTCCGTCTGATGCTGTATTAATCTGTGAAGCAGGTTATTGTTAACTGAAGTTGTTATGATAGCCGTGTCATCGGCATATAACGCAAGGGTGGTTCGTCTGTCGTCGGGATCTGGGATGTCCGCGGTGTAAAGGGTGAATAATACAGGACCTAAGGAGGACCCCTGCGGGACTCCGGATAGGATAGGGGCTGGAGGTGAGCACTCCCCTTCGACTACAACTCGGAAAGTGCGGTTAGATAGGTAGGCTTGTATCATTTTAACGATACGCGCAGAATAACCCGCTGACTGGAGTTTAAATAATAGTCCAGGGTGCCAGACTTTGTCAAAGGCTTTTTCGAGGTCAAGGGAGACAACCCCCGTGAACTGACCTCGATTGTTATTGGTCGTGATCTTTTCGCAGACTCTGAGAAGTTGCTGGGTAGTGGAATGGTCTTTTCGGAAACCATACTGAAAGTCACTGACGACGTTGCCGTCGTCTATCACCTCCAGCATAGTTTCCAGGATCAAGGAATCAAAAACTTTGGCTAGGGATGAAAGAAGGCTTATAGGCCTGTAACTGGCGGGCTGATTTCCGGGCTTGTTGGGTTTTTTAATTGGGGTGATTTTGGCGGATTTCCATAGGACGGGATAGTGTGTTTCTCGAAGATTTGTATTATAGATTTTGGTAAGGAAAAGGATTGCGTTTAAGGGAAGGTATTTAAGGGCGAAAGGAGGGATGTTATCAAGCCCGGGAGCCTTCTTAGGATTCATGGATTTAATTTGTAGCAGGACTTTGGACGGAGGGAAATATACAGGTTCTAAAGTGGTTGGTAGCCGACCTGCCGGTATATCAGCGGCTTGGTGGTCGACTAGGGCTTTGGTATGCTGAGGGATGACGTTGGGGGTGAATTGACTTTGGAACTGAGAGGATAGGACCATGGATTTCTCAGAATCTGTGACGTAGTGAACATCACGGACCAGCAGAGGTGGAATCTGACTTCTCTTTTTCAGAAATATGCGAGGTAGATAATACGGATCGTCGGGGTGGTCGAGGATAGTTTGCGCTATGCCTTCGTCTCTGAAATTTGTCACTTGTTGCGCTATGAGTCGCTTTAGCCTGTTCAGCTCTCGTAGCGTATCGGGATTGTGCGTTCGTAGGAATAATTTTCTAAGTCGATTTTTCGCTTTTATTGTAGTCAGTATATATTGTGGTAACGGCTTAAGTGGACGTGTCGTATTTGTACGTTGGCTAGTCTGTCTGAGGGCTCGTTGGATCACCGTAGTGATTGTGTGCACAGCTCGGTCTATCAGGGCAGGGTTGGTACAAGGGGGATTGTTTGGTAATTGGGATTTAAGAATTCGGGAGAAATCAGGCCAGTTATAATCCTTCTCCCTAGGGTAGCTTTTAACTACCTTCGGGACGGCAGCGGTCTCAAAAATCGAGACCACTGGCCAGTGATCACTACTAAGTAGTTGTAGAACATTAAGTTCTACATCCCTTGTGTAATGGGAGCTGATCACGAAGTCTATAGTGGCCTGAGATACTGGTCTGGTAGGTTCGTCAGGGGTGTGTATGCGGATATGCGGGTTAAGGATGGAATATTCATACAGGGCGTTGCCGGAGCGATCGGCCCTGTGGTATGTATCCCAGGAGGGGTGTTTGGAATTGATATCGCCGAGCAGCAGGTATCTCCTGTTTACGAGCCCTATTTGGTCTAGGTCCGTGGTGTCGAGTCTACGCGATGTCTTTTTGTAGGCTGAAATAATAAGTAGGTCGTTTGTGGCAGTTTTTAAAGTGATTGCCACAGCCTCAAAGGATGTAAGGGTAGGTAATGGGGTTAGATAGTGACTTAGGTGGGATTTGACTATCAGTGCTGTACCTACAGTGCCGTCGGCCTTGTCGGCACGGTACACTTGATAGCCAGGGATGCTGAAGGCTTGGGAGGGTTTGAGGCGAGTTTCGCAGAAACAACCTATGTCAATGTGTTCGTCTCTGAGTAATGTCATGATTTCAGCTTTTTGCCGCAGCACGCCATTACTGTTGTGCTGCAGCAGTCTGAGTCGGTGTTGTCTAGTCATTGTAGGTATTTAAAAAAGGTCCGTGAGAGCTTCTACTATTACTAGTAGCTTCTCCGTGGCGTCTGTGGCGTTTTTTAGTCTGTCTATAATTTTTTTGATTTTGTTCCATATATTGGAAATGTTTATAGATTTGAAAAAGTCTAGTATTTCCCTGAGGGGGTTGTCTGACGTGTTCGTCTGTGGCGTTGGTCGTGGCTGTTGTCTGGGCTGCTCTTTAGCTCGGAAATTCTTCCAAGCTTGAGCAGCCTGTTGGTTATTGTCCGCTGTTTCTGCGGGAATTGGTTTTGGTTTGGCTGTGGCTTTGTTTGGGGGGGGTAGATTAGGGAATGCGGATGCTGGGGGAGGAACTAGGGTTGTTGCCGGACGTTTCGTGGGGGCAGAGGTGGGTTTTGGAACTGTAGTGGGGTTTGTTCGTGCCTTCGCTGCCAGGTATGCAGGGCACCCCCGGTAGCTAGCCGGATGTTCACCGCCGCAGTTCGCACATTTGCAGGCGGGTGCGGCACAGGGTTGGCCTAAATGGCTGCCGCCGCATCTCACGCACTTATGTGCGCGGTTGCAAAGCTGGCTGGAGTGCCCGAATTTTTGACAGCGATGGCACTGTGGGATATCCAGGCGTACGTAATCGGTGACAGATACTTTGAGATGACATAAATCTGTCATCTCGTAGTATGCCTGGGTGGATTCTTTAGGAATGGTTAGTAAAAGGATGTTTGAAGGGACTTTTTTGCCCCCACGGGATAGCATTACCCTAGCAACGGAGTGGAAGGGTAGTCGAAACTCCTCCGATTCGACTTCAGCTTTTATAGGATCCGACTCGCTCCGCCCACCCTCCCACTGTACTACAGTGAACGAGTATTAGCTCCTCCTATCCTTCTTAACGTTCTATAGGATATGACTTTCTCCCCACCATCCCCACTCTACCACGAAGAGATGATATATACCTTAAAGTACGTTCTGATGCTCAGTGTGGATGAGGTAGCGTGAATGACATTGTACGAATGAAAGAGTACTTGTTTAATAATTATTTTATTCCCATTCCTAATTATTATTGTACAAATAGTTACATGTTAATAAGACATTGCATGTATATTACTTACGTTACATATAATTATTATGTTTGTTTCTCAATTACCTATAATTACTCTGTATGTAATAATTATAATTATTTTCTGTACAAATAGTTACCCGTTAATAAAACATTGCATGTACATTACCTATGTTACTTACGTTATATATAATTATTAAGTTTGTTCTTCAATTACATGTAATTATTTTGTATGTAATAATTATAATTACTCTCTGTACAAATACAAATTACATTGTATGTAATAATTATAATTATTTTTCTGTACATATAGTTACGCGTTAATGAGACATTGTGTACATTACCAATGTTACAAGTTTATTCTTCAATTGCCTATAGTCACGCTGTACTTAATAATTATAATTATTTTTTTTTTGTAATCCTTAACGTTCGTTACATTTCTAATTATTGTACAAGTAATCACATGTTAATACGACATTGCTTACATTACATATAATCATTACATTTGTTCTTCGATAGCCTATAATTACATTGTACTTAATAATATAATTATTTTCTATAATCTTAAACATTTACTACGTTTCTAATTATTTTAATGCTAATATCATACTGTTTTTTTGTACCGAGCTCATGCGAGATTACATACATATACATCTATACATACATCTATTACATGCGTTCGAATATTATGATATGTTACAGTTACTTTATATAATATTTTTTTATTATAATTACATCTTTTCTTACTTCACTGTACGTCATAATACATACTTTTACATTTAACTTTATTCTAATTACTTATGGTACGAGTAAACACACATATTCGTTTCGTCTCTATGTACAATCATCATATTAATTCTTCTAGCGCGTTTATCAAATATCTCAATCTAATTTGACTATTATCGATATTGCACCCAGCTGTTTGACTTAAAGCGGCTACGAACCATTCAAAATTTTTCTCCGCATCCGTTAAATAATATTGTATATCATTGTGGCCCCAAGGTAGGCTTCGTGTTGTATTTGGTATTATGAATCTTTTGTCGTCGAAGTAAGACAATGCCACTTTATTTTTTATTTCTGTGTATATATTGTGTAATTCGCTCCGAAACGAACTCATTTTTCTGAATATGGTACCGCCTTGCTCTACGATTTTCTTATAATCTTCGACTGTTAAATTCTTTTTTATTACTGATTTCTTTACGCCTTTAGCTTTTTTGACTTCAGTATTCACCGACTTTACGTAATAAGCTTTTGCACCTGTTCCATAAAATTCCATTATGGGATCCGAAGGGAATTCATCTTTCATATTTCCCAATACGGATGCCGTTACGGGAATACCGAACTTATTACCTTCTTTATAATTTGACGTATCGAATATGCTCGGATTTGACTTGATAAATTCATAAAAATTATCTGTATACACTTTTATAATTAACGAATCGGTATCCGTATATAGCAAAGAGGCCTCATCTTTATAGTTTCTCTTTATGGTGTCATAGTAAAAGTCGTACAACACTGTCTTGGATAACTCTAAAATTGAAAACCCCAGATAGAGCGGTTTATTATAATGAGTTCTTGTTCTCCCCATATGTATAGCCACGAAGTCTTCTGAAAATGCTGTACAAGTTTTAAAATTAGGACGAGCGATTAATGTGTTTGCCCCTAAGGATTTCCCCCTCCTCTCCCAATGAGTTATCAGTTTAATATCTCTTCTATTATCCACGTTCTCCATTGTTTTTCCGTACACTGCGTTATTCATTAATTTGTATAAATCCCGTTCGAATTTATTTGTTGCCTTGTTCCTCATTTCGGTATTTAAATCTATGTATACTTTTAACCAACAACTCTGCTCGAATTTTATTATGCGATGTATTTTTTTCAATTTTAAACCGTTTCTTATGGCTTGTTTTAAATTTCTAAAGTGTATTATGTATTTACTTTTATTATTCAAGTTGGGTATCAATTTAGGAATTTTTGATCTTGAACCGGGTGGAATCATACTTTCGGCTAAAAATGGTAAATCTCTATGTGCGTCGTGCAATTCCAGCGGATATTCAATATCAACTTCTAACATATACCCGTAACGATTCTCATCTGGAATATTCATGACGTTGAAATTACCGATTTCTTGATCGTTTAACCATTCGAATCCGCCGGTTGGTAAATACTGTGACATACTATGGCCGTATAGATTTGTTGCATCCAAATATGTTATAAAAGATGAACGTTCTTGTGGGTTATAATTTGGAACAAAAATATTATTTGCGATGTGTTTTCGCTCCGAACACTGACTAATACCGCCACGAATTCCTTTTTTAATAAAATGAATCATTGAAATATCTGTCAGTAATTCTAATTTTACTTGCGTGAGTCTTAACATAGCATCCCAAGCTAATCCCGGGGCAGTAAAATATTGTGCGGGATCCAAATGATATTTATCTAATGAAATGTTTCGAAAGTTTTCAAATACGTCGCATAATATAAGTACGTCTGATTTTAAGTAAGTATCCGAATACTCCCCCAAATTTTGACACTTAAATATATTCCAAGTTTTTTGCGCCCTACGATAATCGGCATCTGATATATGCTCTTCTGATAAATTGTCATAAAATTCTTCTTTCGCGGGTAAATTTTTATTGTTTAGTTTGTCCAATGTCGTTAAGAAACTATAAGGAAAAACGCCCTTTTGCCTAATTAAATTAAATTGTTCGTAATCTGGAAAATGTTTAACCGTTTCTTGAAATTGATTATCGCTCAAGTTTTGCGCTAAATTTTCTAGTGAAGTGGATAAAAATTTAAAACTATCGATAAATCTCATCTTCAAATATTTTTTCTTTACTTTTCCCTCTTTGTCCGTATAATCATGCAAATACAGGTTTTTAGTAAAAGATATGTATTTTTCTTTGCTCTGAGCTATTACTTCTATTCTATCTTTATTAGAACACAACTCTTTAATAAAAAGGTGGGAATCGTAAGAACTCATACTGTGTAATATAATTGGGACAAAATTAGGTAATTTATAATTTAAATTACAAACAGAATGAGCAGCTCCGAACCTTTTCTTGCCCGTCAAATGACAATGGTCTCTGACTTTTACCTCCCCTTCAAGAAACGGTTTTTCACATATACCACAAACGGTTGCATTCGAAAAGTCCTGTTCTTCCTCCGCAGATAAAGGATTCATTGGAACGAACTCTTTCAAATGTTTATTATATATATCAGTTAAATCCGCCTCGATGCGCTTTATAAATTCTTTACCGGCATTTTCCCCTCTGTATAATACAAATTTAGATAAAGAATCGTCAAATGAACATTTTATTATGTATGCAAATGAGAACGGTTCGTGACTGAACGTTTTGTTACTAAAAGATTTTGTAGGATCGGGTTCACAAGTGTCGTGTGGTTTTAGAACTGATTCGAAATCGGCATAAACTACGAAAGGTACTTTCAATTGCTTTTCGAAATTTTCAAATTTTAATATGTTTTCGGGAACGCTATTTCCAAACTTATCTATACGAAGTTTATTTGAAGGCGTCGTCGTATAAACATGATTGCAATCATTACTTTGATGTTGTAATAACGCTTTTTCACTACTGAAATACATTAAACAACCGTCACAAAAATATTTTCTGTGTTCGTGAAGTGAAACTTGACTGGAAACTAATTTTGAAAAATTTTTTATCCAGCAGTAGTGACTTTTTATACATTCCTTTCTACAATGATGGTTCTCTCCACAGTCCTCTGTAATAAGTAACAAATTTACATGATAACGTAATTTCTTTGATGCATAGCGCAGCGGTCCTACTATTTCGTATTTCATTTTATTATCAACAAATTCCTTTTCTAAACCGTAAACGCTAACTGATATATTATTCATCACTTCAAATTTCGTAATATCTTTTAATTTAATTGGAAATTCCATACCCGTCACATTTAAAACTGTAGAATAATGTGGATACGAAGAGACCTCCTGAACTGGTCCTCTAGGTGGATATAGTGCTGAAGTAATGGCCCATGCAAAACAGTTCTGATCATCGTTTCTTATGTTCACTACAGCTTTCTTATTTTCGATAAACTTTGGTAACTTCATATATGACGATGCGCACAGAGGACTATTTTTATTTATATTTACTTCCACATATAAAACTTCAACGATAGCCCAACCTGAAACATTGAATACATATATGTATAAAACTAATTAATTGTATTTTATGAATTACATACCAGAATCTTTTTCTTCAAATTCAGATGTTTGAGATATCATTTTATCGACAAATTCTTGATAAATATTATTCAGATCTTTGGATTCGTCTATAATCTTGTTAGAACTATTGAAAGTCTTAACATCCGTTGTTTCTTGTTTCGGTAATGTGTATTTAGCAAATGTTTCCATATTCATTTTTGCAGATTTGTGGACTTTTACAATTTCTTCCAACAATTTCAATATCTTCTCCTTTACTTCGTCGAAAAACAAATTGTAATCTATATGCTGATTTTGACTATGCACTCGATAACTAATAATTCTACATTTGAAGGCACTGTTAATAATTTGTACGCCATCGCATTTAGGAGTACAAGACATTGATCTATGCTCGAGGGTTCTGCGATGCGAATTTATTTGATTAGCAGGTATATTTTTGTTACAACAAATAATGGTTTGAGTACTTGAGGAATCCATTCTAGCACGTTTAGCACTGGGTCCATCATCACTAGTCATTTTCGATTTGCAAGACATTATCTCATGACGACGTAAATTGTCACTGCGCGTAAACGTTTTACCACAATTACTACACAAATGCATTTTTTTTTTTTTTGTTGTATTACACGTTCCTCACGAGAATTTACTTCAAAATGATTTCAGCTTGCCCATTCCCTCCTTTTAAATATGGAATTGGGGAGTGGGGGAGGAGTCGTGTCTGTTTACTAAATGACGTCACTCTAAGGTCATCCAAAGGTCAATTCAAGGTTATACAAAGGTCATCCAAAGGTCACTTCAAGGTCATGTAAAGGTCACTTCAAGGTCATTCAAAGGTCATCCAAAGGTCACTTCAAGGTCATCCAAAGGTCACTTCAAGGTCATCCAAAGGTCACATAAAGGTCATCCAAAGGTCACTTCAAGGTCATCCAAAGGTCACTTCAAGGTCATCCAAAGGTCACATAAAGGTCATCCAAAGGTCACTTTAAGGTCATGTAAAGGTCACGTAAAGGTCATCCAAAGGTCACATAAAGGTCATCCAAAGGTCACTTTAAGGTCATCCAAAGGTCACTTCAAGGTCATCCAAAGGTCACTTCAAGGTCATCCAAAGGTCACGTAAAGGTCATCCAAGGTCATTCAAGGTCAAAAGGGGTGGGGGGAGTCTCAATTCCGGCTATAATAACCTACTCCAAAAATTACTACTATAGGGACTTAGATTAAAGTCTTATCTTTCAATACTTTTTTACTAAAAGTCGCTATCTTTTATAGTTTTTTTATAATTAGACACGATACGAACCCCGATTTTGGGCTTATTTCGGACTAGTGAATGGACTCTTAGGGCCGCTTTTCTATTTCCGTCACACGCCATAGTTGCGTAGGCAATAATACGTATACTAAAAAAATTACTCGTTGGTTACCAACTTATTACCTAAATCAGAAAGGACAAATTGAAATCTGTTACAGTACACATTTGATGGGCCAAAATATAAATAGCTGTGGAACATAAACAAAGATCTTAAATACGTATTAAATTAAAAACACCTGGTTCTATTCTGAGGCGACTTCCAATAGGGAACATTTGTCGCTATCGTTTTCAATTTGATATAAATGTTAACAAAGAAGACAAATTACACCAACATGCACTTACTACAGCTACCTACTATATTTCATTAAATAAAAACAAATTTGTTGACAATACATGACACAATTAAAAAGTATTGAGTACCACCTGCCTATGTCGTCATATTTAACAAAAATATTCTTTATTTATACACATGGTTAGAAAGAAAAGTAGATATTTATATTATTTATTATTTTATTTTTTCATGTTTTCTATACTTTATTATTCGTGCTTTTTGTTGCATTCATATTCAAAATTATATAGAAATTCATCTATAATAAGATAAAAAGTATATAATTTGGAAAATCTCTTCCTGTCAATTTTTTTTTAATACTGATATATTAACAGATCTTAAACTGATTCAAATCATACTCACAAAATATACAAACAAAACCTGGTCTATAAATAACCTAACATAACATCTCTCAAATCAATATGGGCACTTACCTAAATAAAATAATAGTAAAGTATATAGTTCCATCAACGCTTAAATATATCTGCATTAGTTACGGCCAATCACTGCTAGATGGCGTAGATTACCAGGGTTGATTGAATAAGTATAATGTACTTATTAAGAAATGGTTCCATGAATACTACGAAAATTGTTCATATCTTTTTACTTTGCTTATAAAATTAAATAGAAACTAAAAACTAGCACGTATGTGTTTTCAACTTCCCATTAATTCGAAATAAAAGTCAAAAAATAAAGACTAAGCGATAAAAAGAATCTGTAACTATTTTGGTAATTGCCAAAAGTATATATATTTTTTTAAATATATAAGAATCTAAAAACAACCGGTACATCTTAGAGTACCTACTTGGGTATTTGAAGGAGATGCCGAAAACAACTACTCCACGGTAATGTGCCCCGATTTTTTATAATGTCTATGGCCCCGACTGGCATTGCATTACATCGGCATCTCCATAGGAGTCACCACATCGTTCATCGAGACCAAATATCAGCACAGACCCAAAGAGGGCACTACGGTGTGTTTCTCACCGCTACTCACATGTTGTTATGTTATGTTGTTACAATCACCGACCTCTGGCATTAATTACCAATAAATTTTTTATGAAAAAGTTTGAAACCACGCCTTATTTGGTTAATTTTAAACGATGATACCCACAACAACTAATTTTGCGGCTTAATTTATAGAAATATGATTATCTAGAATAAAGCCGTTACCTACAACAAGTAATGTTTAATAAACTGTTTGCCTTTACCAGTGGCGGCTGGTGACATTTGGATATGGGGGGGGGGGCGCAGAAATAAAAAAATGCACCGCAGGCGAAAATTTTGCTTATTTCAAGGTCAAACCCCTTAAAATTATAAATTAGAAATTCCCAGAGGAAAAATATTTGCTTGAAAAAATAACTTTCGTTAGACAAATATCCTCCTTTTTAATACGATTGACGGAAATCTCGACAAAAATTATTTAAAACAATAATTAAATAGGTAATTAATATTTAGAATAAAAAATTTACATATACGTTACCTTAAAAAACTGTAAACTAGAATTCAAGAAGCAGGAACGTAACTATTTTTAGTATTTAGATATCCGTTAATTAAAAACAATATGGCACAATCACAAACTCAAAAGTATTTTAGTTATTCAATTCATAGTTACTTTCTAAAATTTAAATCAGCTCTACGGTCTTTCATACAAATAAATTTTTCCATAACTTTTTCATCGAAATTAGGTATTTATTGGACAGCAACTCTTTTATTTGCATTTTATCTTCCAGTGAAAGATTTGCAAAATTAGCTCTAATCAAAGATTAAATATATATTCATAATTATACTACTAACAGTATTCATGTTAAGTAAAATATAAAATTATCTTTTCACAAAAATTAAATAAGTACTTTAATAATGTTAAAAATATGTAATGTGTTAAAAATACGTTATAATGGTTAATAATGTTAGCGTAGAGCCGCGAAATAATTGCGGCCAAATCTGCATAATATAAGCATATGGAAAGTATCTAACGACTGTAGTCGAAAAGGAGATCGGGTCGGTTGCCATAGTTACCTGGGCCGCGACTCAAAATGCGGCCACGAATCTGTGATCCTTTCCTTTGCTCACTGTGCAGTGGCAGCGTGCGGATGGCGGACTGTGACGTTATGAGTACAATAGCTCAAGCGCTCGAGCCCTTCCTTATAATAGTTTTGTACCACAATAAACATGTTTTAACTTTTAACATTTGCATTTAATTTATAATAATGATAATAATAAGGATTCCTTTGGTATTTTTGGAGGAGGGGCGCGCGGCCATGCGGCCTTAAGGAGAAGCCGCCACTGGCCTTTATCAAACAGTATTTACTAAATAACTCAATAAGAAAGTAACTACTGTTTACCAGTGCCGTCACCACAGTGTATTATTTGGGGTGTAAAGACAGTGAGTAATGAGAAACAAGTACCTATACGTATTGAAATGATATGAAAACTGATCAATGGAGGAATCGAGGAAGGAATAGGGAGTAAGTATATAAAAAGTTAAAGTAACATCAGTGTGGATCACTGTAAATAGTGAAAGAGACTTGTAAATAGTTATTAACCCTCTAAATAGCTTTTCGATATTGAAATGAATGCATAATTAATCATAAAACGTAAATAAATAAGGTGAATAGTTTGTAATTTTTTAAAAAATAATTATCTTTCTCCTGTGATATAAGGCGTTTCACCGTTTTATATATATCGAGAAAAATAAAACAGAACATCTAAAAATGACTTGACACACTTTTTTCTATTGAGAAATGCGTGAAAATTTTAACATTCTTATATATGTTTTTGTCACCTACACTGAACATTAAAAAGAAATATACAAACATTGTATAAGCCTCAACTCACCTGTTCGACAAAGGCCTAACACGGACGGCAACTTTTATACGAGTCATGATGATCAGTCAATTAAAATTTCGGAGCCTTACGTAAATGACTGCAAATTACACGGTATGTTAACTAAATATTTGGCAATTATTATTGCATCGCTAGACTACGTCCCGCACCAATTTAATACATCGTAAACAACGGAAATCTGGACCGCCTCCAGATCCAGACGGTGCGTTTCTGGCTGATGCTGGCGAGTTGTTTAAGCAGTGCCTCGATAGACTCCTTTCCCAAGTTCTATATTTATCTGCCGAAGGTACCCCGTTAATAGCAGTCTTTTAAAATGCCGAAAGTGAAGAAAGGGTAACGATTTCCAATGTCTCAATACGGCGGATGCACGGGAGCACTTATAATAATTATTAGCCTTCCTAGTCAACTTATAGTTATTCCTACACAGCTCACTAGAATTATCGCATCAGCATCATCATGTAAATTTGATGTTAATTTTTTCTATGTCTTTTGCTTAATTTTTGTTGTTGTTGATGTTGTTGTTGTTGTTGTTTGTTTTCATATTTTTGTTTGCATTATAGTCTGACTCTGCAAGAATGTTACTCTCTGCTAGGTACTGATTTTTTAGTAAAAATTTTGTTTGAATTCCGGGTAAAACACTGACGATGAGTTTTGTCCGCGAAAATTCGAAACACCATGTGGAATCTATTAATATCGACCATATTACTATTCAGAGTTAGGTAATTCTGCCTGACATTTTCTTGACAAATTTCTTTGTTGATCGGTTTTTGTCTCAGTTATTATGCGTACCCAAAGAGGCATAATACCTATATTGACAATATTATAAAAATATAGGTACCTAACTTTATCTCAAAATTGTAATATACACTATTGTAGTTAGTACCTACACTTCACAGGATATTTCGAATTTGCAGAATAAAGTTATCATTGTTACACCCACACCCGGTATTCAAGCAAATCTGAATTTTTATTTAGAAAGCAGTAGAACATTCCGGAAGACTCAACCCACCGTAATGTGAAAAAAACCTGAACGACTGGAGAAACGTATGAGAAATGTTTGAGTTGACAATGAAAATTTTCTAAACAAACATTTAATATCCATTGTAATAGGTATCTACCTAATAAAATTTAAATTAATTAAGAACCCTATGTGACCTTTTGTGAAATCATCAAGCGCTTTGTCAACATTGACAACAGGGAAAGAGCAATGTTTATCTGAATCTACCCATAAATCTGTGATGAAGTTGTGAAGTCCTGAAATGGATAACATCCACATCATATTCAAATAAGCATTTATTACGTAATATACGTTCATATATTTTAGTACATACTTAGGTGTTTGGTCAAAATTGTAGAGAGTGAGTCATCAGGCCACTATTACTATTCAGATAAATAATATTTACCCGATAAAATAAATTGTGTTTTGAAATTTAATGTGCTGGTCCCTGCGTAGTGATCTTGACTATAATTTCATGGACTCTACGAGGTGCAATGTGATTGGTAAGGTCGAAAACTGGAGACGTGCACTTACTTGTCGATAACGTACCTATTTTCGTGGAAGTGGGAAGTAGGGCAGAAAGTGTATTTTTTGTAGTTTAATCGACCTAAGTCCGTGAACTAGTGAACTTTTTAGTTTTCATAAAATACCTAATTGAATTATAGATTATAGTGAAGACGTGGGTATCATAAAAAACGTATACTTATGAAGGAATTCGAATACGAAATAGTAATAAGTGAAGCTGTAGATACAATAGGACCTCTAGGAGATGTTGGTGGATATATGTTGTTTTTTAACAACAGTGTTGCCAGCGTATATCGCGCGATAAAAAATCAGGACAAATGCAAAGAAAAAAAAATAGAAGTTAGCGGTATGAAGAGGATTCAAGTAGACGACGACGTGAAATATGCTATATGAAGGAATATTTACGGGTTCTATTTTAAAAATGAAATTCCGACGATAAAAAAGTTTTTTGCAATAAAAAAGATGATGATTTACCTAATTTATCTAACAAAATTCTTATAAGAACTATAGGCTAAATGAATTTTCATTATTTGAAACGTCGCGTCGTAAAAGTATGCTTATAGAAAAAGACGAGACTGCGATATGGCGTAGAGAATATTTAACAAAAATAAGAGGATTTTGTGTCTCTATTAAGTAGGAAAAGTGGGGCACGATTGGAATGTTTAGAATAGACAACAGGCATTTTTAGAAACATTTTCCAAGAGGTTAAAGGTACCTTCAATTAAATATGATGTTCTTCTTTTAATTTAGGAAAACGACCTTCTTTCACCACTTGCCATACCAGATAAAATTACAGAAGCGAACTAACGAATTCGTTTGCTTAAGCTTGCGCTTGCGTAATTATATAGAGAACAAAATGGGAGCGAACGAACTCGTCCGTGTTTCTGCATATATTAGAGCGAACAGAGACGAACGAACGAATTCGTTCGCTCGCTTCTGTTCGCTCTAATTTAAATGCACCTTTATATAAAAAATTCAAATGGCCATTATGTTCCCTTAACAGATCAATTTTTTAATCAAAGGAAGTGACAGATTCCAGTTCATAGGAATTTTTGTTTTGCATCTTTGATAGGTTTTTCTTCACTTTGAATCAATATATAGTCAAATTGTCCTCAAATACGGCAGGTTCACGCTCTTACAACAAGGCTTACAAGTCTTACAAAGTGGTCGAATAACTCTATTTCTGCACTAACCTTTGTTTTTTCGAGCAAATCACATTAATAAAACAATACAAAACAGGAACCCAAAATTAAATATATATACAAACTCTAAATATATACAAAAGTTTGTCTAAAAAAACTAGGGTATAATATGTAATAAAAGTTAATTATTCATCGTAATTTCGTAAATCGAAATTTCCATAAACACTTCACAAACATTTTTCTAAAGTTTCATAGAATCACTGTCAATTCTCGACCCTTCATTAGTTAGACACTTCTGTTATGAAATACACTTTGAATTACCTACACTAAATTGAATCGACACAGGTAGTGTTGATTTTGAATATTTCTAGTTTCCTATCTATTATTTTATAGGTTGAGACATCTACTAAAAAAGATCTACACAGAACTAATATATTTATGTTTATACTTTATGTAAAAACAAACATGTTTCAGAACCTTTTTCAAAAGCGTTGATAGTTTACACTCAACTGTCTGTAAAAGTTGTCTTTTTCATTGGATTATAAAGGTATAATCATTTTCTTTTGATGGTTTTCATATCGGGAGTATTCAAAATGGGTAGTAAAACCAGAACTGATTTCTTAAATTTTTAACATTTCAAATATATTTCAGCATTTAAATGAAGATCTAAATGAAACTCAAGATGATGGTAAAACCAATATATTTTATTGAAACATATTTCATTTAATACAATAATTATACGTATGGATAACACATTAAACAAAAATACAGCGACTTTTGAACCCCATACAACGAGATCACCGCTGCATTTCCACGGCTGTGTTTTAATAATAACTTAAAATTGTAGAACATACTTTGCATACGTTGAGACCACAATATTACAAAAAAAAATCAAAAGTTATTCATCTTTGCTTGAGAACATGCTTTTATATTGCAAATCGCCGAAGGATCACATGCCAAGAAACTAAAAAATAACTTGTTCTCGATATTTAATGAAGAAAAAATGTTCAATATATGGTACAGTATAAAAATACCTAACGATATGGGGTCAACAAGTATCCCACAAAAAACTATTACTTTCCAAAATATAAACATATACTATCTGATTTAATAGGCTTATCACAATAATGATATTTACACTTTTTGTTTACTGACATACCCTCGTTACATTGCTGGATCTGTTTATAACCCAAGAGAGCAAACAACTAGGCTTTATACATTCTAAACTATCTTTATATTTACTTATTATCTTAAATCACACAAAATTTATTGTATTCTGATTATCGACAGCGATAACTGATGTCAGATTGAAAAGTCCTGACAACACCTGTTAATATTTTGAAGAATAATTACATACATAACTAGGGTCTTCGTAATAACAACAATACAGTTATTAAATTATTTGTTAAAGAAAATATTTATACTCCAAGATTATTTCTAATTTTAATATATCTGAACACAGGTATAAATCTTTCCTTTGGCTAAATATAAATAGTTTTCATAAGGTTCTGCAAGTATACATTTGAGAAGTATCAAACTTAGGAAAGAAAATAATAATTTAATAGTATACGTCCAAAATGGTTTGATACTAGACAATAATTAAGGAATAGTAAAATTTGCAACAGTAAAAATATAGTTACCAAATAATGTCAACATTACTACAAAACTATCATTTGCACCAATGTTGTCAAATTTGTAGGAACTTTTACAGATATATTTTAGTCACTTATGTCTTAATGTGAATTCAATTTTTCCAGGTTTGGTGAAATCTTAGTGTCTTAGTTGATCGTATTGTACGACAAAACATTTCGTAGGATTAATCCGATGAAAAATTACATTGTTTTTTTTCATGAGATAATGCAATGAAAACAGGCGTGTTGTTTAATACTAAAGTGTTAATGATTATTAAAATTTCTTCAAAAATGATAAATTTCATGATTTTTAAAATTATGCTGCTACTCCATAAATAAATAAAAAAAAAAATGTATCTAGTAAGAAAAACAAAAAACTATTTCTCCATAAAAGTTCTCATATTTGTTATGTTTTAACTGACTATTTCAGATTATTTTCATGCAATTATAAGTAAATATATTTGGTGTCACATTTAGATTCTCTAACTGAATAAAAATGATAATACATTTTTCCGCGAAGAATGAGGATGATACAAGTTTTTCACAACTGTCAAAATCTCAAAAATTGGATATCCATAATAATCATCATTTACTTACTAATTGTTTGTGCAAAATATAATTTTGGAAAATACTATGAAATATAACTCTGGCATGAACATTTTATATTTGGAAAAATGCTGAAGAACTTCTTAACCATTTTATTTAACAATATGAGTATGAATAAGTGATTAATAAAATCTTGCAGATTTTTTGCTTCTTGGCACTCATGATATTATTAAATAAATCATTAAGAAACCTTTTTCCATATTTTAGAATTTCATGTATTTCTTAGATTTCTATCGATTATTTTCCTTGCAAAACTAATATTTTTGACCAATCAGCAATGATTATTAGGTATATCTAATTTTTATTTTAAATGGAAAATAATTGCTGGATACAATTTTTTCACAATAATCACTTTTGACATTGTCATATTGTGTTTTGTTTGATTCCGAAATTTATTTCCTATTTTTTTTGCAAAATAAGTAAGAAAATATTCAGTGAAATATAACTTGAGAATTTTCTCTGCAAAAATAGTTTGTTTTATATAATTAAATAACTAAATGAGTAATTAGATTTTTATTAAAATTTTCCACTGAAATTGTATGGTTATAAATACCATTTATAAATGTAATAAAAATTATTTGATGTAATTTGTAATAAATTCATACAAACAATTTTTCTGCTTTAAATTATTGGTTGGATTAAACTTTTTATTAATAAAATTCACATTTTCATGTTAATAGAGATAAAATTTTAAAGGTTTCACCATAATAAAAACAATAACAATTGAGGTTTAGTTTTTTGTATTGAATGTTTTAGCTCAATCATGCAACTATAATATCTAATAAAGTAGGTATCCCAATTTCATATCAATATTATCTGCTGGTGCAACATAATGTTTTAGATATATTTAATAAAAAATATATAATTTATTTAAAAATATAAAATAAGTATATATTTAGATATATTTAATAAAAGAAGTATATTTCAATAGTTTCATAAATAGGAATCATTTATGATGATCTTCGGAACTGTTTATGTTTCAAGAACAAATTGAAATGTTACAGGTTTATTAAAAACGTAGTACTTGCACCACCACATACACGACCAAAATCAGTAGACAAAATTTTCAAGAGTGGAAAAAATGGCACCATAAACCTATCTGCTTATCCCAAAATATCCAGGTTCAGGACTCCCTTCCTACACTTTTAACATATCTAATAAATTTTGAACAATTTAATTAACAAAAACAATGAAACTAACAAATGCGCTATCCTTGTTTAGTAAGTTGGTACAGTCTGTTTATTCATATATTACCTATCTTAAAACATTTAGATTAACTAGGTTTAGTAGTTTCCCATACAGCTACGTCGGAGAAAATTTGAGCGGCTCGAGTTAATCAGAACAATAACGATATTGAGGTGTATACATTTAGATTTGGTTTAAATTTTTGATCAACATGATTTGAATTAATTATCATTAGGCACCAATGTAAATGTTTTTCTTGGAGCATTTATGCTTAAATTCAGTCGTCTTCTTTCTTTTCTGGTTTGAGATCTACCATTGCATGAAGTTCTTCGGGGCTGTATCTGAAAAAAATGGATTACTAATTATTAAAAACTATTTGCAGATAAGAAAACAAGATAAAAAACAGATAAGTCTAGTGTCGCCCAACATGCGTTTGAGAACAACCATAAAATAGACAGTAGCAATTTAAGACTAATTAGGAATGTAACAAATTCCAGACAACTGGTTGCTTTTGAGAGTTTGGAAATTGCTAAATGTAAAAATAGTATGAATGGTGACAGAGGGCCAATCCCATATAGCCCGTTTTATTGGTTAGAATATCGTGGTTCACTGATCCGTCGCGGCTATTGGCTATTGACTGATCCGTCGCGACGGTTCACTGATCCGTCCCGGCGGTTCACTGAGCTGTCGCGACGGTTCACTGAACCGTACTAACAATTGAGGTATAAATAGGATACAATGTTAGCATAGGTTTAGTTTTAATCATATCCAAGATGATGCAACCTTGGCTGGCAAAACGCGCGTCGGGTGCAGTATAGTGTTTTGGTGTTTTCTGGAAAACTACGTCAGTGCTATTTTCACACCAAAGATTCCAACCCCTTTCAATATCATTTTTTTTGTAACTAATTACGACAGTAGGTTTTAAGTATCTTATGTCTAAATGTCCATACAAATTTAAAAATCCTTAATTATAAGTTGATATGATGAATTATTTTTAAATAAAAATCAAGTGAATATGCTTTTATAGATTGGTTGTTTTCAAGTATACATAAATCGTTAACTACACTCTTTCATATGTCTTTCTTACTGGTGCAGTTAAATCTATTAAATATTGTATTAGTTTATTCATGAGATAACTTTCACCTGAACCATGTCTGACATTTCCACAATCGTAACCATGACATTAGACATTTATAGAACATTAAAGTCACACCTATGAAGATCACACTGTTAATTACCAAAACACATGGGGTAAACAACAATGCTTGTTCGGTTAAATTAATTTTAAGTGGGCAAAGCCAAGCATTTTTATAATTTTAATTAGCAATTTAAACAAAATAAATGGTGACCTATTACTTACCCAAGTAGAGTTTGAAGATCACACACGAAGCGATAAACATAACGTTTGCCAGCAGTCTTGTGAATAATATTCTTATCGTAGTAGTAGCGAAGACCGCGCGACAGTTTCTCGTAGTTCATTTTTGGCTTATTCTTTCGAATACCCCATCGTCTGGCCACTTCGTCGGGATCGGTCAATTTGAACTCCCAGCCATCTCCTGTCCAGGAAATGAAGCCTTGGCATGATTTGTCGGTTAGTAATTCTAATAGGAATTGCCAGAGCTGGATGGGCCCTGATCCTAAAAAAAAAAAAACAAAACACTGTATTCATAATCACAGTTAAGGTGTTTGCTATCACCTACGTAAAACGATTTTTAAAGCGAACTTCATTATAGAAATGTTAGTAAAAAAAACAGTTTTGTTGTAGTCATAATTAAAATTAAGCTGAATACTATTTTAAATTTAAGGCCAGCTAACAATAACATAAATTCTTTGAAGGTCGACAAAACAATGGTGTAGGTTCAGCATAAAGCATGTAGCATTGTTTAACATTTTTATAATTGGTGCTTTTTACATTCTTGGCAGTAGTTTGTTTTTAAAATGTTCTGCATAAATAAGCATCAGTTTTGTATTTTGTAATGGTAATGTATGGTGATGTTACCAATGTTAATACAATTATTATACTGATGTTACTACAACTACTTACATTCTTTATTGCAAGGGACAAAAGTGAGGAATATTTAAAAAATATTTGTTAATCTACATAACTGTCCCTTAAAATCAGAAGGCATGGGTTTCATGTTACTTGACTAAATATCCAGATTTCTATCAAGAAATTATAAAATGCTATTTTATCCATGATTTTTTAAACGAAAAAATCATATTACGAAATTTAGTTTGGAGTAAATATTGAGAACAAACAATATTTTCCTTAATTAAACATTCATAATTACATAATTGTATTCTTCGATATTATTCAATATTGTATACTTTCAAATATTTTCATATTTGAAAAGAAATTTCCAAATGGCATTTCTTTGGTAAGAATTAAAGTGATAATTGTCTGGAATAAAACCCATTCTAACAGCTATTTTGTGAACCTGATTACTACCAAACTTTTGTTGCCTGCAAATTTTACAACATTTTTTCCTATTATTGAATAATGAAGTCAACTTATTGCTATCTGACTGTGTCTGTGCTTTTCTATAACCTATTATGTGCTCACTAGTGGATAAACTTGAGTAGGTACACTATAAGGAAGTAAGTGAAAATCCAAACAAATACTTCAAAATATTTATGATAAAATATGTATAGTGAGAAAGTCTGACTCTAATTGCATTATTACTTCAATGTTTTTCCAGTACTTCACGTAAAAGAACTTCTACCTACATATTTTGTACAAAAATTCACTTGCATCTTATATACTTCTTACACTTAACGAATAAAAAATCTATTTAGCCTTTTGAATGGATATTTTACAAAACATTTTCCCGGCTTAGATATTGATTGAATGTTTTAATTTGACTTTCATTGTTACATAGAAGAGTTAAGAAGTATATTATTATCCATAGGTATTTAATTTTTGACACAGTTAGGCATGCACTGTCAAAATTAGAAATTAATTATGGCAGATGACTTGAAATTACGTCCACCTTACCCGTGAAACAGGGTCCCCCGGCACTGGGGTTGCTCGGATAGCCGGCTATCATGCCATTCTGGATCAGGGGCTTGGTGTCCTGCATGGCGTTTAGCTGATCCCTGGCCATGCCGGCGGATAGAAAGGCTGGGTGCGTGTGTGCGTGATGGGCCAGCGACAAGTCGTGGTTGTGACCCCACTGGTCGGTCCCCGCGCTGTTGCCGCCGCTGGGCACAGTCTGGAACGGGGTCCCGTCGTACGGGGACCCGTATGTGTCGCCGTAGCCATCGTTGTACCTCCCTGCTCCTGGAAAAAACAAAAACCCTTTTTAATAAGCTATAGATCTTGGCAAATCTCCTAGTTTTTTTATAATGGTGAATTTTCGTGTCATCAACTCATATAGGTATACATCTTTTCTTATAGGTACCCTTGTACCAAATTTTTTAATTTGTCTGTTTACTTTTTAGCAATGAATATTAATAAAACATACACTAGGTATAACTTAGGACAAGCATTGTTTTGCTTGTCCTAAGTTGTCTGAAAAATATGGCAGAATAAAAACGACACCATACAACAAAGCCATCGTTTTGAGTGAGAATTTTTGTTTGATAAACAATCAAATGCACAGGATGCCGAATACCGAATAAATTTTTATCTTATTTAAATTATAGGTATTTTGTTATGTAAGGTCCCTACCAAAGAAGGCCACATATTTGATAAGGCCACCACCTGTTTTTAGCCGAGTGCTGAACCGAATCATGATTTTGACTATCTTACGTTAGAAGGCATCTGTAATACTTACTATATACGTCCAGCTTCTGGTGTTTTGATGGTGACCAGAAATCAATTCTTTATTTTCAATTTTTATTAATTTTACTACAGAAACAAAAATGAATTTACATATTAATATCCTCAGTGGGTTCCCCTAAGTTCCAGATCATTTTAATATACAGTGCATCAGTACATATAGTACAGTATACAGTACAGAAATCTTTTTTACGGGTCTATGGTAGGTTTATGGGTTTATCTCTAATAATAAGGGAGGTAGATATGTCCAAAAAAGTGGACCAATTTTTAAAAAAGTTATTTAGCGTTTTTTATTGGTTTTTGTTATTGGACCTACTCTATCAATAAAATATTATCTTCTGTCAAAAACCATCAGGGACGCGTCCGCCCCTGTCTACCCCTACTTGACGACGCACATGGTCGGCGTACCGTCGTCTACCTAATAAGATCGATTCTTTGCAGAACATTGAATGATTCAAGACAGTTATGCGTTTTGTTCAGTGGTATTTTCGCTTTTCACCAAAATGAACTATAAGACACCATCAGATACCTAGCCGGTCCGAATTTTCCGAGAAGTTAATCACACACGGCTCCATGTTGCCTACAAATGATGGCCTATTGTTCCCAAATAGGTCTGCAATTCACATCGAGACGTTAGAATTAAACGTGACATTGATTTTAATTTATTTTATATAGCGAAGGTCATTAACACTGTTTCATTAGCACCTACAATAAAAAGTTAAGTAATTAGAATTTTTGACCTCCGAAGAAAAGTACACACCAAGGCAAAGAACTCTAATAAGTGGATTACTGGAGTTAGGTAATTCTGTAGTTAGTACGAGTCTTAAAAATTAATATAAAATTACATGGTTTCAGAGAAATACTATAAAATTGAATTACAACACAAGCTATTAGGTTCTTTCCAATTTATTTTTTATACTTAGCCCAGAAAATTTTATGCCGTGGGGAAAATATCCCTTCGCACTAATTTGGGGGTGTAAACGAAAGCGTTCTTAGTTCGCTCAAACAGTACATTCTGGTTATGTGGTAGTGCTAACCTGTATGAAGTAGAACCACGCAGATTTTTTGTACAGGGGCGGATTGGGACCAGTCAAAACGGGCCTGGAATACATGTAACGCAGGCCAAGCTAATTTGCTGTCTATATATGACAAAAACATACAACACACATATACAGATCCCCAAATAATAATTTGTTCTATTTGGAGACAAGGACGGGTTGATAGAAAGTAAAGTGGTGAAGTGTGTTAAACTTAACGTTAACTTAAACGTAAATTAAACAGTGAAAAAAAAACAGTGCATGGGTGGGCCGAGGTATCAATATCTATGGGTGAGAGACTTGACACGGGTGACAGTGGTCAGAGGTGTGGCCACAGAGGTAGTCTCTGGGTGTGGCTCCCAGCTGCGTTTCCTCACTAAATAACGAATTAGAAGTATTTTTCCAGTATTATGTTATTTATCTCTATTTAGCTATCTGTACCTACTAATATCTTGTGTCCTTGTTATCAAATTGAACATATTTTTATTTGGGGACTTGTATAATGCTAACTGGAAGAAAATAAAAATAGCAAAACCGCAATAGGTAGTATACAAAATTACCGATATGGATCTGACTAATTATAATACGAAACAAATAAGCTTTACCACGGGTCAAAGAATAGGCGTTGCTGTCATTGCTGATGTGTTTGTGGTGCCAATAATAACACCAATAATAATAATAATATCTCTACCCCTCATTCTAATCACAAGGATTAGCCCGAAAGTCTGAGACTTGTGTGGGAGAGGGGGCGGCATATTATTATTTCGCGGGCCGCATTTGCGTCTCAGGAACGACTTACGTTGGTAGGCCCTAACCACCATTCAGTGCTGGAATGAGGGAAACCTGGAAAACCTCATTAGTTAGGGGACCAATGCTAATACTAATGTTAAAAAAATAATATAAGGGGTTCGCGATGTCTTCAGGAGATAAGGAAGGATTTATGGGAAATTTATGGAAAGAATATCCGGACAGGGACAAGTATTTCTGACTCTTTTATTTAGATATAGATGGGTAGATGTGAGTGCATATTCAGGAGAATTTTGGTAACTTACCTCGAACGTAGTTTTTTACATAATTGTGAGCGGGGTTATATTTCGGTTCTAGTAGATGGTTGGCGGCGTAGAACTCTGGCGAGTTGTCGAGGTACTGCTGCTGGTGGGGCTCCAGCGCCTGGTACTCGTGCTCCTCCTGCGCGAAGTGGTTCTGCGGCGTCTGGAACAGGTGCGACTGGTCGTCGTTGTTCAGCGTTTGCAGGCTCGAGTCCATGCCGCCAAAGTTGCCGCCCGTCGAGTCGCTGCCCGGCGGACATGTGCCTTTGTAACCTACAAGGAAAATTGGTCATTGCAACAAGTAGATCAGCAAAGGAAAATCATGTCGGGAATTTGAATATGTGGTTTTAAACCACAAAGACAAATAGAACTTGGTAGGTATAGATATTTGCATTGGTTTCTGTAGATATGTAGGTACCTAAAGTTACAGTGCGGCTACATACCTACCTACTAACGACAGTGGCGACAATAGGCCAAAGCTCATGAGGCGTCGATTCTGCGATCTGTTGGAAGTTAGCCATGTTAAATATGATTGACTTCCAAACCAATCACGATGATTTAATTAATTCAGCGCCGCCATTAGTGGTCGAACTAGTCGACCAATCAAAATGTGGCAGGTAGTACTGTCGATCGCCACTGTTTTTAGTAAATAGCCACTGTACCTAAAGCGAGCTGTACACGACGCCAGCACAGGCCAAAAAGTTAAGCCAGTGAGAGTTCACGCTAAAAACAGTTTGCTATTGGTCAAATCCATCGTTGCTATGGATCGGAGATGTCAAGCGTGTAATCGTTTATGCAACAAATTGAGGTGGTGTGATTTAAGCGCGCGTGCCAGTCTCGGAAAGGATTTGCCAGCGAATCCTGACAATCCGAACATTCCAATCCGGGATACAACTTCGTGAAACGCACAGTATTGAAACGAGGGAGTGTATTATTTTTAAATGTTGTGGAAATTACTGAAAGTAAAATCGATAAGAAACACAAGTTTGGACAGAAAGTAGATATAGCTAAGCTAATAAGAGACATAAACGAAGGGAACAAGTCTTTAATTGTGTAATATCCTAGGCGTATTTGATTCTAGATACTTATAGGTGTCCATCTGAATCTACACGCTATATGGACACTTTACTCTCTATAAAACTATGAATGGACGAACGAATTTAGTGCTAGCAACAATCCAGTCCATAATAGTACCTACCTAAGTATTCAATAATTAGGTACCTTCCTACTGGGGTACCAGTAGGATATATATTACTCCAACTAATATAACAATATTTCTGTTGCCAAAAAAACCGGTAGGTAGCTACCTATCTACTCACTTTGGAAATACAAACAAAACCAATTTTAAGACTGAAGATAAAAGTAGTAGGTACCGATTAGGTACTTACCATCTTTCAAATGGTGGTAGGCGGGGCTTCGCTGGAGGTGCTGTAGGTATCCGGAAGGAGGCCCCGGGGGTGGTGAGCCTTCTTCTCTTATTTCAGTATCCGCGGGAGGACAAGCTGGACTCCTCAACTGTCCGTAAACTCCTGAAATAGAAAAAAATCCGTAAATTCTCTCTTATTTTCTTATAAGTATACTTAGGTACTTTCTATTTCATATTGAGAAGTCTAACTAGAAAATTAAAAAAATATTTACTAAGTACCTACCTATACCTATATACTTAGTATCAATATTGTATCAGTTACCTAGGTCAGCACCATCATAACTAATTACCTACATAGGTACCTATGTATAATAACCTATTTTATATTATCAATAATTAATTTTAGAATAAGTAGGTATAGGTTTTAGATAATAATTTCAGCATGGTTATACCTACGTAGGTAGGTCAAATAAACTTCTACCTACGCCACTGCCGTTTACCAACCAAAATAGGTAGGTACCTACATAGGTATTTCATAAAGATTTTATTCATCTGAATTTCTCCAACAATGAATGATTTCTAATTTTTCTCTGAAAATTTGGTATTATGTACACGGGTTTTGAACGCTTTGTAAGAATTATCTAGTAGATATGTCTATACCTATACCTACCTAATGTAAATTAAAACTGTAAAAAAAAATCCGACAAAAGGAACACTTCCACTTCGACGGCGGCCTCTTTGTTTACGCATGTGTGTCGTTTGTCGGAATTTTTTATGCAGTTTCAATTTAGATTATAAAGACTAAAAGACTATACCTACATAAGATTAAGTAGTTTTTAAGGCTTTACCTTAAAATAACACTATAAATTCAAATAATTTGTAATTATGATTATATTACCGTCTACAAAATTGACACCACACCTCATTTCCCAGTGTTAACAACAATGGAGAATAATTTATTTGTTTAAAAATAAACGATTGGTTAAAGAGTTGACAAACATTTGAGGTAATGAGCAGTCGAAGCATTTCTAGGAATTTGGCGAGACAAAGAAAGACTATCAGGAGAGATGACCGGCCAGGGAGAGGAAACCCATTCGGATTGGCTGACACTGATCCGCCTCTTAGCACTGGCCGTCTAATTGGGAAGCTGTGGTATCCGCCCACTATCCCAGTTGGTCCACGGTGATTTTACATCACCTTGCGTAAAGTCTACCATACACTATAATAGTCATAGCACAACCAAGTTTAGATGGTCATGGAATTAATTATACAATAATTTATATTAATATTAATTATTATAAAAAATCTAAATATATAGGTAGGTATATGTGTAGTTACTTGACCTATATCAAGTGTTAATATATTAAAATAATCAGCACATATTTAAAAATGCGTCATTGTTACATGCAAAATATACATGGATACAACAAGCAAAACATCAATATAGACGTAAATATCAAAATAGTTACCTTTATAATAATACATGGTGGATGTAAAGAGATACACCAGATATACAAATATATATCTATGCAAAAATCGATAGTCGAGACTATTCTTTTTCTACCGATACCTAAGATAACATCTTCCTTTCTTTGGTGAAATGAACAACTGATAATATTCTTATACGGATGATCATGATTTGGTATAAACTGATGAGACTTGGGAAAATATGTAAAAGGCGGGTACTACAAAAGTAGGTTTATAACAGTAGACGGAACTGCCCACTTTTCTTGAAATTCAAGTTTAGTTTATGTGTATAAGGTTATTTTATAGATTCTTATAAATTAGTTATAAAATCAGGGGTATGGTTTAAACAGGAAGGCGATATTTGTAAATTATCCCGAGGGTTATAACATGCCTGCCTGGTTCATATCGTTTAATGTTTTGAATGGCGGATGTCCGGTACCCAACGCCCGTGTGGAATATTAATTGTTTGTCTATGATTAATCGACGATTAAACTGTCACATAGTCAAGTGTGATGTCTATGTATATTTTATTTGAGATATAAACTGTAGTTGAGAATGACCATCGTACTCGAAACCCGCCATGTTAAGGAATAACCGAGGAACGTTGATATTCTATACGCTTCAATTTTTTGCAACTCACCTACAGACGTAATTTAAGTTCGTCATACTAGGTCATTAAATCCCAACTCTGTTTCGATAAGTACCTACCTACCTAATAAATTTGGTTGGTACCTACAGTCTATGTTGGTGGGTTTATATTCCAAAATTTCCAAACAAATAAAAACACCACCAGAATTAAGTTTTTTTCGAACGCGAGGAAGGTTAACACAAACACAAAATAAACCAGCATCACATACTGTTGTTAATGTTACCAATGTTAATATTGTTAATGTATCCTTTGTGCAGAACCCACTTTCCTCCATGGTTCAATACAAGCTATGCATACGGCTTTTTCGTCACTGTATACATACTATAGTAGGTATACTATAACTATATATACACTATACTATATATATACTATAACTATATCTATTTGCTTTCCCTTTTTATTTCTTTCGTTCCGTCAAAAACATGTACCTATCTATCTGATTACCTCTATATGTACCTATCTTTTTTATCTTGGCACTTTCCCAGTTCATATTGATAATGTCAGTTAATGTGGCGGCGTTTCTCTTGTGCCAGTTCTGTTTCGGTTTCCTTGGTGGAGGTTTTGGTAATGGTTTCAGTTTTGTGAAACAAAGGGAACTTCCTACAATATTCTTAGTTGAAGATGGATATCTATGAGTTCTAATGAATACCTATGAAGTCGATACAACTGCTAGTTGTAATGCATAGGTATTCAATGCACATGTTGAGAAACAAGCGCGGATGTATAAGTATACTTATGACTTGACTATTTTCATTGATAATACCTAGCTAAATGATTTGGGAGATTTTAAATACTCAATGATTTGGGAATTTTGAGTTTATTGGTCATCTTTAGCTATATCTCCGTTGAATAAGGGTATTATAATTATTTAGGATCCTTTAAAACTAACTGGCACAGCATCTAGGCATGATAAAGTTAGTAGTATAGTTAGTAGGTAGTGTCAGTCTTATTCTTTCTGATCTCTTTTTAGAAGAGATCTTCATCATGAGATCATGCCAGATCTTCCAATATAGGTAGTATAGTACCTATTTATGTATACCTACCTAAATATACTAAGTTTTAATAAAATTAAACTTTGTTACTTTTCGTGGAAATAAAAGTCATTAAGGCTATATAGGGCAAGAGTTGGTACAGTACCATTCCGCGCCGGCAAAAGTCTATAGCAACCAAAATACTTACATATTATTAGGTAGGTGGTAGGTACATTGTATAGCTTTTGATGAAATAGATTTAATTTTTGTCTAAATACACAGAAATAAGGCAAAATATTACACGATAGGATTACGAATTTTCACGAAAAGCGAAACAGCGACGGATGGCAATTTTTGTACGCTATCATAGACTAGATAATTGTTCTTCTATATTCTTCTATAAGTACTGAGAAGTTGCAATAAGAGATATAGATAGGTAGGTTTATTGAATTTTAACTACACACTATTTACCTATACATGCATTAATATGAGTACCTATAACTATATTAATGCATGCAAGCGGTGATAGAGTAAACTAATATACAGGGCTCTAAATATATTTTTTTTTTCAACTTGGAGACAATGACGGGTCGATAGTAAGATAGTAAGTAAAGTGTATATAGATATTAAACAGAGAAAAAGAATGGTGTATGGGAGGCGTGACATCTGACAACTTCACATGGATACGATATATATATACCTAGTGAGGCTCCAGAGCATACAGAGCTCCAAATATATATTTTTTTCAACTTGGAGACAATGACGGGTCGATAGTAAGATAGTAAGTAAAGTGTGTATAGATATTAAACAGAGAAAAAGAATGGTGTATGGGAGGCGTGACATCTGACAACTTCACATGGATACGATATATATATACCTAGTGAGAGGCGGTGGGGTGACAGAGGTATGACACAGCTAAGAGCCAATGTCGCAAATGAGCCAACAATAGATAGATACTTAAGTGAAATAACTGTAATTTTCGAAGTGCTTTCGGCGTGTATTTAATTAGATTTTGTTTTGTGTTGTGTTTGAAGTGTTAAATAAAAATTTTTACTGCTGTCTCACTTATATTTAGAACCTTGGAAGGAGTAACAATATTCTTCAAGACTGGCCATACTCCAACCTATATTGTGTGCGGACGCCTATATTAATTATCAAATGTGATACAGGTTAGCAGACAGAACAATAATAAAGATAAACGAATATCCAAGATGACATGTAAATGTACACTGCAGATGCTGATAATTGCAAAAATTTTTTTTATTAATTAGTAGATACGTAAGTATATTAAAAAAAATAAGATAGGTATTGTTGGTGAGCTGCTGCGTGGTTCTGTCACTTTTTAGGATAAATGACAAGACCACACCTCGCATACGAGGTAAGGTTATACTTGCAGGAATTACCCACTAAATAAAAAATATATTTATTACTTAGCTCTGTTTATGACAAATTATACAACATAAGAATGACATTGAATGAGTCAGGATCATGTTACGCTGGAAACATTTTAATTATTTAAGTGAGTACCTATCTAGTGCATTAATTCAAGTAGGTAGGTAACTAGTTAGTTCTTACGAGATTTTTATATACGGTGTAGGTAGGTACCTATACTAGGAATGCATTTTGCTCTCATAGGTTAGCCTTCTTCCTTATTTACCCTTATATTCTATATAGTATAGTGTTTGGCCCATAGATTTATAAGACAAGGGAGATGCAATTGTTTACATTTTAAAACAATCAGAGATCCCCTTGTTTACTCTTTATCTGGTCAACTGCAAGGTCTACTTTATGATTGTACGAAAAACTGTTGCCAAACTGTCAATTGTGTAATTTATATTTTCACATTTAAACTACCATGATTATGGGTTAAGGTTAAAATATTACATAAAAATATTTTCCCGTTTCCTAGTTAAGTAGATAAATCATATTTTGTTAAAAACGTTGCGATAAAAACTAACTTCATAACGCAAAAATGGAATGAACAGGCATCATTGCTCCCTACTCCAATCCGCATGTCCATTGATGCACGTGAATCGTAGTATTTTATAGTATTTCTTTTGTGCGGTGTTGCTGGCAGTCGGAATTTTGCTTTTGTGAATTTTTCAGTGTTTTTCGTAAGGATTTTATTACTATTCTTCAGAAAATGGTGCGTCAGTGTCAAGTGTATGGAAAAATGAATTCTTTATATTCAAAACTGTCTTTCCACAGGTAAATTTTGCCAAGTTTTGTTTGGTTAATCGGTCGCTATATTTGTCACGCCATATTTACGGATTTTCAGGGGCGTGCTGGCTGGCTTCCTTATCATTTTACGGAATATAGTATATATATATACTATATTATATTATGGAATTGCTTTTGTTATTTTTTAAAATATGGCTGATGTGTTAGTTTTTGGAGTTACCTACACACATACTTAAATGCGATCAAAACAAGAATCCAAGCAAGAAGCTAAGGCATCATTCAGCACTTTGCTGCATAACAAATTAAAAAACCTATAATGTTTGGTAAGTGTGAAGCCAACATGCAACGTTTGCACACAAAAATTAAAATCAGTTGCGTAACCAAGGTAATTTTTAAAGGTATCCTTTATACTAATCTAAGAGAAAATCACCATTATCAGGCTTTTAAAGAGTTATTTTGAAAACAGTAAGTCAAATAACTTGAAACAAAAAGTTGAATTAAAAACTAACACCATGTACATCTTTCTTATTTTAAATTATATTTCACTTTTAAATGTAATTGAACCCTGTATACAGAGTTTGGGTATCTTTGAAAAACTGAAAAATACTTTTTTACACTACTGTTTATATAAGTTTTTGTAACGTAGTAGGTGTACCACATTTACTTAATTCAGAATTTTATGTGTTCAAGTTTCAATTCATATTTTCTTAAAATTCCTTTTTTGATGTTTTATTATCATACCCAACCCTTCCAAAAACAGTACGCCTTTGGCGTCGGAAGCAAGTTCTCCCAAAACTTTTGCAACGTTGCACGGAGTCGGAATTTTGCCGTTCTTTCTCTCGGTATTCTTTGTCATACACATTGCCAATGATTGATACAAAACAAAAGGTTATTTATGAATGAACCGTGAGGTCTCCTCTTATTAAGTCTATGGTTTGGCCAAAATTATAGAAAGCGACTCATTCCAGGGTCGGAGCTAGTCGTTGGCGATAGGGAGGGGTTTGAACATATAATTTGCTAATGTTTGTTTTTATTAGCGAGTATAATTAGTATAGTAGAGTAGGTTTTGTCTTGGGAGGGTACTAAATCCCCCTTTATCTACGGCCCTGACTCATTCACAGTATACCTATGAATCTGTTCGCCGGGAGAAGTGGAAACGGATTGCAATTCCATAGGCGTACTTGGGAAGATAGAGCCAAATTTTATAAAATATACCTACCTACTTAAGAAAAATAACGAAAATATTTCTTAAAATAGGTTACATTAGGTTTTTCGCGAATACTAGAAAATCCAATAGTTCCCGCACTTGTATAAGAACAACCGTAAAAAACCTAATAACTTATCTCACAATTAATAGTCAAATAAGAGTCGCCTAAAGACGGATTCTACGCCACTTTGCTTAAAAATTTTGTCGGCATGAAGTGCGCATCCAGTTTTCGACCTTGAGGTTCCGATATCAGCCAATCACGGTGCTTAGGTATGTCATACCTAAAATACAACAGTCACATTGCACCCTACCATTGAATCCATGAAATCATAGTCAAGATCAATGTCCGTAGGGAAGAGCACATTAATTTCTATGCACAACTATTTTATTGGATAGATTAATTTATATATGCAGTAAATAGTACCAAATAGTATTTTTATATACTTATAAGTCACTCTCTATAATTTTGACCGTCCATATCTAATTATAAAACCGGGAAAAAAAATAGAATTCGCCCATACTCGACCATTTCTGTTCTTGTGGGCCAGCATTTTTGCAGTCAAATAAAACTAGTTTTTCTTTTGTTTCAGCTTTTATTTGGGACTGTTTTTTTTTACCTATGTAAACTGATCGACACATCATAATGTGGTTGTGTAGCAAGATCCCTAAACAAGTAGGTTACCTCAGTTCTATGTTTGTAGGAGAGGGTGTTGCGGTGTACACCGGGATGAGCGACGTCATCTGGCGACCTTGCCTCTCACTCTTTTTATGTACATCATTGTCTCTCTCATAATGTCCTAATGTGTTTAAATTTGACAAGAACTGAATAATCTGTCAATCCTGATCCTGTTTTGTGAACCAAGTGTAGAATTACAATAGATTAATAAAATAAACACATAGGTAAGTAAACCAGCAATAATTTCTGTCAAATTATGTTGTCCTTCACTTAAAAAGTATTCCGCCCCAAATTCTTGGGCTATCTCATTATTTAAAGTGACCGAGGCTGTAATATTTTATGTAGGATGAAAATATAAAATAATTTGATCTTTCAGCAAAATGCCAGGGTGTCGATGTGCTGTTGCCCCCTAACCTAATCTATGGCTGTTGCTATAAATGCCATAATAGTCTGGAAATTACCAAAGCTCTGAACAAAGATGTGTTATAACACGGATTTCCGAAAAATCCAGTTGTGAATGCAATGAATCAAATATAATTTGAGTTACATAATAAAAATAAAATATCTGCAGTTATACCTAAAACTTAATTAAAAGTGAATAAGAAAATGTATTATTCTTTATAAATTATTGCAGTTTTTCGTTTCTATTATTTTCAAACGATTTACAATCCGTACAAGACAAAATAACTATATATACATTTTCATGTCACTTCTTAAAGTTCTGAAATTGTATGATATAAGTATTTTGCACTAGTAACTAATTTATACCTACTAGTATTGATTTCTGAATTTGATAGATCATTCATATCATATCTACATCGTTAATATACACATATACCTACCATATCTAGGAGGTCCGCATAAAAGTTTGTAGGTGTGTTATGTATTTTTTATGGATTTTACGGTTTAATGTTTATCTGTAAAATGTTTTGTTATGTATACATGTATACAATACATGTATTTTAAACTGTTATAGTAAAATTATACTCTTAAGCATCATGAAATGCAATATTTACCAGTAATCATATCAAAATTTCGCTGCTTTCTGGACGCCAGATGACGTAACCTCAAACTAACCAATAGAATTTTTTCTCGAAACTGAGGTAACCTACTTGTTTAGGGATCTTGGTTGTGTAGTAGATAAAAAGCTTATAATTGGTGGGTATTTTTGGAGAAATTAGTAGGTACGCGAACGTCGGTTTGTCAACTTTTAGTTTTTAGCTAATATTAAACTTAAAATCAAAAAATGTCAACTGTCAACTGTCAAAAATCTCAACTGATTCCCAAAAAATATGCACCAGGGCATTCGCAATGGAAATCAGTCAAGTTTTCGTTGAAAGACCCTGTGTATGTAATAGCAGTGGCGTGCATACAATATAGGCAAAAAAGCATTGCCTACCCTATAAATTAGACCAAAACGAGACTAGATAATAAAAATAAAAATGTTGCGATGTCTAAATTAAATTATTATATAAGTAGGTAATTATTATCATTTTCCTTAAGTTTAGTTACTAAATTAAAAATCCATAAAACACAAACACAAATAAAAAATATTGCTGAAACACAAAGCAGCGTAAAATAGGTATCCACTTAAAATTATTATTCGACAATAAAAGCATTCCATATGCGATACGGGGTAAGCAAAACGCTCGAGCTATTGCAAATCTTACGGGAACCAAAAGCAGTGCTTTTCTACGAGTAAGACAGAGATGTTAAAAAATATGTCAATAAACTAGAAAGAAACGCACGTACTCGGTGAACCGCCAACGTAGAATAGAAGGCACGCAAATGTGATCTGATCTTTTGTCTTTCTCTTTGGTCCTGTTCGTCTTATATCGATGAAAAGAGAGGACCGAGTCGGATCTACATCGACAATAGGACAGTAAGTATTTGATATTTGTTTAGTTTTAACTAATTTTAAGTTCTAAGCGTTTCGGGGTGAATATCAGTTGACAGTGGTAGCCGGTTTTATTATTTTCAGGTAGTACATATTTTCTTATGAATCCTTATGAAATTGTTAGATTTTGTGAAGATACAAGTATGTGTCATGTATTTCCTCAGCTACTAACGTTAGCAAAATTAATTGTAACAATTCCAGCCAGTAGTGCCTCCGCGGAACGATCGTTTTCCGGTTTAAAAAGAATCCACACATATTTGCGAAATACCCAAGGACAATAACGTTTAAATAATTTGACTATTATTTCACTGGAAAGTAATCTTTTGGAGGACTTAAAAAGAACAACCAATTTCTATGACGATGTATTAAATGAGTTTTTAAAAAAAGATCGTCGCATTGATCTTATTTACAAATAAGTGAAATATTTTTACAAAATTTACAATTTCTTTTATAAAATGAAGCAAGATTTTTTTTTGGTGGGACAAAAGTGTTGCGCTGTGTGCAAAAAAACTGAAAATCCCTTTTTTAAAATAACTGCGATAGGTACCCGTTTTAGACTGTTTATGGATATATACTGAGTACTGAGATGCATTATTTGATGGGTAACTAATTTTTAGAATTTAATAATTTTTTGCCTAACCTGTCTCAAAGGGCACCGCACGCCACTGTGTAATAGGTACCTACGTACGTAATAAATACCTACATGTTATTTTATTTCGTTCAGAGATATTGAAATGTTTTAGATAAGTATTATTTTCTAAGCGTAAGAAAAAATTGAAGAAATAAGCTATTGAAATAAAGGCGGAAAATTTTGGGTAGATCAAAAGATAATAAGACAATATTAAGCTGAAGAAGCTGTACCTACTAATTGAAGCAAGCTCTTAATAACTAGGTACTTCATAAAAAGAAGTTCCTAAATTTATCAAGCGAAACATGCTGTAGGCATAGGTAAAGAAACCTCTAATATAAGTTTTATATGTTGCATTTTCACCGTTCAATCTCGCTATTATTTTATTAAACGTAGCCTAATCTCACAAGGTATGTTTCAGTTTCTGATCATCATTAAATCTATTACCTATCGTTTTATTTTCGGCAAATTAAATTGCTGGAGTTAAAATTTTAGGTGCTGCACCTAAAACAAAAAAGCAGGTGTTAAAACATCCTAGAAACCTGCTCTACCATTACTAACTGTGACAACTGGTTCATTATATTAAGTACCTATACCTATTACCAATCGCAATTCAGAATTAATTAAAGAAAATAAATATCAAACGACAATTACAACCTCTAACAATGTATGTATACAAATAGATTGATAAAATCCATGTAACGCGATTAAGTTAATCAAGGCTTACAAGCTGAACCTCATTTTTGACTTGACTAGAGTAACTTTTCCAAAGCACTATAACAATACCGGGTGTCAACGGATCTATTAGACAAGCCATAACTTCTAGAGTATTGGATGTATCAAAATGAGATTTGGTATAGGTAAATGGTAGAGGAAGAGGAAAGTTTTTGCATATTTTTCACGTTTAGGTTACTTCCGGTTTCACCGGAAATGGCTTCAATTTTGAATTTTTAAATGGAACATCCTGTATATTTTTACATATTTGAATTTTTGAGACAATTTTGGACTAGAAAATGACATTAAAACTTTTAAAGTATAATACTCGTATACGAATTTATTAAAAACTTCACTGAAGTAAATGTATTTTATGAGCTTATTTTTAATCCAATCACAATGAATTTAGTATCGTTGGATTCGCAAAAAAAATCCCTTTTTGAAAAGTGTTTGTCTAAAAAGTGTTGCCATTTGGAAAAAAATAGTTAGATATAAAAAAGTAATTTTGCCAACTTGTCTCATTCCTATCTACCATACTAATCACTAAAACTTTGCGATTACATTTTTCTGACATCATCTAAGGCCTTCAGATTAGTTTGCGCTCAATCATGGCCACCTAGATGCAATATTAAAAATGGCTCTAAAAAAATCAAGTAGGCGAAAAAACTTTTTAAAATGTCATTTTCTAGTTCAAAATTGTCTCAGAAATTCAAATATGTAAAAATATTCAGGGTGTTCCATTTAAAAATTCAAAATTGAAGTAATTTCCGGTGAAACCGGAAGTAACCTAAACGTGAAAAATATGCAAAAACTTTCCTCTTCCTCTACCATTTACCTATACCAAATCTCATTTTGATACATCCAATACTCTAGAAGTTATGGCTTGTCTAATAGATCCGTTGACACCCGGTATAAGTCAGTTTAATTTAATGAACACCACAAATTCATTCTGCCTCTCGTTAAATATCGAGCAAATCGAATTGCTGAGGCAGTATAAAACGGGTGCGGCAGAAACAAAAATAAAGGTATTATGAATTGTGGTGGAGACTGAAGAGAGGAGTTACAGAGTTTACCGGCAAACAATGTTTTATTATGTAGCTTTTTTTTTCTAGTAAAAAACAATTTTTTTTGGACTAATGACAATATAGGCTTTTATAAGCATATAAGCATATTTATTTAGGAGTTACTAATTTTCAAGAGTATAGGGAAGAAATACCAATCATATAAAAAGTTATAAGTGAGGCTGATAATTATTGGTAACTTTCCATTCGTGTCGGCGGCGGGGCAAACTCAAGACCGACCAGGGTATACACCTGGTCGTTCATATCATATAGATATATACTATCTATATGATATGAACAGTTACTATAAAGCGATATGCGACCTCTGAAGGTCGATGAATATATTTTGAGGACATTGTTTCATAATCTTCAGAAACATTGTGTACCTATTATTTGTAAGTACTTAAAGCTAAACCCTGGACCCGGGACATGAAAACCTACCAGAAATCATTGTTATTATTAAGTAGGCATTTTGACATCTCTTTCTAACGCATGATTAACTGGACCTGTTGGGTACTATTCGCAAATTGAACTCGCAATGTATTTTGGGTTGCAGATTCAACACCAATAATTCATATGTTCAGTTTTAACATATTAAATTAAGTATTGATATTAGTTTCGATTATTAGATTATTATCGATATAGTTAACCTAATGTTTAAGGGAGTGAATCGCACCTACAGGAAAATCGCCACTGATCGTTAAAATCCATCGGCAAACCGTTAATAAACAATTTAAGCTTGACGATATGTTCAATAATATAATATCTCTATCATATAACCCGGAAACCAGAGACCTGTGTGGGAGAGGGAGCGGAATATTATTATTTATTTTATTTACTATGAGAATGAGGGAACATGAGGGTATACCTATAGCTACAGGTCTGTCGATTGCACTCAATGTAGGTCGTAACTGATACGCCACTGGTCAAAATATATTGGTAGGCACTTTTTTAAATATTTTAAAGTAATCGAAATGCGCTTTCCAGGATTTTTAATTAAACGTTCGTCAACTGTTCAACGTAAACAAGAACGTGAGGAATTTATTCTGGTTCATTTCATTTTACGGAACACCTGACGAGGCTCATATTGAAAAATGGCCATATTATTTCGCATTCCCGTGCAGCGTATATAAACCTAATGGAATGTTTTTTTGCTACTCGAACTCGAGATACATCATTCAAGACCGCTATAATTGCTTTATTCCCTCGTTAATAGTTGACTGCCGATGGTTTTCTAGCAACCAATTACACTAAATGCTTTTGCTCGGTAGGAATTACTTATACTTGCACCAATTAAAGCATATTGGAGATATGAAATCACTCACTTCAATTTTAGTATCTTGCAGCTCTGCGAAGAAGACAACGGAGGAGATTAGATACCGCGAGAGATCCATAGATAGGTAACATTGGTAGGTACTTAAATATAGATACTTACAAAAAGTGTCTTAGAAAGAGATATTTTCCAGTTTTGGGTTCTACCTACATACTGTCTAGTAAATGTTATTTAAATCATATTCTATAAAATGTTCACTTTTAAGTGACTGAGAATAATCAAGAGAATCTACAAAACAGCGCATATAGAGCTGTCCAAGACCTGTCTATTTTTTAGAAAGATATCTAACTTGGTTTTTAAAAGGAACACCCTGTAAATTTGTACAGATTTGTATAAAACGTCCTCTTACTGACATAGGTTTGATGGTTCAAGCTCTAATAGTGAGGCAGTTATGACCAAAATAGTATCCCACAAGCATGTGTTAAAAAGAGAACATTGATTCGTTGCTAGGCTACCTACTTTATCTAGCACATTGCTCTTACGGTACACTCTTTTGGGCATATCTGCCTTCCTGTCAATTAGAGCTAGGGCTCTCTCAAACTCAAACTCTATATCAATGTATTCGTAAGAGGCCGATTTTCCAAATCTACATACCTACAAATATACCTACATGGTATTCCATTTAAAAAACTAAGTTAGATATTTTTCTGGAAAATAGGTGGCTTTGGAGAAAAATTGTATGCGCTTGTGTTGTAGATTAGGTTTTTTTATGTCTCCTATTCGACTTTGTTTGTATCCTTAATATTTCAATATTAAGGCAATGGGCAATGAAAAATTAACCACACTGTAGGTATAGAAAATAAGTAAAGAGAGCTTTTTATATGGTACAAAAATGCGGAGAGTACATTTCTTGTAATTACAAAAATACCCATATTTGTATGTATTTTTACAAAATATTTCTCTATAATATATTTGGCGAGTCGGTGGCTCAGGGTTTAGTGTGTCGATTGCTCAACCCAGAGGTCGTGGGTTCGAATCTGCATTCCACCAAACAATTTTTAATTAAATTGTTTACTCGTAGATCAAGGCTCGTTCGCAGGGTTGGGTTGGGAACCATCCTAAGGATGGCCTAGGATGGGAAGAATGTCAACTTGGTGTTAATGTGAGAGATTAAAATCAGTTCATGTTTGACTGTCTCCCTAACTATTGAGGTTCTCCAGGTTTCCCTCATTCCAGCATTGAATGGTGGTTAGGGCCTACCAACGTAAGTCGTTCCTGAGGCGCAAATGTGGTCCGCGAAATAATAATATGCCGCCCCTCTCCCACACTAGTCTCAGACTTTCGGGCTAAACTTTGTGATTAGAATGAGGGGGGAATAGATATTATTATTATTATAGTATTAAATTTTGAACAGAAATGAGTGATTTATTAGACCAGTTTCTTGATATGCTTAAATTAAAACGATACGATAACAGATTCACGTTAAAAAATGAATTTCAAATCGACATTCGATTGATCTCTAAAGTATAAAGTATACCTTATATCTGGGTTAATAAAAGAGATAACTTAATTTTTTTTTCTACAGGGTTGTCTAATATCCCGAGCTGCACAAAATGAAAATATATTTACATATTCAGGGTGTTCAGTTTTTCCTGGACAGGTACCAACTTCATTTTTCTAAATGGAAATATATATTTTTTATTGCTTTTTCGAACTAAACCCTTGATTTTAGTAGGATTTTCATCAGCCTTCCCTATACCTAACTTAAACTGTTTTTGAAATATTGACGGGTGAATATTGACATTTTTGCAACTTTGACACCCTGTAAAATCTAAACGGTTTGAGATCAAGCAAAACGGTTTGCACATTCCTATCTTAACTTTTCATAAGCTATCGTTTGGTACTAATTTCAGAATTATCCAAAAATTTAAAATTTTCTGAAAATTTTGAAAATTTTTAATTCCTGGATAAATTTGAAATTAGTACCAAACGATAGCTTATGAAAAGTTAAGATAGGAATGTGCAAACCGTTTTGCTTGATCTCAAACCGTTTAGATTTTACAGGGTGTCAAAGTTGCAAAAATGTCAATATTCACCCGTCAATATTTCAAAAACAGTTTAAGTTAGGTATAGGGAAGGCTGATGAAAGTCCTACTAAAATCAAGGGTTTAGTTCGAAAAAGCAATAAAAAATATATATTTCCATTTAGAAAAACGAAGTTGGTACCTGTCCAGGAAAAACTGAACACCCTGAATATGTAAATATATTTTCATTTTGTGCAGCTCGGGATATTAGACAACCCTGTAGAAAAAAAAATTAAGTTATCTCTTTTATTAACCCAGATATTGGACTTACGCGCACTAGGTGGACACCCTGTATATTATTCGATCTGACGAACACAGATCGAATAATATAATTATTCTTCATCGTATTATCGTTGCCTATAGCTACTTCTATATCTATACTTAAGCATTGCACAAGCAACCGCTCTAGCAAGTGCAAGTTTTCAGTTAAAAAATCCAAACTGGTGTGTGAGACAGGTGCTCGCGTTTGTACAACCACCTGCTGACGAAGTTCCCTCGGCAGCCTCGGCCTTAAAGTTGCCTTTTTCAACGTGAGAGATACTATCGCCGCTCTCGATCATATACGCGTATATATACCGAGGGAATAGAAATTGCAGAGTTTACCCACCAGAAGATGCTTATCCGCGCTTCGACACAAAAGCAGTATACAACGTGAGCCAAGTTCACTGTTAGAAATAATAGTGAGTGGAACAGTGAAGAGACTTAATTTTGTAACAAGTTCTAGATTGCTTACCAAATGTTTGCACTTTGAAGTAAATAAAGATAGATACTTAATAAGAAAGAGAAAAATAGTTTTAACATACAGGGTGTCCACCTAGTGCGCGTAAGTCCAATATCTGGGTTAATAAAAGAGATAACTTAATTTTTTTTCTACAGGGTTGTCTAATATCCCGAGCTGCACAAAATGAAAATATATTTACATATTCAGGGTGTTCAGTTTTTCCTGGACAGGTACCAACTTCGTTTTTCGAAATGGAAATATATACCTATTTTTTATTGCTTTTTCGAACTAAACCCTTGATTTTAGTAGGACTTTCATCAGCCTTCCCTATACCTAACTTAAACTGTTTTTGAAATATTGACGGGTGAATATTGACATTTTTGCAAATTTGACACCCTGTAAAATCTAAACGGTTTGAGATCAAGCAAAACGGTTTGCACATTCCTATCTTAACTTTTCATAAGCTATCGTTTGGTACTAATTTCAAATTTATCCAGGAATTAAAAATTTTCAAAATTTTCAGAAAATTTTAAATTTTTGGATAATTCTGAAATTAGTATCAAACGATAGCTTATGAAAAGTTAAGATAGGAATGTGCAAACCGTTTTGCTTGATCTCAAACCGTTTAGATTTTACAGGGTGTCAAAGTTGCAAAAATGTCAATATTCACCCGTCAATATTTCAAAAACAGTTTAAGTTAGGTATAGGGAAGGCTGATGAAAGTCCTACTAAAATCAAGGGTTTAGTTCGAAAAAGCAATAAAAAATATATATTTCCATTTAGAAAAACGAAATTGGTACCTGTCCAGGAAAAACTGAACACCCTGAATATGTAAATATATTTTCATTTTGTGCAGCTCGGGATATTAGACAACCCTGTAGAAAAAAAATTAAGTTATCTCTTTTATTAACCCAGATATTGGACTTACGCGCACTAGGTGGACACCCTGTATAACAATTAAATATAACACTACTTCTTTATTGTGTAACGATAAAAATGATACCGGCTATGAACTATGGCAAGTCTCTTTTCACGCAAGTTTAATATAATTTTTTTAAATGTCGGTTTTGAGATCTTCAATGAAAACCGTTTTCACCAAGGTCGCTTCACCAACTGATTCTTGTATTCTCAGATTCTTCGCCTTGTTTTTTATCTTCTCTGTCCGTATAATAAAACCTATATTTCATCTAAAAAAATATTTGCACCACTAAATTAGAAATTTGCTATTTTCAACTACAGAAAATGCTAAAAAGATGAATCGTTGAATTCTCTTGCTTTTCAGTTACTCAATTGCATACAGGGGCTTAGAACTTGACACCTACTAACTGTGGTTGATTCTAAACCTTTCAAAGTTGTCTTTTTATACAGGGTGTCCACCTAGTGCGCGTAAGTCCAATATCTGGGTTAATAAAAGAGATAACTTAATTTTTTTTTCTACAGGGTTGTCTAATATCCCGAGCTGCACAAAATGAAAATATATTTACATATTCAGGGTGTTCAGTTTTTCCTGGACAGGTACCAACTTCGTTTTTCTAAATGGAAATATATACCTATTTTTTATTGCTTTTTCGAACTAAACCCTTGATTTTAGTAGGACTTTCATCAGCCTTCCCTATACCTAACTTAAACTGTTTTTGAAATATTGACGGGTGAATATTGACATTTTTGCAAATTTGACACCCTGTAAAATCTAAACGGTTTGAGATCAAGCAAAACGGTTTGCACATTCCTATCTTAACTTTTCATAAGCTATCGTTTGGTACTAATTTCAAATTTATCCAGGAATTAAAAATTTTCAGAAAATTTTAAATTTTTGGATAATTCTGAAATTAGTACCAAACGATAGCTTATGAAAAGTTAAGATAGGAATGTGCAAACCGTTTTGCTTGATCTCAAACCGTTTAGATTTTACAGGGTGTCAAAGTTGCAAAAATGTCAATATTCACCCGTCAATATTTCAAAAACAGTTTAAGTTAGGTATAGGGAAGGCTGATGAAAGTCCTACTAAAATCAAGGGTTTAGTTCGAAAAAGCAATAAAAAATATATATTTCCATTTAGAAAATCGAAGTTGGTACCTGTCCAGGAAAAACTGAACACCCTGAATATGTAAATATATTTTCATTTTGTGCAGCTCGGGATATTAGACAACCCTGTAGAAAAAAAAATTAAGTTATCTCTTTTATTAACCCAGATATTGGACTTACGCGCACTAGGTGGACACCCTGTATAAACATCTTCTACAGGTACTGTTTTTACAATATCTATCTGATGTGGACTTGTATTATTTATCTATGTTAGTATTAGAAATTTCTAATTCTTCTTTTAACTGAATGTTTTGCGAAACTTCTGAACTTGAAAATATAATAAAATAGACCCTTATAGGTACTTAAAAAATAATGCTTAGGTGTTTGTTTTTTTTAATTATATGAGGATTTTTATATCTATTTGCTTAAGCAAAATACCGAATTAAACGAAAAGTACCTAGATAATGCCACAAATCAATAGTTACAGACAATGCCTTGACCTAACCACAGATAAAATAACTATACAGATGGACCGATACATCGTTATATTTGGCAATATAGAAATGATGCCAAAATCGTTGGCATCAATAGCAAATTATTTTATTTTTTGACTGTGAAGATGAATGAAAGAGGCAGGCTTGTTTCTTTATGGTTTGAGCTATAGCTTCCAATGATGAAGTTGTTGAAAAAAATGCGTTATTTTCTTTTCTCGCTTTGGAAACGAAGGCGAAGGAACGCTGAATTTTCGTGTGCGTTTATCTATCGGTTCATCTGTAAAGGTTGATTAATCTATGACCTAACTCTGTTATTATTAATCACAAGTACAAATATATTCGTTAATTTTCATTGCATAACAAAAAGTCCAACAAAACAGATTTTCTATGCAAAATGCGTGTGTGGAACTAATTCTTGTTATTACAGATCTTGGGTCTCAACTCAAAATAATCTTGGGATAACGATGTACTCTTCAATTTGTATTCAACAAGTCGCTTATATCTTGTTATGGGTACAGAAAGGTAATCATTCACTTCTTTCAAAGTATACACTTTGAATTATAAATAGCTAATCAGCTAATGTGTGTTAACATTAGGTTTGTTCTAACAAGAAAACTCTGATCAATCCCCAATTGATTGTAACCACAATATCTGCGCATGCGTTAGTAGAGACAAATTTGCAACTAATCAGAAGTTTGTGATGGAACAACTGACAAATCTGACAAAGAGTAAAGAGTGGCAGTCTGTGAGCTGTTTTATTGTGACTTAACCTCATTTTTTTACATAAAACGAAACCATTGGACGTTTTTTATCGTTTTGCCATTTGTGGAGTGTTTCATAGATAAGAAAAGAGTAGATAATGTCTGTAACTTATTTGTGGTGCATTTTCATGAATCATAGTTTGTTTCTTTTGAGATTACACCACTTGTAAAATAACAAAAAGCAAAAAATCATAATAAAAGAGTGTTTTATGATTTGTAGTTTTTTAGAAAACTTCACATAGGCTTCTAACATAAAAATACTTCAGTACCTAATCACAATCAGCATGAATAATAATAATGCAGGTAAAACTTTACTAGTAGAGATGAATGTCATTTCATTTAATTTACTGCGCATGATTCTGATTCAGCAGAGTTCCTAAAATCCTCAAACTTTTCTGATTGTCCAGAAACCAATCATAAGCCATGATAGAACAGTGTACTGTCAATCAGGAACCAATCACCGATTTCCTTTTGGCTTTGATGGAACGGAAAAATTGCAATGCGTATGCTTCCGACAGTCACCGACGATTTGGGATTCTTGTTAGAACAAAACCTATTATTACCGAATTAGGTATTTTTTCTTTTTAGCAATTCTAAATACCTACCTACGTAAAAAGGCAGAGGCTATTGCTATTTTTAAGTACCTACAAAACAATGACTGCGTCACGTAGAATATTATCTATTCAAACTAAAAACTGAAGGTTCATATGATTGCACCAACCACCACAGTCAGTTTTTTGGGCCATAGTGTAGAACGCATCCCTCACAGCATATATAAAATGCAAGGTGCATCCAGCTGCTGGCTTATCACACCCTCCGTGCGATAGTCGGGTTGTCGTGGTCAGGATATTTTGCGATATCTCATCTAAGGCGACACTTCCACGGTTTGGAATTTATTGCCGAGTTCGGCAGGGATAACGCTATTTTTGTATAATTCTTCGAAGCAACATAAAAAGTGATAAACTTAGATACCACAATGTCATTTCTCAGTAATTAATTTACCTGCCACTAAAAAATTAAGATACTGCTTAATGGAGGTAGGTGAGGAGGAAAATTATAATTCTATGCTGTCGACAATGTGTGTCGACATTCTCGCACGAATGGGTTTAGTATTTTAGATAATATTAGGAATGTCTTAAGGAATTATCGACTTGGTAGAAAAAACTAGCCTCAGGCACAGGTACATCTTATACTGATGGTGCAGCTGTACAATTCATTGTAGTTTGTTTTAGGATTACACTACTGTAAAATAAAAAAAAACCTGGAGACCAGAAATCCTCCAACTTTTAAAGAGAACTTCTCCAGAAGGATGTAACCAATCTGATAATTTCAGATCGAAAATCATTATAGAAGGATCGAGGATCGATTTGAAACGTTTGGCAAGAAGATAAAAAGATTTACCCAACATTTTTATTTTGTTTTAATTTTAATTAAAAAATAATTTTGAATTTCATAATTTATGTTTCATCGTGTCCTTCACTGATGGAGATTATACAGTATTTTTTTGAGAAACGATGGCCTTGAAGAGTCTTTATTTTGAACACTTAGTTTCCTCTGTTTCAGCAGTGCTGATACTCTTCAAGTAATTTATATTTTGCGATCTATATGTATAACTAGAGAAGATGCTCAGAATTATTCTCTAACATAATATAACTTAATGTATGTATAATTTTTAATATATGTATGCTTATAAAACACATTAGCATCGTCATTGCTCTCATAATTATGGACCTGTTGTAATTTTCTTAATGTAACGACTAGCATTACGAACCAAACAGATTATAATTTTAATATTAATGCCATTCTAATTATGCACGCATACGAAAGCAATAAATGATAACAGCCACATTGTGAATTGCTGCAATGTAAATAGCAGCAATCATACTATTCGATTTTAGGTGCCTTTGGAGTAATACCTTTTTGTAAAGTATTGAAATAATTCTCAATTTATATAGATATGTAAAATGCTCATGTGCTTTTCTTGATGAATGATTTATGACTATAATTCATATCATATTTTCACAACTACAAGTTGATTTTCTTGAGTAACTTAGGAAGAAATAGTTTCAAACATTGAAAATTCTCGGTTTATAGAAAACCAACAACTTCCGACGCAATATACCAGCAAGTTCGCAGCAGTCCTGGCAAATAAAAAAGTCGGTTTTCCGCATAATGTTTCCGCTAGAAAAAGCAGATTTTGAAAAATAATTAAGTACAATCAAACAAATTGCAAGAAACAACGGGTATAAAGAAAAACTAATAGATAACATGATAAAAACAAAAGGAGGAAATTAATTCGTCGGGAGTTTTACAATATTCGGGAAAAAGAAGGCAGCTCTAGTTATATTAATCACGTCCCAGGTTAAAATGAAAAAATAGCTCGCGGATTAGAACGAAGCGAGTGTAAAACGATTAGTGTCAACAAGCGTACTATTATTGGGAGGATTTTGATAAATAACAAAGAAAGGGTTAATAAATTAAAACAATCGAGAGTATACTAAATTAACTGCGTGGATTGTAATGCCGTGTATGTGGGTCAAACCGGTAGAAGTATTGAAACTAGAGTAAAAGAACATAAAAAATCCATAAATAACGCAAAAAAATTCAGCATTTTCGACGCACTGTATAGAAAACAATCATTTTATAGATCAGAAAAATGTAAAGGTAGTACATCGTGAAAAGAAAGGAAAGCGCTTAGATCTGTTAGAGCAATTAGAAATTAAAAAATCTTTAATTATAAATCCTTGGACTACGAATGATCAGATAGATTTTACATTTTCGCCCTTCTTAGAAAAGGTACCAAAAACTCGGGCTTTACCAGGTGGTAGGATCAATCGGGGGTAGGTGCTCGTAAACAAATAAATAACGAAAACGCGCTTGGAAACATTTAGTAATAGACATTTACTCTATTGAAAAAGGCCTAATAAGCCGAAATACTAGTATATAGAATGTTTTCTATATATTTCTTGGAACATCTAAATGAGATCAATGTTTTTTCAAAACAATTATTTTCACGATGTTTCATAAAGAACCATCCGCTTCGAGCATCCACTTTATTAATTGGTCTTCGTCTTGTCCTTCTTATCCTTACTTATTTAATTCCCTTTTGAACGATGAAACCATCTGGTGATAATTTACGTTATATATTCGCATCTTCCTCTAATCGATATCTTTTTAATGTTAAATTCCATAGCACGGCAAACCGTGAACCAAATTTGATCACAGAAGGTTACTATAAAGGGTACAAGTTTAACAACCGCAGCTCAGTTGTGGCCGTCACCGATCTTACTCTACGATTTCAGAATGCCTAGTCGAAGTCGATAGCCGATTAACAATTAACGGCCCACAGGGTTGGCGAGGAGGCTACATTTCGGTTGAAGGCACGCGCCGCGTTGCCCGCAACAGGTGTCGGAACAGAAGGCATGCATACGCGGTTCTCGATTAAGTCAGCTGCGGTCCGACTCTTCCAAACAGATGCTCGGGCCTCTTGGCTGGAACTGGAACTGAACTCGGTTTCCTCCAAAAAGTACGTATTGAAATTTCTTGAAAGGCGGTCAGCTGAGCAGAGGGATTCCTTTTAGTCAACGTTCGAACGGAATTATGCAAATATGATGGCGGTAACAACAATTATGATGTAATTCAACACTTCTCTATATAAACGCGTGCATTTAGTGGCTTAATCAATCTTGTGAGCTGAGATTAAAAGTTATTTAATCAATATAAAATATTTATTTCTTATATTTTTCCATTTTCGATACGTTATTTTATTATCTTGAAATTCATGTCTACTCTTACATTGGAGGATGTGGAGGATGGAAGGATTTACTCCTCTTAGCCCTTCTTCACGAGTTTTGATACTGCGTACATTTATTTAAGTATATTGAGCCTGCCAACGTTTTCGCTATTGCAATTACACATTTTTTAAGCGGCGTATATTTGCCCCGATAATTTATACCACAATGAGGCAGAATGTATAAAATATGCTGTTTTGTTTATAATCCTTTTCTGCAATAACGAAGACAAAAATATAGCAATTTTGGCAGTATCGACTCACTGCTACTTATTTTGAGAATTTGACCTAAATAGCTTTAAGGACATTTCTAATTTGGAAAAGAGTTGACATGTACAAGAGTTTTTTATTACTCGTTTTGACTGCATTTTTAATTTTTGTCATAATATTGTATACTTTAGCCATACTTTTTAGTAGGTATGGCTAAGTGCTATAGCTAATGTGTGTTTACTTTAGCAACCTTTTGTATAATATGGTGAGAAAGCTTTAAGTAACAATTGAAATATGACGTATGCACTGCTTCTTTTGTTCAATCTCACAACTCTCAAATTATATAGAAATAGTATCTTTTGTTTCTTGTCTTAATTTTGGAGAAATTTGCGAGCTTAATATGGTAACACTGACGTAGTTTTCCACATAACACCAAAACACTATACTTTACTCGACGCGCGTTTCGCCGACCAAGTTGGCATCATTTGGAGATGATCAAAACTTGGAGATGATTAAGAGATGATCTTGGAGATGATTAAGCTTGAGTTTTAATCATCTCCAGATGATGCCAACTTGGTTGGCGAAACGCGCGTCGAGTGCAGTATACTGTTTTGGTGTTGTGTGGGAAACTACGTCAGTGTTAGCTTCACACAACAGGTTCCAACCTTCCTTCTAGAATGCTTAATATGGAACTTAAAGTAATGTATCGAGACATACTACCTAAATATAGTGTCGACTCAAAATATATTTTCTTATGTAGTTTCTAGTTGCTTTTATATTAGGGTACGATAGGGAGTGTGAAAAACATTTTCCATTATACCAAAAGTTCTATGTATCATAAATCTTATAATGGTGAAATACTTTTATTGGCCCTAGTTGATCAAACAGACTGACAAAGTTAGTTCGAATAATAAATTTTAAGGGCAATCTGTGGTAGCGGTTCTTATTACTGATAGGAAGGCTAAGCAACACTTGTCGAGGTTAATACTTGGATGGGTGACTGTTAAGACGATGCATACACACCCAGTGAATTCATATAGAGGCTATACTCCCTTAGGCCTAAACGTAGGTACTCTTCCCCAGATAAGATGTAAAACCGAAGGTCCCTTGTCTATGAGGTAACAGGAATAAGTAAAAGATCCTTACCCCACTACAAAAAGTGTGGGTTCGGCAAAATTTGAAGTTCGGGGGTTTTTCGTCTCCTGGCGTGGGTGATTGGCCTTAGTCGCGGAAATAACCAGAGGTTGAATAATAAAACGCAAAAAAAAATCCTTTTTGTGGGAATACCTTCAGAGGTCGGCGAGGCACTTTTATACAGTTAGTTGCATATATGTTTGAAATATCGTTAATGCGCTCAATATATAATGCACATTAAGTACCACTTTTTTTAATTCAGAAATTATTGGTCAACTCATCATGACGTAAACGCTGCTGCTCAAACTATAATTTTAAATATGGAATGGGAATGGCTAAAGACATAATAGAACGTGGAATTAAACCAAGCATGACACAAAATAACAGACGACAAGCCAATAATTAGGCAGGCCAAGACGGGGGAATCGATTTTCGTTTCGCAAAATCGCAATTCCGTTTACGTACAGATTATAATTTTCTTGCATGCACATAACAATAAAAAATATACATACACAGATATATTTACGCGATTTAGGTGGATTAGAAAGCAAAAGTTACATAATTCGCGCAGTTATGATTTTGTTACAGCTCGCCTAGTCTGAAAGTAATATCCATCAATTTAGTAATTGTAATTACAAAGTTATGAACACACCGCTGACCGTGGCCTGGATAAAAAAAATATATATATTCCAGTTAACCATCCGAGAAGTGAAGATTTAGTGAATTAGATTTCAAATGCTCCTGATAATGTATAAAATGTTTTCAAAGAAAATGGTGAGGTTTCCTACTCGGTTTCCTAGGCTTCTCTAAATAGCACCTACCTCAAAGTTACCTGTGAGATATAAAGATAAAAGTCGATTATATATTATGATAATAAGAGGATTACAATCATTTGTTGCCTTTAATACCGTACACACTGGAAGTCAACGAATTTGTGGTTTTTATTACTTTAGTCATCGAGTGACCTTTTAATTCGATTGTATAATAAATTAATACTTAATTAGTATTAAGTGTATATAGCATAACAGCATAATTTTTGGTATTAGGAGCTAAATATTTAATTATTATTATATACATATTACCTATATTATAGTGCGTATATATACAAATTATGATTTGACATTAAGGGTCCATTCTCTGTAGATTTGACAGGCATGAATGTTGGGTCGGATTGAGAGGATGGGTCGCCGATGGGTGGAGACTTATATATTCCAACTATCGAATTATTAAGATTTCGGGGGTGCGCGTAAAGCCGAAGTAAAAAGGCACATGGAAATAAAGTTAGCCCTTAATGCAAGGGTACCGGATTTGTCTTATAATTGCAACAACATTTCTTTTTGATGTTATAAATTATATATCACCGGAAAGATCAAAAGATAAACTAGGTCCCTATAGTAGCAAATTTTTGTTTAATATATATATTTTAGAGAAAATAATTTATGAAAATACGCTATTTTAGTACAAGATTGTTTGCCTGGAATTTTAAAAATAAAAAGAAATACCAAAAATTACTACTATAGGGACTTAGATTAAAGTCTTATCTTTCAATACTTTTTTACTAAAAGTCGCTATCTTTTATAGTTTTTTTATAATTAGACACGAGCCGAACGCCGATTTAGGGCTTATTTCGACCTAGTGAATGGACTCTTAAAACAGAAATATATTAGGTTTTATAATAAATAAAAACGTAAAAAGGACATCAGTTGCATGAGAAATGATGATTTTATCCAGGGTTTGTAATAATGAATAAGTATCTATCGACGTTGTCTTTCCAATATAATTTATTATTTGTACTCTGATCCTTAATCAAGTAGATTCGGTTCCACTATAGCAGCGTCTCTCCCAATACCTTTTTTAAATTAAAAACACCACATAAATGACACAATCCCCAAAGTCAAATGCTGTTCGAAAGGGGGTTACAGATTGAAAACTCAGACAAACACTTCATACTCACCGATATTGCCAGTGCCGGGGTTGGGCATCGAACCCAAACCACAATAGGCAGTGTAACCGAGAAATGCTGCCATAAAACACTCTATCTTTCTGCGCTACCTTGCGGCGTATAACCCATGGGTGTGGCATATTAACCATCATGTAAGTAAAGTTCACTTTGTGTGTTTTTAAAAGTATTTATGCTATCCAACGAGCCATTTAAATTATTTTGCTGTTTTTGATACAACAAATCGCAAATGAGTTTATTTCTTAGGTGACGTAATTCTCCCGGACTTTGTGTGTAAAGGGCCATTTGGCCAAAGCATATTCTTGTTAGGTACTTACTTTTTAACCCTTAAGTTTCGCTTCTGCCAGTGTTCCTTATTGGGGTGGGTATCCCCTCAAATTCTAAATTTAGACAGCAGAAGTAACTTTGTGTAACGTTAAGTGTTTCTGAACTTAAATAAACATGAAATTATCTTGTGAATCAAGTTTAAATATATAATATTCGAGTTTTCTTCTATTGCTAGACATATCCACGTGCTACTTTCAGCTGCAAATACAGACTAAAACCGTTGATAGTCAAATTTGGTATAATAACTGGTTAGAGGCGTAGAATTACAAGTAATTCGGCCCACATCTCGTTATGACGCTGACTATTATCAAATTAAGTTAAATTTACAAGCAAACCACACATACATATCTTCCTTAATCAAAACAACTCAAAAGTAGTAAGTTTAAGTTTAAACAGAAAGCTAGACCTCTTATGCCTTCCTTAGACGACTCATATTAAATACATATAAGAAAATAACTGATTATATATTCTGCTTCATACAGTTAGAATAAATTTACTTATAAATATATTAACTGTTAAGCCTCTTTACTGATACATGTTACCTCTTTGCCTGGCGCTATAGATGAAGAACCATATAAGTGACATAAAACTGTTGATAAATTCCCAATTTTATTTAATTTAATACTTATACCATCTATCTATTTCAATAATTTTATCTCCAAGTGAAACCATACCAACTCATACCATGAAAAAGTACTTTCTTAATTTTGAAACAAATATTGAGGCATCTATGTTTTCGAAGATGGTGCACTTTACAATAATGGAGGATGCGAAAAAACTCTCCAATTGAGGTATAAACATATAGTAGTCTCGATCTGTTGAAATTCGATATAATTTTAAGCTTGTATGCGTCACCTGTTGCCTAATTGGTATTGGAAATAAAGAAAATTGGCATAAAATAATATATATTTTCAAGCAGGCCAGGCATATACTTTGTGGAATGTATCTAATGTGATGGAAACAGGGCTTAATGCTTTTGTTTCGGTGAAGAATCTCAGGTTGAATCTCTTGGTCGATAACAACAAGTGAGTGACTAGGAAGGGCAAAACCAAAATATAGGATAAATCGTTTGGGATATTGTTCGGGTTTTTGTAAAAAAAAATATATATAAACAAAAGAACTACCTTGCGGGATAACCGTGCAAGTAGGCTGTGCCGTCGTGTTGACGTCCAGGTTGGTGTACGACGTAACGGGGCAGTCCCCGTAAAAGGGCTCTCCACTGGAAGCGACTAGATCCAGCACCTGTAACACCATGGTGCTCTTGGCGGCCTCCGTGTTTCCTCTTCTTCTGTACCTCACTTATGCGTCACTACCGGCGGTTACTCAGCTCCGCGGCCGCTTCCACTAACGCGCTACTTATGACTGGATGTGAGCGCGGCTGCGGCCTCCTACTATGCTTTGGCTGAAATTAAGTTCTAAGTGCTGTCTCTGTCTATTGTGTGAGCGGTTCCCCACCCGTATGCGAGCCAGTCGAGCGGCAGAATGGAGCTTTGTCGAGCTTTTTGTGTGAGCGAGGCGAAGCTATGAATGGGCGTCCAGGCGAGGTGTGACCTTTTTTATTCATTTTTTTTTATAAATCCGTGATGTCGATTTTAGCTACAGAGTGCAAATATTTTTTTGTTAATGGCCTATGCAGCGCAATAAAGGAAACGAAATTGATTGAACTATTTTTTTACTTACAGTCAGCTGAATAAATGGCATTTTATAATGGAAGTACTCCTTTAATGATGTATATACAAACCCACTTTAGCATATTCGAAACAAATGGCAAAGTTCAAACGGTTGATATAGTATCTACCCAACACCTAGCCTATGATATACCTACTAAAATGTATATAGTGTATATAAGCACAATTGAAACCGTATAAAAACTAAAAGCCGGCAAAAACATTAGGCATCTCTTTATTGTACATGGGCGGAGGTAGAAATGTTTGCTATTAAGAAAATGTTATAGAGATCGTTTTATGAGAATTGTATTCATTTTTATTATTTTGTGTTTATTAGATACCTATTATTTGTAGCCAATGTAGCAAATAACATATTTTATTATTGTTACGTATTATTTATGTTTATTAATGTTATTTTTATTTAACAAAACTAAACTACGCTTGGTAATTGGTATATACGCGCTGCACTGGAAAACTATTGATGATATTTCAGCACTCGGCACGGGAAACAAAAAAATTATTTAGAATCCAGCAGACCAGTCTGTTTATTCTCTTTATACCAGCGCGCAGTTGTAGATGGTTCATCGGGCTGATTAGATATCCAGTGCAGGACTCACATGTACAGTTTTCGGTACTATTCGAATCACGATCATTGCTAAATACATAGGACGAAATATCAAGATAAGTGCGCACAGTCCTGTGCCTTAACACTGGCTAGTTCCAATTGTCCTTATATACATTATACTTAGGTATATTTCCATATAGGTAGTATTAAATAGAAGAAACTATGATCTAAACACATACTTAAATATGTAAATGCAACGTGAAATTTTTATAAATTATTACCAACCGAGGTGTAATTGCATGCATCGAATAGTATCTAAGTGAAATTCCAGTGTCCAAACCCGAGAGACGCCACATGATAAGAATATATGAAATAACAATCACAGTAAACTGTAAAATTTTATGCCGTTAATTGCTTTTCTTTAAAATGTTACTTCTTAATAAGAATGAGTTATAATCGCCAATTCAGAAAACCAGCAGCTTTGTCACTTGTATAAGTTTAAAACCAAAGATAAAGACTAGGAAGCAAAGATAACAACGAGTGCAATCTGAAATATGTAAAACCAAGACCGCTGTTCGAGTTTTCAGGTGATGGTGTTACAAATGTTTAGCATAATAAAATGATTAGTTCCTAAAGCAATACAGATTTGTATATATAATATTAAAAAAAGAACACAATCGGGCAGGAAATGAGACCGGGTGATAATCTTGGTCTGTGGTTGTTTTAATTAACGTCATTGGTTGTTATCAGAGAGCAAAACTGAATTCTACATTGTGGCTTTATGATATCGGTAAACTATACGTATAAAATAAACTACATACTTTATGCAACAACTTTTAACGATTTAAAATAATATTGCTTTATTAAGAATAACCTAAAGAAAGATTTGTCACAGTTAGTTTTGTAAATCTAGTGTTGATTTCTAGTAATTAAACTATAGATTATAAGTTGGGAGAAGCCATAATTTGATGAAAAGACTAGCCAGTTGTAGATATCTTTTCATTATTCGTGTTTTTAATCTTTTAGCCTAGATTTAAGTATCAACCTTCCTGGATAAAATTAGGTAATCAAAGGTCAAATTACGATCAGGTTCCTTAAATTATTTATATAACTATACCTATTATTTGAAGAGCAGTTTGCAACATTGTAATGTAAAATATGAATTTTGACAGTACAGCGTTTAATGAGATATACTAGAAATGGGAGAAAATCGCTATCGCGATTTTCGTTCCCATTTCTAGCCCTACCGGGGGTCCAGGCCTGCGGCCTGGGGTCAAAGTATATAGAATAATATTATTTTAAAGAAAATACATATTAAAGAAATTTTGTATCTGGAATGATGATGTAATTATACTAAACGATTTTTTAAAATATTTTGATGAATTGCAAGGGTACTCTATTGTTGATGGTAAAACATCATAATTTTTTAAGTACTGAAAGTAGAATTTATTTTTAAGTAAACATTATTATCAATTTTATCAATGGGACCAAAAATATTGTAGATATTTACTTTTGTAAGCTAAAATGAGGAATTTAACAGACTGCCAAAATGAACGAATTAATTCCAAACTTTACGTGCAGAAAGAATAAAAGCTACGGATAATAAAACAGAATAACTAAATACTAATAAATAAGTGGAATTAAAAAGTAAAAAAAAAGTTCGCCTCCAGCGTGACTCGAACTCACGAAATCACTGTAATAAAGTTTTGAATTCTACGACTTTCCCGTTGCGCTACCACGCCTGCTGTCAAATCTTTACTTTGAGAGGTTTAAGTATGTAAACTGTAAGTGTCAACCTGAAAACATAATTTTTACCGATTTTCTAATTGAAAAAGCATTTCGCTTCAGTATTTTGGTAATCAGAAGTGTTTGGCAGTCGGTACTATCGATTTCGTTAGCAATGTTTCTCATAGGAAAATAATGAAAATAACCTATCTGAAGTTTAATTAATTTGACAGTTTACTTGGGAGGTGCTTGCCTCGTTAGTGTAATCTCACACCGGCATGTAAAATGAGAAAGATGTTGAGACGGACGCGACTCGTGATTTTCGAAGACGAAATAGACGTAGAAGGAGTCGACGTACAGTCTCGAAAAAATCTCAAAGGATTAGAGAAAGGACGGAACTTTCGCGTGAAGCGGGTTTCCAAGGCGTAAAATTAGAAAAAGGGTCTAGGGAGTCCCGCGAAAAGTCGGGATTTCGGCAGGCGTGACGGGATCATTAGGCGCGAGGACAAACGCCGGTGCTAGCCGTATCTCTCTCGCCGAACGGCGATCGACGAAAATTTTGCAGAGGTTTTTTGAAAAGGCGTTTAAATTGGGAAAACGCGTAGGAAACGGGACGAAAATACCCCAACGCATTGGAGAAAGTTCAGGGGTGACCTCCGGGATCGTTTCGAGATCGCCCCTTGGAGAAGATAGCTTTGAAACTTTGCGGATTCGGCGATGGAATTTAGAGCGAGACAGAATCGACGCGTTTTAATATACAGGGTGTCCACCTAGTGCGCGTAAGTCCAATATCTGGGTTAATAAAAGAGATAACTTAATTTTTTTTCTACAGGGTTGTCTAATATCCCGAGCTGCACAAAATGAAAATATATTTACATATTCAGGGTGTTCAGTTTTTCCTGGACAGGTACCAACTTCGTTTTTCTAAATGGAAATATATATTTTTTATTGCTTTTTCGAACTAAACCCTTGATTTTAGTAGGACTTTCATCAGCCTTCCCTATACCTAACTTAAACTGTTTTTGAAATATTGACTGGTGAATATTGACATTTTTGCAACTTTGACACCCTGTAAAATCTAAACGGTTTGAGATCAAGCAAAACGGTTTGCACATTCCTATCTTAACTTTTTATAAGCTATCGTTTGATACTAATTTCAAATTTATCCAAGAATTAAAAATTTTCAAAATTTTCGGAAAATTTTTAATTCCTGGATACATTTGAAATTAGTATCAAACGATAGCTTATAAAAAGTTAAGATAGGAATGTGCAAACCGTTTTGCTTGATCTCAAACCGTTTAGATTTTATAGGGTGTCAAAATTGCAAAAATGTCAATATTCACCAGTCAATATTTCAAAAACAGTTTAAGTTAGGTATAGGGAAGGCTGATGAAAGTCCTACTAAAATCAAGGGTTTAGTTCGAAAAAGCAATAAAAAATATATATTTCCATTTAGAAAAACGAAGTTGGTACCTGTCCAGGAAAAACTGAACACCCTGAATATGTAAATATATTTTCATTTTGTGCAGCTCGGGATATTAGACAACCCTGTAGAAAAAAAAATTAAGTTATCTCTTTTATTAATCCAGATATTGGACTTACGCGCACTAGGTGGACACCTTGTATATGGATTTATAACTCAAAATAGCGTCATCTGGGAAAATGACATTTTAAAATATTGATTTTTGCATGTCTATTATTTTTTGTGTTCATTTTTTGATTTTCTTTGCAAATAAACTTAATAATAGTCTGTAGGGGTATTAAACACATAGTTTAGCTTGCATTAAAGAAAATATGAAAGAAAGAAAGAAAAATATGCGAGAGAATTTAAACGTATTTTCAGTTTAAGCAGTTTTGCAAGAGATGGTTTTGTATGCTCAACAATTGTGCATTCTAAACTGTGCTTTGTGAAAATTTAATAATCAAACCTATATAATATTGGGAAAGTTGTTGGCTGCCAAAAATAAAATTTATTTCTTTATTTCAATAAAAAATAAAAAAGAGGACTTTCAGCCAGATACATGGACATATACCTTATTATTTAGATGTAAATTAGTATTCGATTCTCAAAAATAATAAATGTAGTCATAATAGTACCAAAATATCAATTTAATGTATTTCCCTATACTTAGATGCTCTATTATTGTAGCATAATAGAACTGGGAAATGTCATTATCGTAATCAACACATAACTATCCATTGGGTATCTCCACAGCCTCCTACTGTAGAAGGCTGTGGTATCTAGATATGTGCAATAAATCTCTTGAGTAATTCCTAAAAACTGCCATTAGGCCACCGAAGTGAAGACAGTTGACAATCACTTTTCTCAGTAGTTACATCCCAGATGTCGATAACACCTTCAGAGATAACAACTGTCACAGGAAAATAATTTGCCAGAAACAAAAATTATGCAAGGCGCAGCATCTGAAGTGCGCACCCTTAATATTTCAGCGGCTCTTAACGACCGCACCCTTATCTGCCACTGGTAATCTGGGCCCATAAAAAAGGGTAAAACGCGTAAACCGTACCACATCTTGGCAACTTCTATACCAGAGGTTCCAAAACTTGTGTTTGACACTCAAACATCTACATACATAGGTGGTGTACCGATAAATAAATAAATAAAATTTAGAAAGAAAGGATATTGGTATGTTATTCTCATTTAATTTTCACAGCATGGAATTTGTTGTATTTATTATTATATCCTAAATTTTTAATGTATGCGCCATCTCCAAGCCTCAACCAGTTGTCTTCGCTCCGAGACCTGTATGGCACTGAAGAGATACAATAAGTCGAAACAGTTGTCTGTCATTTGGTGTTAAGAGTGATTGACACTTATGTGGCAACGGTGCGTACACTTCTGTCTATATATAGGGTGTGGCGCTTTAGACGTATCTGGGAAACTAAATGTAACTGAACTGAAATTTAATCCTGGATACCTGGATTAAAGAAGATAATTTCTTGTCCTTTGGACCATACTAACATTACTGATAAACAACTTTCGAACTTAATTAAAATGTTCGTAAACTTCTAAAGCTGTTAGATGGTGAACCGATAAGATAAGAAAATATATAAATTCTATGTATGGTATTAACTTTAAGATTTTTTTTTACAAGACATTTATAAAACTACTTCTTTTATGATTTTTTCAAAGAAAATGTATTTTCAAAAGGATGCATCTGGATAAAAAAAGAGATTATTCTTTAAACAATATGAAAATACTAGAAATCATACCTAGTATAAAACATTTTCATTCTAAATTGATTCTGGAGTTTAGTAGAAGTATATATCTTTAACTTCTCACACTAGGCAATATTTTTTTACAAAAAGTGATCCTATAATTATGGATGCATGTCTCTATAGTTCTACGAATTTAATTGAAAGTTTATGTGATAAGAAAAAATACATTACAATGAGTAAGTTTTCTGGTTGTTTAATTTGAACACAATTGGTAGATATATTGGTCTCTACTGCCTAGATATATTTTTTAATTTTTTAATGAACTTCATACAGAAAAGTCTACTTATTTTCATTTATATAAGCTGAATCAGCATAAAGACGGTACACCATCTACTTGAAATGGATATTTCTGGAATTTCGACTAAACATACGCACACCCAACCACCTCTTGGTGCGCACCTCCGCGCACATTTTACAAACACTGTTTTCTAGTAGGCCCTATGCTCCCTCTAATAATTCAAACCGGTCGTGTAGTTGGCCGTGGAATCGGGCAAGGTAGGCAAATCACGTGTGACGGTGTCAGGTTGCAGTAGTTTCCGGCACCGGAAGTTGTACAATACCCGGCCATTCTAGCAGGGCCTATTCACGCGCTGCTCGTAGAGAATCGTATCGCAACACAGCGCATATGTGATAGCCACATAACACAGCCGGGAAGCGCATTATTGTGCATCTTGTGATGCAGCCAGCTACTTCTGCAGCAGCGGCGCTATTAAGATTTCTCTCGACAAGGAACGGATAGAACTCGACCTTGGCGTTAGTGCGGCGGCAAAGTCCCTCAGTATGCCGATCGTGTATTTTTCGGTGGCTGAGCGGGACTTGAGTACTGAGTAGCCTCTATAAACAAGAAATATTAAGTGTGTACGGGAAGGTATGATTCATTCAGATAGACACATGAACTATGTTTATCGATGTAAAAATACAAGTGGCTCGAATCGATTAGATAGTCAAATGCCGAAAAATCCGATTATATAATTAATTCTTGGCAATACCTGCTGCCTGCAGATCTAATTCATTAGATATAGTGGAAGTAGAATAGTGAAAAAATTCTATCGGTTATGTCTTGACAAAATCCCCATGCTGTTGTCTTTGATCTGTGGTATTATGTATTTACGTACACGTATCTCCTCTTTCACGTCTCCGAGTGGTCTCTTTCTAATGCATGATTAACTGGACCACTGTTGGGTGATATTCGAAAATTGAACTCGCTATGTATTTTGGGTTGCAGATTCAATATCAATAATTTAACATGTTAAGTTTTAACATATTAAATTAAGTATTGATATGTTTTAGTCTCGATTATTAGATTATTACCGATATATTTAACCTAATTTTTAAGGGAGTGCCCTGCACAAATGCACCTACAGTAAAACCGCCACTGATCCCCAATCCAGAGGTAGAGCATTTTACAGAAATTCACTTAAGTATTGTAAAGTATTGAGGTAAAATGATAAGATATGACATATACCCTGATTTTTTAGAAGTTTAACATTAAATACGGCCCTTAGAGAAATAATTACTATTCGAGAGCTGTGTTATAGTGTATTGGTGAGTTGTGCACTGTATTTGTGAGCAATTACTATCTATTACACAACGGGATGTAGAAAAAGAGTTCTACAGCTTAACAGATGGTTAATGTAATTAATAAAAAACAAACTACTACGAGTGTAGTAAGGATACCCCCATATCCTCCATCTGTAAACACGCCTTATAAAATAAGGACTGAACCAAATTAGGCCAAAACAGCTATTCTCCTGGTTAATGCCAAGCCGAGCGCTGAATTACAAAGCGAAATTTGGCGTATTTTGTCTAACAACGTTAGAATTCAAAACAATGTTTTGGATTGCAACGAAAACTACGAGGAAATACTCTGAGACCTCACATCATAGTATGTCACTAATTGCAGACCGGTTTCGACCTTTTTATGGTCTCATCAGTGCAATATAAGTGAGCATACCTATGAATGCAAAGACCTGAGTATTTGCCACAATACGTAAGCCTTGTGTACGCAAGCCCTAATGGCGCCACCTCTTGGTAGTTCTCGCAACACAATCCAAACCCAACGGGGAATCTAACAACGGGGTGTAGAAAAAGAGTTCTACAGCTTAACAGTTTTCGTTGCAATCCAAAACATTGTATTTTGAATTCTAACGTTGTTGGAGAAAATACGCCAAATTTTGCTTTGTAATTCAGTGCTCGGCGTGGCATTAGCCAGGAGAATAGCTGTTTTGGCCTAATTTGGTTCAGTCCTTATTTTATAAGGCGTGTATGGAGGATAAGGGAGTATCCTTACTACACTCATAGTAGTTTGATTTTGTTAACTATCTATTATAATTAAAATGTTGATATTACTGCATTAAAAAGGTCAAAGTTATGTTTTTGTACAGAGGAAAAGTATGTTATGTACAGAGGAGAATGTTATATTTACTGCCACGGGTTATGATATAGTGTTGGTATTATTTTAGCTAGCTTATGTGTGAATATGAATGAGTAGTTTCCACAATGCCACCGTACTATATAGTCCATCATCGATGCGGTTTCGATCTTCTGTTTGCGTGCACGTCGTACGATAAAGAGCAGAAACGAGAAAGCGCGCGTTTTTGTTTTATTTACCCGCGAGCGCCCGGTGACGTTCACATGGGCCCTTCGGTGGTGGGTGCGTGGGAAGGTCCTACCGAGGGTTTTGAGAAATGACCGTTAATGAGGTTCAGCTTTGTTTCGTGCGCTCGATTTTCGTTGTTGGTATAGGTTGATGTTAATCGGCAAATGAGTCTTATATTGTCGGGGCATTAATACGAAAATAAGGCATCTGTTATAAAAGATTATGGTATGTTTTTATAAATTTTTTTTGGAAATGTCGACTTCTCATTTCAATTCACCAATTGGGTTCTAATGTGAAGCAGTTTCTGATAAATGTATTTATACTGGATAGAAGTAATATATTCGTTTAACAATAATTATGACGTAAGACCAAAATATTAGTGGTTTGAAATTTCTGGTCGAAAAATGCTTATAGCATTTGTCAAAATTCCTTTTTGGGAGATGCCACATGTAAGTAATGATAGTAATAATAAAAAAAGGAAACTGAATATACAAAATATAAATTTAAACGCAAAAAGTACGTGCTTTTAAATCCAATTCAATAAATTGGCTATTTATAAGTTTAATTACATATTATATAATTAAAACGTTCTTTAAAAAAATAACAAAAAAACATTAAACTAACCCAATTAAGTAATTAGCGATATTTTCAGATCATATGGTACTTCAAAAAGACGTTTCCTGTGAAAAAATTGAAATAAAAGAGTGATCGGAACTGGGAACTGAAACTGGAAGGAAAAAGTTCAATATTCAAAAAGTACAATACAAAATTAGGGTATTTAAAATTTTGCGCCATCCTAGTCGACGTTGAACATAAAAACATAACTTCGAACATAATATTAATACTAGTAAACGTGAAAGCTATGATAATTATAAATTTTACAATTGCATCCAGGCTTGCGTCGCATAGAGCTATTCGCTAATCTTCGACGACGTCGGAAGCAACTTTCAAGCAAAAATGCTAGTGATTTCTGTGACAGCCTTTTAAGTTTTTTAAACTCCTCTATTGCAAACAGATTAGGTAGAGTTAGACCAATTTAAATAATTAATTTATGAAATAACTCCTTCCATTACATTTTGTACAGTGGTGTCTAGAACATTTTAAAGTTTGTCGTACAATCTATATTTTGTATACCATACAGGCGGAGTATTCTCAAAAATAATTGATGATACATATGCCTAGACTATAAGTAAGATAAATGATATAATGATTACAATTGGCGATTCAAATTACCGATGAGGGCGTTGCAAATTTTAAACAAATATGGAGGAAGACGAGTAAAAATTTAGCATTTCATATCACATCCGCTAGCAATTTAGCATTCATCTGCCAAATATAGTGGCTTCATGTGCTAGTTAGGGTGAAATAAAGGATAAAAAGAGTGGTAAAAGCAGTCAAACGTCCCATAAGTACTTCATTGCTAATTATATGAATTTTTTGGGTTGAAACAGGTACCCTAGTTTTTGTTTACTTACATTTTGGACTAAAATAAGTGTGATAAACTGTATGGTGATACCATGTTAGTGCTTGTTTTTTGTTTAATAATGTTTAAATTAAAATATAATCTGATTTTATAAGACTAATAATAGAGAAGTATTAGACAAACTGCAACAAAGTGGTTATGTTGTGTAAATAAACGTGTTCCCTGTTATTAAATTGTTACATGCCTTTTGGAGAAATGAATGAGAAACAGTTTCTTATACTATAGGGCCAAACTTCTACCTATCTTCAATCTTAAACACTTCTATTGACAAATTTTGTGGAATGACACCTATAAACACGGCAGTTTGTGCTGTGCTGATTTCTTTTGAATGCCATTTTAAAATATAAAAATAAAGATGTATAAATACTAACCACGTCGTTTTTAACTTTGTGAAACCAAAAAATCACAAGCACCACTAAATTGTTACGTTAAACAAACCCAAATACGTGTTATTTATCATTATATTAGCAATAAGCCTTCAAAAATTACCTTTTAAGTAGGTTCAAATATTTTCATGCAGAAGGCGCATTCATTTTTGGAATCACCAATAATTGCAACCCTACTATTTGTTTAGAAAGATAGATTTCCAACCTTCATCCTCCTTTTATACCCGCTTTGTTCTTCTCACTGTTTTTGATATGTATGTACATAGACGCGATGAGACATACTGAATTTAGTGATAAAAATCCCTTTGACCTTTTTTGATAGCCGGCAACCTCCAGAAGTACCTAGTATCCTTTCTTAGTTTTATTATAATCAAGTATACAAACTTATCAACCACTAAATATTATATTGGTAGCCTAAATATCACCTTGAGACGTAGACAACTGACCCAATTTCTCGTTTCTAAAGCCTATGTCTCAGACTATCCGTCTGAAGAGCACTCCAAAAAACTGGCCTGGATCTCTATACACATCGACACACAAAAACTCATGTATCTCTAGACCTGTGTTTATCTTAAGATAGGGCTGAAAACAAGGGCCTATTAAAACAACATCAACATGCCCCGAGCAAGATCCTCTGGCGAGATAGCACAGCCAACTACCACTAGACTAGTCATAATGAGGTTTGTGAGGGCGGCAATTTACTTCAACTTGCCCGTCACTAATCAGCAATGTGTGTTTCAGAGTTAATTTAATTAACCAGTTGCTTGCAAGTAAATGCATTTTATTATTGAGTTATGAAGGATAGAGCACGCCGACGATATGGGACCCAATTATCAATTATGTTAACACTAGTCACTGGCTTGTTTACAAGAGTGTCGAACAGTGATAACGGGTTATCTGGTGGTTTCAGACATGTGCCATTATCGTGAAAATATATATACAGAACTGGTATATGCATATCGATAATGAATCAGGTTTGGTTTTTAGAAACTGGGATTTTTGTATATAAATATTTATAAGTTCTGATAGTATCTGACAAGATATGACCAGAAACACAAAGCAGCGTAAAATAGGTATCCACTTAAAATTATTATTCGACAATAAAAGCATTCCATATGCGATACGGGGTAAGCAAAACGCTCGAGCTTTTGCAAATCTTACGGGAACCAAAAGCAGTGCTTTTCTACGAGTAAGACAGAGATGTTAAAAAATATGTCAATAAACTAGAAAGAAACGCACGTACTCGGTGAACCGCCAACGTAGAACAGAAGGCACGCAAATGTGATCTGATCTTTTGTCTTTCTCTTTGGTCCTGTTCGTCTTATATCGATGAAAAGAGAGGATCGAGTCGGATCGACATCGACAATAGGACAGTAAGTATTTGATATTTGTTTAGTTTTAACTAATTTTAAGTTCTAAGCGTTTCGGGGTGAATATCAGTTGACAGTGGTAGCCGGTTTTATTATTTTCAGGTAGTACATATTTTCTTATGAATCCTTATGAAATTGTTAGATTTTGTGAAGATACAAGTATGTGTCATGTATTTCCTCAGCTACTAACGTTAGCAAAATTAATTGTAACAATTCCAGCCAGTAGTGCCTCCGCGGAACGATCGTTTTCCGGTTTAAAAAGAATCCACACATATTTGCGAAATACCCAAGGACAATAACGTTTAAATAATTTGACTATTATTTCACTGGAAAGTAATCTTTTGGAGGACTTAAAAAGAACAACCAATTTCTATGACGATGTATTAAATGAGTTTTTAAAAAAAGATCGTCGCATTGATCTTATTTACAAATAAGTGAAATATTTTTACAAAATTTACAATTTCTTTTATAAAATGAAGCAAGATTTTTTTTTGGTGGGACAAAAGTGTTGCGCTGTGTGCAAAAAAACTGAAAATCCCTTTTTTAAAATAACTGCGATAGGTACCCGTTTTAGACTGTTTATGGATATATACTGAGTACTGAGATGCATTATTTGATGGGTAACTAATTTTTAGAATTTAATAATTTTTTGCCTAACCTGTCTCAAAGGGCACCGCACGCCACTGCTAAATCCCATACTTCTTATTTACCAACTGTCTTTATAATTATTGCGACTATTCTGAATCGAATTCGATCGAAATGACAGAATATAAATGTACGCTGTGTTCTTTCGGTACATCTTATTCATATCTAAGTAATTCGAAACTATATGTTCCTAATGCAATTTCGTTTGGTCGTTCGAGTTTCAGAAAACAAACGATGAAACGAATCCTCATTATGTACGATTTATTTGTAAAGAAATACATTTCTTTTTATAAATTACTCGCTTGAATCCCCATAGTAATCCTATAACCGAAAGAATGACAATGGACCATATCGATATCATATGTAGGAGAAAAAGACGGCTGTAGTCAATGTTTCAAAGCAGGAAACGGAAGTTACAATATACTTCAACTCTTCTTTGGGTGAGTTCAGTTTGTTGAATGATGAATAAATGGGAAAGCCGACACAAATAATCCTGTGAGATATGAGCTGAATATTTTCATTTTTTGTTATTAATACAATCGCGTAAGTACTATAAAACAAACGTTTCTTACACCTAAACCAATTTTAGCTTATTTTGACTTGAAAGTATTTTGTTTTAAGACAAAATATACCAAGTGTACAATTCTGAGAAATAATACATGCAAACCGCCTTCTCTAAAATTATGCAAACAAACCCCTAATTTGTCAACATAATATCTGTTCTACAATCTCGAAATCTCTCACCCTTAAATCAGGACCGGACGAACATATCAACAGACTTTTATCTTGTATTCGCCACAAGGACCTGGTTTTAAAAATAATAAATGTCAGAGAATTTATACTTTATTTATACTAAGCAACATTTTCTGCTAGATGCCTCTTAGAATTTTTAGGTAGCTGGAACATTGTCAGAATATACAATTAATCTCATAAGCACATTGATAGTATGTATGAAGTGGTTATACGGTTTGTTCAGTTTCATAGGGCTAGTAGGCACAGGTGATTTCACCTGTGCCTACTATAAAAAGGCAGATCAAAGATGTAAACAGTTAAATAAGTCAATAAATAATATTAAAAATATATTATAAAAAACACTCATTTGTAATTTTTGAAATGAAAAAAAAACATCATTTCAGGCAAAGCTATAAATTTTTTGCAAATTACATGTGAAAACCTCATTTACAAAAACTAACAATCATGAAAGTAAAGATAGAGCTGTTTTAAAACATATTTTTTTTCCATTTTTTACATTGATAAAACACAATAATTGATCTTGTGCTTGTTTATAGATTAACTATGTATATAGGGTGACCCATTAAGAATGGAAACACTCGCGTACAAAAGTTGTTTATGGACCGATTTAAACCGGATTTTTTTTAAAAGATAGATCTCCAAAATCTCTATGTTGATACAAAATTTGAAGATGAAATTTTGATTTTCAAGGCCTACTACGATTTTTTTTTAAGTGAAAAGTAGCAAAATTTGGTTAGCGATTTTTTTTATAAAAAATCTGACTACACCACTGGATTTAGGAGCCCCTCGAATGCATTTGTACTAATTTTTGCGAAAAAAAGTTTGTTCCTAAAAAAGTTATGACAATATCGTTATCGCCAGTGTTTGCCTTTGTCGGTGAACCTATTCTTTTATAAAAATTAAATAGAACCCAAAGAGAAGCAAAATTAAACAACTTAAACACTGGTGTAATTTTTAATAAGAACCATAAAACCAGTATACACAAAATAACCAACAATAACTCTAATATAAACAACATTTGATAAAAAAAAGTAATGATTAGAAAATGACATTTTTAAAAATGAAAAATGAGCCTGTCAAATTGATTGACACTTTTTGAATAAAAAATTATAATGTAGTTATTTTTTATCTAAGAAGGTAATAATATAAGTTTTGGCATAATAACCAAGTAATAATAATAATTTGACGAACTTACCTATCAATTGTTGTTTATTTTGTGTAAGTATACTGGTTTTTATGGTTCTTATAGTAATAATTACACCAGTGTTTAAGTTGCTTAATTTTGTTTCACTTTGGGTTTTATTCTAATTTTATAAAAGAATAGGTTCACCGACAAAGGCAAACACTGGTGATGCCGATATTGTCATATCTTTTTTAGGAACAAACTTTTTATCGCAGAAATTAGTACAAATGCATTCGAGGGGTTCCTAAATCCAGTGTTGTAGTCAGATTTGTTATAAAAAAATCGATAACAAAATTTTGCTATTTTTCACTTAAAAAAAATTCGTAGTAGGTCTTGAAAATCACAATTTCGTCTTCAAATTTTGTATCAACATAGAGCTTTTGGAGATCTATCTTTAAAAAAAATCCGGTTCAAATCAGTCCATAAACAAATTTTGAACGCGAGTGTATCCATTCTTAATGGGTCACCCTGTATATACATGTTACTGAATTAGGATGACAAACAGCCGAAAGAGCATAAAATGGGATTTCCTCTGACAAAACAAACGCACATCAAACTCAATTAAAACAGTTTATTTTTAATTAAACCAAACGGTTCAAATCACGTCGACCACTTTTTTATATCACTAATTAATTATTTAGTGGTATTTTGATCGGGCATGTTAGATGCTATCGTCGTGCGTTTCCTGTCGAACAGGAAATCGAGTTCTCTGCTGTATATTGTATACAATGTCCAATAAAACACACGATATGGTTAATGTGTGTATACGTTTTTACGGTTAAGTATTTTGTGCTCATTTTAACTATATAGATATATCTATGGAATAAATGTACATATTTTATGAGTCAGGTTAATTTAAACGTCAGTGTACGTATCACTTTTCAGCTTTATGTGATATTTACTGCGATATAAATAAGGGTTTTATGAAGTGTTATTGTGAGAACGAAATAATATATTCAGAATTCAAAAAGAGAATATTTTATCTTCACGTATAAAATTAAATGCTCTAACTGCTGCGGGAATTAAATTTAAATCCTTAAGCGTTTTCTTCAACAATATCTAAGTGTTTAACATTGTTGATTGTTGGATAGAAAATTACTGTTTTGTGAAGATTTTTAAATTTTTACCAACAAAATGGGGGTATACTCCTTAAACAACACTATCATCATTAAACAACACTTTTTTCACTCCACGCCATAACATCAATGATTAGTTTTTACAAAAATTTGAGGCTATTCTATAATAGTTTCGAAAAATTAGGTATGCGGTGTTGTCAGATTTTTTAAAAATATGGATTTTTCAGGTAGTTGTTGAATTTTTTTTTACTTAATTATACTATTGAAAAGCAAAAAAAACCTCTATTTGCGTAGCTTAAAATTCAATATGGCGCACATAAGAAAAAGGAAAGTTGATTATGGTTTCTCGCAAACGTCGCATGAAAATCTAAATATGCAGTGAAATTCCTCGAAAAAACTTGCTGTGAAAAAGTGTGTTCATATTTTAAAAATTAATCTAAATAAAAAAGTTACAGACGATTTTCGAAAACGCCGTACACTTCCGTTTTTTAAAACTAAGTTGCAACAGAACTGCCTAAAACTTTCCCCGTTTAACCATTTTCCTATCTCTTATAGTTTCCAGTTACCAATACATGCATCACCAAAATGGTCCACACTGTACGTTAGCCTTCCTTATCTTTAAGTGGTGAAAATTTCATTTACATACCGGATGGCTAAAGGTAGATGGCCTTTATTTCAGACCCCTTTGATTTAAATTTTGATATTTGGCACGTTGGGTTTTTGGGTATGCGTTTTTCAAATAAAATAATGGAGCCCCCCCAGCTCTTCCGATTATACCAGAAGTTGACGTCGACCGTCGACTCTATTGAATTTTTTGATTCTACATTAACTTTTAGTATTATTTTCATCAAGTTTTTCTATAGGAAGTGAGATTATGGCGCCCTATACCTATTTCTTTTACTTTTACAGTTACCCTCAGTTTTCACTACAATCAACTAAAACCACTTAACATTTTAAACAGACAGATATGTATTTTTTTGGTTTCAAAAAAATTAACAGCGCATTATAATTGCATTTATAAATTGTTGTGATGGAAATACGATGGACGAAAAAAACAATGACACAAATGTATTTATTAAGCATGCAATTTACTCTCAGAATATCAAATTATACTAAAAGACTGAGCAACCGAGATGCAAAATCCTAAAATACAGTATTTACCTTTTATAAAAAAATTTTGGGCCCTTGTTGGTCCTAGAAAATCGAGTTCAATACAGTAACATAAGGTTTTCTACCTTTAATAGTATTCGACAAATCGTTACGAGGTATACAGTAAAGAGGTATACAGAGGTTGAGAGGTAGGAAATTCTGTAAAACAAATTCTCAGTATCCATTAACTGTTTGGAAAATCCAAGGGTTTATCCAGTTACCAGAAGATTGATATAACAAACCGGAAGTATTGAAATTATTAATAAGCTCTCGCCCATTTTAGCAGATTATTTATGGGGATTTTACTGAATGAATGATTACCAGGAATCAAAATATAAATTTGACAAAGATACTTCCGTCGGTATTTAGCTTTTCTTGCCTTTTAGACTATCTGTCTCTATTGCATGGAAATCCAGCTTCCTTAGGCTGGAATGACAATAAGTGTTGTATAAATAACAATAATATAAAAGATAAAATGTAATGAATAGTATACAGTTAGTTAATTTTATGTTTTCATATAACAGTTATGATATAACAAATATGCTATACAGGTCATAAAATTACGTTAGTTCAATAACGAAGTAGACCCTGATTAAAGCCATAAATTAACATAAATATGAATTTTAAACTTGTTTACATCTATACTCGCATATACAATATGTTTATACGACAAAGTATTAAGCGTAATATCGATATTTTTTAAACAATTAATAAAAAATAAAGGTTTGAGAAAAGACAAACGTAAAGAGAAAAATATATATTCAAAATCACCTTCCTATTTTAATTTTTATGCAATTACTAAGGTTCTAGATAGTATTTTAATGGCAGAATACAAATTGTTGTGTGATTGATTACTCTATTTCTTAATACAGGAAATTTAACGTGTTTTATATCCTTTATCAAGATGACTTTGGTCATTAATTTGGTTATCAATCTATGGCCTGTCCAGAATAAGTATCATGCACACATTTCTGAAAATTGCCATGAAACTTTATTCATTTCTACACATAGTTAGGTATATTAATGCTTGTTCGCAGGAATGGGTTGACAACCATCTTGGCGTACGTAAGAATGTCAGCAAATCTCAATTTGAAAATTCACACAAGCATATACACGTAACCACTTTGATATAATGTACATTTTTCCATTTAAAATTAAATGTAAGTGTAAACATATTTTTTGAATAGGTACACATTGTCATTCACTTGTAACACGTAAAAATGTAACTTGTAGTTATCTGAAGATGGTTGAATAAGCTGAAACGTCAGACACAAAAATAGTGTATTAATAAATATTGACCGACATCCCACTAATTTAATCAATTCAAGACTTACGCGGTTAGGAGAAATAACAAATAAAGTAAAAACATTTCAATATTTAATAATTATTCCCTATATTTTAAATGTTGGTCAAATGTCGAAATGTATTTCTAATCAAGGCTAATTCAATTTTTCATAAGGGAGTTTTCTCGAAAGTTGGTAGGTACGACAAAATAATAAATATTTTGTACAGTTATGATAATACTAATACATTTATTTTCCTATAATGACAGAACGTGCATGTGCATACACGTTAATCACATATGTATCTATACATCTTTTTTGTACATGAACAGAAACTAAAATTACAGATATACGAGTAGACTAAACTAGAAATTTTAAATTGGATTGCTCGAAACGCCAAACATACGACATTTTCTCATAGAATATGAACAACTGCCACGAAACATTCTACCTAATTTATTCAGTGAACTCTAAAGAGGGTACGGAGACATATGGAACACACAAGAAAAAATTTACTAAAGTGCAACTGTGAAGAAAACCGTTTCGTATCACTGTGACGCAAAATCAAGTTTGCCGTGCCTGTTTCCAGGACTCGAGCAGTCGCTCCATTGTTCGTCGAGGTGATTCTTCTTGAAAACCACCCATTTCCGGCCGGCAGAGGAACTAAAGAGTCCACAAACACACACCTATGTAGGCATTCTTCTGCCCCACGTGCTCCTTTGGTACGTAACCGGAGAAGCGGCCCCAACCCGCTGATCTAGAGCCACCCCTTCGAGGAAAGGAAGTGCTCGTATGACAGGGGTATCTGCCGAAACACGTGCGCGATATATCGCGGCCCACTTGTATTTATTATGCCATTATACGAAGACTACTTGGATGTAGTCGGCATATGGGGTGCCCCCGTCATTTCTAGGGACTCAACGCATCGGCCATTAATAAAATACGGATTAATATGGCTGCCGAACAGAAGTGGGATTCAAAAGTAGTACAGGTTTATCAAGTCGGGATAAGGGTTGGCTTAATCGACGAATTAAAAGACATATGTGGCGGGTTAAGCATTTTTTATGTGGCATCGTTATATTAGGCACAAGAGGGTTGAAGTGGATCTGTTTATTCCGTTCAAGTACCTCGGAATCGGTCTACTTTTAATACCTTGTTATAGTATAGTCAATGAAAATAATCTGAATAAATTAAAAGCTCTAGATTTAAAGTAAATTGATAATAACCTATTGTTGGTAATGTCTGCAACTTATTTGTGTATCCATCTGTAAAAGAAAAAACAAGAAATGCAACTATTGAACATACATATTTTAGAAAGCAGTCTACTTAGTAACAAAGCAATTTTTGTAAATTGTGTACAAAAACGCTGTATTGGTTACCACGAACGCATGTTTCTAATATTATAAATTATATTTGAATTTTTCAAATGGAAAAATGAATAACAAAGTGAAATAGAAAAGATAATAAATAAATATAAGTATATATTAAATATAAATACCTATTTAAAACAAATCGAATATCTTTTGCTACAAATGTCCTCAGCTTGGCTTTTCGTCAGTGAATATTCCGTATTGTGTGTGTACCCATAATAAGGGATTTGATATAGTATATTTTGATAAAGTATTAAAGACAATAAGTTGAGGTTATATGAAGATATGCCGTTGTAATTCAATGCTGGGGGTGCATATTGCACGCAAAGTAGTTATTTTCGACATATCTTATCTCTTGGAAAAATAATTTATTGAAATAGGAAAAACTCGGAAAACTGAACTCTTACTATTTAACCAAAACACATATAACAAATATTGCTGATTTAGTAAATATACAGATCTTATTATTATTATTATTATTATTTAGCAAACACCCAAATAGCCACAAATTTATTTAATTAACAATCTATCAACAGGAATTACTATCAACAGGAAAATGCTATAAAATGTTGAAATAAGTTTATGCATAAACAATAAACGTTTATTTATCGTTCTAAAAAGATTAATTTATTGAAAAAATCCTAAGATAAAAAGGAAAATAATGCTATTCATGCAAAGGTATTCAAAGATTAATCTTTCAGCAAATTTTTATATTATTTTGGTCGTCAAATTGTTAAAAATACCTTTTCACTGACGTAGTTTTCCACATACCACCAAAACACTATATTGCACTCGATGCGCGTTTCTCCAACCAAGCATCACCTGCGAGATGATTCAGATTTAATCATGTCAATTGAGATACCACAGATCAGTCAAACATACAAAATTTGACTGTGGCCTGGCCAACGATTCTATACTGAAAGAACAATTTATTCTTAATTAATGATACTGATTGACACCTAACAAAGGCTTTATTGGATAATGGCGTAATACATTTTTGTTTATGAGAAAAAAAGAATTTATTAAATCTTTTCAAATATACCTTATTACCGTGAAGTAAGGGATTATTGATAATCAACATATCTTTTATTTTGTATTAATAACGATCCGTTTTAATAAATATTATTATGAGTAAATGTAGCTTTACTTATTTATTATGAATATTTCAGTTATTTATTATAAATAAAGCATATTAATTAAAATTTCGACTTTATTAGAATATAAAGGCACAGTGCAGCGTTTATTGTCTTATCTCAAGTATCAAGTAGTCAAGTAGTACGTACACTCACATTAACGAAAACTAGGCACTCGCGCCGCCCACAAATAATAGGTAAATGAAATGAAAATAATAATGAAATGAAATAAAGTCACCCAATCCAAGATAAATAGAAAAACACGTCTGCTACTCACTGTTAACAGTGCCAACCTAGCCCACACTGCCAACTGCACAATTTTATAATGCCGCAATAAAATATCTATTAATTAAAAAACTACTTCAGGATTTTTAACAAAAGAATGGATTACTTCATAATAAATAAAATAGAGTAAATAAGAAACAAACATATATTAATTTTTAGTGTGGATTATTCAGTATTAATAAAATCCAAATTAATAGTTAATATATTTTTTTTAATACCACCAAATAAAGAATTTATTAAGATTAAACATTTCTCATTAACTATTAACATTTTTACACCAAACAAAGTATTTGTTTTTAATAAGTAAAATATATTTAGAAGAATATTTATAGTAAAAAATATCGTTTAACCTAAAATATGCATTATTTATTTAAATAAATGACATCCAAATAAACAATTGTTAACTATAATCCACATCTTTTCTTTTAGTGTAGATCTCTCTGTACAATTATCACAAACTATAGCAGCAATTACTACTACTGAAAATATGTTTAAAGCCATGGCTTGCCTTGCTTTTTTTAGACCTCCTGCTACATTTTTACACAAATATTTTCCTCTCCAGAAATTTTTCAGAACACTTCCAAAAAAATTATTGCGAGAATAAGTAGTGACTCGTCTATTATTAAATCGTCAAAATTCAGTCACATTGACAACGATAATGCAACTAATGAGACGTCTGTATCGAACAAAAACTGGAATAACTATTGATTCTACAGCACAAATTAACTAATTAGCCAGTCTGCGGAGGAAACCGACAATCCGATTTCCTGCATCAATTATTTATATATTTTTTATAAGAAAGCACATCGCTGACAAATCGCAGGACGTCGTCTATTCCGAAACCAGTCGACTAAGATCATGAATTAAATCTTACTACTACTGGTCCCGTAACCAGCAGCAAAAAAGCTCTTCCGCCGAGACCTGGGACAACTTTTCTGCGTAGGAGAGAGGATGGCAGGATACGCGCAACCTGCCTCTCGTTTCTCACACTTTATTTATCGCCGATAATGATAATAATTACTAAACGGTAAGCACAGGTGATCGCAGTCGCCATAGGAAGTGATCCACATAGTGCCTCTTTCTCTCTCTCTCTATAGGAAGCCTTAATGTTTCCTGTTCGACATCCTACAAACACTGTACAATGTAAGGATTTGGTATTTTGTAAGATGCAAAGGAGGACTACTTTATCGAGGTATTTAACAGGTCATTAGGTGCTTATTCGAGTGTTCTCAATTATCGGAAGTTATAAATTATGGACCTTGTAAATCGTCTTAGCTACAGATCGCACATCTATATAATTGCGGAATGTCCAATGAACTTTGACATGATTCATTAGTTGCGATGAGAAAGGTAATTTTGTAAAATTTATTAATATTTTGTTACTGGAATATCCGATTCAGTCAGTATTGCAAAATTTACTCTTCTTTAACTACTCTAAATTGCTAAAAATCTCCCATATTATACGAGTTAAACGAAGGGATCTGAAATGGCTTTCATGGGACGGGAGCCAGCTTGCGGAGTCGCCTATAGTGCTGCCAGAACGGCTCTGAGAAAATGGGTGGAACTAGAACATAGGAATTACTGGTTTTTAAAACCAGGGCTGGTATGGTGGATGCTGGGCATGAGTGAACCTCGGCTCAGGAGCATGACAGGGCTCATAAAAGGACACTGCGATCTCAAGAAGCATCTATATAATTTAGGATTAGCAGAAAGCTCGTATGAGGCTAAAGCTGATGAATAAAGCATTTTGGGAACCTTGCGAGCTAAGAGAAATTTGACTTTATGCAACGAACAAAGTTGCTCGCTGAATACAAGATCGGCGGGATGCACAATAGGCGCAATCTTTTGAGACTCACTATAGAGGAACCGCCCCGCAGGGAAAAAGAAGAAGATATCAGCGATTGTAGGGACAACTTAAGTTGGTTGAGCCCTAACTTATAATCATTGCTTAGACCTTAAAACCATGGCACGATCTCATGACATGGCAATAAACGGTCATATATTCTACCATATCCTGAAAGTATAATGTCTACTGATTGCCTACTAGCAAACTAGTCTAGTCAATTTAGATAAAATCGTTCAGCGGTTTCTATAAAATCTAACGCACAACTATTATGAGCATAAGACTCTGGAGAATGCCACTGAAGCACTAAAATATTGTCCATTATTTATCTGTTGTTTTAATTAAATGCCATTCACTTAAGAATGCATTATGTATTTCAATACTTTTCGTCACTTTAATTTATTAATTTTTCTGTTAGGCTCTTACTACATTTCTAAACATAGGAATTTTATGTTTTTTGGATGTCTACTATGGTCTAGGTTAGATCCATCAACTCCAACACTGGTAATGTCAGTAGGTAAAAGGTTGCTAGATTGCACTTCTAAAGTTGTCTAATGTATGTGGTGCTTGTAGTTAGGCACAATGAATAGTTCTCTTCTATTTTAAGATTTCACAATTTTTAAATGTATCATCTATTGTTCTAAAATGCATCTGTAATATACGCTTTTTTTGATATCTGTGTAACCAAATTTCTTTACAATGTTGTCAGTGGTCATGACTTTCTAAGATGCCCTTCCTTCCGATTATTCCGATTGGCATTTGTTTGCATTTTTTAAATTTTAAGCAAGTAGCAGCTTGTTTAAAGATTTAAGCAAGATAGGTGTCACAAATATTTGATAAGATGAATTCTTTTGCATTTCTACAACAATCTTTAAACAATTACAGCTACTCTATACCACTGATAGTATACTGGGAAGTCACACTAACCTCTAAAGATTACAGCCATACTTCCAAAATCCCAAATCATTAAACTAGGATCATTAACAAATCACACCAGTCACAAATTTTACTATGCAGGGTTTGAAGTACCACAGGCGTCCGAATTTTTTTCGGCACTCGTAATCCCGACGGACACTATATACTTCTGAGGATGTACCGCGACGAGACAAAATAACATTAATGGGCTGGAGTAACTTCTAGCAAAAGGTACGAAATAGAGAGCAGCATTGGCATTGTTGGAAAGGAATCGAACCATGTCCAGCACAGGCACTTGAGGCAATACGCCACGCTGTGCAATATCACCGCTTATCTCACTTTCACTATCGGGCTCATCCTTCTGGTGTATAGCAGTTTTTATTTCATGTATGGAAACGTACTGTGGCGGAATAATTGTTTCGCTAAGAGATGTGCTAATGGTTTTAATTGAGTCAATGTGAGGCTCATTACGTATTGGTTCCATTCAGTTCATTGTTGGTTTTATTACCTTCTTATCGAATACAGTAAATATACAAGACAATAATTTGATTGTGATTAATCCGCAACCTTCAGCCATCGCATAAGTTCTCGACCAACCGATGTATTTGGTTAAGTATAATCTTACGTTAGCAGCAGATCAATAAGACTTCCAGCTCAATCTCAGTACAGATATTTAGAACAAAAAATGTCTCTATAACGATGCTCAATGTCTCAATATTCCTTTCAACAAACATGATATAATTCTAGATGTTATCCTACTCAGCAACGTACATATTTCAACCGAACATCGACTCATTATAAGGTATGGACTAAAGTTCGGGTTTTTGAAAGGAATATACTGTATAATCTTATAAATATAATTAATATATGGATTGAACATAATTTTAGGAATACTAAAAGTATTGCCGCTTAACAGATAACTTCATCATCTTAACGTCATAACTCATAACTTCAAAATCATAACTTTAATTCATATTCATTACCTACCCAAAAGCTTATCTCCCAGAGACTTAAGGTTTTAATTTCTGTATTATTTATTCTACAAGACATTATTCATGCCGTGTTTTATTATCTAATTCTAATTAATATAATTATCGTTACAAAACGAAAAAAATGGAACACGAGCACCGAAGTATGAAAAAAGTCCTCGAATATATGCAACAAAAGCGAAATTCACCAAAAATTCTATATAGCTGAAAAGGCAAATTACCAAGACAAACATACATTAACAATTACACACATTTAGGTATAACATATTAACCTAAATTAGGTAATATAAGAACTTTCGGATTTACAAGGCGTAACGAGGTTTTTAATTACGAAATTTTGTTAATAACTTTACGTATATGTAGAAGCGATACCCATCTTTTATTTTGCTATCTGCTTATCATAAAAAAACTGCGTCATAAATGGTTATGGCCCTGTGTAATGTGCATAGCACATAAATTATAGTTTGTAACGCTATTCGTTATTAAGTAAGGCTAAATTTACAGTTAGAAAATTGTATGGAATAATTTCTTCGGACAATGTTTGTACTACAAGACCGGAGCAAAAGAGAAACAGTCTGATTTACTAAAAAAGAAAAAATAATAAAAACTATTTTATTATATTCCTTCCTCTTTGTGATATATTATACATATAGGTATGCAATGAAAGGGAAAAATTTACAAAAACTTGTGGTATAGTCACAAAATACAGGCCATAAATTTGAAATTTGGTCTGTCACTTTCTTGATCATCTTTCCTTGAATATTTTAGCGGGTCCATTCTACGTAGTTGAACATCTTAATGTTCCAATAAGATTTAAAATATTTAAACATTTTAAAAATATACTGGAACTCAAATTGCAAAATTTGGGAATCAGAGGCTACGTGTCGTGCAGAATATCATTTATAGACAGGAGGGTGAGGATGGATGAAGCACAATCTGACCTTTACGATGTATTTGTTGGAGTTCCTCAGGGTTCCGTTCCAGGTCCACTAATATTTATGCAATAAAGTAACGATTTAGCAATCTATATAAGCAATGGTTATTTAACCATATATGCTGACCTACCATGACCTGACTAACCATGTATGACCTGACTTACCATGTATGGTAACCTTCTCAGCGGAAACCACCGAGTAACTCCAGGAATAAATATATCATTTATTCGAGAATATTATTTCATGGTTGCAAAGGGACAAATTAATTCTTTGTGGAAAAAAGGCAGTTGTCATCAATTGTCACATTCAGAGACAGCTGGTGGTGTGAAGTTGTATGAATGTATTGATCTTTCGAAAAGTATGAAAGTATTGGGTATACAGTACTTGACGATCAACTTAACTAAGATACATTAACTAAACAAAGCCTATTTTGCTAGAATGCAACTTAAAAGCCACGTTACATGTTGAAGGGCTATTAAACGTATACTATGTTCTGGTGTACCCTCATATTTCATACAATATAACATGTTGAGGATGGGCCAGATATAGAGGCAGAGTTTTCATTTGTCAGAAACTCCTTATTCGTTTAATATTTCAAATGAGTTACAATGAGAGCTAGGTATTCAAAAGTGAAAGAACACTGACCACACCATGTATATTTATACTCAAATGTTTGCCATCCGCAAGGAAAAATATAGGCCTCTTTGATAAAAGAATCATATACAATACCCTAGGACATACCCTAGGAGACAAGGCGAATTACTGAGCCTACCAAAATAATTCAGAACAGCTTTTGAGCTTTTTCTCAAAGACTGTGCCTAGCAACGAATCGATATTCTCTTTCTATTACATCATTACTCTTATGGTGCACTTTTTTGGTCATGTCTCTGTTATTATTAAAGATAGACCCATCAATATCTATATTACTGTATTCGTGAGACAACGTTCTATCCAAATATGCAAAAATATTGAGGATGTTTCATTTAAATTAACAAAGTTAATATCCGCGGCCATTTTTTTTGGACTTCATTTGTTTCTCTACTATGATTTTCGAAAACTTCATAACAAATCGTGTAACTTTTATATTTTACATTTTTTATAATTGTGTAAAGAAAAAAGTTAACGGGGGGGGGTCAAAATATAGTGAATCACTCTGTACTTATACGAATTAATTGTACCTATTTATATTATTAGACTTGCCATGTATACCTCTGTGTATTTGTATAAATTATTGTTTTTAAATCGCCTTCATAGAACCTATATTGGAGGGGTACTGACCACAATGTTCTCCCGATCTGACATCCCTGATTATTTTTGAACAGGGGCTTGAAGCCGCTGATTGTTATTATTCTCGGGTATGTAAGTTCGTGTGATTAGAATGACTTACCCTCGTGTAAAAAATTGTTGTTCGTGGCCTGGGGCGCTGTCGGTGTCCCCGCTGGATTACTTATGGACGACACTGAAACGGATTTTCTATCCTCTTGGGTAAGCACCGGCGCTTGGGTGTAGTCGATGTAAGCACCTAGTTCTGGCACACACATGGGTTCGTACATGTTACTCGACACAACGGAATTGTTCATGGCTCGTTCCTTTTCCAGATCTGGAACAATACGAAAGAAGTTTTTTCAAATATCATGAGATCAAGGGCAGTTTTTATTATCTCTACATGACTGTATTCCATAGTGAGATATGTCGTGATTTACCAACAAAGGGATAATTGAAAATATTATTTCTGAACACCCCAGATCTTGTGTGGTACACCTACTGCTAATCCTTCATACATACAAAATTAGGTATTCATACACTTAGCTGAAATGATGAAAATATAATGAAAACAGATAAAAAGGAGATATATCGGCTAAATTACTGGATTTTAAACTATAGCATAAAGATCTTATTGGCGATTCAAATTACCGATGAGGGCGCTGCAAATTATAAACAAATATGGAGGAAGACAAGTAAAAGTTTTGCATTTCATATCACATCATCTAGCAATTTAGTGAATTTAGCATTCATCTGCCATAAATATAGTGATTTCATGTGCTAGTTAGGGTGAAATAAAAAATAAAAAGAGTGGTAAAAGCAGTCAAACGTCCCATAAGTGCTTCATTGCTAATTATATGAATTTTTTGGGTTGAAACAGGTGCCCTACTTTTTGTTTACTTACATTTTGGACTAAAATAAGTGTGATAAACTGTATGGTGATACCATATTAGTGCTTGTTTTTTGTTAAATAATGTTTAAATTAAAATATATTCTGCTTTTATAAGACTAATAATAGAAAAGTATAGACAAACTGCAACAAAGTGGTTATGTTGTGTAAATAAACGTGTTCCCTGTTATTAAATTGTTACATGCCTTTTGTAGAAATGAATGAGAAACAGTTTCTTATACTAGGGCCAAACTTCTACCTATCTTCAATCTTAAACACTTCTATTGACACATTTTGTGGAATGACACTTATAAACACGGCAGTTTGTGTTGTGCTGATTTCATTTGAATGCCAGTTTAAAATGTAAAAATAAAGATGTACAAATACTAACCACGTCGTTTTTAACTTTGTAATACCAAAAAACACAAGCACCACTAAGTTATTACGTTAAATAAACCCAAATACGTGTTATTTATCATTACATCAGCAATAAGCCTCCAAAAATTACCTTTTAAGTAGGTTCAAATATTTTCAAGTCGAGGGCGCATTCATTTTTGGAATCGCCAATAGAACAAATGCTAGAAAAGCAAGTGCTTGAACAATCTCGAAAATTCAAATCCTCAAGTTTAAAAAGCTAGAAAGCTATTATTAGAAAAGGATGGATGACCATCCATCATCATTTCTTCCAATGGGATGTATAGGCGAATGTTATCCATCCCATTGGAAAAAATGAACACGAAAATTTGTAAAAAAGCTTCCCTACAGTATGGGCACGCGATACTGTTCGAGATGAAACGCGAAAGAAATTGGAATGAATATTATAGGTTCAAGTTGAGGAATTTAATTTGATCTTATTAATTGTTATAATATTTGGTAGTAGTTATCGAGTCACGTAATACCAAGTTTTGTGCGGAAATTGGCAGTCTGATCAGAGAATTTTCCATGACTAAAATCTCCTATCCACTCAGTCGCGAGTCTTAGGCTAAGGTTACAGTGCAAGCGATTTCGCGCGAATTATGATTCGCGCGCAGTCGCGCGAAAATAGGATGGTTTCTTATACTATATATTTCACCTATACTATATATATATATATTCGCTTATACTATAACCATCTACATTTGTGTGTGTAGGTTTGTTAGTTCGCGCGATTTCGCGCGAATTATGATTCGCGCGAAATCGCTTGCACTGTAACCTTAGCCTTATGAAATTTATCGCTAAAAGAAATTTAAAAACGCTGCATATTAAGATTTTACATACTCGGTCCATACGAGAATACACTATGGACAGTAAGTAATTTCCAATGCTCCTATAAAAACTAATATGTTTTTAGACTCGCGCACTATTTATGCAAAATAAAAGCAAACGCAATGCAATTTTTCCTAACAGGCATTGCAATTCACTGTGTCAATGGTATAAATACATGGTAAAATAATACCTAATTATAAGAACTGCAAACCGTGCCCAAGAGTCACGCGTTACGGTTTTGTAGAAATGAGTTACAACGATATGAAGAGTATTTATTTTCGGTATAGTACATTTTAATGCAAAAATGTTTTTATACTGAATATTGGCGTGGATCAAGGTGAAATTAATAAAATTCAAGGTAATGCATGTTTTTCAAACTGATCGGGTATTAATTTCTGAAACTACTGGTTTGCCACATTGAGTACATACGAATTAAGTTAAATAAGTACTACTCAACAAACATTAGTGGAATGTGTTTGTTTAATTTAATGGAATTAGCAGAAAAAGTCTTCACAGAGTCAGTTAAATAATGAAGTATTCAAAACATGCATGTTTTCATTACAAAACTCTATCAAGGTGAAGGCTTGAACTTAATGGAAATAAACAAGTTATACAAGTTAAGAGAAACCGACAAAGTTACCATAACCATGACCTTAATATTTTATATGTAGCAATTAGCCCAGTGCTGGTTATATCTATCTCTCAATTGACATCATCTCTCGATAGAGAAGCGGCACATATATATTTTTATTAACAAAACATTCGATTAATGATCTCACCTTTCTGGAGGAGTTCCAAATGCTCCCACAAGATGTCGCCAACGAAAGCGGGCGCCCTTGCAGAGAAGGCATCCTTTCCCATGGCACAGATGTCCTTCCCTTTCATCCTGAACTGGTTCAGGGGAATGCAGTCCAGGGAGAACTCTTTGGCGGCCCATTGCAGCCAATGGGCCACGTGATTTTCGGTCCACTGTCTTGGATCTGGAAAGAAAGAGGAACAACATGAAATTGTGACATCACCAAAATCAGTTTTAAATGTATTATAGTCATATATGAGTTTGAGTCAATCTGAATTAAGTGGTGCGAATTTTTCACAGAGATGAAACTTCGGAACAGAATCAGAATATTTTTTATATATATCAGAATATTGTTATTATCAGACCTGTGTTGCATTACTCAATACATTACTGATGCTTTTGATAACAATTCACAAGTTGATGTAGTATATACGGATTTCACCAAGGCATTCGACAGACTTGATCATAATCTCCTCTTGAATAAACTTGCTCGGTTCGGGCTTTCCGACAGTCTATTGATATTCTTCTCATCATATCTAAAAACTCGATCATCGTATGTCGAGTGCTGTGGCGAAAAGTCTACACAGTTTGTTACAAAATCTGGAGTGCCGCAGGGGTCTGTCTTGGGTCCGTTATTTTTTAATATCTTTATTAACGACATTGTGTACAACTTGGATATTCCTTGTCTGTTGTATGCGGATGACCTTAAGCTGTACTCTAGGATCAATAATGTTCATGATTGCATGGCTCTACAATCAGCAATTAATAAAATATTACTGTGGTGTAAAGCGAACAAATTACAATTAAATGTTAGTGTTTTATAATGACATACTCCTTAAAACAGTACTGTACAGTGTACGGTTATACTTTGGGCAATTCACTTTTATCAAGATGCAGTAATTTTCGAGACCTCGGTGTCACCTTCGACAGTAAATTGTCGTTTTCAGTACACGTTCATAATATTGTCAGTGATGCGTTTAAAACTTTAGGATTTATAATACGTAATTCCCATGATTTTAACAATATTGATACGCTTAAACTTTTGTATTATTCCTATATTAGATCCAAACTGGAATACGGATCAGTTGCTTGGAGTCATTTTTATAGTATTCATATTGATAGCTTAGAGAAGATCCAGAGACGTTTTCTCAAATTCCTTTCTTTCAAAGTAGATGGTGTCTACCACGCCATAGTGACTCTGCATCAAGAACTTCTTGATAGATTTGCAGTTATGACCCTCGAAAACCGCAGAGTCACTGCAGACTTAATTTTTGTATACAAAGTAATACACGGTAGTAATGACTGCTCTGAAATACTGAATAAGTTAAACTTTTATATTCCTAGAGTAAACTCCAGACAGAATGCCCTGTTTTCTCTGCCTTTTGCCAGGACTAATCTTCAAAAACATTCTCCTTTATTAAGAATGTGCAGAAATTGCAATATGACTAGTAACAGTATTGACATATTTAACTGCAGTATGGCATCAATAAAGAGGCTCAATTGCTCCCTTGTTTTGAATGAAAATTGATTTCCTGTTTAATGCAAATCAACCCTCATTTTGTTAGATTTTATCTCATTAACATGTTCTAAATGTTTTGTTTCTTGTAACTTACTTAGTTGTTGTTTGTCTTTTTTATTGTTTTCTCTCTTTTTTGTGACCTTCTCAGTCGTTCTTTGTTGCATAATATATTGTATTCTGTATTTGTATTTTGCATGTATTTTGTAAGTCCTACCCTGTAAATGGATATATATCTGTTGGGTAGTGTATGAATGAATAAAATAAATTATATAATAGTGAATCCTTTTATTGGTTATTTTGATACACTTCTCAGTGATATTATAAAAAAATAATAACTAAACACCAAAGAACTAGTCAGGGATAGTTTTGTGAAACCAAGTTTTGTCTAATCAAATATAAAAGTAAAAACACCCAACAAAAAAGACGATTATCTAGACAATGCCCCAAATAAATAGTTATAGACAATAAAATTGTCATTTCTCGATCTTTAATTATTTATTTGTATCTGTTTTTTACTTCATAAATGAAGTACGGTACTTGGATACATAAAATTTAATATATGATTGAGTTCAGAGAGGAATCATATTATCCTGAAGTGAATATAACGTATTAACGTATCAAGGTTCATGACATTACGTGACGTTAGTGACCGATGGCGGCCATTTTAGAATACCGAGTCGTATTAATAAGCAAAATCTGTCATTATATCAGGTGATTGCACAAAAGTTTATTTCGAACGGATGCTGTATCGTTACACTTTGTTGATTTTCAATAGGAACGGAAACTTTCGCTGACCCGCGCCTATCTGATTGTTTCCGGTCGGCATGCGCCTCTCTCCCCCGTCCGCCGCACCATTTACATACATATGGCGCATATTACACACATACTGGTACAAAAGTCTAGATTGCTGCTCACTCTATGCAAATCAAGTTATTTTTATTGTACTAACTACCGCTCCTTTGATCTGATCATAATTTTTTCTGGAGCTATTCAACAGTTGTCCTTATAGTTGGATATTTTTCTGAATATGAAAACGTATCCCATCTTACAAGTATACAATATTATTTAATAGTTGTGGAACAATAATTATAGTTTATCCTTTATACCTTAGTTTTAATAGGTAGTTAATATACATATAAATAATCATAACTAAACTCTGAAATGACTATTGGAAGGAGATGCCGAAAACAACTACTCCACGGGCAATATGCCCCATATATAATTATGTCAATATAATTGATTATATTGATATATAATATATGATATATATTAATATATCATATTAATTATATATGATTATATATTATATATTATATATATAATATATCATATATATATATGATCGTTATATTGATATATCAATATAACGATCTGTCTGTCAATTAGACAATAATTGTCAGACAGGTAGTAGCAAAGACCCAAAGAGGGTACTGCAGTGTATTTCACTGTATCTCGCCACTACAAACACTCTGAAATGACTATTTAGCTATAATTTGAACCTTCCGTCCAAATTTGTTATTGACGTGATATATATACTCGAGGGGCGAATCACTGGGGTATTTTAATGTACAAGCAAGGGGGGGGGGGAATTTCGAAAAAAAATGAGGAATTTTGGGGAATTTCAAGGAATTGCGGGGAATTTCCTAGTATTTTGGGGAATTTCCTAGTATTTTGGGGAATTTCGGGCAATTTTTTGGGTATTTTGGGGAATTTCAATCGTATATGTTTAATTTTTCTTAAAATTTCTACAATCTTTCTTTTGGGTTCAGAACCTTTTGATCTAAAATGGGTTGATTTATTGAATATAAATAAAAAATATAACGATATACGAAATCTCGCAACAAACCATTTATAAATTTGTTATACTATATGGTGTTGTCTTCTAAAAGAATATATCTTACGTTTATTTTATTCTTACTCAAACTGTACTTATCTATCTTTTAAAGGAATATCTTACGTTTACTTTATTGTTAAGCTGAACCCCCAACTCTATTTGTCCTAAAAGAAAAGACTGACTGTAGGTAACATAAGAAAATACTTGTTAAATGTTTTTGTTACATATTTTATTATTTTGTTTTAAATTTGTAATTTATCCATTAAAATGTATCTTTTACAAAAAATGTTTTCTTCATTCTCGTATTTTGTTATATCTGAGGCCCGACCTGAGGTTATACCTAATCCTCGACATTTTATAGTAATATTTTACGTTATATTTTTGTTAGATTTCATTATACTTCTTAAATTACGAAAACATTTTTTCTTGACAGGATTATAGGGTATAATGTCTGTAACTTATTTGTGGTGTATTTTGACGATTCATAGTTGGTTTCTTTTGGGATTACACCACCTGTAAAATAACAAAAAGCAGAAAACCATAAGTATACAAATTAATTATTCAAAGTGTAGTAACAAGGCAAACTTCTAAAGTTTGCCCCAAAAAACCACTGTATTAACGTGTGATAAAATAATATTTGATATATTGACTAAATTTTATCAGTGGTTTTTCAGTTTTATTTATAGGGTATGTCTTAAAAATGTTTCGTGATGGGACAGTTTGTTGGGAATTTTAAAACGCTATGGGGAATTGCAGGGTATTTTGAGGAATTTCGGGGAATTGCTCTGAATTACTATATCCAGAGAATTTCAAACCTTTGGGGATATTTCAGGGAATTTTTGGGGAATTTCGGGGATTTTTCCCTGCAAGGGGAATTTCAGTGTACAAATTTTTTTTTAGTGAATTACCCCTCGTATATATACCTAAATTAGGAACACTAATATTACTTACTTAGTAGCTTCAAAATACAAGATCATTTGTAATAATCGTCGTTTAGGTATTTATAGAAAATATATTTATCAATATCCGCTCTATGCGAAATTAGAAAAAATGCATTTATACTCCGATTATACCTTACCTTAGCGTTGTAAAGCACCGATCTAAGTTTAGATACAGATACCCATTGTTGGGTAATTCGCTTAACGGTGAATGGAAGCTAATTGGTTCCTCAGCGATCGTAAATGATCAATTTTATTGTTTCGTTTCGATTTGGTCGGTGGCGCAGCAATCGGCGATAAGATTGCCTTAAATACGGAAACATGCCCATAAAAATGTAATAAGGCCGCTCGCGAGACATTGCGTAGCGTTCAGTGACATTTAATTAATCCCCAGAAAGCTTTGGAAATAACGTAAAAAGGTATAGTTTTTGTTTCCTAGTAATCAATGTATCAAGCTTGAAACTTTTTTAGGTCCTATTTGCCTACAAACTAGACGTTTTTAACATACCTACATAGAAGTTTTTGGATCAACTGTTTTTGTCGTGTTATACATGTTTTCCTGGTGAACATTTTCTAATGTGGAAACCAATATTCTTTTTCATCAGTCTTTGGTTATGTTATACATGTGTTGTTGTTAAGAAGTTACCCTCAGCACTCAGGCCTCTCGACCTATTGTACCTGCCGCTAATCGAGTTATAGGAAAAGACCCGTGCTATGCCCATAGGCCAACACCTGTTCTACTGGAAGCTCTCTAATGTCCTGGGACAGGAGAAACGCTGCCCCCAGATGTCTGTGCCTCTTCACCATAAGGCAGGCATAGCGACAGAGTACGTGTATGAAGTCCTCCAATAACAATAACCAAGTCGATTTTTTCGACTACCGATCGCCTAAGCGATCACAGTTTGATTGTTCCACGGACGATCGTACTAGTATGAGGTCGAAAAATTGTACTTTTGTTTCTTAATTTATTTAAAATTAATTCTTCAGTAGCGTTTTGCTAATATCCCGTTGTTTTTTTATTTAACATACTCTAATGTCCAGATATTTTCAAACTTTCTTCTATAACAATTAAACTTTTGCTAACTTGCTATTGCGTTCTTCTTCTTTCTAATTCAACTGCCGCAAGTTGGCCATGTTTCCATATTTCCATTTTATATTACGCGCAATTCTCTATAAATTCTGATTTTATATCCTACCTAAGAAGCCTTACGAATACATAAATTATGGTAGCGTCTTAGTGCCCATCAACATCCTCATCATTTTCCCTTGTAATATCTTTTTAATATCTTAATTAAAATTTCACAAAACAAACACAAAATTTACGCAGCGTATACGCTCTCCACCGGAGCGCAATTTTAATATTTCATATTTTCGTTTTTCCTGGAGCTATATATTCACTTAAGCCGTTTGATTGTTTTATAATGCTTGTTCATAGCTGTGTACACATAGTATATGGATAATTGGATGTCGACCATCGCATTTAATGACTACATGATCTCGTAACGATCTTGGAACACGAAAGGCCCACTTGCAACCTATTGGAGTGCACTGTTGCCAGTTCGCGGAACTTTACATCGGAGCGAATAAAAATTAAAGACATTTCATTCATACTCTTAACCATATAGGATAAATATAGGATTTACATCCTCTTAACACCGAAGAAAATAATTGCATTAGTTTCTAGAAAATCTTATCGACACAGTGTTGCCAGGAAAAAATAGTTTTTAAAAGGAACTAATGATTTTTTTTTCACTTATAATTGCATAAGAGGTTTGTATTTTACCGGATAAATTTGGATTGTTTAATGTGAAACTGTTGCGAAGCAATTAGACGAGAAAACTGTCAACTATTAAAAACGCGACACCGAAGGTGGAGCGTTTTTAGGTTGACAGTTTTTCGAGTCAAATTGCTAAAAGGAAAGTTTAGAATTTAAACAATCCAAATTTATCCGGTATCAATACAAACAGTGAGTGTAATTCGGCAGGACAATTTAATGAATAAGAAATTTAGAAACATGAATGCAAACTTTATTTATAAAAAATATAAATAATATTTATTTCAATAACTTGTTGACAGAAATGTCAAACTATTTATTTTGGGAACGAACACCGCGATAATTGATTAAAAAATGAATAAGTGAAAAAACCACTAGCGCATTTGTTACTGTAAAAGTTGCAGGTAACTTATGTCGCTGTCAAAGTGATAATTGCACTGTGGCATATGCGATTTTTATATATAAATTAAATTGTCCGAAGAATTATTATAGTTTACTTTTCTAAAAACTACAAACGCTGAGTGTATCAAATACAATGACATTTCTGGAGGACCGACAGTTAGGCCCATCGTCCACGGTGCGACTGTTTTGAGACAAAGGTTGCAAATCAGTTGAGCTAGCAACTGTTTTCTAACCGCGGCAGCGTAAAGTATAGTGTTGAGCCGCACACGAGTCAATTCAAATGAAACTAGTTTGCAATCAGTCCCAAATCGGTTGTACGCAACTATTTTCCGCGGTCGCAGTTGCGTTGCAGTTTAAAGTTGCCCAGTGCTTACCACGTGTTGTTTGTTTATTTCAAAATGAGTGATGAAGAACTGAACTTAAAATTTGTTCTATTCTATTATAATAAACTTTCTATCTGTCTGGGACAGTTCTTTTGCTGCTACGAAGAGTCTAGAATTTAAATTTTCCCTTATGTATGGAGGGACCCAGTACTCCCTCTGTGCCCTGTTCAGTCTGCGGTATTGATAATAATCAATGATGTCTTCCCCATCTGTTTCTGAATATTCAGAATGTGACATGGTAAAAATTTTCTGCACTGCTACACCAACTCATTGAAACTGATTCACAATGAGTCGCATCCGTGTGCATGCCAGAGTTTCATTTTGGTTGTAAACTGGTTCTAGAGTAAACTAGTTTGCAACCTTTGTCTCAAAACAGTCGCACCGTGGGCGGTCGGCCTAAGGCTCACCGCCCACGGTGCTACTGTCTTGAGACAAAGGTTGCAAATCAGTTGAGCTAGCAACTGTTTTCTAACCGCGGCAGCGTATAGTAGTGTTGACCCGCACACGAGTCGATTCGAATGAAACTAGTTTGCAATCAGTCCCAAATCGGTTGTACGCGACCATTTTCTGCGGTCGCAGTTGCGTTGCAGTTTAAAGTTGCCCCGTGCTTACCACGTGTTGTTTGTTTATTTCAAAATGAGTGATCAAGAACTGAACGATTTTATCGACATTCGATAAAAAGCTATAAACTTTCTATCTGTCTGAGACAGTTCTTTTGCTGCTACGAAGAGCCTAGAATTCAAAATTTCCCTTATGTATGAATGGACCCATACTCCCTCTGTGTCCTGTTCAGTCTGCGGTATTGATAACAATCAATGATGTCTTCCTCATCTGTTTCTGAAAATCAGAATTTGACATGGTAAAAATTTTCTGCACTGCTACACCAACTGATTGAAACTGATTCACAATCCGTGTGCGTGCCAGAGTTTCATTTTGGTTGTAAACTGATTCTAGAGTAAACTAGTTTGCAACCTTTGTCTCAAAACAGTCGCACCGTGGGCGGTCGGCCTTAGTCGTCAACTTGAAAAAATCTATATGCGTTTTCAATCTTTCAATAGATCGAGTAGAGTAATTAATTCCGGAGAGCTAGCAACACCGCTGCCTACTAGGGAGCCGGTCATTTTTCTAGTCCTCTCAGTGGCTGATGAACAGGCCGCTACCAGCTATAATTATCCGCTACTGATGCGTAAATGATTGGCACTAAAAATTGTTTATTTCTCCCGGTAAAAAGTTAATTATCGTCCATTAAAATAAAATTCGCTAGATGGGAGAATAAAATCGCCGCGCCCGTATAATTTTAATTGGATAATTGGTGTCCTCTCGTCAGAGAAATGGCCAGATTTTAATTAACGCAGGTGATCCATCCGTATCTGACTTAGTCTAAATATGCTACGGATTTATTTTCTCATATTCAAATAGACATAGTGTACCCACGATAAAATATATAATAGCAGTGGTTAATATCCTCCACTAAGTGCGCTCTTGGTGTTGAACTAAACGCACATAGTATATATGGTCGATGGCCAGTGGCGTGCGGTTTATGGAAGCGATGGAAGCATCGCTTCCTTATACTTTCATAAGATAAAAACAACAAAAATGTGGTTCAACCTATCATCGCCAATCCCCTGTCTATGATCGAGACCAACCACCAGATACTGACCGGTTTCGCGCTCATTATGCGCTAGTCAGAGTGCCGTAGGTGGTGAAATCGATGAACGATTTTGGGACATGAGTGCCTAATGGGCATCGTGAATGCTAGTAGTGGTGAGAAACACACCGTAGTGCCCTCTTTGGGTCTTTGCTATCCATCTGACAATTAGTGTCAAATTGACAGATATACAGCGACCTGCTTTTCCGCAGGGCGACATTATAGCAGCGAACTCCATTGTTATTGTATTTGAGGAAGACAATCCTATTTATTTGATGTGGCGACACATCAATGGCTGTCAATTTGACAATAATTGTCAGATGGATAGTAGCAAAGACCCAAAGAGGGCACTACGGTGTGTTTCCCATCACTTCTAATACTAGTCATGTGATGTGCTATTTCCAATTTGTCCACTGTATCAAAGTTTACTAAATACACATTTAGTAAACTTTTCATATCTTATAGATTCTTAATTTTAAATCGTCAATAATCATTTTCAAAATTGCTTCCTAAGAAATAAAAACAAGTTTGTTTCAGAAAAAAAAAAAGAAACGGTCCTTCCGGTTTATTTAAAATAGTTAGAACAAAAATTACTGTTAATAGCAGCTATAATGGAAACGTTTTGTAGTTATAGTGCTCACACTAATTAATTATTAAAAACTAGAAGGAAACTGCATGAATATGGGAAGAAATAAACATATTGCTAATGATACAAGTGTGCCAGTTCAAATATGGGACTTATTAATAGATTTATTTTGTCCAAGTGATACTAACTACTCTCGATTTACTTTCGAATAGGAACTTGATTTTAATAACTCGAAATAGAACTTTGAGATCTATAATAAGATCCTGAAGTTGTTGTTTTATTGCCCGAAAATATATCGGAGATCTAAATTTAAACTAAATTTATTCATGCCATTTGTACAAATAACAAACCAACCGGACTTTTTAAAAATACCAAGGTAGCATTTATTTAAATACTCCACTACCTATATTAAGCAGCAAATAATAGTGAGATACCAAGAAATATGTAATGTAAAATAATTAGTGGCCTTTTTGGGTAATATTTTTAATTGTGAAGTTTAAGGACTTACTGCAATAAATACCAGTAAGGTAATTAGTTTATTTTATATTAAATACGAATATAACAGAGCGATTACTATTGATTTGGTTTATGATATGTATCTACAACATACATTGTTTGTATATATAGATAGTTTTCAACTAGTTGAATCATCAGCAGCTTATCGAGTCGATTGCTGGTGGTCTAGAATTTTGGTAATTAGAGTCATGCTTACGGTGACTTTATTTCGGTGGAAACAAGACAAATTTTCATTATAATGTTGAAGAAAATATGTGGGTAAGCTAGGATGGCAGAATACCTTGGACCTGTTAATTTGAAAAGGTGTGAAATGTCTTAGTAAATCCAACGTCTAGGAAACAATTCGCTGCGAACATACATACTAACATTCGAGACGCTATAGCACTGGACGTTTCGCTGGATAGAATCTTTGAGGATAGGGGAAGAAATACAGCGCGTAATGGGGAGATATGCTGCTGCTTATTTATCTATTCTTGTGACAGAAGTATAAGAAAGTTATTAAAATTGCGCGTATAACAAAAAATGATAACAGATAAACAACAAATAAAATCACCAAAAGTAAATGTACAGTAAACAAATAAAGTATTACTCCTCCCACCGTTTCAATGTTTTCCGCCAGAGGGCACACATACATTTTTGAAATCTATAGGCGATTCATTTTAAGATCGGAGCGCCAAAACGGCAGTAACCTATACTAACCTATGGGCCACTGACACTGACGTTTGATATTGTATTCATCAAAGATTTGTTGTCGAGAACTTTAAACCAGGTAAAAAGCTTGTAAAACTATTTTGAAAGGGGTAAGTAGTGATATAAAATTAAAATAGATTTTAATATTTTTCGAGCGTTCAATCTGAAAATGAAACTTAACCTCAAAATATTTAAATTCTTTATTGGACATACGGCATACAAACCTTTATGGAAATAGTCATTCTTAGAGAAAGATAAAGAGCACACACTCTACTTTGCGTTCTTTAGCTTCTTTATCCATACTTGTCTCCTGTAACTCTTTAATGCCCAACTTATAGTTTCCACGATAGCTCCAGATTTTCCCGCTTTTGGAAAAGTATGAAACTGATCTCGGGGTTTTTCTTTGTCCAAGAGGAACAATGACGCTCACAACAATAATGATTCATATCTAATCATAGCAATTAACTAATATAACAACGGATATTTCAAAATTCACAATAGAAATACATTCGCAAAACTGTACCATTGGCCCATGCGTTAGTTGTGCGTGCCGCCAGTAGGTGGCGTATTATTTAGCAAGAATCGCGTATATACTGCAGGCGATTTCCGTTTGTGTTATTTTCTCAAATATGAATACTCTAATACGACATTCTCAGTAACTTAGTCGGTGGGATTTTATGTTAGGCTCAGGTTAATAAAAATGGCATGCAAATTGTTGTCCAAATTAGCCGCGTCGCCAAAACGTGCATTTGCAGCAGGACTGACGTTGACGTCTCGACCATTGGAGCATTGTTTGCCGTAATTCCTCATCGTGCTTGATAATTGTATGCATATGAGTGACGTCATGCTTGTCGTTGCATGTCCTTACGCGGAGCTTACAGAGTTAAGTCATGTTCCTCGAATGGCATTGTCGCGCGCTTAGACACCATTGTTTAAACTTTTCTGTCGGCAGCGCGTCGCGTCCACGTATTCGTACGTACTCGTGTTGGAATCTCTCTACAGAAGTAGATAATAATGACGAAGGGCCGTGGTAACAACTTGTACATAGACAATTTAATTTTTAGTGAAAATTCTGGATAACCGAATTTTTAGCCTGTACCGGGTGGCCAAATAAGAATGGACGCCGGCTGTATCTCAGAAACTACTTATCGTATAACTTTGGGAAAAAAATTTTAATAAGTAAATCGGACAAGAGAAATCGCTGTAAATTATTTTCAAGTTCGTAGGATGACCGCTAGGGGTCGCAATTGCTATGGCCAATCAGAAATTGGGATTTTTCTCAAAAATATGCCGAGTTAAGAGGTATTTTAAATAATGACATTGTAATCTTTGTAAAATTTGCAATCTTTTTCTTGTAATGCACTTTGCTCTATCTTTAAAAATAAAGTGGTGGGGGAAGGTTAAACTTTATTTTATTCAAATAAGGATAACTCCGGTTTGGGTTAACAGAATCAAACGAACTAGGGCTCGTTTAAAAGAGCTTTTCTTACTGAATAATCTGCAGTATATACTGTTCCTGAACTTATTTCACCGTGGTGGCTAGAGGGCGCTGTATGACATCGTAAAAGTTATTGCGCGTTTTCATAAAAATTTTAAATGGCAGGCTATGTCTCTTTTTACATAATTAAATAGAGCACAAAATTTCCAAAAAATCAGCTCAAACCGCAACTTTCTATCTTCTCTCTAACGAACGATATTAAGAGAACAAGTATAATTAGGCTGCCGCCTATATAGGCCTATAATAGTCTAATTAAAAATTATATTAGTAGGCTATGAAACAAAACCTATGTTCCTTGAGTATGTTTTAATCCGTAGTTTGAGTTATTCCAAGGTCTTTCGCTATAGTTCTAGTACTTAGTTGGGGATCAAACTCTATATAAGCTAACACATTAATAATGTTCCCTTCGGTGCGACCTCTGCGTTGTCTAAGGTATACAGTTAGATGAACATTTCCAGTTGTTCACAGAAGGTGAATTACTCGTAGAAAAACTTTTTTATTGGGGTCCCGTCTATCAGGATCTTGTTGCGCATATACTCTCGCAGCAACTGTAGCATTTCTCATTGATTCAAAATAAACTCTTACAATGTCCGATAACTATTCGTTTGTATACATCATTTTGTAAGAAAAAACGAACAATAAACTACAATTATTCAGAATAAACAAGAAAATAACACGAACAAAAACAAGAAAAACCCGTACAATACAAACTTAATAAGACATGAAACGACATTAACTAAATGACATTAACATGTAACTAAAACGTTTTAATATTTTGACGTACCTATTTACCTCTTTTTGTTTCATAGCCTACTAGTATAATTTTTTATTAGACTATTATAGGTCTTATAACTTTATATAACTTTATTTGTTCTCTTAATATCTCACGTTAGAGCGAAGATAGAAAGTTGCGGTTTGAGCTTATGTTTTGGAAATTTTGTGCTCTATTTAAATATGGAGAAAGAGACATAGCCTGCCATTTAAAATTTTTATGAAAACGCGCAATAACTGTTACGATGTCAAACAGCGCCCTCTAGCCACCACGGTGAAATAAGTTCAGGAACAGTATATACTGCAGATTATTCAGTAAGAAAAGCTCTTTTAAACGAGCCCTAGTTTGTTTAATTCTGTTAACCCAAACCGAAGTTATCCTTAATTGAATAAAATAAAGTTTAACCTTCCCCCACCACTTTATTTTTAAAGATAGAGCAAAGTGCATTACATGAAAAAGATTGGAAATTTCACAAAGATTACAATGCCACTATTTAAAATACCTGTTAACTTTTCATATTTTTGAGAAAAATCCCAATTTCTGATTGACCATACCAATTGCGACCCCTAGCGGTCATCCTACAAACTTGAAAATAATTTCCAGCGATTTCTCTTGTCCGATTTACTTATTTGAATTTTTTTCCCAAAGTTATACGATAAGTAGTTTCTGAGATACAGCCGGCGTCCATTCTTATTTGACCACCCGGTACGTTACCAAGACTCGACTGTATACCGTGTGATGATAAAGTTCTGAACAAAATTCATAAAATACGTTCTTGAATCTTTTTAAGAAAATCGCTCGGACACGTCAATATTCTTTTTTTTTTTGCGCAAGAAGTTCTAGAAGAACTTGCCCTAGATCAATAATATAACGGGTGACACAAAAAACGATTAGGCTAAAGTTATACCTATCTTTTAAATAGAACACCCTGTATATTTCTTCATTTTATGTTAGGGCGTTATCTCTAATAATAAAGCAGTTGTGGCTAAAAGAGTGTGCGATAAGCATAGTAAGTTAGAAACAGAACATAAGTTGGTTGCTAAGTTACAGGCGTTACAAAGTATTTATCCAACACACTACGCTTATGTATTATTCTATTAAACAATAGAACTGATATTGAAAAGTGATGATTAACTATGATATAAGCAAGATCTATTGTAGTTTACTAAATTAAATTAAACAGAAGTTTAGGGTGGAATTCTAAGTAAGTGTCTCTTTGCACTTGAGGGAGACTTTACAAAGGATCACTTGAGTTTTCTCTTACAGTCTGCATTTCTGTGAATACTTACGAAAGTAGGTATGCCTTAAATTTATTTTCAAGTTGGTATTCTGTATTTTTCTGAAAAACTATAACCGAAGTACCTATATACTTAGTTAATGTAATAACTGACTCTCATAATATGCATATAATAGTTTCCAGGTTTCCAAGTTTATCTATAAACCTGGAAACCTGTAAACTATTGGTGGCATAGAAATGTTTCACATAGACAGCAAAAATGTGTTTGAATACAATCGAAGTAGAAAATTTACATCTTCTTGGAAACTCCGGTTCATTAAAACTTCTAAGAGTAGTGGGTTTTGATTATCTCTCAAATATTTTTGAAGCACGTGCTCGTAGTAATTCTTCTGATCCTCTGGTTCATCCAAGACCGGATCTTTAAAGAACTCATCGAATTCTTCAATTGTGTTAATAATGAGCAAATCCTCATGTACAATATAATATATTCAAGTAGGTTGTATGCTTGCATACAGTACAAGTTAACACACAATTTATTTAAAACCATAGATAAAGAAAGGTTTCATAAAACAATAATTTTGTGTAAAAAAGGAAGGATAATAATAAAATATCAACGTATCATTACAATAAATGAAAACTCGGAAATAAGATGCACTTAAGGGTGTCCATACTTCCTTTGCAATAAGGATGAATGTGAGTCTTCCGAGGTTCATGAAATACATAATTAAGGCTCCCCCAAACCAACGCGAATTATTTGTGCCGGAAAGTTTGCAGCGAAATTCGTGGCGGAATCCGTAGAGAACCTCACACCAAAGCGAATGTAATCGCATCATATGCGTCATATTTTCAGTATCGAAAAGGTTGATTGCTATTGCTGAAAACGAAAAACAATTTGTACTTGTACTTACATACTTACCTATCATAAAAAAATATGTATACATCATGGGATGAAGAAGAAGCATTTGTGTTGCTTGCATTGGAAGAAGACAATTTAAGGTAAAATTATTATTATTATTTAAAAATAAATGTGTTGATCATATTATGTATCTAACCTTAGGAAGAAAAGAAAATGGGTTCACGATATTAATAAAAAAATACGGGAATCTATGTTATATTTTTGTTACTTTTTTCGAATATTTTTGTAATCGTCATGAGAAAGGTCGTGTAATATAGGATACTTTCGCACCAATTCAATGATTTTTTCCATTTTATTAATTACTTTCTTAGTTAAGACACTGCGAAACTACTACGGATCCGAGAAAGAACGCAGCCAATTGCGAACAAAAACTCTATACGAAATAAACGCAGACAATTCGCAGTCTAAACGAAAAAAATCGTGTTGGTCTGAACTTGCATATTTAACGCAATGGAAACAATATGATGCGAATCGCAAGCGGTGCGAACTTCCGCAGGTGCTGCGATTATACGCGTTGGTTTGGGGGACTCTTTTTAATGTCAAGTGCCAGTTATAACAAAATAAGTGCGCACTCATCCTCAAGTGACTACTATGAATTCGGCGCTAAAATAGTGTTGCATCTTGCTGAAAATACGGTTATAATTTTACGCAAACTTTTACAAAACAGATATTCATAAATTTATTGCTCTCGACAAATTACCTATTGTAGAATCAGTATCGTTACATCTATCGTTCACTAACACATATGTAACCCAACATTTAAACTACCCATAATAATAGCAAAAGATGTAAGTAAATTTTAAGTTGTGATATGGTAACACTAGATTCATATGCGGATATACTTGTATGTACGTACTATTATAGTAGTTCCCTGAAGATGGAGAGAAATAAATGAAAATACATAAAAAACAGTGGTTTACTTCTACTACCAAATAAAAATACGTCACGTATACACATATTTAAACCATCGAAGGAAATTATTTCAGTAGATATACCTACGCATGACATTCTGAAACGTGGCATGCACCAGAAATGCTATCTGCAATATCCTTTTCATTAGACACTTTCAATGCCATAAGGAAATAATCTTTCGATTACTTTATGGAAGCCATATATTTCGGCTGCTTTCGCGCGCTTCCTGGCAAAATAACTTTTCTCTATTATTTCCGGAGTAAGACTAGACTAGAAATTCGTTTATCGAAAGATCATTTCCTTGCGCGAATCGACGCGTCGGACTTTTACATGAGACATAAATGAAATAAAACCATTAGTGCCATATTTCACAATGTATGTTTATTAATATTATTATTTATACTATTTTTTACTTTCTTTGAAAAATATTGGCGCCACATTTCAATAGAAATATGTCACATCGTGTATTGTGGTATTGTAAAACTAGTCGGGATAACTCATTATACGAAGAATTAAGAGCTTGGTTCATATTTATTTATGAATTCTGAAAACATGAAGATCGGATTGGATGTTTCTGTAAAACCATTCTAGTAATTCGTATTTTCTACATGTTAACCTACTTAAAAGTTTCCGTTATAGGAAATTCGATATAGCAATTGTAACAATTGTTTTTAGCTGAAATCTGACGGGTATGTCATGCCAACTCTATAAAGAATGACTCATTGAACGATAGCTTGGTAGATAATTATATTTTCAACGATTTCTTAATGGATAATGGAAAATTGTATCAAAGTTATAACTTCGGCCAAGTTATATTAGTAATATTACAAAATAAAGACTTTCTGGATATCTCAGTTTTTTCAGCTATAAAAAAACTTTCTTTTTAACATTATCTATTATATTGGGGGCACTTCCAACATCGCATCTTATACTCCTCGAAATCAATGCAACTGAAGCGCCCTATAATCTATGTTGGTGATTATACAGGGTGCGGCAGCATAACTTCCATTTTTAAAATGCGCTCCATTCAGTCGGTTGATGTCGTAGCGGAGCGCTAGTGGTCTCGTTCGAGAAGCGGGACTATAAAGTTTTGTCCAGACACAGTTCAGTCGCCATCATGCGTTGGAACGGTGAGGAGCGTGCTTTTGCCGTTGAGGCCTACTTTTCGAGCGGATGTTTTGTGATCGCAACCAAGCGCGCCTATCGTAATCGCTTTAATTTAGCCCCGTTGGGTCTTGTCCCGGACCGGAAATCAATTGTTCCTGGGTTACTATGTTCAGACAAACTGCAAGAGCGACAAGACGAAGAACTGAAGTCCCTCGCCCCATTAGATCACCTGAAAACATTGAGGCAGTGAGAGTTTCAATGTTGCGATCACCACGGCGTTCTGCGCGCAAACATGCGTCTGCCCTTGGACTTTCCGATCGTTCTGTGAGGAGAATTCTTCATTATGATCTTCATTTCCATCCTTACAAGATGGCGATTGTGCAGGAACTTTCTGCACGTGACTTCAATTCTCGGAAGAACGCGTGTCAGGTTCAGATTTGGCCCCTTGTGATTTTTTTCTATGGGGTTTTTTGAAATCCCGTGTTTATGTGAACCGTCCAAGGACCCTACAAGATTTGAAGACCAATATCCAGGAAGAAATTGCCAACATAACGCCTGCTATGCTGTCAAGAGTCATGACAAACGTCAGAAATCGGTTTACTCAGTGTATGGAGAATGGGGGACGTCACCTGTCTCATTTGATCTTCAAAACTATGTAAAACAAAACTTTAGGCATGCGCCTACATTATAAAAAAACAAATAAAAATGTTCTGATTCATACAATGGGTTTTATTAAGTTTTGAAAAAATGAAGTTATGCTGCCGCACCCTGTATTTTGAAACTATATTTTTTGCGTGTTAATCTACCAATCTACCCGAAATAACCTATTTATCTCAATTTCGAATCCCATTTCCACACGGTCTGCGGTTACAGATAGACCATGACGAAACCGGCTGCATATGGAATATGATTAATAAACGACGCAATATCGCCGTTTGAACATTGTTTTGTCTTGCAGAGCAGAGTGATGTGCGCCATTGTTGGGCACACGTAAGCAGCAGATTTTTACTTTGATATAACGCTGCTCGGTCGACTGGCCACCAATTGTACGCTGCCTATTATACGCCCACAAGAGAATATTACCAGCTTTTTTAAACGGTCTTGCATGGATGAGTCGGACGTATTTGATGCAACATTTCCATGCTGATGAGATCAACGAGGTATGGTGAAACAATCGGCCTTTCTAATCCTGGAAAATTTAATACCAATATCTGTATCGGTAGAAATACGTTGTACATGATGTTCCAGTTGCATGCAGACACTTGATGTAGAACTAGAGGCAAATAAAATGATCTTGACATAAGTCGAAACAAATTTTAGCAAGGAGCCATTGCAATGAGCTGTAATAAAAAAATATACATTTTTGCACGATCTTTTTCTGTTCACTTACCATGTTTGTTTCTACGACAGCAGGATACGCTTACTAGTTGCCAAGGCTAACAAAACGGTAAGTATTCCCTTACTGTTCTAGAACGGTAAGTACCATAGACATAAGAAGGGGGAGACAGAATTGTTTACATTTTACGCCGATCAGACATCGTTTTCAATAAAAATCAATGATGTAAAATCTATGCGGATTGCCCTAGATCTACCGCCGGTGTTTGAAAGTGAAGAGTATATTAATTATATTTATCTGAATTTTTTATGTGTAATTAAGAAAAAATAATATACTAAATATTTATCTGTGTTTTTTAATTAAAATACATAATCTATACTTTTAAAATTATTTATAATTTTCTAATAACATAAAATTATTATCGTGTTAGGGAAATACTATGGCAATGCTGTACGGCTGTTTTGCTATCAAATGACGCTCTTATGTCAAAAGATGACGTTACAATGTTGCTGTGCTGTGTTTGTGATCTTTTGGGATTTTTTATTTATTTGGCAGTAGAGGTATTTAGAGCCTTTTATAATCAATCTACAATAGTTCAACAGTGCGTGGTTTGTAAAAAAGTCGACTATTCTAACCCCGGACTGGTATTTCGGCGGTAAGTAAGGTTATGTTTTTTTAGCGTAAGCAGTGGTGTTTTTAACTAAATTTTAGGTAAATTATTGCAAAAAATATTTATCTGTTTTGTATCAAATTTTTGGAATTACAGCATTTTAGACCGAAAAATGATGTAGTAGCGTTGTAATAAAATTATTGTCCAATTCCAGGCTGGATTTCCAGTATTTAAACAGTAAATAATTTTGTTGCAACTATTTGAAATGCAGAAAAATAAACCTATTAGATGTTTGTTATATTTTAATACAGAATATTATTGTTGTAGCTTTCCTGTTAATCCTGAGAGCAGACAAATGTGGATTTTTTAGTGGTTGGAAAAGCTTCCTGATGGAGTTTGGCATATAAATAATACTGTCAATGTAAATGTTTAAACAAATCCAATAAGATAATACAGAAATTCAAGCTATGAGAGATAAAGTAAAGAGAAAACTTGATCATTGATGATATTGATAATGAATGATTTGCATTCATAAGCTTTTCAGTCAAGAAATGAAGAAAAGGTTTGATAAGAAAAAGAAGTGTTACTCACAAAAAGTGATCTTGTCTTTGAGCTAGTGCTGTTACAGACGGCAAAGAGGTAACTGGAAAATTAAAATATGGCGGGCTGTACAAGGTAACTACAGCTACTGGGAAATAATAGTTAGGAAATTATTCCGTAAAAAGGTATTAAAGGTTACAAAAGGTGTATGGTTGTAAGTAGCAGCAGATAGTTTAAAAAAAATAGATAAATAATTTAGACGTTAGTTCTGATAGTGACTTAAATAGCACAGATGAATTGATTGATTTGCTAGATGTTGAAACTATTATTTTATGTGAAAATTAATCCGTTTATTAATTATTAAATTTTTCTGCTATTATTACAATTAATTGGACATGCCATAGAAAAAAATTTTATTTAATTGTTTATTTTAATAATTCAAAGCTGGATAATGCCGATGTGTTCCTTTAAATGTTTAAGGATATGTATTAGGTAAAAGTTTATAAAAATAGATACGAGGGGGAATTCGTGAATAGCGCCCACAAAAATAAATATTTTTTTATAGTTGTATAAACATCCAACTATATTTTTGTGGAATGACTGAGGCAATAGTGTATAAATATTAGTGTTTATAAGCTTGGAAATTTAAAGCTGTTGAATAATAATAATAAGGAAATTAAATAATAAATTATATTGATAATGAAATATTTGCATTCATAAGGTTTGCAGTCGAGAAATGTGTGAATAGCGCTTGACTGCCATACAATAAACAAAAGGAAAACCTACAGTAGAGAAATGCGTTTATAGCGCTCTACTATGCAGAATAGTTTCTCAAAAATCATTCATACCTATGTCTTTTAAAATGTTACAGGTAGCATCCGTTTAGGCATGGGCAAAACTTTCTTCGGTGCAATAGAAACACAGGAAGGCCGAATATTAGGACCAGCTGTGTCAAGACCAAGGACAATGAATGAAACACCATTATAAGTGTTTTGAATTGTTTATATAACATTCTGCTGAGATTTTAATGATTTTGTAGTGTATTGAGAATATATAGGTCCAAGCAGTAATATATGTCTTATTTGCTCCCACACAAATCTAAGTTCTAACATAAATAAACCTTTAAATTAAAACTTATTGTAATGATCCCTAGAAAAAACTGCACACCACTGGTAAAGATAACATCGGACGTGGACGCCTAGGTTACAGTATTGCCATTTTATAAACCCATCTCCTTCCAACTTATGTACAAGTGTGAAAGTGTGTATGATTGTAAACAAATGGTGTTTTTCTAATGGAATGTTCTGTCTCCCCTAGTATTATATGTCTATGGTAAGTACATATTTGCCAAAATTGACATTTTGACTGATTTAACAGAATTAAAAGAAAGATGTATTTTTAAATCTATTTATTGGATGTTGAAATTAAATGTGCAGTTTGTACAATTACTTACAGAAATTGGAACAAGTCTTTCTTAGTAAACACACTGGCTCTTTTTGATAGATAAACCACGTTTTTCCGTTTGAGGTAACCAATTAATGTCGAAAATTTGGAAACGTCAAGCTAGTCATGTACCAAAATTATACTTTTTTATATTGAATGCTCTGCCCATAAGCTCCCTGGAGCTTTTAATTTTCTGTTTCTTTGGACAAAGTACGCCACCATAACTTTCACGCTAATTTGTTGCTTTTCTGTCTCACATCATTTCTTGAAAATCTTGTATGTATTTTTATATCGTTCCTTTGATTCCTCAGGAATTAATGTGGAATATCCAACAGTCCACGCTTCTTCTAAGTTTGCATCTATGGACGAGTCGCTTATTTTACAAACACTTTGCTGTTTTAAATTCTCGTAAATGTAATAACGCTTCGTAAAATTTGAGAAGTGTCAATTGCTGATAAATAAACCATAGCTACCAGTTCCACGTTCCACAATTGTCAATTTTGTCAGTTAAGAAAGCCGTGACTGAACAATAAACATCAATAGATTTCAAAAATCTTGCTTTGCAAATTTATTCAAAAACGTCATTTTTGACATAATATAAAAAATTAAATACGTATGTATAATTTCGTTTTAATTTATTGCGATCGTGCAAAAAATAGTATAAGCATCACGAACGTTAAGGGTTATACCGTTCTTATTCTTAATATACTACATATTTGTTAATGTAACAATGTAGGTATTTTAAGAAAACTAAAAACGTGGCCATACTTATGGCTAGACTATTAAGTAATCTGGATGTTTCTCATACAGTGGCGTCGCGATAGTTTTTAGAACGGTTGGGCCAGTATTGGGCATGGTGTTCTGAAAATGGGCCGAAATTTTTGGGTTTATTTTTCATTCAATTAATAACATTTTATGTTTATGAGTGTATTTTTTCAGGCTTAGACATGGTGGGCCAAAGGCAAGATCCCTAAACAAGTAGGTTACCTCAGTTTCGAGAAAAAATTCTATTGGTTAGTTTGAGGTTACGTCATCTGGCGTCCAGAAAGCAGCAAAATTTTAATATGATTACTGGTAAATATTGCATTTCATGATGCTTAAGAGTATAATTTTACTATAACAGTTTAAAATACATGTATTGTATACATGTATACTTAATGTATACATAACAAAACGTTTTACAGGTAAACATTAAACCGTAAAATCAATAAAAAATACATAACACAACTACAAACTTTTATGTGGACCTCCTAGATATGGTAGGTATATATGTGTATATTAACGATGTAGATATGATATGAATAATCTATCAAATTCAGAAATCAATACTAGTAGGTATAAATTAGTTATTAGTGCAAAATACTTATATCATACAATTTCAGAACTTTAAGAAATGACATGAAAATGTATATATAGTTATTTTGTCTTGTACGGATTGTAAATGGTTTCAAAATAATAGAAACGAAGAACTGCAATAATCTATTAAGAATAATACATTTTCTTATTCACTTTTAATTAAGTTTTAGGTATAACTGCAGATATTTTATTTTTATTATGTAACTCAAATTATATTTGATTCATTATTGCATTCACAACTGGATTTTTCGGAAACCTGTGATATAACACATCTTTGTTCAGAGCTTTGGTAATTTCCAGACTATTATGGCATGTAGCAACAGCACATCGACACCCTTGGCATCTTGGTGAAAGATCAAATTATTTTATATTTTCATCCTACATAAAACATTACAGCCTCGGTCACTTTAAATAATGAGATAGCCCAAGAATTTGAGGCGGAATACTTTCTAAGTGAAGGACAACGTAATTTGACAGAAATTATTGCTGGTTTACTTACCTAAGTGCTTATTTATTAATCTATTGTAATTCTACACTTGGTTCACAAAACAGGATCAGGATTGACAGATTATTCAGTTCTTGTCAAATTTAAACACATTAGGAAATTATGAGAGAGACAATGATGTGCATAAAAAGAGTGAGAAGCAAGGTCGCCAGATGACGTCGCTCATCCCGGTGTACACCGCAACACCCTCTCCTACAAACATAGAACTGAGGTAACCTACTTGTTTAGGGATCTTGGGCCAAAGGATGGGCCAAAACAATTTTGGGTGGGTCGTGGCCCACTTGGCCCACCCTCTGGCCACGCCACTGTTCTCATGTAATAGTTCAATCGTAATGGTTCAAACAACAAAGAGTATAGTGCATACACATTATTTTGGAATAATAGTTCGTAAGCTTTCAGGCCGGTATCAGATGAATGATGTAGATCTTTTGGATTCTTCTGTCGTGGTCGATGCTTCACAGACGTTTCATCCTTAATCGATGGCATCTTCAGTGATTCACGTATCGCGATTGCCGTTGATCACGATATGAGAAGCATAGAAAATGCCATATGTTAAGAATAAAATGTCTGCGAATAAGGAAGTATAGTCTATGGTAGAAGAGCCCAAAAGAGCTAAGCCATTTATATTTCGGAATAGTTCAATGCTGTAGAGGAACAGTAGATACTGAAATGTCATAAGATCATTATAAGTATACAAATAATACAAAAGAAACCAAATAAATCCTGACCTAAAGTGATATGGAACGTAAATTAGATTTAGTGACGTTTTAATTTATGAAACTGCATTTCGAAGCCTTTGTATTCAAATATATTATCAGTATATATGAATAACGTCGCATATACGAGGTTACAAACTTATTTGCACTATCGTCTCATTCCAAAACTCATTTGAAAAGGTATATACCCACCAAATACAACGTTGTTCAACAATATTGTTCAATTCACTATCAATTAAAACACTTCCTGAATATTTACAAAGAACTTTTACATACTACAACATACCTAATATAAGGGTAATAATTCAATGTATTTTTAATCCATTATTACTGGAAGAAATCCAATCAAGAAACCATGGTAATATTATATGTGCCAATACCTACTTATTTGATAGTAACGATGTGACTGAAAATACTAATAAACATGTAAATTACAGAGGAAACATATAAAAACTTCTGAAAAATGGATAAATGTGCACAAATCAGATATGCTTGTGTGTAGGGTAGAAACATGTTTATTTGTTAGGGCTGCTATTACAATTTTGAGTGAACGCGTTTTGTAGGGAGTAATATTTTAAGTCATAGTAGTTCTTATCATCTTATACATCAATCATCTTATACATTACCATTGATATTTGTTGTCAATGAAAAGGTTAGTTATTAGCCTCAGCGTTTTTTCCTTATCACATTTTTTTATATAAATAGTCTTCATAATATATCCAGCGGAATATATTATACCATTTGCTCATGCTTTCCCTAAACATAAATGCCAAAGGTTTGATTGACTAGAAATGATGATATGGGTTTTTAATCTGCCCTTTTAATTATCGGTTTTAAGGATCTTCATGATTTTTAATCATGGTATAATGATTCCGAGTTTTTCGTGACTATCTCTTGATAGTAAGAGCAAAGAGTTTAAATTAGAGTGTCTAAAGGTATTTTTTGTAAAACATAAATCCTTTCCTAAATACAAAAAAATGTATATGTCATCAATGTTGTTCAACGTTCAACATATTTAACAGTTTATAAGCAACAAATTGTTTGCTGCATGTATAGGTCCACATAGAAACAATATTTTACTGCTTAATACAAATATTGTAATTTATTTATTTATTGAAACTATGCCCAAATCGGACGTTTCAAAAGATATATTTGTTTAAATAATGCAGTCTGTATTTGACAAATCTTATTCGCGCAATAATCTTATCTCGGACTTGCAAAAGTACGACAAACATTGAATAGCAGAGGTGTGACCACATTTCGACGTTTGGTGGGCTCGAGCCCAGTGTTTGGTTTGGTTGTTTGCCGCCCAATTATTGAGACGTCAAACAAGAAAACGTTAGCATGACCATTCGATTGTTGACCGAGCAAACACCGCTATGTAATTGTCAAAGAATGCCGACGACGGGTGTTTACATTTCGATGGGGCCCAAACTTCGGCGTCAGGGCATAATATTGTTTTCTGGAATATGTTGTTATGTACGGGTGGGTATTATCACTGCTCAAATAAGAATTATTGTTTTAAGGCAGGAAAAAATTCGAATAAGGTATATCAACAGTTTATGCCTTATACATAGTGATTTTTAATATTTAATAACACTTTTTATGGAAATATATGACTAATTGCGGATATTGGTTAATTATCATAAGGACCTGATTCAATAACGGAATATTTATTTGAAGGACATGCCCAAAACAACTACACTACGCACTGGTTGCCCCTACTGGCATTGCATTACTACGACATCTCCACGAAAGGCGCCACCTCTTTCATCGAGACCAACACGAAACGTAAATTTATACGAAAACCACCTAAACTAAGTTTTGGTTCATTTATGTACATTCGCCGTAATCATAGATGAGAGATTGGCGGTGTTAGGTGCCGTAATGTCACGTGACCTGTTTTAGTTCAACTGGCGCTAGTGCCTCCATGCGTGGTGACCTGCGCAGAACGTCATAAACTCTGTGCCAAATTGCTCAGAAGAATCAAACACTCTCTTTATTTTTATATGCCTGTATGCAACAGCGGCATATTTACTAAATTTTGTGTTTTTATATCTCAGCATTAAAAGTACTGTTACGAGTGCCATGTTGCAATTGGAATGACAAGTTTTACCAAAAATTTAATTTCCAGTATACCGGGTGTTTCACATAAAAGTCCTCAGCCTCGTATCTCGGCAACGGAAAGATATATTTTGATTTTGAAAAAAACAGATGATAGAGTTCATCTATGCTTTCGTCACGGAGTTGAAGTTGATTGTTTTTCAAAGCAAATTGGAGATGGCGCTGAAGTCGAAAGAAATTTTTCGGTGGCAGGAACTTTGCAACAAGGTTTATCTGATACTTCGTTCAATTCTAAACAATTTTTGTTAAATGACTATTTTTCAAAAACTTAATAGTTTCAGAGATATCGGGCTCTTTATTTGGTGAGGCCCAAACTCAAGCGTATTTTAAAGTTTCGAATTATTACTGTATACAATGAAACAATAATTATCCAAGTCAATTTAATAGCTCTTTTAAAGAAATAGTGAAATAATATGTATTTCTGTATAATATGGCAAAATTTTTTTAAATACCTAATTCATTTTGTATAACAAGTAATTCATAATTATTTGTACGTTTATCCTAAAATAAATCCTGAATGTATAACGAAACTTCATCACAGTAGGTTTTGATTAGAAGGAAACAAAATGAAATACATGTTATTTCACTATTGTAAGTACTAAGTTGGGACGCTCAATAATTTTCGAGAAAATTGAGATTGTTTGTTTTAAGTGATATCTGTTTTTCACCCCCTAGGACCCATTTCAAGTCATTAATTTTTATACTGAGTAGTCTATATGAGATGCTTATTACGTGTACCAAAGGAGAATTTGGGACGCTCAATAATTTTCGAGAAAATTGAGATTGTTTGTTTTGGGTGCTATCTATTTTTCACCCCCTAGGACCCATTTCAAGTTATTGATTTTTATACTGAGTAGTCTATATGAGATGCTTATTACGTGTACCAAAGGAGAATTTGGGACGCTCAATACTTTTCGAGAAAATTGAGATCGTTTGTTTTGGGTCCTATCTGTTTTTCACTCCCTGGGATCCATTTCAAGTCAATGATCTTTATACTAAGTAGTCTATATGAGATGGGTATTACGTGTAGGTACGTACCTAAGGAGAAGTTGGGACGCCCAATAATTTTTGAGAAAATTGAAATTGTATGTATTGGGTGCTAGTTTTTCACCCCCTGGGACCCATTTCAAGTAATTCATTTTTATACTGAGAAGTCTATGTGAGATGGGGATTACGTGTACCAAAGGAGAAGTTGGATAATTATTGTTTCATTGTATAAGGTAATAAATAATTCGAGACTCTAAAATATGCTTGAGTTTGGGCCTCACCAAGTGAAGAGCCCGATATCTCTGAAACTATTAAGTTTTTGAAAAATAGTCATTTGACAAAATTGTTTAGAATTGAACAAAGTATCGGATAAACCTTGTTGCAAAGTTCCTGCCAACGAAAAATTTCTTTCGACTTCAGCGCCATCTCCAATTTGCTCTGAAAAAAATCAAGTTGAACTCCGTGACGAGCCATAGATGAGCTCTATCAACTGTTTTTTTCAAAATCAAAATATATCTTTCCGTTGCCGGGATACGAGGCTGAGGAATTTTATGTGGAACACCCTGTATAGCGCTGGCGTGCCCAACTGTGGTTTTTCTCATGCTCGCCCATGTTTAAATTCAGCATTTTTTGAAAACTCTATACTGCTCTTCAACCATATACAATACATGTCAATTACGGAAAAATATGGAAAATCGAAATATTAGGATTTCTAGTAAGTCCTAATGTATTTATTTACACTAAATGAAAACTAAACTGTTTATCAACAAATATAAACTAACGAGTGATATATGCTGATTGAAATGAATTATTATTACATAGATTAGGATAGGTTACTTTGTCCACTGTAAACTAATTTTATAATTTATAACTGACATGATTACAACAGGTGTTGACACCAACATGAAAGAACAGTAGGCTGATATTGGGTTTTTGTTGTATGAAAAGGTTATTTATTGTAGTATTTAATCTTCTACAGGAGAAATAATGACAGAGCTGGTGAAATACAGATATATTTCAATAAATAACCTGACAGACATGTCAGCCAAAGAAAAGCATATTTCAGCGGTTACCTGAAAACAGTAGTTTCGTAAAGCTCATAAAGACAAACCAGTTTTACAGTGATGAAAAAAAAAAATAAAAGTATAATAATCTTGTAGGTATATAATTTATAATAATAATAATTTATATCAGAGATTAATAAGATATTTATTTATACATATACGTATAATAACTTTTACATTAGTAAGACGTATATTTTCATAAATTAATTCTGTAAATCTAAAAAAGTATAATTAGGAAACATTCTGTTGTTATAAATCGAAAGGCTGACCGTAATGAATGCCGTAATGAACGAGAATAGCTGAAGTTTACACGCATAACTCAAGAGACCTCATTAGGAAGTCACTAACCAAATTATAGATCAATAAAATCCGAGTTTAATTAGCTATGGACCGCACAAAACCACGAGAACGGGCCGAAGGCAATAATTTCAAGTCGGGAACCCTCCGTAATAGGCCAGGAGCATTTTCTACGAACCTCAGCGGTTTACATACTGATTACAGAAAAACTCGCAGAAAAATATAGATTTCGCACTTAATATAATTGCCTATATTAACTACTTCATCTTTGTACAATGATGTAGGTGATAAAAAAGTCTACGGTTAAATCGTTTCTCGGTCTATTATTCGCCTAAAAATTTTTATTGGCAAACAAAAATCGTGTTTTTTACGATTACGGAATACCGTGATGGTTCAGAATTACATAAACTATAATTTTTCTTCTACGCAATGGCCGCCAAATACTTAGTGAATTTAAGCGTCTTTGAGGTGTACCAAGTGTTCCAGAAGTGTACGCAAATCAACTATCAAACACTTCAAGCCATAACGTAAATTGATTCAAGCTCTACATAATATATTGTAGCAAATAGAATAGGTATGGTTTTTTTTTAACTTATCTTTGCCTAACCAAAAACTGATTTCTCACACTGGAAAAAACTAAAAAAAAACACAGGGATACACATTTTTTTACAGGGATAAGTCAAAAAATGTATCGAGAGATAGATATATTGTGAATAAAATTACTCAAATATTATGTCCAATGAAGTTTTTTTTAATTTTCCTCTTACCTTATAACCTGGGTTACCGGTTAGGTAACTATAACAAAGGAATAACTATTATTTAAAGGAATATGTCTTAAACAATTACTATGCGTGCTATATGCACCCCCATCCACTCCTATTGAATTACAACAGTAGGTATATCCTGTATAACCTCAACTTATTGTTTTTTTTAATATATTTTTCTTTTTGATAGTTTTTCATCTACAGGATTTGAAATACGAAAATATTAAAGAAGTATCTATTCAGGTACATTAAAAAAAATATTAATTAGGGTTACATATCTACCTTTCTACTGAATTTTTTTAGAAAAATCATTTTTTAATATTTATGTTTTGAATTTTTTACGGGTAAAACCGAAATTAAAGCAGTCTTCCTTAGCTTAATTATACACATTTCTGCTGCCGCCATCTTCAGATATGTCTCCTGGCAAATGATCAGAAGGTCTTGGAAAAACAATTGTTAAATTACAAGAAAGGTACCTATGAAAATTAATATTATTTGAAATAAAAAGAAATATTTAACTACCAATGTTCTGATTATGGAAATAGATACAGTTTTCGAAACTACACAAAAAAGTGTTGTTTTGCATCTTCCGCAACTTTTATAATAATTATCTGTTTTTTTCGTTATGGTTTTCACTATGAGAGTTCCATATTCGGTTAAGTAAAACTAGGTTTTTAAAAACCAACAATCCTGATCCTGACATACCTTTTGACAGAGGTTTACGTTTAATATTTTTATATTTTACCCAATAAAAGGGAGAATATGGTCAAGATATATACATATCTATGCGTAAAACCGAAACATACATCTAGAAGGTATAATGGAGCTGATGGTTAGGATAGGAATTCACTTCCTAGGGTCTCGCAGGGGCTCGATAATTGATAATCGAGTTTAGCAGGGTTTAACCTTGCTAAACTCGAGTAGCCCGTCATGACAGATTCAACATTTATCTCAATTCATGCTTCTATACTGTTTTAGTAGATGCCCCAGGTCTATAACCGGTCGACGGAGAATACTGTCTGTTCTGACAGCGTATGAGGCAACTCGAAATATCGGTGACATTAGATAGATAAAGATATGGAACTGTGGACTCACCTTTGGTAATGTTTAATCTAAGTTGCTCTTTTTCCCACGATGCGAAAGACGCTTTGAGCGCCTCGGCCATCGTTTTGTTCGTGCCCGGCGTCAGTGGCGGTACCTGCGTCGGGATATCTGCAAAATTAAAGAAAATGTAAATGCCTTGAAGTTCAAGGGGGAGAGATAAAACATTGTTTCCCACTAAATGGGAAAGTCGCTCACATAATTGATAGACGCACTAATTGCCCATTGTACACAATAATTTATATAATATATTAATATTTTGGAATTTATTCTAATTACTAGGAGGACTTGCTCACTATTAGATCCTATTTACTGAATATTACAATGGAAATTGTATGTTTTTGAAAATAGTAATCGTAAATGTGTTGGATTTCGACTGAAAGAGCTACAATTTGAACAAACATGATTTGTATACAGGGTGTCCACCTAGTGCGCGTAAGTCCAATATCTGGGTTAATAAAAGAGATGACTTAATTTTTTTTTCTACAGGGTTATCTAATATCCCGAGCTGCACAAAATGAAAATATATTTACATATTCAGGGTGTTCAGTTTTTCCTGGACAGGTACCAACTTCGTTTTTCTAAATGGAAATATATCTTTTTTATTGCTTTTTCGAACTAAACCCTTGATTTTAGTAGGACTTTCATCAGCCTTCCCTATACCTAACTTAAACTGTTTTTGAAATATTGACGGGTGAATATTGACATTTTTGCAACTTTGACACCCTGTAAAATCTAAACGGTTTGAGATCAAGCAAAACGGTTTGCACATTCCTATCTTAACTTTTCATAAGCTATCGTTTGATACTAATTTCAAATTTATACAGGAATAAAAAATTTTCAAAATTTTCAGAAAATTTTACATTTTTGGATAATTCTGAAATTAGTACCAAACGATAGCTTATGAAAAGTTAAGATAGGAATGTGCAAACCGTTTTGCTTGATCTCAAACCGTTTATATTTTACAGGGTGTCAAAGTTGCAAAAATGTCAATATTCACCCGTCAATATTTCAAAAACATTTTAAGTTAGGTATAGGGAAGGCTATGAAAGTCCTACTAAAATCAAGGGTTTAGTTCGAAAAAGCAATAAAAAATATATATTTCCATTTAGAAAAACGAAGTTGGTACCTGTCCAGGGAAAACTGAACACCCTGAATATGTAAATATATTTTCATTTTGTGCAGCTCGGGATATTAGACAACCCTGTAGAACAAAAAATTAAGTTATCTCTTTTATTAACCCAGATATTGGACTTACGCGCACTAGGTGGACACCCTGTATAGTCAATTTTTCTAATACGTCGATGATAAACATTTTTTAAGATGCATAGGTACACCATATACTTCTATGCGACGAGAAAAAAAATACCATAGGCGCTATTCGTTCTTAAAAACAGTGAAATCCTATAAGTATTAGCTTTCCTCATGTGCTTGCGCGAATAAGAGACATACCAGTGATACTTCTGCCTCAAAAAGTTTTTGAGATATTTAAAAAAAAGGATATTTTATTATAACAACTTTTTACGCTCTATTAAATGACGTACACAGGTCTCTAAAGTAACGTTTCGTCTCTACAGAACTATTTTTATCAACCTTATTTTTTCTAATTCGATAACATTAATATTTTTACATCACTTGACATCATTTTTCTTTGTAAGTTCAATGATGTACTATATATGCTATAGTTTATTTAATATTGCCTGAACTGTTCATTATTATTATTTTATTTATTGTTGTTTTGTTAATTATTCCTTATTTTTGTTAAGTAGGTAGCTATTATTTATTGTTAATAACGGGCATTTTGAGGCAGATTATTGGTCACCAAATTGCGTAACTTTGCCTCAATTTAACCTAGATAAATTTACTAACATATCTCGAACGGTGACCTCTTTTACAACGGTCCAAGGTTCCCAGAACTTTTAAGAATCTGAATTGCCTGACTTTCCGGGATTTTCTCTGACCTAAAATGGACGTTTTCCAGATTAGATATTACTCTAGGAATATCTACATTTTCACAGAAAAGTCTGCTTAACTGATTTAAAAATAACACAATTTGGAAACTAATTCAAAGCTAATGCGGGAAAAGAAAGCCTAACTATTATTTTTTTTTGGCATTTTGTGGAGTAAAATAAACTCACAACAAAACCTGTCAAAATCAATCGAATGTTGAATTATACACTAACCGATTGCCAATGAAATTGTTGGATATAGAGAGGTAAAGGTTCGAATAGGTTTTGGATAGTGAGGATCAAATTATGTGGTCAGCTGATGATTGCCAAACGAGGTAATTTGTCACATGATTAGAGGGCATTTTTAATTATACCGAATACCGGTGGGTTATATTCCAGGATTTTAACTAAGAATAACCCAAATTCCAGGTTTTTCGGAATTTTATATTTAAATTCCCTGATTTCCAGGGTCAGTTTTGCAATTCTCTGAAATTTCCAGGATTTCCAAGGTCGCTGGGAAACCTACGGTCACTATAATGCGTATGTAATTTTTAGACAGGCATTATAACATTCCAGAGCAATAATTAGACATGTTCTTGATATTGTGAAAAATTATTTAACTAATATATAACAGTGAAATATTAAATTATCACCTTTTTGTTTGTTAAAAGTTTGAGTTGAGTCTACAACTGTCCTATTTTTGTTCACCAATTAAATGTAATGGACGATAATGAAGGACATCTGTAATAAACAGTAGAAAATTAAGTATCCTCTATAAATTTCGACGTTAACAATGGAGATGACACAAAAAAATACAATACAATTCAGTCCTCGTAAATTGTGGTAAATGAAATCACAAAAGATTGTCTCTATTAGGGCTTTAATTGATCTTTACTGGAGTGCTTCCATGAAGTGGCATTGGTTTCAAGTATGGGGGCCTCTTTATTTCCTAAAAATACAGACGAAATAAACTACAGTTTGTGATCGAAACACGTTTTCGTTGTGTTAGTAATATATTTATAATTAGCAACGTTTAAGTTATCAGCGATTTTGAAGAGGTTACTTCCAGTACTTGTTATAGTAATGAGATAAACAAGTCAAATTTGGAACTACTTGTCAATCATACTTATATCAATATTTTAAATCATAAATTTATTATTCTATTTTATTTCAAATTTTGATTTATCAATCCTTAATTGACTAGTTCTTAGCAGAAATATAATAATTGGATAATATAATTAAGGATGTCCGTGTTTCGAGTGCCATGAGTATCAAGATTATCTGAACCGATACAAAGACGCTTAAATTAGGGTAAAGTTTGCCATTTCTAAACCTGATGAATAATTTGAAAAGAAATTGGACATGCGTCTGTTAGTTTTGGGGATATGACAATAAAATGGAAAATAAAATTTTTTTTTTCTTGGTTAAATTGAAAACCCTTGTAAAATGCTAAATTACAATTTGTACGCGGCTTAAGATGTGTTCAATCGTTTGCCGTAGATACTGTTAAGTTTCTTACGAACTCCGGCTACATATCTATGAAGTTTAGGAAATACGTCCGATCTAGTTGCTACCTTTTCCGGATAATCCTGCAGATAAGCTACTGCACTTATTTCCGTATTTCGTTGCGATATATAATAATACATTTCAAACATATCCCGCTCTTCTTCGTTTAAAAATACCATTTCTTGAATTACTGCTGATTAGAGCAGTGCCAACATGAAAAACGCTTGAACGTTAATACTGCCTGCCGAATAATAATATACCACCTCCTCCCTCGTACAAGCAGTCGCGTTTCTGTTGGCTGATTAGATATCATTATTATAGGCTCATGGTCAAACACCATATTGTATAGAAACTGATATCAGTAATGTAATGTGGTCTTTATAATTTATTTATATTTATAATACTTGCGATATAGCGTATCGTACTGTTCAGATGAATAATTAAAATTTATTAATATCATTATTATTGTACTATATATAACTAACGTAGGTGCTTTACTACTAGTGTCGACAGTTTTATTTATATAGTACCAAGTCCTTACATCCCCATATATGTCTGAAATAGCCTATGCCAGCTCAGACACAGGCAATTAAACCGCCTGTATATTATTTGTCCGGCTAAAGGAACAATGATTTGGCGTTTAATGGTATGGGGCATTTATATGTTGACAAAATAATTTATTTAAATGCGAACTGGCGCGGAATTAGAATCTAAGCGTCGGCCGTAAATGTAAAAATGAACGGAGGAATTTAATATGTAGCAGGTGGCAACATTAACTATGCAATACATGGCTCGGTCACGGTCTGGGTGCAAATACTTACACACTTATTCATTACATTTTATTATATATATGCATGTATGTGTTCGGCGTTAACCTTCCTCCATAATAAATTTTCGTTATTCCAATAGAAAGAACCGATTATTTATGGAGTAATCGCAACCGTTTCTATTAGAATCGACTCAATTATTTATCCCGGATTATAAATAATTTTATAATAACCTCAATTAATAGATGCGGACAATTTATAGCGTTAATTATTAATGTCGAATGCATCTCGGAAAATGATGAACCGCGTCGACATGGCTGCACGGTGTTTTACATGCGAAAAGTAGATTAAATACAAGGTTATCATAAAGAAGGGGATATATTTCAGCTTATTATGTATTTTTAACAAATGGGCCTTTTCCACATCTTTTTCTTATTTGCTTATTATAAAATATATACTTAGTTATGCCTAAAAAGTATTTTTTTAAATTTTTATCTTCGCCAGATATATTTTGAAAAAATTCTTAAAATTACCATGTATTTGAAATAGTGCGCCATTGACGTCATACTCCAGTTCGTTGTTGTCTGTTGGCTGCCCTGCATTTTGTGTTCTGTCAAGTGAAATGTGCTTAACCTAACTTTCGTTTTGTGTTTTGATTAATTTGATTTAAAATGAATAAAATTGAAGAGGGATATCTTAAGGCTGATTCAGACAACCTTCCAAGAGTTGACAGTGAAATAGTTAACGATTTCTGTCACAAATATGAACTTTCTAAGTGCTGAAGTGCGCTATGTTAAGACAAGAAGGTTAGTTTTTATAACCTATGTTATCAAATCCAAGGATTGTTAACTGTTTACAGGATTGCTCGATCCCTAATACTACAATGTAATCCATAATTGTGACGTCATCAAAGATCCAAAGATCTCGAACTTGTAGAAATAGGTACACTTTATACTGTTATTACAAACTTTAATAAATAATAATATTAATAATCATTCAAATACGAGAATTCTTTTGCAAATGTGAAATATAACAAACACAAAATAGGTATATTTCGACAATTCGATTACATAGATCTTCGATGACGTCAGAAAGGCGGATGACAAAATTGAGCGATCGAGCAATCCTGTAAACAGTTAACAATCCTTGATCAAATCATCATTTAGTTGATTCTAGCACAGATTGTGCAGTGTTGTCACCTTTAGCGAAAAGTACCTAAAGATTATTTTGCTCAAGTGATAAATTGTAAAATAATCATGTTGATTTGCTTTAATAATAATTTATGGAGAATATTTCACCTAAAAATACATATTTTCATTTCAAAATTACCATTTCACCTAAAAATACATAATATTTTCATTTCAAAATTATCAGAATGTAAATTTAATCGTTGCCAAGTAAAAGTAAAATTATATGTGGCAACGTGGAGCCGTTCTTTAACTTGTCTACATTTTATTGGCTACTGGAGTGTGATATCAGCGAACCGCCCAGTTTGAAATGATTCATAAAGACCGGTCACTTTGTACTTGGATAACTTCGCTTAAATACAATTCTTTAATAAATTGGGTTGATTCTATCTTTACTTATGTATAACGTTTGATATTAATAAAATAGTAAAATTCAATTTAGTGGAAAAGGCCCATTCAGTTAATAACAGGATGTGAAAGAAATTCGATTGCTTAAACAATGGGATTTCTTTTGTCCAACAGTGGTTAACGCAAATGTTCAAAATGTTGTTGTACAATCACCAACCGTTCCTCTAAATTGTACACAACATTTTTCAGCATTTCTGGTTGAATTGCAGCACTTTGCTCCCTAATAGTCTTTTAACGTGTTCTAAACATCAAATTTTTTAAATAGTTCACAGTCAGTAATCCGCTGTGTTAAGATCAGGCGATCTTGGAGGCCATGAATTTACAAAATGTCTACTTATAACATGATTTTGAAAAACATCCGTTAAAAATTCTTTAACTGGTCGGTAAATATGTGGGGGTGCTCCATCCTGCATAAAATTCATGTTTTCAATTCTTTTATCCTCGTTTTGAATTCGCGGAATGGCATAATTTCGTAACATATGCAGGTATCGTTCAGCAATAACAGTTACAGATACGGCCTCTCCATTCTGTATCTCCTCAAAAAAGCATGGTTCAATGATAAAATTAGATGTGAAATCGCACCAAAGGGCGACTTTCTTGTCGTGAAAACCTTCCTGTACGATTTCATGTGGATTATCTGTTGTCCATATTCGACAGTTTTGATTATTGACTCCACCATTTAGAGGGAAATGGGGATCATCTGTCCATAACATATGGGATGACCTTTCGGGTTAAGTTTCCATCTGAACCAATATTTGTAATGAAAAATCATACTTGATAGGAAAATCTGCATCATTTAATTCAAACAGCAGTTTAAGTTTATAGGGATACATTTTTAGGATTTTGCGTAAAATTGTTCAAACCATGGTATTCCTCTTCCCAAGAAGGCTACCAGTGGAAAATTGATCAGTGCATGTGAAGTCTTAATTTTGAATTTAAAATGTCTAGCTGACCATTTTCTGTCATACAAACTTCTACTCTTCTACTGACGATGAGGAGAGAATCGACTTGAAACGTATGGAACAAAGCTAGTTAGGTACGTGTTTAATTTCTTTTACATTTTATTGTACTTTTCTGTTCATAGACATAATTCGAAATATCATTTATATAATAGGATTTTATATCAAACTAAGAAAACTGCCGATGAAATTTAGTTAACTTGTCTTATATTTAGTTTTATTGCATATAATACAGTGGTCTTTGTGGCAAACTTTAGAAGTCCGCCTTGATACTACGAGTACACTTCCAATCTTCATTTTGAATAATTCTGGTATATCTCTGTGACATTCTGGTAAATGTTTCCATGAATATCCACGCAGTTTCCTGTTGTACCCCGCAGAAAATCAAGTTGGCGAGCCAACGGCCTGCAAGGATGGTCCACCCACAAGTCGGGCGTGAGCAGACGACGGAGACGTGGGAAAAGAGGCCGCACGTACGCAACCCGTGCCGTACCCGGAGTGGCGGCACACCATCACCGTTCCCCTTGCCACAGTCGGAGCTGACGCTCAGAATAATAATTATTATTCTTATGAGGCCCATCCACGATCGCATTTGCACGTGAGTGTACACGAAAACATTATAGCGCTTGCAAAAATGGACTGGAAGTAGCCATTGTATAGAATCTCGTCTACATCATCACGGACCCTGTATGCATATAGGGTTCTCTCCTAATCTTGAATTATCTACAGAGATTCTTGAGATGGCAGTGCCCTGTTATCAGCCCGGTCATGCTCCTGAGCTTAGGTTTACCCATGCCATGCCCATCATTCCTATACAGTTCTTGCCTGCAAAGAACCTGCCATCAGTGGCTTCGCATGACCCTGTCCTGGTTTTAAGACCCAGTAATTTCTATGTTCTACCGGGATATCAAAAATTATCTTGGTCAAGGGTGGTTGTGGAATGTAAAACGTGTGTCTTACTTTAAATTTTTGAATATGTTTTGTTGTGTCAGAATCTGTCAAGTCATTGTGCTGAAATTTTCTAATCCAGTTTTTGATTCATGCCTCTTACCACACAGCACAAAATTTTCATGATTGAAGCCTATTTTCGAACGGGTGCGCTAGTTAATGGAAATTGGCAATACAGTCAACGTTTGTGTTTGGACAATTTTCGAGAGCACTTCCCAAACGTGGCAATATTCCGGACAATTTTTATGCGTGCCTTACAAATTGTGTTGAAGTGTTTCGCGAAACTGGTTGTGTGACTCATAAAGAAGGTGGTGGTAGACCAAGAGTTCGTACAGAAGAAGTTGTCAATGACGTTCGTCAACGTATGGAAGAGGAGCCTGCAAAACCTTTGAAACGTCTTTCTCAGGAAATTGGACTTTCTTATGGAACATGTCATACGATTTTAAAGAAAGACTTGAACATGCATCCATATAAGATGCAAGCACATCAAGCTCTTCTGCCCGCAGACCACCCCAGACGCCTTGCTTACTGCCATTGGTTTGTCAATAATTTAATGAATGACGATCTTCTGGACTTAACATTTTTTTCTGACGAAGCGTGGTTCCACCTTTCGGGATACATCAATTCTCAAAATATGCGAATGTGGAGCAATGATAACCCTCATGTTTTTACTGAATCGCCACTACATGCTCAAAAAATTGGTGTTCGGATGGCAGTTTCTCGCAGTTGAATAATTGGGCCAATTTTTTTCGATTTCACCGTCAACGCAGAAAGGTACAGACACAACTTTTTGGCTGAATTTGTGCAACAGTTAAACGATGATGAGCTTCGGTACGGTTATTTCCAGCATGACGGTGTAACAGCACATACTACACGAGAAAATATTGCTTTCCTCCGCGAGTTTTTTTATGACCGGGTGATAAGTTTGCATACAGAAGTTGAGTTTCCTCCGAGATCACCTTGTTTGACAATTATGGGTATTTTATATTTCCTTACTTAAAAAACAAGATTTTCGCAACTCCGGTAAATAATTTGCAAGAACTGCAACAAAGAATTGTTCAGCAATATGCAAAACTGTAATTTAGTTTTTCTTGTTACTAAAACCGTTATTTCATAATTTGTAGTTCATTATTGTTTTACAACTGAAATAAATAGGTATGAAATTTGTAGGTTATTGATGATGTCAGTGTGACAGTGACATAATTATTTCAAATTTAAAGTAAGACACACGTTTTACATTCCACAACCACCATTGACCAAGATAATTCTTGATATCCCGGTAGTTCCACCCGGCTCCTAGAGCCGTTCTTACTTACTTACACTTTTAACTATTAAAAACACCAATCTTCCTAACACTGACATAGTCTTCCACATAACACCAAAACACTATACTGCACTCGACGCGCGTTTCACCAACCCAGTTGGCATCATCTGAAGATGCTTAAAACTCAGTTTTAACAGAAAACCAGTTTTAATCATGTCCAGATGATGCCAACTCGGTTGGCGAAACTCGCGCAGCTTTGACAATCGTTCAATATACAGGGTTATTCAGAACTTACCTCTAAAACTCTGAGGATATGTGCATCCTTAAATAAGAAATCGATATCACCAAAAAAATTTATAATAAAAGTCTTAGGATTTCCCGTAAACAATGTTTAAAGTTATACCATTATAAAGGACTACGTAGATGGGCAACTGTACTTCAACGACATCTGATATATCACATTCCTTCAAAAAACAGTAGACAACAGTTTTTGTACCTGGAACGCCTGGTTAAGACCGAGCGAGAGAGTTGGAGTGGGGATAATATCTCTATTGTCTATGCAGTCATCAGTCTATCTGTGACGCTGTCTCAGTGCGGGTGTTTTATTTATCGTAGGAGTGTTAAACTGTAAAATTCAAAATGGCTCATGTGTACAGTAATGCTGAGTTAATGGACATAATTTTTATTTATGGTGAAGTTGGAGTGGACGAGATGGTGGCCCGGGACGCACACAACGTATTTTAGCAGCTGAAGAACAAGTGTTGAATCTGGTCCGTGAAAATACGCGAATAAGTACAAGTCAGATCGCTAGGCAGGGGTGCCTGGGGGTATCCCAATCAACGGTGCGGCGCTTACTACACGAAGCTCCGTTTTATTCGTATCAATATCCAGCTTGTTCAAGCACTGTTATCAATTACGAGTTAGGTTTTGTGAGTGGTTGTTGTAGCAAAATGCTGAAAATCCCCAATTTACTTAATAATTTGCGTTTACAAGATCAGCAACCAGGAGGAACATTCGCTTTGATGCGGCAAAATTGGATAAGGCGTGCCCAAAAGTGTGTAGAAGTCGAGGGACAAAATTTCGTACAGCTTTTGTAACAAGGTATGTGCAAATTTTTTATAAATTTCATGTTTCTAATACCTAGTAATCAAGTAGCGCAATTCTTCAAAATTAATGTAACAAAATGTTATTCATTTTAAAGACACGTCACTTTGGTCACATCTATCTATCTTTAAGTTTATTTTAAAGTAAAAACTCTGCAAATCTTTTTTGCGCCGGGTGTCGGTATACTCTCAGAACTTCCGAAGTTTTTTTCGTGCTAGCCGGTTTGCATTGTCAGTCCCAAGGTCACTCCATTACAGTGGACCAGTATCCTGCGGCATGCAATGAAAAATTTTTAAATAGTTTTCAGAACCCGCCAAAAATGTTTTTTTGCACTACCACATTTCTACATGTATGTTGAACATCCCCAAATTTTATTATGGATAAGTTCTGAATAACACTGTATATAAATTCATGCATACACTTTTATGTTATAAAGTATACTCTCTTAATTGTGTTCGGTGAAGTATAATTTCACACGTGTATGAACACTTTATGCTATCACGCATATCTGCACGCAAATGTGCACTGAATGGGAGGCTTTATCGCTGATGTCGCCCGTGTGCCTCGACGTCGTCTTCTAATCAACATGCCCACGACGACCACATCGGGGAATGTGGACGACTACACAACACACAATTATCCAATCTGGTAGATGGGCTGCTTCGTACACTTTACATTCATGCCAGAGTTTATTTTCGTGAATGACGTCGTCTGTGCTTGGAAATATGAATGGAGGGTCGGATTGAGGCCAGTAGAAAAAATACACTTGGGTATCTATACTTGTCACTAAGACTATACTTTTTGTAGTTTTGTTGTGTTCTGCTCTAATATTAGAATTTTGGATGCAAGAAAGAATCATATGTCTCGCTATAAACATATCACAGCACAGATCAATTAGCACGATGCTATTAATTCAGCTGTTCAGGTATTCAGGACAAGTTCTGAAAATATGTCAATACTATGATTGTTTCAAATTAACCTATCAACCTGATAGAGTGACAGTATGTACCTATGCTGGGATGGAATTGGACTAAAAGCATTGGAATTGGAAGGTAATTAGAGAACAAACAGATCGTGATTGTGGACAAAGTTTTTTCTCATTGAGTGACCGCATGCAAATCAGTATCCACCAGTTTTTCACCAAAATTTTTGACCAAAATTTGGCAGCTACCGAATTTTAGTAATAAGGATACATAAAAACGAACGCAATAACATAAATGATGGTCATTTGGGATGAAGTTAGTTGTCCAATATGATATACTTTGAGTATGATATAATGTTTACTTCACTGCTGTGTAAAAATTTTAATCTTCTATCAAGAATGGCAACTGTGCATCGTACCTTCCAGGAGCAGGCTACCAGAATAAGTTTTAAAGGCGTTATAAAATTTCATTTGCATGACGGAATTTAGAATTAAAATCGGAGATACGTTCCTATACACTTGAGATAGCACCCCTATAATTACGTTGAACATTTGAAAATATACTTTGAAGGTAAATACAAAATTTATATGCAATTGCGGTCAATATAAAATATATTTTTATTATTTCTTCAACTTATTTTAAATTGCATTTATTGAATGAGTTGTGTTTCTAGTCTCTATACGAATACTTATGTCTGTCTCTATCACACTTTTAAGAACATGTCTACTAACCTAGCCAATGTGGGTGAACTAACAATCATTCAATCTATGTCAATCTAAATGGTTTTTGGTGTATCTTTCATTCATGCCAAAATCTATTTTTGTCGCATTACGTCGTCCGCTGAGAAATATGAATGAACCCGATTTATGTCAAAAGAAAAAGATACATTGTGTTCTATATCACTACAACATACTAAGAAGCAGTTATTCTTAAATTTCGCAAATAGGTATGTAGTTGAATGTGTGCTTTTCAAATAAAAATGTTACAGATAACTAGAACGATACACTCGTCCTTTCCTAATTTCCGTAAGAGATTGCCAACTAACTTCATTTTAATAGGGGTTCTATTTGGAAACATTACCATTCAAAACAAGGGTTTAGCCTCTTAGTATTTTTGTGTAAACAATTTTGCAATCTTATTCCAGTGTAATATTTATGCTAATCAATATCCACCACACCCATTTAATTCTATAATTTTACATTAGCCACATTACAGGTAGTTAAACATACCATTATTTCAACAACAGGAGCTTGCCTTGGTTTTGCGTTGCGTCTAGTGTTTCCTATACTGGCGAACTTAACTGCCACCTTAAGAGCACTGTGGATTGCACCTACCACTGGACAGTACGTGCTGCCTCTGGTGGTCATCCTGCTATACAGACTGCGCAGTTTCGTGCTTGTTCTGCCCTCGCCAGTGCGGACAAGCTACAGTGCTTTCAAGGTTACAGTCAGTTTGACCAGAAGGGTCGACCAAAAACTGACTTATTGCTAATTTTTATAAAGAACTTAATCAAACCAGGGTAATCATAGAATCTTTAATCAGTATTGAAATTCCCTTAAAAATTTATATCTCCTAAAATAGGTTAAGTTACCACGAATATAAAAATACAATGTTTCGACATATAAGGCTTAAATAACGTTCATATTTATATTTGACATTGCCATTGTCTGAACGTAGCTGGAAAAATGTAATTTCGGCATAACTTTGAGAAAAAATAAACATGTGGCAACACTTCTCCACAAAATATAAAAAAACTAAAAAATAAATAAAATTTGTTGAAGAGGTAACAACCAAACTGGTTCATAATTTTCTTGTATACTTCTTCTGCAAGTCATTGCGACATTAAAATACATATTGAATGCAAACTTCCCAATTAACTTGTTAGTTTACATAGAATTGGCACCAAACAGCAGTTGTAGAATATAATTATGGTTCGATTTAGAAACTATGGGCCGCACACCCAGGTGTTGACGGCCATAAAATTTTTACTGCATGGCCAATGGGCCCTTAACGGCTTTTTCAGTGCCGATATTATTAATAACTGACCATTATACATGTTACCTACATCAGTGGCAAGCCAGATGCTCCGCTATTGTTGTTTGCTAACTTGTAAAATATGAGTAAAAACTTATGACGACAAATTTATTTTAAATTAACTGCACGCGGTACCCCGTTTTCTACAGGTTTACTATGTTAGAAGATATTTTATATCTTCTAACATAGTATAAAACACTTTATAAAAGTCTTCATTTTAAAAAAGTGAACATTAATTATTGGAAAGGCTGAACTTTTCAATATTTTTGAAAGCGCAGAAACTTGTATAAAACAGTATGTTTTTTATTCTGAAGAAATGTCGATGACTAATTGTCACTTTTTAACTTTATATTCGAAGGTGAAAAGAGGTGATTTGGCTTTCCCCGAATAGTGGAAGATTGTTTTTCTTTGTCTTCGCGAACCAATTTAATTACTTTAAATAATATCCCACCTGTCTGGTACAAGCGAAGAAGAAAATAAAGTATCTAAATTATGGCCGACTCAAGTAACGGTACTATAAAAACTATCTTTGTTTAATTAAAAAAAAAAAAATTAGTTTTGCCTATAATGATATAAGAATACGTCCAGAGCCTGTAATCGTACAGGTGTGTATATAATAGCTGAAATATATTACCTCTTACGACTTAATTACACCTAATTATGCAGTCAACTAAACTCCGTTGAGAAAATGCAAGTTCTTTCTCCAACGGATTAACTCTTAAGCACCTCTTTGAAATACTGAGACCGTCTCTAGAACACTTCATCTATAATAACCAGGCTGTCAACGACAACAATCAATAATTTGAATAACCTATCGACGCTTTTATCATTTGGACAGTGTCAAAGAGCAAAAACCGTGTCTAAATCCCAAAGTTGATGTATGTATTTAATTGTCAGGTGTATATGATGACACCAAAGGTGAATTAATTTTCTCTTGGGAAAGATATTTCATTTAGGTAATCGTATTATAATTTGGGTAGATATACTTTGATTATAATATTCGTACAACATAATTTTAACATTCAGGTGCTAACCAATATGCCATCTACAGCAGATGGTGCACCGATAAGAAGCAGGTGTTTGTCTCTGCTCAACGGCGAAATTATTAAATTTACGGAATATATGGTCAAGCTGTCCACAAGTTTAGATTGCTAGTAAAATTGCAATATCTCACATGCAAGCATATACTTCTCCGTTGTTTTTTTAGCTGTAATTGATAATTCTAAATTCACAGCATTGGATTAGGTTGAAGATTTTGGGGAAAATTTCGGAACTAACTCTTCATCAAATATACCTATCATGATCACACAATATTTTGTTGTATCTTAATTATTTACATTCTTAGTGTTTAGATACTTCAATCCAAAGACAGCTAAACATATGATTTATGAGTATTTGTTGGTAATTTATTACCATATGATGCATGGATCTAAAGTGTTGGTGTTTATAATATAACAAGGTGTCACTTTTTTGCAAGTTACAAAAAGGTGACTAAATTCAGATGTTAAGTCACGAAGCCTCAAAACCAATTAATAAGGGCGGCTTGACATACACCAAATTTTATTAGTTTTTGTTAGACATTAACTAAGACAAAGTAACTCATCCCTTCTGGTGATCATAACAGGTACAGGCACCTCAGTAAAAATAAACTTGCTAAACCAAACTATTTAGCAAATTTAATGAATGATGTTGATTATGAAATGGTTCAATATTTCATACGTTTTCTGATGCACAGAAAAATGTTAATAATAATATCGATGACTTACTTGTTTATAAACTTTCCTAAATAACATCGATTTTCTAGATAATATACGGGTTATAGGAGGGGGAGGAGTATGTTTACAAAAACATCACGAAGAGTATGTGGATATAGGGTGTACAGTGCTTAATATCTGTGAGAGTGTGATCGCGGTAACGGGGGACTGTCATGCAATGAAGTTCCCAATGTCAAAATAATGGGAGCTCGCATAATTGTTCTGTATACTATTAGTAAGGTTAGTTACCCATTTATGTATTTTGTATGTAACCATTTTGTTGTTTGTTCCTGAGGCTGGTGATTTCATCGAAGTTTAAAATACTTTTGGCACTCTGTGAAATAAAGAGAACGTCACAAGGATGGTCCATCGCAAAAAATAGTTTTAGTAAATTCAGTGGTCGCAGTTGATTAATGAACTTTTAGGAGATGCTTGCGAACGTATCTGCCGGAATATGTTAGTCTGTACACGCCTTTAGAATAAATGAAGGTAATATTCCACGACTTCAATTATTAATATTGCCAGTACTTGTACAATCGAAAACAAATTATTACGCGATTAAAATTCTACACGCGTACATTTCAATGTGGAGCCGATGTTGTATTATTCAGTTCTGCCTTCCCAACTCGGACTTATTAAAATTGGGGGAGGGTGGACGAATTATAAAGTAAGTAATTAAAATGGCCGGGATAAAGGGGTCAGATATTAAGCAATATCGGTTATGAGCAGTTAGTAGGCCTCGTCGAACACATGCGAAGCAGGTGCTTCTCAGTCGGAGGACCAGCACGGGCATTTTTGTGTTTTGTGGGGCATATACACAGTATACACACACTCAAGGTTCTCTGGCCGCTGTACCACGACGTTCCGCCACCTGCCTTTGCTTATTTTTATAAAGAGTATAATATGGATGAATATTGGCCAGAGATCGAGTTATTCGAAACCTACGAAATACCGCCGACACACGAAATGGGCCCACACAAAGTATTTGTTTCATAATTTTTAAAAATGTATATATATACAGTGTTATTCAGAATTTATCCATAATAAAATTTGGGGATGTTCAACATACATGTAGAAATGTGGTAGTGCAAAAAAAATTTTTTTTGGCGGCTTCTGAAAACTATTTAAAAATTTTTCATTGCACGCCGCTGGATACTGCTCCACTGTAATGGAGTGACCTTGGGACTGACAATGCAAACTGGCTAGCACGAAAAAAACTTCAGAAGTTCTGAGAGTACACCGACACCCGGCGCAAAAAAGATTTGCAGCGTTTTTAACTTTAAATAAACTTAAAGATAGATAGATGTGACCAAAGTGACGTGTCTTTAAAATGAATAAAATTTTGTTACACTAAGTTTGAAGAATTGCGCTACTTGATTACTAGGTATTAGAAACATGAAATTTATAAAAAATTTGCACATACAAATTGTTGCAAAAGCTGTTCGAAATAATATTCCTCGACTTGTACACACTTTTGGGCACGCCTTATCCAATTTTGCCGCACTAAACCGAATGTTCCTCCTGGTTGCTGATCTTGTAAACGCAAATTATTAAGTAAATTGGGGATTTTCAGCATTTTGCTGCAACAACCACTCACAAAACCTAACTCGTAATTGATAATCCACTGGTAACAGTCCATTAACTCAGCATTACTGTACACATGAGCCATTTTGAAAATTTTACAGTTTAACACTCCTACTATAAATAAAACACCGGCACACAGAGAGTACACACATAGACTGATGACTGAATAGACAATAGAGATATTATCCCCACTCCAACTCTATTTGCCCAGGCGTTCTAGGTACAAAAACGTGTTTACTTTTTTTTTATCAAATTCTTAGGAATGTGGTATATCAGATTGTCGTTGAAGTACAATTGCCCATCTACGTAGTCCTTTATAATGGTAAACATTGTTTACGGGAAATCCTAAGACTTTTATTATAAATTTTTTTGGTGATATCGATTTCTTATTTAAGGATGCACATATCCTCAAAGTTTTAGAGATAAGTTCTGAATAACCCTGTATACAGGGTCTCCTAAATAGTCTCACTATTGCCATTTTCAAATCTGTAAGATACAGGAAATCGGTTAAATTAGAGAAAAGTGGCCCATTCTGATGACCATTCGTATAGAGTTGCCAAATTGCTTTAGTTTATGAAATAACAGGGAAAGCATGAAAAATGTCAAAAATTATTTCTTTTAATAACTTGAAAACTATTAACGTGAGCAAAAGTAGTTAAATGAGAACCAACCATGATTTCTTCTTATCTACGATAAGAAAATCACCAGTTTTTTCAAATGACATTTAACATTTGAGATATCATTACAATTCACTTTTTTTAAATACGGATTTGCATTTTTTATTTCATATTTAAAAATAAAATTTAATTCGTTACTAGCAATTATGCGTCACACAAATATTATTTCCGACGTTTTGTTAAGTTAAACGACGAAGTTAAATCTACAGAGAAAGACTTCTGCCGAAAATGTATATTTTTAAGTTACTTATTTTAGTCGTTTCTTTAAATTCCTTTGAAGGAATGAACTCAATCGCGATGCAAAATACAACCATTATTTATACATACCTATAGGTAACAAACAATTACGCAAATTATCAATTTGAACAAACAGGGAATTTTTCAATGTCAAAGTCTCATGCAAACAATAATCAACTATTTTTCAATTAGGATTCCATCTCATTATCCAATATACGTTGAAGAAAGAAGACCGCCAGCAATTTTCTTCAAAAAGCAGTACGAAAACTGCGTCGTTCAATTGGACGTAATTAGAAAAGTTGCGGGCAGGCAGATCTATTAATTAATTAATTAATAATTACGGCATTTTGTAAACAAGCACTGTTCTTAATTAATGCAATAATTACAAGGTCCATGTGAGATTTCTTTAATTGTTTCGTACGGCAATTATGCAATCGCGAACGGGGTATTCTGAATATACAGGTTGTTTATTATAAATCGTGCAGTGGCTTAATGTTGAGCTAGGAAAAAAGAAAACTGTGTTAATGTGTTTTCTGTATCGATACCAAAGTTAAGCACCATCGACACTTAACTGCTTTAGGGTACATGTTGGGGTCTCGGGAGTCGCTAGTTGCTTTTAGCAGTAACGTCAACAGCAGCCCCATGTCGCGGTGGCATCGAATGAGCTGGTGATTGCAGTTTGGGTAGAGATAGATAGAGATAGCGAGAGCAGATCCGTTCATAAAATATTCTGTATAGGCACTGATGACTTCGCTATCTATTTTAGCGGTCAAAAGTTTGCTCCACGACAGTGAAACAATGAAGGATAATTAGGTCTGCACAAGTGTCAACTATACAGGGCGCCCTATTTCTTGACCCGTTGCATGGGTAACTTTTTTATTAGTAGAGATACAAAAACGCTTAAATGAGCAAATTAGTGCAGTTTCGTATTAGTAATTCTACGGTAAGGCGAAAAATTATATACGGGGGAAGGTTGAAAAGTTATTGACAAAAAACGAAAAATCCAACTTTTCTATTATCCCTCGTAGCTCGTTCATTTGAAGAGTTAGAGAAACATGCTTCACATGTTTTTTGCAGCATTTTTCATGTAAAATGACATGCACTTGCTACTTTTTATATATCTCTTAAAATGGTTGAGAATCACAGTAAAATATATTTTTTTTAAACGTAATGGATAGGTGGCTGTGACATTAACCGAAAGTCCCCTTTTTTCTCTTTCAGATGATATAACATAGTCCATATTTTATTCTTACAAAAGTAATAATAATCGTTGTTTTTAAAGAAAGTTTATTGTCACATCAAGAATGCTATGGATTATGGAACAAAAGAATGTTTTGAGAACAGAAATTATTAATTAATTAATTATATTGAAGTAAATGTTCGAAATGACCACCATCCTGTTGGATACATAGTAAGCAACGTTTCTGGATACTTCTTAAAACATTATTTATTGTATGTCCATGTATGCTTCTAATTGCATCTTGAATCCTGACTTTTAGATCCTCTATATCTAGAGGAGCTGTCACATAAACTTTATCTTTCAATAACCCCCAAAGAAAGAAATCTAAGGGGGTCAAATCAGGTGTTCGCGCTGGCCAGTCGATATCCATTCTATTTCCTATAACATTATCAAACTGTTCATGTAAATATTGTTTTACCTCGCGGGAATTATGCGCAGGTGCTCCATCGTGTTGGAAGTATTTAAGATTTCTAAAAATATGAAGTGGTAATTCATTTAAATATTCCTCTGTTAGAGTATTCCTTAGAAAATGAAGGTAATTATTCGCATTCAAATTATCTTCGTAAAAATATGGGCCAATAATTTTGCCACAAAAAATTCCACACCACACATTTATCCCAAATTGACGTTGATTTCTTCTTTCAGAAACAAGATGTGGATTTTCTCGGCACCACATTATGTTATTATGGCGGTTAAAAATACCATTGTTGGTAAATCTACTTTCATCACTGAATAAAATCTTTTTCCAGAAGTCTAGATCCTCTTCGCATTTTGAAATGTACCATCGACAAAATGTCATCCTTCTTTGATTATCAGCTGGATATAAAGTATTGCATATGGAATAATGATAAGGCTTTAAATTGTTACCTTTTAAAATAGCTCTTACAGTTTCCTTGGAAGTGTTGCAGTGATGTGCAATTTCTGCAGTTGAAGAATCAGGTTTAAAATTTACATAAGCCAAAACATTTATTTCAGTGTCTTCATTGAAGTTTCTTTCATCCTTAGGCTTTGAAAAAGAACCGTATAATCGTATATTATTTTCCAGCTGTCTAAATATTCTATGATGGGGTTGTCTTCGTTCCATGTAAGTTTCAAAATAAAGATTCGCTGCAGCTTGTGCATCTCGATTTTGGTTATAATAACAAAATAGCATATAATTTTTCTCTTCGTTGGTGTACATATTTGCAACACTATTATTTTGTATGCAGTATTAATAATAAACAATAAACTACTTAACAAAAACTAAAAATGTCACTTATGATCTGTCAATAATTAAATGCCAACTAGACGTTTTTAAAAATATCAGGAATCTTATTTTTTGTTTTATTTCCATAGCATTCTTGATGTGACAATAAACTTTCTTTAAAAACAACGATTATTATTACTTTTGTAAGGATAAAATATGGACTATGTTATATCATCTGAAAGAGAAAAAAGGGGACTTTCGGTTAATGTCACAGCCACCTATCCATGACATTTAAAAAAAATATATTTTACTGTGATTCTCAACCATTTTAAGAGATATATAAAAAGTAGCAAGTGCATGTCATTTTACATGAAAAATACTGCAAAAAACATGTGAAGCATTTTTCTTGGTATTAACCAGTCTACAAGAAAAATAAACCAGTAATAAACTGACAAGTGCATGATTCGCAAAAACACGATAATAATACCCATAATAAGAAAGACTAAGAACAAAAAAATGTAATGCGCAAAACATGAAGAATAATAATAATTAATTTTCCCTTAAGACAAAATACCTTCTAGATTCCTTTTAAAAAAATTCATAGAAATGGTTACAGAGACATAAAATTTTGATTTTTTCTTAGTTATATTAATACCAGTTGAACCACGGCGTGAGTTAAAATGGGCACCCTGTATATACATGGAGGACGTGATGGCACGTTGACGGACATCAAGATCGTTAAATTGGTTTTAGTAGATTTAGATTAGAGTGTTAGTCAAGTGTTTTATACAATTAAGCGACTAAATTTAATGAAATAATTTGAACCTTTAAACATCGACTTCCGCCGAATGCCAGCCTGATGTACTCACGCTCTCGAATTAAACAAATCTAGAATGCTATACAAGTTGCTACATGCATTTTTATAATAGTGTCTATTCGTAATGCATACGCCCGTGATATTATTTTTTATAATCATACTTGAATATAGGGACATCAGTTTTTATCTCTATACTGAAAAATTTTAAATGAAATTGTACAGGATGTCCCATGAATAAGAAGTAATGCTTATTGGGTGATAAATTACAGCTTTTTGTAGTTTAGTTATTATTGAGTGGTATCACTCTGTTAATCACTTGACAGTTTAACATATATTAAAAGCAAATACTATCAATAAACTCAGTGTTTTAATTTGCTGCTAAAGGTCATTCACGCTAAGTTTAAAGTGACGTCATTTTCAGTAATTAATTGTTGTCAATATTCGATAAACAAATGACCAATAAATTAGCATAGCATTTGCCATTTACAAAGAGTTTTATATTTGGCAACCCTTCTCTAAGTTGTCAAGTTGTTATTTATTTATATTGCCTCTCTATTGTTTGCTGATTTTTTGGTGTTTGGTTCCAAGGATTGTTAACTGTTTACAGGATTGCTCGATCCCTATACTACAATGTAATCCATAATTGTGACATCATCAAAGATCCAAAGATCTCGAACTTGTAAAAATAGGTACACTTTATACTGTTATTACAAACTTTAATAAATAATAATATTAATAATCATTCAAATACGAGAATTCTCTTGCAAATGTGAAATATAACAAACACAAAATAGGTATATTTTGACAATTCGATTACATATATCTTCGATGACGTCACAAAGGCGGATGACAAAATTGAGCGATCGAGCAATCCTGTAAACAGTTAACAATCCTTGGTTTGGTTCTGCTTATATTTTGCTCGTGTATTTTCTATTTACGTTTTCTAGTTATTCACTTTATTTATAACAACAGCAGTTCTTCTCAGAACTAAAACCGTTGTGATTCTGTGACATTTTTCAAACTACTGCCCGCAAAAAATTTCATCTGTCAACGGCGTATTTTTGACAAGGTGACGTCACTTTAAACTTAACGTGAATGAGCTTTATTACTGTTTATCCTTTGAAATTAAATATAAATTCATTTTAATAGTGAACTACTTCTAAAGTTTAGTGTTTATTTTATTACTTCTTGAAAGAGTGCCAAGTATATTATAACCATAATATATTTTTTTTCTATTTACCATAAAGGCTTAAGACGTCTTAAAACCATCAAAGTGTGATACATTGTTGATTTTGTAGTAAAAAATTAAAAAAAAACCTGTTGCTGAAAAATCAAGGCCAAATAAAAAAATCAAGGCCGAATTATCATTAGTCCGCTCATTTCAGAATCTGTATCTCTTATAAATTTCAAGATTTCCATAGTGAGCCCCTCTTTATCTTGGACGCAACGTATAGAGACATATAGTTGGAAATCATTTCCTTCTGTACCGGAAGTGATGGAGAAGGAAGAAAATCACAGTACTTAAAAGATACTGTTAAATTTGTGTTCTTATTCTAGTTATATCCATATATATTAAAACGCGTCGATTCTGTCTCCCTCTAAATTCCGTTGCCGAATCCGCAAAGTTTCAAAGCCATCTCCTCCGTGGGGCAATCTTGGAACGTCTCCGCGGACCACCGGAGGACGCCCCCGGTCTTTCTCCAATGCGTAGGGGTATTTTCGTCCCGTTTCCTACGCGTTTTCCCAATTTAAACGCCTTTTCAAAAAACCTCTGCAAAATTTTCGTCGATCACCGTTCGGCGAGAGAGATGCGACTAGCACCGGCGTTTGTCCTCGCGCCTAATGGTCCCGTCACGCCCGCCGAAATACCGACTTTTCGCGGGACTCCCTAGACCCGTTGTCTAATTTTACGGCCTCGAGACCCGCTTCATGCGAAAGTTCCGTCCTTTCTCTAATCCTTTGAGATTTTTTTTCGAGATCGTACGTCCACTCCTTTTACGTCTATTTCGTCATCGAAAATCTCGAGTCGCATCCATCTCAACTTCTATCTCATTTTATATGCCCATGTGAGATTACACTAACGAGACAAGCACCTACCACGAAAACTGTCAAATTAATTCTCACCACACAAGTCTCAGACTTTCGGGCTAATCCTTGTGATTAGAATGAGGGGTAGAGATATTATTATTATTATTATAATTAAACTTCAGATAGGTTATTTTCCTACGAGAAATATTGCTAACAGAATGAATAGTACTGACTGCCAAACATTTCTGATTACCAAAATACTGAAGCGAAATGCTTCTCCAATGAGAAAATCGGTAAAAATTATTTTTTCAGGTTGACACGTAGGTACAGTTTACATACTTAAACGTCTCAAGGTACAGGCGTGGTAGCGCAACGGGAAAGTAGTAGGATTCAAAACTTTATGATGCTGATTTCGCGAGTTCGAGTCTCGCTGCAGACAAATTTTTTTTTTACTTTTTAATTCCAATTATTTATTAGTATTAGTATTAGTATTTAGTTATTCTGTTTCATTATCCATAGCTTTTATTCTTTTTGCACGTAAAGTTTGGAATTAATTCGTTCATTTTGGCAGTCTGTTAAATTCTTGATTTTAGCTTACAAAAGTAAATATCTACAATATTTTTGGTCCCATTGATAAAATTGACAATAATGTTTACTTAAAAATCAATTCTACTTTCAGTACTTAAAAAATTATGATGTTTTACCATCAAGAATAGAGTACCCTTACAATTCATCAAAATATTAAGAAAAATCGTTTAGTATAATTACATCATCACAAAATTTCTTTAATATGTATTTTCTTTAAAATAATATTATTTTAGATGCATTCGTCACCCGAAGGGTGACCCCAGGCCGCAGGCCTGTACCCCCGGTAGGGCTAGAAATGGGAACGAAAATCGCGATAGTGATTTTCTCCCATTTCTAGTTGTGTTCTTATTTGTAGTGAGAATGAATCTTGAATTGACTTCTATAAATTTGTTATATTCATAATCATCTATTTGAAACTTACAATTTTCTAGCAATAACCAGTAAGTAATCCATTTAAAACAATTTAATAATATTCTGCAACTGAATATGCATTACTGATGTCTTGAATATATAATAGATACAAAGGCGTGATTTAATTCAGATTACTATAACACTACTTTATACTGAACTACATAGGGTAGGGTAGGTAGATACATTTTCGAATAAATTGTAAAAATGTAGGTATTACTGGGCAGTGGGTTTTAACTTCTTTGTAGATGTATTAAGAGTTTATTTTGTAGTACTTATTAAGTTTGAAAATGCTCGGCTAAATAAAATCTGCAATTACTTACTTCTAAATAAAAAAATTACAATATATATCTTGCGAGTTGCCCTTATATGTATAAAGAACTAGAGAGGCTGTCAAGACTACGACTACTTAAGTTATAACGTACCAAAATACATTGGGGTAAGACACTCTATCACAGTTATCCCACACATGAAGCAGGCTTTACTTACACTGAATAATATAAAACCAGATTCATTAAAAGCTGCCACCTTGATCAAATATCAAATATTGTTAAAGTGTCCTCCATTTTACAACATCATAATTATCATAAAATATTAGTAGATTTATAATAAAACGTTAAATAAAGCTAACAAAAAATTGTGCAGTTCAATGATTTATAATCCTTTAGATTCATGCCACTCCTACGATTAAGTTATGAAAAACGTTCCTCCAATGATAACGCTAGTTTATGGTTAGATTACAGTAGAGGAAAATTATTTGATAGAGGTTATTTAATGACTAACAAATTACGTCTTTAATAGGCTGGAATACAGGGTGTCCACCTAGTGCGCGTAAGTCCAATATCTGGGTTAATAAAAGAGATAACTTAATTTTTTTTTCTACAGGGTTGTCTAATATCCCGAGCTGCACAAAATGAAAATATATTTACATATTCAGGGTGTTCAGTTTTTCCTGGACAGGTACCAACTTCCTTTTTCTAAATGAAAATATATATTTTTTATTGCTTTTTCGAACTAAACCCTTGATTTTAGTAGGACTTTCATCAGCCTTCCCTATACCTAACTTAAACTGTTTTTGAAATATTGAAGGGTGAATATTGACATTTTTGCAACTTTGACACCCTATAAAATCTAAACGGTTTGAGATCAAGCAAAACGGTTTGCACATTCCTATCTTAACTTTTCATAAGCTATCGTTTGGTATTAATTTCAAATTTATCCAGGAATTAAAAATTTTCAAAATTTTCAGAAAATTTTAAATTTTTGGATAATTCTGAAATTAGTACCAAACGATAGCTTATGAAAAGTTAAGATAGGAATGTGCAAACCGTTTTGCTTGATCTCAAACCGTTTAGATTTTACAGGGTGTCAAAGTTGCAAAAATGTCAATATTCACCCGTCAATATTTCAAAAACAGTAAGTTAGGTATAGGGAAGGCTGATGAAAGTCCTACTAAAATCAAGGGTTTAGTTCGAAAAAGCAATAAAAAATATATATTTCCATTTAGAAAAACGAAGTTGGTACCTGTCCAGGAAAAACTGAACACCCTGAATATGTAAATATATTTTCATTTTGTGCAGCTCGGGATATTAGACAACCCTGTAGAAAAAAAAATTAAGTTATCTCTTTTATTAACCTAGATATTGGACTTACGCGCACTAGGTGGACACCCTGTAGAATTAATTGGCGGCAAAGCATATTCGGATGGATTACTTTACAGATAAATGAAACATAATTCAACTTTTAGATAATTTCTGGGTGCATCATCTCACAAATATCATTTCACAAATAAAAACAAATGATTAGTGATATTGATCAAATTACAAATAGTGCGCACATAAAACGAACATTTTTTGCATTGCCAATAATGCCATCTTAGCAAAACGCGTTTTAGCATGGTGAAGTTATTTGTTGATCTGTGAAAATATTCTTTTCTGTTCTTTTCGAATCAAATTCCATATCACTGAAAACTGTATCTATCATACGATATTTTCCACGGCAATAAAACATTCAGATGCGAAAGTGTGGTGTTACACAGATGTGTTTGTACACGCAAATGAATTTTATGAATGAAAGTATAAGCCGTAAATGTGATATTTCCATTAAAGATTGCATAGAAGCACATTCTTACATCTTAAATCTACTAATAATCATTAATGACTTTTATTTATTTACCAGCGATGGTATCAAATGAACATAAGATCAATTTTTTCTATATACAATTATATATCAAATCTATATCAAGATTTTCTATATACAAACAAGGTTATCACAAAGGAAGGGATATATTTAAAATTATATTTTTAACAAATTAAGCCAATAACAAGACGTAAAAGAAATTAAATTGCTTAAATTATGGGATTTATTATGTTGAACACTGGTTACCTCAAATGTTCAATATGACCTCCATTTTGTTGGTGTAAAATCACCAACCTTTCCTCCAAATTCTACACAGCAACATTCAATATTTCTGGTTGAATTCAATCTGTTCCCTAATACTGTCTTTTAATTCTTCCAAAGTGGTTGGTCAGTGTTCTAAATACAATTTTTTTTAAATAATCCTACAGCCATAAATCCACTGGGTCAAGATCAGGCGACCTTGGTGGCTATGAATTTACAAAATGTCTTGAAAAACAGCAGTCAACGATTCTATAACTGGTCGGTAAATGTGTAGTGGTGTTGCAACCTGTATAAAATTTATATTTTTAATCGTTCGTGCTCGTTTTGCATCTGTGGATAATCTCTTAACATTTGCACGTATCGTGCACCAGCAACAGTTACAGATACGGCCTCTCCATTCTGTACTACCTTCAAAAAATACGGATCAATGATGAAATTAACTGTGAAACCGCAAGAAACGGTGGACCTTCTTGTCGTCAAGATCATCCCTGAACGATTTCATGTGGATTTTCTGCTGACCATATTCCTGTTTTGAGTACTGACTCTACCATTAAAAGAGAAATAGGTGTCATCTGTCCTTATGTCAGTACCTACCTTATAGCAAATCTGTCTCCTTTATGTCAGTAGGTGCAGTTTACATGGATACATTTTTAGAATTTTACGTAAAATAAAAATAAAGTTTTTCAAACCGTGGTGTTATGGCGTTTGCAATGATTTTGATATCGGATTGATACTACTGATTGTTAGCGGATTAATACTGGCTATGCTTTGATGTTGCTTAAGAACCCCTGCAATTTGGACGTCACTAATCCTTGGTCTTCCTGATCTATAAAGGTTAATTACAGACCCTGTTGTTTCGAATTCGTTAATCAAATTACAGTACGCTTTCATTTTACTGGGCCCTGTCCTCAAACCCACTTTCTTCCTAAATCTTCGGAACCCAGCAGTGCAATCTTAATGTTGTACTAAACCTATTCTTGTTTGTAAATCCTTTTTCTTTTATTTGAATCGTTTTAATTTGCGTTATGTTAAGTTTTACTTTAAGAATAAATCACCAAATTCTCAGAATTTGGTTTTGATACTTGTATGAGCAGTTTTCATGATGGCACTTTTGTTTTCTATAGGTACAATAAAATCCCATTATTATTAAAGCAACTTGATTCCATTTAGTTTTTACTATTAGCTTAAATTTTTAAAATTACATAAAAATTTTAAATAACCCCTTCAGTTTATGATAATCCCATATTTGTAGATAATTATTAAGTATTAAGGGTCCATTCCATTCTCTCTAGATTTGACAGGCATGAATGTTGGGTCGGATTGAGAGGATGGGTGGAGACTTATATATTCCAACTATCGAATTATTACGATTTCGGAGGTGCACGTAAAGCCGAAGTAAAAAGGCACATGGAAATAAAGTTAGCCCTCATTGCAAGGGTACCGGATTTGTCTTATAATTGCAACAAAATTTCTTTTTAATGTTATAAATTATATATCACCGGAAAGATCAAAAGATAAACTAGATCCCTATAGTAGCAAATTTTTGTTTAATACATGTATTTTAGAGAAAATAATTTTTGAAAATACGCTATTTTAGTACAAGATTGTTTGCCTGGAATTTTAAAAATAAAAAGAAATACCAAAAATTACTACTATAGGGACTTAGATTAAAGTCTTATCTTTCAATACTTTTTTACTAAAAGTCGGTATCTTTTATAGCTTTTTTATTATTAGACACGAGACGAACGCCGATTTAGGGCTTATTTCGACTTAGTGAATGGACTCTTAAGGTTATATCTAACAGAGGAAAGTATCCACACCTTCGCCTAAACTTATTAGTGATGTTTATTTTATAAATTTCATAATTTTGGGCTTCGCACAAGAAAAAAAAATTTTAGTGTACCTAAATGGACATAATTTTTAACAAGTTATTTCCTTTGTTGTTGTTACTTATTAAGTGTACATAGTATTAAACAGATATAAACAGCGGAAGTGAGTGAAAGTGTTAGGTACTTTAGTTAATTATAATTTAATAGCCATTATTAGCTATTAATGTTATTTCATTTTAAAATGGGGCTTTCCGCGATAACACTAAATAGAGATTTAATTTATAAAATTAAGAACTGTTTCTAAGGGATATAATTAATTCTTATAGAGGTATACTTCAAAATTAAGTATATAGGTACTATTTATTTAGTATATATAACTGAAACTATGTATATAGGTATTTTAGATGTACGTATAAGGTGAGAAGAAATTTTATCTTACCAAACAGATAGTAATATTTTGCCGAAAGTGTAATATTTTATGCTTCTGATAAGAATTTATCTAAATCTTTAAATTTATTTAAAACACCGAAAATGGTTAAAACCAATCAGAACTGATCACAAATCAAATTTGTTTTAAATAATAATAACAATAGATTTCAGATGTTTTCAACAACGTAACCTTTTCTCAAATATCCAATAGATTCTTATCTTTATCTCCATGAATAAATAGTAAACTAAAAGGTAACTAACAAAATATTGTCAATTAACTCTTTTAAATAAGTATTATTTTAATATACAACATATTTTATATATACGCTCCAGGATGAATGACTGCCTTTTGGCCACAACGTATTATAAAAAAACTGTAAGTTAATTAGTTCTTAAATTATAAACTCATGTGATAGAGATGTTTATAAATTTGTTATGTGATGAAATTATTTAAACATGAAAAATATTTTTTCTTCGTGTTGAAATGTTAACTATTGATAAACCCAACAATATGGGGAATGTTCAGAAAATAAACTACTTTCTTTGGTTGGATGGGATGTGAACTTGTCGGATTGAGCTAAAGACAGTGGCGTGTCTTTTATATAAAAGGAACTGATGTTGGTGAAAAAATCAATAAAATCTATCAAATATTTTAACTTTTATACGATTCGTTACATATTATAAAACAAATTGGTTATTTGTAACAGTTATACAAGGTAAAATACTTCTATTTTCATCAGTCGGGACACACATAATGATCTCAGGACGTGTTTATGATTCACTAATGTTGATACGCTTGGATAACTGTACTGTAAACCGTCGGATGATTTCGTTATTGGCGATTCCAAAAATTAATGCGCCCTCTGCACGAAAGTATTTGAAACTACTTAAAAGGTAATTTTTGAATGCTTATTGCTGATATAATGATAAATTAACACGTATTTGGGTTTGTTTAACATAATAATAATTTAGTGGTGCTTGTGTTTTTTGTTATTACAAAGTTAAAAACGACGTGGTTAGTATTTGTACATTTTTATTTTTACATTTTAAAATGGCATTCAAAAGAAATCAACACAACACAAACTGCCGTGTTTATAGGTGTTATTCCACAAAATGTGTCAATAGAAGTGTTTAAGATTGAAGATCAGTGTTGTTCCAGGGTGTACAATTGTACAAAAAGGTGTACAATTGAGGGTTCAGCTGTACAACTGTACTACAATAGAAATTTATCATGAATTCTGTACAATTATCTACCTACAACATCATATTTAATAAAAGAGGATAAATTTCTTCTACGTAAAACTAAACTAAGACTTTTGTTTTACTATTTCGTTATTTATACCCACAGAATACAGAAGAGAACATGTTCTGTTCGTATATCGATACCTACTCCACCCGTTGCTTATATATTATGGTAATATATGGTCGTTCTATCCAGTTGTGTTCCAACTACAGATTATAAAGAGTTCCAACCACGGATTTCTTAAAGTTTATATTAAGAAATCCGTGGTTCCAACTTAAAAAATATTTATTCTATGCCTCGGTTTTTTTTTTGTTTCAATAAACTTTAAGATGAAGTTTTACTTTTTTGTGTTAAAGTTATTAATTATTTACCAGAAATAACAAGACTTGCAGATAACTATAACTGATAAATAATACATTTTTAAAAATATAAAAGATGGCAGCACTGTACAATGCAACAGAAAACTGTACAATTCAACGCGATTTTTTTGTACAATTCAAAATTCCCCAGGAACAACGCTGTTGAAGATAGGTAGAAGTTTGGCCCTAGTATAAGAAACTGTTTCTCATCAGTGGCGGCTCGCGGGTTCAAAAATGCGTGAAGAGCTAGCTAATATTTTTATATTTTTAAGCACTCACCTAGTTTTTATATATCAGGTCGATTCTTCTATCCAACCTGATATATAAAAACGACTGTTCGGCGTTTGCGAAATCAAAATTGCATTTACTTCACGACAGGTCACAGATTACTGATTACTGACAAGACAAGTTAGGAAAAGGAGTGCGCGAAGCACACTCCCACATAATGGCTGAACTCTTCACTTGCACCGTAAGGAGTGGGAGCTCGTCTTGGCTCGTCCCTTATAATGACGTCAGCTGTAAAAGCGTTCCCATGGCAACGTAGTGTACTGATGCAGGTTTAGCGGTTTTGACTCGACGCCTCTTCACCACAAACGGCTACGTACATTCTTTTTATATTTTGTAACGTTTACGTGTGTGTAGCGTATGATAAATATATTAATATTAAATATATTTACTTATTATTATTATTAAATTACGTTAGTAATAAAGAAAATGTATTTTGGTAATATCTTCACTATTCATACTGAGTTTAAAAAATAGCATTGAATATTTTTGGTGAAGAGGCACTTCACCTACTTCACCTGAATAGCCGCCACTGTTTCTCATTCATTTCTGCAAAAGGCTTGTAACAATTTAATAACGGGGAACACGTTTATTTACACAACATATCATAACCACTTTGTTGCAGTTTGTCTATACTTTTCTGTTATTAGTCTTATAAAAGCAGAATATACTTTAATTTAAACATTATTTAACAAAAAAAAAGCACCAATATGGTATCACCATACAGTTTATCACGCTTATTTTAGTCCAAAATGTAAGTAAACAAAAACTAGGGTACCTGTTTCAACCCAAAAAATTCATATAATTAGCAATGAAGCACTTATGGGACGTTTCACTGCTTTTACTACTCTTTTTACACCCTAACTAGCACATGAAGTCACTATATTTATGGTAGTTAAATGCTAAATTGCCAGATGATGTGATATGAAATGCAAAATTTTTACTCGTCTTCCTCCATATTTGTTTACAATTTGCAGCGCCCTCATCGGTAATTTGAATCGCCAATACCTCTTGAAATTTGTAAATGACGTAGTTGACACTCTGTACACTGCTATATATATATTAGTATGTGAACATCAAGAGACACAAAAGCAATAGGGAGATAAAAAGAAAGTTACTTTTATTCAATAATAATCCGAATAGAAAAAATAACAATGCATATTATGTAAAAAGACGGTAACTGCTGGTGTGGCCTTTTGTAAACACAATGAGGGTGGAAATTTAAGAGAAAACCCGGCCGTACACCCAAGGCCAAACAGATGAAGTGGCTACATCCGGTTAACAAGTTAATAGAGCGGCCCACAGTAGCGGACTTATAATTATATCACTGCGTCCATATATTTTGTAGTCTCAAATTGAAAAACCGCCTCTCGGTGTGCGCGCTATGCCTAATTTGTTAATTGGGACCTTGGCCGTGTCGGTGGCTTTTGGGTTTCAGTCCTTAATGGAGCTATCCTAGTCGCTGCCACCAGGGTGGTAAAATATTCCAGTCATCCGGGCAACATTCACTCTCCGGCGGCAGTGCTTATGAAAGGTTATTTTTTATGATGTTTAGGTGTCATTCGCTGAGGACGAATCGCTTTTTTGCCTCGGAATCTTATTTTCTTAATAGTTATAGCTTGTTTTTTGTTTAACTTTGAAAGGTCATCCCTCTGTAATTTCAGTTTTAGAAGTAGGTCAACTAATTTCATATTAATTTTTAGATTTTATATTTGAGATCACGTTATAACGCCGGGTTCCATTTTGTCGCTTACAAAAAAGGATTGTTTTTAAAGATAAAACCAAAGTCTACATATATTTTTATGTAGACTTTTATAAAACGATGAAAAGTCTCGGCGTTCTTAATGAAACATATACCGGAATTTTTCTTTGTCGTAAGTTGTTGAATAATATTTTCTAAAAATGACGTGCTACGACAGGTTCATTCAACACGCACGACATTTTACATAATTTTATGAAATTCAATGAATCAATGAAAATTTACATAACAAGATGTCCCTTCAGAGCAAATTGTTAAGAGTCCATTCACTAGGTCGAAATAAGCCCTAAATCGGCGTTCGTCTCGTGTCTAATTATAAAAAAAACTATAAAAGATAGCGACTTTTAGTACAAAAGTATTGAAAGATAAGACTTTAATCTAAGTCCCTATAGCAGTAATTTTTGGTATTTCTTTTTATTTTTAAAATTCCAGGCAAACAATCTTGTACTAAAATAGTGTATTTTCAAAAATTATTTTCTCTAAAATACATGTATTAAACAAATTTGCTACTATAGGGATCTAGTTTATCTTTTGATCTTTCCGGTGATATATAATTTATAACACTAAAAAGAAATTTTGTTGCAATTATAAGACAAATCCGATACCCTTGCAATGAGAGCTAACTTTATTTCCATGTGCCTTTTTACTTCGGCTTTACGTGCACCTCCGAAATCTTAATAATTCGATAGTTGGAATATATAAGTCTCCACCCATCGGCCACCCATCCTCTCAATCCGAAACATTCATGCCAGTCAAATCTACAGAGAATGGATCCTTAAAATTACATATTTACAATAGTTTCAGATGGTTTCAGTAAGCTACTTCTGGATGATACTGCTGTCAAAAAGTAACTAAATTTTTTAGGGATATTTAATGTCTAGTGCGTTGCTGTAGAAAACAGGACTTAACTATTTTAAGGACAATAACAACGTATTGGAAACTGGTCTAATTATTCTTTGGCAATTATTAATGACAAATTGCCTGTTTCATATAAGGCTACTAAAGTTGTGACGCGCAACATAAAAATCCCTAAATTGAAGTCGATCAGTACGGTTTTTGATTAAAATGTTACAATTTGTTTGGCCCATTGTATTGTCAGTGCGACTTCTATGATTCGGTTGCCTGTGTTCCCACTGAAAATGTTTCATTTATCTTTTGACTGTTTCATTGAGAGGGGAGTGGGAACGCGTTCTTAACTGTATCCAGTAATATATAATCAAATAATATAAAACAAGTTATTTGTACACGACTGTTTTCCTAGTCTGTATATATTTTTGGAATTATTAGTTAATGTTTCATTCACAGTTCAGTCGCCTCATTTGCATCTAAACAATGTAAATGTTTCTATAATCAAAACAACTATGTTGGTTACAAATACTGATTCTTAAATTCCTATACTTACTCCAGTACGAAAAAAAAGTCTTTGTTCTGGTTCAGAAATTTCAAAATTTGTTAAAATGTTTCACTTAATGAACTTCAGATCATGTGATGTTTTTTCAGTCAAGACAAAAGAATCTATATATATATAGAAGTCCAGAGTACTGATAATAATAATAATATTGTACCTAGTGAAATGTCCATATTATTTTTAAGTAAATCTAGAGGTGAGTCTATACCTACTATATAACCCCAAGTATAAAATGCATACAATACAATTTAATTTAAGAAATAAGCTCTAAAATAAGTCAACAGTACCTAGATATTATGTCGTTTTTTGTTATTTTATAATCTCATACAAATTTAAAATTCCTTAAATTGTGTTACGCTATTTCTTAATTTATATTATTTTATTGACAAAAATTCACCTATAACTAAATATCTGTAATAGGTATAAAATTAACAGCTGTGTAGTAAATGTAAAAATCATAGTTAATTTCAGAAGCAATCGATGATCAAGACCAAAGAACTTTCCATTTGACTTAGCAGGCTTGTAGAGCATTTTTAACATTTACAAATATTTTTCATTTTTCATCCATGTCTTACCAACGGTATGTAAGCGGTGCCTAACAGTAAATCCCCGAAGGCATAGGCTTTATAGATAGAAATAATACCAATTTCATCACATGAGCACGTGATCCAAATCGCGAAATTTCGCGATAGAACCTCGCGCTCATCATAATATTCGTTTAAGGAAAATAAACTGATAAAACACATCATCGACTACCAGACCTGTCATTTGGGGTACCTTGAAAGACTTAGCTTCGAAGAAACATCGAAGACAGGGGTATCGCCCCTTGTTCTTAGAATGAAAGCGATAAGAATTAATCGAGTTGCAGTTGCAAAACTCTGCGATATGGATTTCAGCGAAACGTCGCCGACAAAGAGACGTCCAAGTGAAATTATTGTTAATTTTGTGTAAATAATCTGTATGAATAATATAACAATGATGTATTTCTTTTTGCCCCGCACAAAGAATGTTATGAACGTGATGACAATAAGCTGTGGGAGAGAGTGCATAAAAGTGATAACACAATGTGGGGAATCTTTCCTTCAAAATTGCGTTTGTTCAGTATTAATCGTTTCTGTTTAGCTTATCTGCATGAGTGCGAGTACTTACAGAAATATACCGATATGTACAGGGTATTCACGTATATTTTGACCCCTACCTACAGGGGTTATTAAGAAAGTTAGAAAAAAAGTTTAAATACAAAAGTGGTTTGGTTTTTCACGTATTATCTTTTGGCTGGGTCGAAAAAAAATTGCATGTCGTAAATTTGAGGAAACCAATTAAACGTTAATATTTTTAAACGGGACACCCTGTATAATTTTAGACGTTGAGAAAAATAATGTTTCTCTGATCTCAAAAATATATATTTTGTTGTCATTTGCACTGACAGTTTTCGAAATCTTTAATATTTAATGTTTACAATAAATCATAAAAAAATATTAAAAAATGAAAATATTTAAATAACTAAGGAGGTTAAATCGAAAATCGTTAAATATTTTTTATTACTGTTGGTTTCTAATGTTAAATATTTTTAGTTCTTTGTATTTTTTTATGGTACTCGCTGTCGAATATTTCGAAAACTGTCAGTGCAAATGTCAACAAAATATATATTTTTGAAATCAGGAAAAGAATCTTTACCCAAGCGTGTAAAATTATACAGGGTGTCCCATTTAAAAATATTATGTTCAATTGGATTTCCTAAGTTTAAGACATGCAATTTTTTTTTCGACCTAGCTAAAAGATAATACATGAAAAACCAAACAGCTTTTGTATTTAAATTTTTTTTCTAACTTTCTAAATAACCCCTATAGGTAGGGGTCAAAATATACGCGAATACCCTGTACGCATATTTAAGTAATGTTAAATATAAATTACAAACACAATATGAAAAGATCTGTTTTAATTAAGGTTAAGGACTTTTTTGAGCACTCCAGAAACCACTAAAATTAGTAGAGTTACAGGTAAACCTCTCCCTAGGATTATTAATGAAAGAGCTTAAGATAGTTGCATTTCTTATTGTTTTATATAAAATATAGACAACTTTATATCTACGATTGACGGTACTGTGATAGAACAAATGCGTACTCTTTGCGAGTCCATTAAATTCTACATGAAAATAGATGGTCTATAATGTCTGTAACATATTTGTGGTGCAACTGGATGATTCATTGAGTTTCTTTTGGGATTACACCACCTGTAAAACAATAATAAAAAAAAACAGAAAACGAAGAAACTAGAAGTGTTCCAAATAAAGATTGAAAGTGGTATCATGGCAAAATTTTAAAGTTAAACGACTGTATAATATGCAATAAATAAATAGTATACAACCGATACTAGCAAAAACATAAGCATGACCTCTTCCTTCCAGAAGTAGTAATACTTTATGTCCAGCTTCACCAACTCTCAAAATCTCATCAGGCTTTAGTGCATCCAAAGCTTTAACAACTATACCATCTGAATGTGACCTAGTTGTCGTGACAATAAATTTATCAGAAGGAGGATCAACTGGCTCAAATTCGCCAACTTCCAATCCAATGAGACCCCATAGTGTTCTACCTTACACATCTTTATCTATCTTGTAATTATGATAGGGTTGATGAAATACTCCTACAGCTCTACCACTAATGGGTATTCCTATTTATTGCATATTGAATGCTGTATGACAAATTAAATAAAATTCATCAGTGTTTTATTTAGTTTGATATAAAATGTCTAAACAAGAAAATAATAATAAAATTTAAAAGAAAATAAACTACCTTTGTTTGAAACTCTTCCAATTGATTTAATAAGAGCAAGATTTAAGTTTAATATAAAAGCACTTTCTTTTAATTTATTTAAAATTAAAAGAAAGTGCTTTTATTACACTTAAGTAATGGTGATAACTGTATCTCGCCGAAAACAAAGTCTCGGATCAAACGTGGCTTCTCCTCTTCTCCAGAAGGATGGTACCAGCGGAAAATTAATAACAACATAGTGATCATAGCATGTGATGACTTTTCAATTAAAAATGTCTTTGTGACAATTTTTTATCAGATACATTTCTACTGACAAAGAGTCGAGGATCGACTGGAAATGTTAAGAACAAAGCTAGTTAAGTGTTTATTTTCATTTAAATTTAGTTATGTTTTTGTTTAGACATAACTCGAAATATCATTTATAATATTACAGAATTTTATATCAAACTGAAAAGCCCTTGATGAAATTTAATTAATTTGGCATATACCTACTTATTTTTATTGTATATTATACAGTGTTCTTTTTGGGGCAAACTTTAGAAGTTTGCCTTGATACTACAGTTTCGATCTTTATTTTGAATACTTCTGTTTTCCTGTTTTTTATTATGTTACAGATGATGCAATCCCAAAATAAACTACAATGAATAGTTAATATTATACGGTCTGTGCCATACTAAACAATATGCATAATGATATAATTTAATGTATTAATTCTAACTTCAAACTTAGGGCAAATGTAATAATGACAGGGTACTCAATAAAATGTTGAGTAAAACTATTAATGGTTGTATCTGCTCTAATATAATCGACACACTTATTTTTTAAAGTAGTTATACTCCTTCATAGCATAAATTTTGGAACATCGTTAAAAAATATTGTGTGTGAAGCAGAAACAAAACACCTGTCACTCGATTTATAAAGGTTGGCTACAAGCTGTGGCAATTTAGAAGTCTAATCATATTACATATTAGTCTAACTAATTACAATCAAAATTGTTTAATTTTCCAGACTGCTTTTCCATAAAAATTTTCTGGCACATATATAATATCACTAATCGGCACAGGAGGATAAAGGAATAAAGGAACAGCAATCTACAGGCAAACAATTTCCTTTTTTTCGCAAAAGGTACCTTGGAAAATAGTCATAATTTTTCTTATTATTCTTGTTTTGTCCTATCTTTTTAAAAATTGAAATAATCATCTGAAATTGTTTTAGAGGAAGGTTTGATTTACTATCTCGAAAATGGCGCTGTAAAAAAACAGGTGGTATAGAAGTAATTTTTTTTTATCAAAACCTTGCCTTTCTTTCAAAAGTAGGTATTGAATTTATTTTTAATATACATATACAAGAGTTGGTGTCAAATAGTTTTATTAGACATATGATAACATAGAATTGCAATATTGGGACCCTTTCTGGACTGGATGTACAGTAAAAGATAAATTGTAGTAAAAATCCTTGGATACTATTGTATACTTAATAATTTTAATTTGAATGAATGCTAAGAAACATTTTAGGAAACAATCCAACAAATACTAATTTTAAGAGAAAAACATAAAAGAGGAGTAAGTATAATTAAAATTATTACAAATCATGAAATCTTCTACTTTATTTTACAAATATATTTTTTATATTTTATACACATGATATTTTTTTCTAATATACCGTTAAAACCATTTATTATTTTTCTTTTTGGTAAAATATATAAGAAATAAGAAACCACAAACAAGCAACCAAAAAATTAAATCAAGGAAGATTTTCAAGAAAATCTTAATTTAAAAACCCGATTCAGCGAATTCACGCAAATTGTGGGCTAAAATGGCGGATGACACCATAATGGCATAATTATGAATTATTAACTATGAGTATGATGTAAACAAATAGTTTACTTTGTATAGAATACCTAAACCCGTTGTTGCTAATGCGTAGATACACAAATGAGATCTTAATTAATTTGAAAAATTCATAAACAGATATTTTGTTGTAAGAAATACTATTTAGTGTGGTGTAATGTTCACTTTTTTATAAACCTGCACTGCGCTTGCGCAAAAAGTGCAAGTATTCTGCATAATTCACAAGTGGCAGTTGGAAATATTTTGAAACCATTATATTTTTCGTAATTAAACACATTTCAAATGGAACAGAAAGAAGTGGTTGCTGCCAGTGTCGAGGAGGCTCATTTGAACATCTGCCGACCACATTGGCCGTCTTTAGGACCGACCATACACACACACACACACTTAAATTAATTTTAAATTTCGTACCTTTCTGCCTGCTGAAAGCCTTCATTGTTTTTATGCCCATCCCGCTGTAGGGTCTCAGAATGTCTATATACATTGACTAGGTAGATAACAATATTTACACAGAATAACACAAAATAAATTAATAAATAATCTGTTATTTACAATCACATTTAACACTAGTATATCACAAACTGTTTCTTGTATAGAGATAGTCTTCGCAATGGCCCCTTGTCGAACAAGCAGTCATTTTCGCCAGCGCGATTTTTATGTTGTTTCGATTTTACTTCAAATTATGTCCAATGCATTACTGTCACTGATCTATTTTAGTTGGCTTAAAAATAGACTCGCCATTCGAATGAAAACAAACCCATTTATAAGTTTTTTCGGGGCAGATCCACCTCACTCAAATGCACTGTCCGAGGCTAGGTTTTGGTGAATTGTTCTTGAGTGTCTCAAAATCGTTTGGTGCACCGCACTCTCACTTTTCCAGCCGCACGCACAGTTTTCCGCGAATCCGAGTCTCTCGCACGGGTCGACGGACGGCGAAGGACACTTTTCACTGGAATTCTAGTAGAACGTAGTAAGAGTTAACAAAAGGTATCGGCAAGAATCCGAATTTATGCTCGAATACAAAGGAGACGGTCTATGGAGCGCACCTGTGTACCAACCAGTGTATGAATAGTTTGTGTTGCTGCTCAAACACTCCGTTCCCCTACCACATGTTCCGAAGTTATGAATGAATAGCCTCTCGCCGGGTACCACTCCGGATCTGACGTATCCGCACAGCTTTCGAACGGCACAGACTTGCGACGTGAGAATTGGGCAACACAGCTTTAAGATGAACCGAGTCATCTTGGTACATCTCTCGGTCACCTGGACAGATTTGATTTATTCCGATTTAACGTCTCAGAACCCGTTTTTTATGTAATGTTGCGGTATACCTATATGTGTTAATTAGCCGATTATCCAAATCGGATGTGATTGTGGTTTTATTTTTGAATGGCAATTAAGTATGCATACGTTTTTTTTATGTACCGGTAGTTATAATTTTTAATTTGTCAGGTTTTTTAATAGTTTCCTTTCGGACACTCGGGCGCCGTGAGGACTTCAATTTGCACAGATTCCCATGCGGACCAATTCCGAGGTGGCTCTGGTGACTCAACGACGAAGGAAAAGGCAAGGACAAATCCTATTAGGCATTGAAATAGGCAGTGGCCTCTGGGACGCATAATTTGGAAAGGAAATTTTTTAGTAATAAAACAAAGATATATTTCACAAGTTTATTTTATAAAATCAACGAACAATCTATGTGTAGTAAAGATACTTAAAAAATATGCTATCTTTCATTGGATGAGTGACCTCGTCTCGTCACTCGTGAATATATAAAATGAACATCTACGCCAAAAGGATCACTCAGTAGTGGTTATTATTATGTGACTTAGGTTCTGCTAAATAAAAAATTCTAGCGTTTCAAGAAACCAGATAATTTTAAACAAGAAATATAATTTTCTTGAGTGGACGTTTCGGAAATTCCATCTACTGATAAATACAATTTCCGAAAGGTTATAAGAAAGCGATTCCAGACTGAGGCTAAAACTGATCCTTATGAGATAATGCTTAATTTTACGTATTTTTATGAAAAATATAGTTTTCTTGTGTGGACGGTTCAGAAAGGAATTTTATCTACTGCTGTTACAGAGATAGATACAATTTCCGAAATGTAACAAGAAAGTGATTTTAAACTAAAACTGATTCGTTTAGAGCACTTTAATTTTATATATTTTACAAATATTTTCAGAAGTATGGCAAAATATTCAATAACAATTAGAATATCTGGTTAGAATCGAAGAAAGAATATCTGGATAATGCCATAGATAGTTACAGACAAGATTAAAGAAAAAAAAAGTATTTTCAAATTCTATTTCAGATAAAGCTTATTTTTTAAAACTATATCCTTTTTTAACCCTTAAATGCAAGAAACAAAAGGAGTATACAGGGTGCTTCAAATTCGATGCAATACATGGGGATCTCGGAAACGGTAAGAGATGCGAAGTCGGTTAAATGGAGGCAAAATTGCGTATTCAGGGGGGCAACATAATGGTGAAAAGAAATCAAGGTTAACTTGATTAGTTTTCGAAATATTTTGAAAAAACCGATTTTCGTTTTAATTTTTTTGCGGGCCTATTTGATGAGGTATTTAAAAATAAAGAGCACTTTTCTAGAGCAACTTTTTGCCCTTTATCGAATGGTGTTAACGAATTTTCCGCAAAACATTTCGTTTCCCGGAAACAAACATCAACTTAATTTTTACTTTTAGTTTTAAATACGGACCTGGAATTTTTTTTTAATTTTTTGGAATCATTTTTATAACTTGATAGAATGCCACCATAAAAGAAACCAGATTTAAATGTTTTGTCTAAGAAAAATCCATCATTAGTATTTTAGTTTCGACTTTTGTTAATTCTAGATATTGAATAATATTTTTGAGGTTTCATTTTTATTTACGATAAATAAACAAAAGGTAACTAAAAATTAATTAAGTTACAAAAATGCTTCCAAAAAATGGAAAAAAAATCCAAGTCCGTATTTAAAAAAATTAAGTTGACGTTCGTTTCCGGGAAACGAAACGATTTGCGGAAAATTCACTAATACCATTCGATAAAGGGCAAAAAGTTGCTATAGAAAAGTTCTCTTTATTTTTGAATACCTCATCAAATAGGCCCGCAAAAAAATAAAAACGTAAATCGAAATTCTCGGTTTTTTCAAAATATTTCGAAAACTAAGTTCAAGTTTGTTGCCCTCCTGAATACGCAACTTTGCCTCCATTTAACCGGCTTCGCATCTCTTACCGGTTCCGAGATCCCCATGTATTGCATCGAATTTGAAGCACCCTGTATATATTTTTGAGATGTTACCAAGGGTCAGTTTTTATACAATGGTGAATCATCTTGACCAACACATTCTTTACTTTCGAAAGTGGTTGTGCATACCTAATACCCAACATAAATTCCTTCTTCAGGTTCCAAATCACTGGGGAGCCAGATTATAAAACAAAATGCTAAATAAAAAGTACCTGCCTAATAAGGGCGAAATCAAGGGACAGTTTTACAAGAATCTACCTCGAGGCATTCATTATGATGGTAGTTACAAAGATCAGAGGTTGCAAACCTTGAAATACATTGGACACGGACTTTAAATTCCTTCAGAAACCATTCTTGGGCAGTATTATTTTTAATGAAACCCATCATTAACTGATAAATATAATTTTGTGGGTATGCTGATTAAATAAGTTACAACTCTGTATTTTTTTTTTGAAAAGCGACGTATTTTTGTCTCTACAGTAATAAAACTTAGAATTAGAAACATGGAAGGCATTAGAAACACGTTGCTAATGTCCACGCTTATAAAAAAATTTTACTTAATTCCCTCCCTGTGTCCTATAATCTGAGTGTCCTTTATTCTCCTAATCAGAAAATAAACTTTCGTATCTCCCCTTTCTGGCCTAGGTGGCAACGCAGCGCGACTAGACGTCTACTCCCCATTAGGCCTTGCCTTTCTATCTGTAAACTTGTAAAAAGGGCATGCGAGATATCATAAATATACTTTCTTATCCCTTAAAAATTCTCTGGCCATTAGGGCTTACGCACACAGAGCTTGTAGATTTACCTGGAGATAAAAAGCAACACTCATAAACGGATTATGTGCACTTGACATACATTTTACGTTGGGTTGCAGATAGGTCAGCGATTGAAACAGGAGTAGGCCCTGAATCGGCGCGATCAGTGGCTTCCAAACTGTTCAGGATCATCACGCTAAAATATAAGTTTTTAAGTAACTTGGAACACGTATATTTTTGAAGATATGGGTAGAAAGGGTTTGTTTTAAGATACACTGAAAAATGCCAGTATTAGTTTTAGTATTTTATCTGAACAGTCAAAATTGCAATAAGTTTGACATATAATCCAATTATATTATGCACTTAAATAGAATGGCATGCTGTTGCATATTTTGTTTTTGAATAGGCTAAATAGAATTTTAAAAATTATTTCCTTTTTAATCTATGTATATGACAAGAGTTTATTTATTTATTTCAATTATACATCATACACCCTTGTCTCTGGGTGTATTAAATTTGTATCTAGTTGGTATATTCACCGTCATTTTGACGGTTTTCCAACAAATACTGCAAATTGCTGGGATGCTATTGGGCCGTAGGAAAAGTTTGGGAAACGCTGGCTCAGATATTTCTTCTCATACTAGGGATTACGGGTACGCATATTATTTGCCAATAATGGAAGGTACAGGCGAAATTTCATTCATGAATTTGGGGGCGGTTCTTTAATGGAGTATTAATAATGAATGGGTCGCATACAGGTGCAGTAGATCCCAAAAAAGGTATCTTTTATTACGCACAGAGTTTGTGAAGGGAGGTAGAATTGCGCTTTTTCACAATAGTGGATACTACACTAATTGAGATCCAACAATGAATAAGGGTAGGGGTGGGCGGCAATTATATAATCCTTAAGAAGAGTTGATAGCATTATATACACGTACTTTAACAAACTTTTTACGTATATAGGAAGATTTATTACAATTCTCGCCAAAACTAGGAAATTTCGTTTCACTTATATTTTGAACTAGCCTCTTCTTTGATCTTTGATGTTACAAAAACATATTGTTAATACGGATTTTAAGAAATCTTTTGAAGATTAAGAATATGCTTCATAATATGCCTTCAGATACACAATAGTGCATCTGAGATTGACATGCTTTTGAGTTTATTACTCTAAAATACGAGAATATATGTTTTTTAATATTAAATATCTTGAAAATGCTTAGAGATAATTTATCGAAATTACATATTTTTGAAAACAGAAGAAAGGGGTCTTTCCAGATTTATGCAAAATATACGGTATGTTCTATATAAACAAAATCAAGTTTCCCATAAGTAAACATAATATCAGCATATTGTGAATCTTGAAAAGACACCCTAAAATAAGTATTCAAAGGTAATCAAGGATCAAGGAGTTAGAGGTTAGATCAAAATATACGTGAAGACCCAGTATATTACATCCTCTTTCGTATTGAACAAATTGTTCTGCCACCCACCCAAGCAATTACACTGATTGCATTAAGACAAATAATTTTTTATATTCAGTATTATCAGTTGGTTCAGGTTTTAACCTACAACTATCCAAGAGCATATGACTAAAAATTGTGGTGGTCCAAGTCTTTGTTGAAGGATTAGAGCAAACTAAATATTTTTCTGACAATAATGTTTCTTCATTGAATGATGCAAAGTGAATTTTACAATGATTTTCAGTTTAATCAGTTTCTTTCACTAATATTTCGTTAATTTCAAAACAAAACTACCTGTACAACTTCCCGTTGCAGAGGAAATGATACAGCTTTCGATTTGTGTGAACAGGAGAAACATTTAACAGTTTTAGAAATGCTTTCATTCTATTGCTTCTAGAAATGGAATCTATTGAAGAAGGGGTCCACGAAACAATCGCTAATAGATTTTCGAAAGGTTACTGCTGTTCTATAAGAGTTCTATAGTATTTTCTGCAGAATAAAATTATGAAATTTCTAGCTTAGCTCAGTACCAAACTAATGACTCAGCAATGTATTTGTAAAAATTCAGAGTGTATGTTCCTTAAAATAAGAGATTATATTTTATTTCGTAATCATTTATTTCCGCAGGTGCTGTGAACTCGGTCTGGAAATTTTGTCCTTGCTCTATTAATAGGACACTAGTAGGAAGTTTAAAAAATTGCGAAGCTTACGGCCTTACCACTTAATACACATAAAAATGATTTGATTGACGCTAAACGTCTTTGTTGTGGACAATAATAGCTCAGTGCATGTGAAAATAAACAGCTGTCTATGGTATTATTATTGCTATTAGTGTAACTATTATTTTATGCAAATATAAAATTATATAATTAATAAAAGCCATTATTAATGTTTTGCGGCGAGTTCATTTGAATATGTTTAATAACTTATATGCAATGAGTCACACTTGTTATTATATCGCTTTCACAAAGAATTGTTAGATGTTCACATTCAGAAAAAGAGTGTACATAGACTTTTTTGGGTTAAATTTATTGAAGAAATTAAAGTAAAATCAAAAGATATTACATTTATTTATCGAATTTTATATATTCTATACATAACTAATAGTGCCAAAAAGTTGTACAGGAATTTATCACAAAGTATATTAATAATTATTACAGTATAAGTAAAGCACATAACTTCTGTGACTTTTTCCACGAAGGTAATCACAATCAGATGCAAAACTATCAGACCAATATAATTTTAGGTCGTTTGCGAATAGTAAAAATTAGAATACTGAACATTTTTTAGTATCGCTAATAAACAGTAAACATATAACAGGCCCCAGAACGAGCCCTGAGGCACCCCTGCGCGAAAATAAACTTATCATCAGAGCTACTATATTTGGTCTAATATACCATATTTGGATACAAAGCTACTATATCTGGTTTTCAGCAAAAGCAAATGATCCTAATGTTTCTACACAATAATACTGATGCCGGATCAGTATAAACATTTCCATATAAGTTTTTTCCAAAATATTGGGCACACTTACTGAAAACATTGTTGATGTTACGTTTGAGAGTTTAGTTCAATACATGAATATACTATATAAGTACAGTGTGATTCACTTTCGAGTGTGTAACATGGGTATCTCGCTTATTATAAAAGATAGACTGTAGGTTTAAATTCGGCAAAGTTACGGAATTTTGTGCTCAACAAGTTGGCGCAAACAAAACCCCCATATCTGTTTTTGTTTTTGAGTAAGAGGCAAAAAAAATTTTTTTGCAGTTTTCGTTTTCTGGCCATAACTTCTATATATTTGAAAATATTGGCTTATCGTTTTCACATTATTAGGACACTTTCTTGAGACAAATACGATGCCGTAAACCGTTTTTTAAAAAAATGTCACTTCTATTGTAAATCATCGTCAACTTTATTTTTTCTTATGGGCGCCATATTAATTTTTCTCATATTTGAATAAATCGATTTTTTCTGAATATAACAATATAATATATGTTAATATTTGCCTAAAAAATAAGGGCATTATGAAGAAAAATAGGTATTTTTTTGAAAATGTCTAGTTAGCCATGGCCATGACAGTCAGTTCTTGACAAACCACAAATATCACTTATAATTTTTATAAACTGCATCTGTGGAGTACTTTTTACATTGACTAACGATGTATTCAACCGAAGAGAAACAAGATAGTATAGATATTTATTACAGATTTAACAAAAATTGAAACAGAAAAATTGAAGAATATTTAAACACATATCCTGAAAGACGACAACCATGCAAGACATATATTACTAAACTGCACTGTAATTTAAGAAATTATGGCAGTTTTTCTAAACCAAGAAATAGGCATGGATCTGTCATAATTTCTTAAGTTACAGTGCAGTTTAGTAATATATGTCTTGCATGTTGTCGTCTTTCAGGATATGTGTTTAAATATTCTTCAATTTTTCTGTTTAAATTTTTGTTATATCTGTAATAAATATCTATAATATCTTGTTTCTCTTCGGTTGAATACATCGTTAGTCAATGTAAAAAGTACTCCACAGATGCAGTTTATAAAAATTATAATTGACATTTGTGGTTTGTCAAGAACTGACTGTCAGGGCCATGGCTAACTAGACATTTTCAAAAAAATACATATTTTCCTTCATAATGCCCTTATTTTTTAGGCAAATATTAACATACATTATATTGTTGTATTCAGAAAAAATCGGTTTATTCAATTATGAGAAAAATTAATATGGTGACCATAAGAAAAAATAAAGTTGACGATGATTTACAATAGAAGTGACATTTTTTTTAAAAACGGTTTACGGCATCGTATTTGTCTCAAGAAAGTGTCCTAATAATGTGCAAACGATAAGCCAATATTTTCAAAAATATAGAAGTTATGGCCAGAAAACGAAAACCGGAAATAATTTCTTTTTGCCTCTTACTAAAAAACAAAAGCAGATATGTGGGTTTTGTTTGCGCCAACTTATTGAGCACAAAATTCCGCAACTTTGCCGAATTTAAACCTACAGTCTATCTTTTATAATAAGCGAGATACCCATGTTACACACTCGAAAGTGAATCACCCTGTACAGTCTACCATTTTATTATTGAAAAAAAGAAAATTAATAAATAATAGTAACAAATATATACAGGTTGCTTGAAACTATTATTATATTAATTTTGTAAATTGCAACAGTCTTAATTTGCTTACATATTTTTTTGGGTTGCACTCGAATTTTGGGTTTTGATATTGGGTTTGATATTGGGCCTATTTTTCTTCAAACGTATAACAATACTTACATTATAGTATTATGTAAGACATATTATAGAAAAGGCCTACTGTTTACTAGTAAAGAAATATTCTCAATGTTTTTAAGAGTACAAGAAAGTAAAAGTGTAAAAGTGAACATGATTTCTCAGAACTGTCAATTTGAAATTAAACGTCATATCAGATCGCTTTTTGTACAAGCATAAGTGACTGAAGAAATACAGTTTTAATTTTGACGATTGAAGAAAAAATAGAATATGTCACTCGGAGTATAAAGTTCTTTATGTATTTCGCCCAGTTTACACAGCCTTGGCTAACACCTCGGCTGTGTAAGCTTCTGGGTTCAACAAATAATGTTCGCCTGTTACTTCTAGTAACATAATATACTATTTTAAGATATTACTTTTATGGTGCACCCTTACGTAAAGACCCACTAGTTCTCACTTTTTCCCCGGTAACTCACGGGTGCATATATGGCAGATAGCCGTCATTTAATTCAGGATAAAATCATCGTGCAACTTTTTTCTAATTTAAGGCACCCTGTATCTCTAAGAATTTTCGAGATCCCAATGGTGGCGAAAATGAAATCTATCACCGCAAAACCATCAGACTTATATTTATAGTATTTATAGCCTATACACTATTTTAGATATAGGCTTGTAATGCGAACAATAATTCGAGTTTCTCTGAAACGAAATCTTTGTACGAGGAAAGAGAACAACAGTTTGCCGAGGCGCAGGTAAATGTTTATTGGAATCTAAGGATTCCCCACAGACGCCTGCGAGGGGTAAGTTACGGCCGGAAGCGAAAGGGAAGCCACCACCCTCGCCCGGGCCGGAAGTTGGGTAGGACCCTGCAAGTAGGCTAGCGGGCCATGGCACTACATGGTGGTTTATCTAAAAACCCCTGTTTATATTACAAACTTATCTGTTTAAGTGTTAGTAGGTATTACCTTATTACCTTGGGGATTAAGTTAATTCAATAATTTTTCTTCGTTTTCTCTACGAATATACAGTATGTCCATAAAGTAACCCCCCCCCCCTGTTAACTTTTGAACGAATCCAGCTAGAGAGTTTTAACAAAGTACAGGGTGAATCATGTAAAATGAAGTTGATTCTGACGATAAATTCGATTCTTCAAATTCAAAGATGGCGCCACGGGCGCTGTCAACTCAATTTTTTTAAATGGCAAAGTGTGCCGTGTTGCACCTCATTTAAAAGGTTATTCAATTCTCGACATTCGCGTTTTTGAAAAATGACAATGGATTTATCCGTTCTCTAGTTACAAGCGTTTGCATTAACGATATTTAAAAATTTTGCTTTTATCAAGTCTCCTTGCCTTTGCTTGCCACTGTCACTGAAACGTCAATAAGGTTCGAGAAAGAAGTTCAGCGTTCAATTTAAGAGTGTTGGACAGTTTTTACAGGTTTTTTTTCTTATTTTTTTAAGTTATTCGATTTGAGAGATTTAAGAGAAAATGTAAGAGGAAAGCGCTACTTAAGAATGCTGCGGGAGGAAATTTTTCCAAAGATAGAAAGAATAGCAGGCAATAACATTCAAAGTATTGTATTTCATCAAGATGGGGCCCCGCCTCATTTTTATGGACCTGTTACCGATTTTTTAAATAACCATTTTCCAGGTAGATGGATTAGCAGTATGGGCCCAATAGAATGGCCGGTTCGTTCCCCGGACTTAACTCCTCTTGATTTTTTCTTGTGGGGATATTTGAAGTCAAAAGTCTAGAGAACTCCTCCAGTAAATCGATGAACTACAGCAACGTCATATGTGTAGAAATATCCCTGCAGAAATTTTAGGAAATAATCAGGCAAGAATTTCAAAGTAGACTTTTTATGTGCCAAGAAGTCAATGGACAACATTTTGAATAACTTATTTAATTTTTTTATTTTTTGTTTTAATAAATATTTGTTCAAAATTTGTTGTATTAAAATATTAATTAAAATTTTATTCATGGATCAGATTAGAAACAGAAATGCTTGTAACTAGAGAACGGCTAACTCGATTGTCATTTTTCAAAAACGAGAAAGTAGAGAATTGAATTATCTCTTAAATGAGGTGCAACACGGCACACTTGGGCACACGGCACACAGGGGGTTACTTTATGGACAGACCTTATATATTAATATCATGAAATATTAACATATTTGATTAAAGCTTCTATAGATTGATTGATTTATTTCTAAAAGAAAAATAGATATGTTCAAAAAATGCCTCAAACATTATGTACATAAAAACTAGCAACAAACTTGTTACTTTATTTGCAACAAACTAGTTAGTGTCAAATACCTAGACGTAGGTATTTGACAAGGTTACTGTCAAATACCTACGTCTCCATTATTAGTTTTACTGAAGACATACTCTTAAAACCCTATAAAATATCTCTGAACGTAGGTATTCGGCGGAAATATTTCTTGAATCATTTAATTAGAGGGGGTTGTTAAACTGATTATTATGCTTGGCTACTGGACCGACAATAATCTCAAATGATATCCGAAGCATTCTTTTAAATAACAATCACTTGGATGTAGGTATGTTACTGACTTTAAAAATTTTACAGTAATATTGGTTTAAACAGTTCTTATAGCATCAGCAAATTTCATAAAGAAAAACATTAATTCTCAAAAGTATACTTATTTAAAAATAGTAAAAGGTTAATGGCCTAAGAGTACAGAAGACAAAAGAGAAGGATACGTCATATACGTGAAGGATATGCCGAAAACAACTACTCTATGGTCTATGTGCCCCGACCGGCATTGTATTACTCAGGAATCTCCGCGACAGTAATAATAATAACTTTATAAATAATATAAGTAATTATAACAAATAAATAAATAGGATCGCCTTCTTTTAAGACGATAGAGGTCAAAACTATAATGGTACCTGCAGAAAAGCAAGTCGCTATCTATCTGTAAATTAGACAATAATTGTCGGACAGATAGTAGCACCGACCGGAAGAGAGCACTACGCTGTTTATCACCACTACTAGATAGGTATATATTTTACAAAAAATATATAGTGCCAACGAATGAATACCTGTAGAAATTCAGATTAGATTATCGCTTATTTGAAAATTAAAATAACCAATTTATTTTATCGAAGCGATAGACACAAACAACCACTGGATATGTAAATAGTGGTGGAATATTAGATTTAACTTAAAAAAAGTATTTACCTCACTGTCTCATGACATTAGAAGTGCCACTAGTTTTACTGTTTTTAAGAGAAATGTTAAAGCACTGGTGGTTATGTGAGCTAATATCTATAATATAATTAATTATTGGTGTATACAATGGATACGTATCTTGTCAAGTTTTCATATTGGTCCGATATCATTTGACAAAATAGAGGTATTTCCGAGGAAACCGGGACAAGTTGTAGATCGTACGTAAAGTTGGCCCAAGATACTTGGAAGCATATAAAAAATATAGTCTAGGATTAGTTATCATTCCAAAACCTCTATGTATTAGGTATATCAGATTTATTTTTGTGTGGCCATATATTAAATAGTAAATATCTAAAAGGAACGCCTACACTATTTTTCCATGTACAACTAAAACAAAGAAACAGAATAAACATAGGTAGTTTTCTATGTTTAAAAAAGGCATCTCGGAACTTATTAGAAAATAGGTAAAATGAAGTCAAATTTGAACGAGTTTTCCATTCACTTCTTACTTTTTCATTCATTTTATGAAAAATTCCATAAATAGTTTTACAAAGAATTCTCTCTAGTGTAGGTATTTATTTATATCAGATCAGATTTTTATTGTATCAGGACCATTTTCCATACGAAGCCACTAAAAAACGACCCTCAGACCTCCCCTCGAAGCCGCGACACCGACAGTGGTCGCAGGCTCTCTTCGAGTACCCTTCCCTTACTTTGCCTAAAGCAAAAGCCTCAGTTGGCTCCTTCAGAGGTGCATCCCCGGCTACACAGCCACTCCTGAAAATCACCACCCTGGACGAGAGCGGCACTTGCCCCCTCCCCCACCCCCGAGACAAACTACCTCCAGTGGGTTAGACATGGAGGCGAAGAAAGACGACAAGACAGAAGAGCGCCAGAAGATCCTATTCAGCCTGCAGTGCAGAACCAGGACAGGAGGAGACCTCACGAATCGCCTACAGCTATCACTCTTTGTTATCGGGGTTGGTGAAGGATGGGGTCCACCTCTACGAGGCAGTCCAGGCCTACAGCGACGGGGAGGGTAAAGAGCGACAATCCCGCTCGGCTCCAAACCATTCCACGGTCAATGGATATTGGGGAGGACCATTTTCCATTTCAATTTCTTATGTTACGACTCTAAAACTTGTATTTTCCCTTCTTTAACTTCTCGATTGCATCTGTAATACATCAAGTTATAAATTATAACCTACTGGAAAACATTCGACACCCTGTCCCTTAAAAATAAAGTATTTCCACAGAGAACCAGCCGCCTAAGCTTAAAAATGCATTTCACTGAAATTGCATTTAAGTGCTAAAAGTATATCATGTGAACTTGTCAAAAGATAAAAGGAAATGTATCCAAATAAAAAATTTGATTTGATTAGATTTGATTGAATTTATGACTTTCGTTCTTGCAACTTTAACTTTCATCCGTCGCTTGGATTTAATTGTTTACGTGATTAATTGCATTTATGCCCAGGGACCCTACTTACAACACAGGAAATACGAGGTCGATTGTGTAATACGCAAGTAGGTACACTTGAGTATTCAAATAAGCAGCAGCGCCGGCGAAAAAGTCCGTAATAATGTATTCGGGCAAAAAAACAGGAATGCTTGCATGTGCCACAGGTGTGTTTACGTTTAAAAATAACCGTATACAGGTGATTCATGGCATTAATTGTCGCAATTATTCATATTATAGAGATATAAATAAATGAAACAATCTTACAAGTGAAAGTAGGTACATTTATAATACGCGCGCACTCGAAATATCTAAAGGTATTTTAGGTCTGGAAGAATATCTGCTTTTTTATTCAGGTACATTTTAACTCCTCTTTATTCCTGCAAAAACATTTGGTTATAACTCTGGTTGGTTCTTAATTACTTCAAATTCTTTACAAATATTTTCCTCTCCTCAATTTAAAAAAATCAAAGATTTCGCAATTCTTGCAACCATCGGAGTGCATTGAAAATGCATTAAGGAAATTTGGAACTATAGAAAGCTTGCAAAAGTTACCTTCTAATTTGAGAACTTACCATTTGCGACTTACAGACTTTGCCACCTTGTATATATCACCTTCACATGAGAGCTCAGATTCTCAGACTTGCAATTTGCAATATACGAATACGAATGCGCCCACGCCGCTAGCTCTACTCGGTCCCCCACTACCTAACCATGTCGGTGTGACATGCTCATCGCGTTATACTTTTCATCGAAACATACTCATATACGAACCTTCACGATCCTATAAGCATTTTCAATGCTAAAACTCTGAGGTCATAGAAAAAAATCCAAAACAGTCATACCGCAAGAACGAGGGGACCAGGATAACAGCCTTTCTATTAATTATCATCCATCAAAGTATTCGCCCAAGAAGTTAATTGTAATATATCTGTAGCTCATCGTCATGAGTTTAATAAAGGTTGTATATTTCATTCCTCTACCATCTGGTATTCAGTCACATGGTCAGATATAAAAAAAATTTCTCTATGGAAATTCTATAAAATCAGGAGGAATCAAATCGGTCATTTTTCTGTTAAGTTGAAAGCAGCTCCGAAAGATTCGTGAATGAATGCTAAATTTAGTAAGTATCTAAAGACATGATTTCTACAACACAGTGAGTATCCATTTTTCGGATTTCTTGATACTCAGACAACTTTAGGGACACTTTAAAACCCCAAGATGTCGAAACAGATATGGGATACCAACGAGGTGAACTTATTATGGATGCCAGGATAGTGAACAATCGAAAGTACCGATTAACATGAGCAGATATATAAGAAAAAGGATAATCAGCTCCATCGTTTAAGACTGGCCTTGGAAATACTTATGATGGATTCCACCAGGTTCTGAACTGCCATATCACTAAGTCCGAATTACTTTCGCAAATTACAGCTCTCCTTATACGACATTGTACCCTTAAAAGAAATTTGTAGAATTGGTATGAATAGTGGAGACATCAATAGGGTAATACAGATAGCCTACCATGCATTATGTGGTTATTAGGTTTTGCATCACATCAGGAGGCAGGTTCTATATAGAAACAATTAAAATCGAAACAATAATTGGGTTGTTTAAGATAATGCAAGAGACCAGGATGTTGGTTTGGGTGTCACAAAGAAAATGGGTGATTAGCGCGATAAGTACCTACTACCTTTTCTTAAAAAAACTAGTAATATCACTGTCGATCATATTATTGTTATGGTGCTATATAATTTTTTCGTCACATCTCATGTTTAAGTGTCCTTATATCTGATCAAAATTTTATCGGAATGAATCAGCTTCATCAATATTCCTGTAATTTATTAAGCATGCCTGTCGAACTTTTTTATCAGTGTTTATTATGACTCAAAAATCTAATAGCCTTCAATCTATCACTTGACCTTTAACCCAATGAAAGTTTCATGTCTTCTATTGAAATGCATGTATATACAATCCTAAATGATATACAGCTATGAAAAAATAACTCATTAATAATCAAGAAGCACTGAATAAATATGTGTAATATAAAATCAAAATTTGCATAAAATCATTATTGCATCATAAAATCCATTAAAGGAAATATATTATAAATCAAGGAATAATAATGTGCAAATATTGTACCAGAGATGCGCGGATGAGTGTCGAAATTTCCGGTGTGTTCAAAACCCAAAAACAAATGTCTACAAAAATGTTAATTGCAAAATTTGTTACGTGACATGATTGTGAAATTTTTACGCATTCATTCATGAGGTCGTCGAATCTAATCAAATTATAGAGATACCACAGACAAGAAAGTTATTTGCCTGTGGAGATACAATCTTATCTTTTGATTAATATTACGTTTCTTTGAAATCTCAACAGGTTTTCTTTTTCTGCTTAAAAATAGAAAATGTAATGAGCATAACGACATATTATGAATGAGCAAAGTGTAGGTATACACTATATATGCAGTAAGATATATATAAAAAATGTAAGATAACAAAAATAATATGTTACTGTAATACCATTGATAAATGTCACTTAATTTTAGATGTTTAATTTTTATATCTACAAATTTAAATTTTTCTCTATTCTCTATTTTACCTCGCATAATATCCTCCCTACAATAATCGTCAAATGAAAGGGTTGTGAGAATTTTTAGTTTTTATTTATTTTTTAAGATTATATATTTTTTATTTATTCATTCATAATTATTAGTAGTAGGTATCACCTAACTGTTCTGTTGGAAATAAGCACTTCTGTTGGAAATATTGAAGAAGTTCAAAGTACGAATGGAAATATGGATTTTGTTTCAATTTCAATTTGATCTTCAAAAAAAATAAATAAATAAATACTCAGATTTTTAAAATATATTAAGAGCATGTAGATAATATTGTTGAAGGAAAAGAAATTGACAAAAGGCTAGGTGTCTTTTACAGGTTTAAACCAGATTTTTCCGGAATCAATTGATAGTCCTAGGAGTGTCCATTCAGTCCAAAATAAAGGGCTTAAGAAACACACAAGATAAACCTACAAAATGAACAGCTATAGTCTGTGCAGTAAATGCAGAAATGTGTGTTGGAGTCAGAAGTCTATAGTCTCGATTTTTTGAATCAACGATCATATTCGTGTATTAAATCAGTCCACTAGTCTATATTGTGCCTCATAAAACAATCTATCAGTAACTCTGACTATCCAAAATTATAAACTACTACCTAACCAACGAAATTATAAAAATATAAATATAAAAATCCAGTTTTTATTGGCGCCAACAGGAATATTATTTTTTCGCTCTTTGATTTCAAAATAAGTTGTGATGAATTCGGCCCATAAATTCAGCCGTTCAGATGTGAGGCATTCTTATTTTATAGACACTAAAAACCCACATATTCTCATAACACTGAAATATTGAGAGTCATATTCGCGGATCGGACTGGCTCTTTGAGGGCACGTCTCCTTGCAAATTGTATACAAATGAGGTTGACGATCTAATTTTATCGTTTTATAACGTCGCGCGTATTTATATTCTTGCTAACTAGAATTACTCTTTTTTCTCTCTGAACCATCGGGCGCGCATTCTGAGAATGTGAAGGGGATACCCACTGAAATAAATATTAAGTTTAAGGAATAATTGCCCAATATCTTCTCAATTACTCCGATTTTACAGAAAAAATACTTTTGTATATACAGTGTGGCCCATTAAGAACCAGGACACCCTTCTAAAAAATGCTTGGTAAGTGCGATTGCAATGAATTTTTTTTATATATATATATATTAGCCTCCTAGATGTACTTGTTGAACCAATTACGATGGTCCAGTTGCTAATCCTCAGCCTACTACGATTTTTTTTCAATAAATTTTTTCGAAAATTACTTTAGGGAATTCTTTATTAAAAATTTGACATCGTGGCATTCTTCAGCATCACTTAAAACCCCTGTGGCCCAAATTTCTTCAATTTGTATCGAAGAATAATTTTTTATAAAGCCTTAAATGTTTCAAGTTTATTGAATTTGGGTTTCGTTTAAAAGATATAGCAGGGCATTGGAAACTCTAATAATTATTGTTAATCTAGAATATTGTTTCTTTATTTACCTCACAAATTAATAATAATGTTAAAACAACACTTTACAGTACTCCCCTATATCCCTAAATGCCTAAAGTAATTTAAAAAAAAATTGATTGAAAAAAAATCGTAGTAGGCTGAGGATTAGCAGTTGGACCATCGTAATAGGTTCAACAAGTACATCCAGGAAGCTAATATATATAAAAAAAAATTCATTGGAATCGCACTTACCAAACATTTTTTAGAAGGGTGTCCTGGTTCTTAATGGGCCACACTGTATAAGAACGAGTTGACAGCATAACTTTTAAACTAATTTAGAAATATAATTAAAACTCTTCTTTTTATTTAGAGTGTTTATGCCAGTGTTTAGGCATAAACACTGAGGATCGAAATAATGACACGCTAGTGTCGACTTTCTTATCCAAATATTTACAAAAGCATTGCCATTGTTCTGGAACATAAGAATCCAAGAAAAACGGACAACACATCTTTGCGCAAGATTTGCGCTCCGTTATTGTGGGTGAAATTCGTCACAAAGAGGTATTTCCATTGAGTCTCGCTGTGTCTATATAAAGTGGGCATTCGTGGGATTCCAGGACTGTAGTCGATTATTTGTGTACGGAGCAAACATCGTATTATGTGCATGTTGACACGAGCAAATAGCGTCAAAGGGTTTGAACAATGGAATATAATTATTAGTATTATTTGAGAGTTAACACTTTGGTTGTTTAGTTAATACGATGTTTGCCCAGAACAAACATGGATTCGTGTGGTCAGGGGATGTATCGAAATGCTGCCCGAGTGTACGTCGATTTCGGAAAAATGGTATCATCCAAGAGCAAATATTTCAGAATCGTATGATGTGCAAAATAAGTTCAAGGGCTTTATGATGTTGGAGCCATTAGTGAATATCCCATATATCTATCTCATTTTTTTTATTAATATTATTATTATTATTATTATACTAAAGAGTAGAGCAGAGGTCATTTAAGACCTATATTGCTCAATTACAAAATTAAAAAACAATACAATATGCGAAACAGAAAGCAAAATATACAAAGTTCTACAAAATAATCTTCTAACAGTTTTACAAAATAACTACCACACTGAGTTCATATACAATTGTCCTCCACTGTATAAAGTTAAAATTAACCCACATTTAAATGAACGCATGATTAATGTAATTGTCATACATATTTTTGAACACATTCACACCACTTGCCGTTACCACATCACCTGGGAGTGTGTTCCAGTTGTTAAACACTCTGTTTGAGAAAAAATTTTGCCGGATTGTTGTCCTAAAATTTTCTTTCTGCAATTTCCATTGATGACCACGTAGTCTCTGGTCTGGGTTTAAGGTCCGTAGATTCCTGATATGGTCCTGGAAGTGATCATGTAAGATTTTATAAATAAATATCATGTCTCCTCTGGACCTTCGTTCTGACATGAGAGGAAGATTCAGATACTGCAACCGTTCTGGGTATGATAGTGTATGGATATGAGGAATCTTTTTTGTTGCTCGACGTTGAACGTTTTCGATTTTATGGGCAATTTTTTACTAACTACTATAAAATCACATGTGGGTCCCTAACACAAGCCGGTGTCGAAATATTAGGCATGAAAGAAATGTATAATTTTCAGAAATTTGAGGATATTTCTTTACTTTGAAAACAGCAATGCATTGCTGCCTAAATTGTGTCCATTTTCTCCATTTAACCGATCTTATGACTAAAAATAAAAAAATACCCATGTAAGAGATAAAGGCCACTCCAGAAATTTTATTTATAGTGAGCATAACTCTTATATAACTGAATAAAATTTAGATTCGAATAGTTCTGTAAATTAGGACAAAATTAACAACAAAAAAAATGTTTCGGCTCGCGTAAACTTACCTTTATACGTTGTTTATTCATTGCAATATTAACATCGTACCAACATGTTCTACACTGAAAGAAAAGGGCGTATTAAACTGTTTCACTAGAATAATATGCATATTGCATATTAGAATTTTTATAGTAAGTATACAACTTTTATTTTTTCTTTCAAAAGTCATTTCCATATTCATTACTCAATCAGTTTGACTGAAATAGGGTTAATATACATTATGCATAGATGAGACAGGGACTATTATAAGTAATAACTTTTAAATATATTATTATGTTTTATATCCATTATATTTCATTTGCATAACAGGTAAGATTTGTTGTACAAATGCAGTCAAAACAGATACGTATATAACGGTACTAACAGTATTACACTAGTTCATAATGGTTATATTTCGCGTTTTAACAGATAAAACTCGATTTATGGCAGCTAAGCGATCGGTACGGCTCGGAATGTAATGGGTTAATTTCATTAAATAAGCAGCACGAAAGCGAAGCTCATTATGGCCATACTCTCAAAGCAATATGGTTGACGACCTGTTGTTGCACAATGCATAGTGCACATTAAGTATTTGTTAGAAAAACAAAAAACTGGTAATGCTCCAAAGGTGAAAATTGGTTAAATATAGGTAGTTTTTCAGTGTAGTGTACTCCTTGCATATGTACAATGTGCTATTTAGTGCGTAACTTTATTATATCTGGTAAGCTATTACATATGGTAGCCAACTATGTAATTTTAAAAATTGCAAGTGTTAGCAAGTCATGTTGCATGTTGTATATCTATTATTGATCTTTCATCTGTCACATATTGTATACAACGCTTTTATAACGGATTTTAGAATTTTAATGAATAAAGCGCATTTTTTTCAGTGTAGATGAAGATATTAAAATAATGTAAATAAATAGAAACAAGTAGTGCTCAGTATTTAATTTGAAATAAATATCTATTTAATTCAACAGTGCTAAGTAAAAATTACAAATGCTGATAACGTGGAAAATAAATAACAGAAATTTAATGCATGCTCTTTTCCCTCATTAACAGAAGTCCGAGATGTCGTTTAATGAATGAATATCTTATTTATTGAAAAATATTTCGTTTTCTCCCAAATTCATCACATAAATAAATTGTATAATATGAATAATGGTGGTGCATCTCGGTAAGAAATAGTCTTTTATAATGATCGTATATCGGTGTGTTGTACCGGGATATCAAAAATTATCTTGGTCAAGGGTGGTTGTGGAATGTAAAATGAGTGTCTTACTTTAAATTTTTGAATATGTTTTGTTGTGTCAGAATCTGTCAAGTCATTGTGGGGAAATTTTCTAATCCAGTTTTTGAATCATGCTTCTTAAAACACAGCACAAAATTTTCATGATTGAAGCCTATTTTCGAACGGGTGCCCTAGTTAATGGAAATTGGAAATACAGTCAACGTTTGTGTTTGGAAAATTTTCGAGAGTACTTCCCAAACGTGGCAATATTACCGGACAATTTTTATGCGTGCCTTACAAATTGTGTTGAAGTGTTTCGCGAAACTGGTTGTGTGACTCATAAAAAAGATGCTGGTAGACCAAGAGTTCGTACAGAAGAAGTTGTCAATAACGTTCGTCAACGTATGGAAGAGGAGCCTGCAAAACCTTTGAAACGTCTTTCTCAGGAAATTGGACTTTCTTATGGAACATGCATGTCATAAGATTTTAAAGAAAGACTTGAACATGCATCCATATAAGATGCAAGCACATCAAGCTCTTCTGCCCGCAGACCACCCCAGACGCCTTGCTTACTGCCATTGGTTTGTCAATAATTTAATGAATGACGATCTTCTGGACTTAACTTTTTTTTCTGACGAAGCGTGGTTCCACCTTTCGGGATACATCAATTCTCAAAATATGCGAATGTGGAGCAATGATAACCCTCATGTTTTTACTGAATCGCCATTACATGCTTAAAAAATTGGTGTTTGGATGGCAGTTTATCGCAGAAGAATAATTGGGCCAATTTTTTTCGATTTCACCGTCAACGCAGAAAGGTACAGACACAACTTTTTGGCTGAATTTGTGCAACAGTTAAACGATGATGAATTTCGGTACGGTTATTTCCAGCATGACGGTGCAACAGCACATACTACACGAGAAAATATTGCTTTCCTCCGCGAGTTTTTTAGTGACCGGCTGATAAGTTTGCATACAGAAGTTGAGTTTCCTCCGAGATCACCTTGTTTGACACTTATGGACTATTTTATATTTCCTTACTTAAAAAACAAGATTTTCGCAACTCCGGTAAATAATTTGCAAGAACTGCAACAAAGAATTGTTCAGCAATGTGCAACCATAACGCCAGAAATGCTGTAAAACGCTTTTCACAGAATGAGGAGGCGCGTCTACTTGTGCATCGAACAAAACGGGGGACATTTCCAACAATTACTGTAATTTAGTTCTTCTTGTTACTAAAACCGTTATTTCATAATTTGTAGTTCATTATTGTTTTACAACTGAAATAAATAGGTATGAAATTTGTAGGTCATTGATGATGTCAGTGTGACAGTGACATAATTATTTCCAATTTAAAGTAAGACACACGTTTTAACATTCCACAACCACCCTTGACCAAGATAATTTTTGATATCCCGGTATTTTACAGAACACGCTATGTATAAAATGGCTTACTATCAAAGAAAACTACATAAGTTTCCTACTACTTAGTTTCCTATTACTTAAAAACGATCCAATTCAATATTTACCAGGTTGACTCTGTCTATAACACATATGTAGACTCTCATAATAACGCAGGTAGTAAACAATGCGATTAAGGAACAATTGGTAAGATACACCGTATATAGCAGGAATACAAACTAGACTATTTCAGTATTTAATAATCATTAATCAATTCAAAATACACATACCTAACAAGTATTACCGATATTAAATGCGGTTATAGTAAGTCTGAGCTAGAATTATGGGATCTATTGATGCAATGCAAAGATAAAATAGGAATTTGGCTATTGGACAAGACAATACTAAATTAGCATGGGCGACAAACCGGCGTTATCTGATCAGTGATCGTGATCAGGCATCACCTATTCCTGCTATCTAAATGGGGCCGATCAACCATCCAGCTTTAAAAATTTATTCGTGCGTGTGTATGTATCTTTGTAATCATTGGATTATCGATTGATTTCAAAGCCATTCATAATTTAAGGAACGCTGGTTTAGCAGCGGAAATTACACACGTACATATAAGATAAACTGCCAAATTCCATGTAAAGCATTAGTGGTTCAATATTTTAAAAAAGATAAATACAATTGTTTGTATTTTTCCATGGATCCAAAATCAAGTAGTCATCGACTTCTATAATTATAATTAATTATTTAATCCCATCATAATATTTACTCGAGATGTTTTTGTTTTAAAGTATCTACTGAGAAATTGTCATTGAGATTATAATATCAATTTTTATATTTGATATTGTGTTTAAATAGCTCATTTCCGCTATAGATTTAAGTGGGTCATACACTCACGAACAATCTTTGATAATATGCTTGTCAAAATGTTCGTTAATTTATGTCGGTTGTGCCTATATTGTGTTGAGTTTCAGTATACTCTCGTACACCACACACGATTGAATTGAAAACTTGAGTAGGTATATAGTCATTCGAACCAGTACTGGGGCTTCCGCCTAGTTATGTAAGAAGGTCTATTAGAAACTGGACGAAGGAAAGATCAGAGGAAGAAGGGTCGAACGGGACTGGGCTGCGACAAGCCAAGCTCTTAATTGAAGGGCCTTGGTCGAACGCAACTCGATCAATACTTGCGCTAAGTCGTAACAGCATAAGGATTGTCACAGGACTGCTGACAGGTCACGGACATCTCAACAAGAACCTTAACACCATCGGCCTTAGTGAAACTAGAAGGTGCAGGCTTTGCGGACACGATGAAGAGGACTCCATTTACATCCTCTGTCGCTGTGCCTGCCTCATGGTCAAGGGACACAAACATCTGGGTGCAGCATTTCTCCTGCCCCAGGACATTAGAGAGCTTCCCCTAGAACGGGTGTAGCACGGGTCTCTTTCAATAGCTCTCGACTAGCGGCAGGCACAATGGGTGCAAAGACCTGAGTGCTGCAGGTGACCACGCCGCCTTCCAACAACAACAACATATAGTCATTAATGAAAGAATGAATAAATAACCAAAATCATATCTCTATACGCGCTCTATTCTTTCCGTAACCTCGATGCTCGGTTAACCCGAGATTCTATCCTGAAGCGGCTAGTGTAGCTGCTCGTGTGTTAGTATTTTCGCAGTGAATTGTCTCTTACGCATGGGGTTTACCAATAAGACATTTATTTTATCTAGTTTTGATAATCAGTTTTATTAATAGCTTATCTCTTAGTTAACTTTTATAAGTGCTGTTTGTTTGTTACATATTTTTGCACCAATAGGTATAGATGTACTCCCTATAATTTATTTTCGCAACTGTATTTGCAATTATTTTTTACTCACTACGCCAGTATTCCTAAGTCGAGTTCTAGCGAACCTCGATCGCTTTGGTTGAATATCGACTCGCGATTTGCATAATTTATTCGCAAATATAGAAATAACAGGGCAGAGTCGTTAGTGCGAAGATTACGAAAATGCAAATAGTAGCGCATAAATAAGTTCGATTAGATTTAATGCAATACTTAAATATTGCAAATACAAAACGTTCAGCGCCTTGTATATTTATATTTATTTTATCGCGTATCGACACACGAAGAGCGGCAATAAAAAAAAGATGGCTCGCAAGCCTCGAGGCGTCTAGTGGGCACTAATCGAACATAGGACGTTCAACCGGAACAGAAAATGTAACAAAAAAGCATCAATGAACGGCAACCAGCGGGCGACTACTGTAAAAATGAACGACACACATGCATATTGTTTGTTGACGGTAAACGCACTTTGTAGCAGACTTGAGAAAATATACATTTCACCAATGTCAAAGACACTTGGGACAACCATCGGCGTTATTATTATTATTACATAACACTCGGGGTTCAACAAAACATGAAATATTAATATAAATTATATGAACTGATTTGTAATCCTGATTATGTTGAAAATTATGCTGGCATTCCTATGGCGGTTGGGCAAATATCAAGATAAGAATTTTGAAATTGAATGTGCATGTTTCAATGCCACATGCAAATGAAAATAAATAAAAAATGAGACCAACGGATGTTGAGATTGAGAGCAATGAGATATCGTCAAGATATCGCCGCGGCTTTCAGAAAATCTACCAAAATAAAATTATATTACAAGTTTCCGCGAAAATCTATATTTGAATCAATAGTTTCATGATCATTTGATTGTTTAAACTTTTTCCAATAATTTAAGAATGGTACAGAATCGAAAATTACTTTATCTCTATTTATTTTTTAATTTAAAAACCATGTCGAGCCGGTGGCTCAGGGCTTAGCGTTTCAATCGCTCAACCCAGAGGTCGTGGATTCTAATGCCCATTCTACCAAACAATTTTTAATTAAATTGTTTACTCGTAGATCAAGGCTTATTCGCAGGGATGGCTTGAGAACTATCCTGGCGATGGCCTAGAATGGGAAGAATGTCAACTTGGTGTTAATGTGAGAGATTAAAATCAGTTGATGTTTGACTGTCCCCCTAACTAATGAGGTTTTCCAGGTTTCGCTCATTCCAGCACTGAATGGTGGTTAGGGCCTACTAACGTAAGTCGTTCCTGATGCGAAAATCTGGCCCGCGAAATAATATGCCGCCCCCTCTCCCACACAAATATCAGACTTTCGGGCTAATCCTTGTGATTAGAATGAGGGGTAGAGATATTATTAGATATTATTATGTATTAATGGTACGATCACAAAAATAAATAATTAAGCAGAAATATATCTTTCTATTAGGCGCTCTATTTCTTCCTGCAATCTATCCGTTTCTATCCTGAAACGGCCAGTGCTGTAGGGCGTCGATTACTAATATGTTTGCGGCGAATTGTCTCTTATTGCAATCTATCCGTTTCTATCCTGAAACGGCCAGTGCTGTAGGGCGTCGATTACTAATATGTTTGCGGCGAATTGTCTCTTATACGCGTTGGGTTTAATGACACTTTATCTAGTTTTGTTAATTATATATTGCCTTAAGTTTCCTTAATTTTAATTACTCAGTTAACGTTAACCGAATGGGAGAAACAGCATGTTAGACACGAATTTTGTAAGGTATTTGGAGAGAATTTAATAAAAAAATGTCTCACTAAACATACTTGCGATGTTTGTCAACAATATTCTAAAGCCCACCAAGATTTGGATGAATCGGGTTTATTTTGCTACTATAAAACTTACGAAAATGTCAATTAGGATTTATTTGCATAATGACTTTGTAAGCTTATATCAATGCTTGAAGTTTTATTTCAATTAAATGAGTGATTTTCCAGCTTTTCCAGATTGCTCCGAACCTTGTTTAATTATGTTGAGCAGACAAAATGAATTATGATGGTTCATATAGTTTGTTTTGTCGATTATTTTACAAAAAATAGAAAGCGAGTAGAAGGAAACCTTACTGCGGTTACTGTACAAGCTTCACACCGCACTACCTAATAAAATCTTTTGTTTCATATGGTAAATTTTGGCACCATGGTGGAGCAAGGCCATGTCTATTATATAATGCTCATAATTTCAATGTTATTTGTATTACGTTCGCCACTCATTCACTAAAAAACTCCCAATCGAAGACCTTGTACAGTGTTCACTTGGTCTATTCAACAAATAGAACAATAACGCTCCAACCAATTGAGCACGTGTTTATTCAAAGAACTCGAGTTTAACACAGGCCCTCTGCATCGCAAGAGGCTGAACTGTTGTCGCGTTGGTAATGACGATTATTACCACAACAAAGGTCCTCGCCGCAGGCATCTTATTGGCATTACTGCGGCCAGCAGAGCGAGGAGTGCGTGAAGGCATAGAAAAGGCATTATAGATACAATATAAAAAATGCATTTAAAAATCTAACTCTAACAATTATTGTTCAAGAGGTGGTTAGTGGTATTGAAGGTATATTAAATCTGCACTGCATGCAGAGTTCCTGCAAGCAAGGCTTGGTCTGTATGGTTTTGTTAAAAGTAGGTAACCTCCTCACCAAAATAACCATTTGAAGATTGCGATTAATCTTTTTTAAATTTGGTGGACCGCTTCAAAAATACTTTCATCGATAAATAGTTGAAGATGGTGTAAGAGCAATTTGCTTAATTTGTTAATATGGAAGGTGGTCTTCTATTTTTCCTTCTATTTGGAAGGTATTCTTGTTCTGACTATAATATTAGTTTAGATATGGTTTTAGGCTAACCATATCGACCAATACGACCATCAATAATAACTGCTTATTACCACTTATTATTGATTATTTCTCTGTTTTCAACTGGTGTAACTTACTAAACAGTCATTCTAATCTTAGCACCACGGAGGAGGACTTATATCTTATTCATCATCATTAAAATAATTATTGTACACTCGGTATATGGTACTTCTATTCAAAGAAGACGTCATATGCGCTAGTCAGGAGAGAGTGTTGGCGGTAAGTCTCATATTCGCTGTACCTTTGCATTTATTCCAACAAGTAACATGAGTTTTTGTTGTTATGTTATCGTTTTAAAGACGTTAACTCTTTTATTGCGTTTACTGAACATTTTTTAGTAATGCTCAGTTACAAATAATATTATGGTAACAAATTGCCATAGGAAGGGTAACCATTCCTTCCCTTTTATTCACAATAATGTATTATTATGTACCTTAATTTGAACTGAACAATGATTATTATTTATTTTTGTTAGTACTGGCTATTTAGTTTTAGTGACAATATAGCAAAATAGTTTGCTAACGTTCCTTATTTCCGTCTGGAGCTGTACTTTCGTATCGCTCCGTAGAGAGCGCCCCGCTAGTACTGATATTCAAATAACTGTGGCGATAAAACTCGCTCGGGGGTCAGGGCGAGTCAATCTTTCCACAAACACAATACCCGGCTGCTGAATATTCATTCGCGTCCATATTATATGTAGATGTGTCGCAATTTGCATACCCATACCGCCACTTGTTGACTGACGACGTACTATTTTATCGACAATGCTACTATAAAATGTTCCCTGTCGCACCGCGCAACTCAATAATATCATCCCGTATAATAAAATGCCGACAAGGCGGTGATTCAGATCGCATATTTAATTAGTTGAAATGAAAACAATATAATAAATATGTCGGCGGTCTTGATACTTGCATGTTGTGGCGATTAAATCTGCTTCTACATGCGCTCCTGATCGGTGGAAACGTAATTTTCCCTGGGATTAGTTAAAAATTCCTTTCTTGATCGGGCAGACACAAAAATGTAAACTCTCAGGCATCTCTCATAAAGATCAGAATAAGATTGGAACGTTCCAGATCTACGACATGTTAACTCAATTCCTTTAGTACTGGAGAGGAGCAAAAACTTCGAAACGTCAATATCTGCAGTTTCGTCGTGTTTTTCCTTAATTATCCTATTAATCCTTTTTTTATTGATTCAACTAATATTACCATTTGTTACCAAGAAAGAATACATATACTAATAGTAGTAGGTGACATGATAGTCTACCTCTTACGTGGCAGAAGTGTCGGTATATTATTACCCTATGGGCTGCATTAACACCTAGGAAACACCTATATTGAACACACTAATCAATGCAGGATCAAAGAAAACTTCATTATCATCTACATACTTGCAGAATTGATTGTATAATTGTTATCTATAAACAAACCTGCGGGTCATTGTTGATTTCGATGAATTAAGAAAATATAGTATTATGAATACGAAGAGATCTACATATGCACTTAAGTACAGAATTGATATTGAATTGTGAATCAGACTCCATAGGGACTGATCTGGTCCATCGTCACAGGCCCACTTCTAGAAATAAACTTGACTTTGACCTTTCTATTTGTTATTCATTGACCACAACTGTCAAGATTAAAGGGTTGAAATTGTTTATATACAATAAATTGATCAAATTAATAATTATTGTTTAATGTTAATAATTTGCCGCGGTGATAGTATGTCAGGTACTGGGTGACAGCTTGTGATTATCAGAATGATATTCATGTAGGGTACACAAGCCCTCTATACAAGGCTAAGGCTTTCAGAAGGGAGGTTGTTCATTTCAGTGGTGTGTTTTATGTCTGCTTGGCAAGACGCACTCACTTTGTCGACAGCTTAATTTTTTTTTATATAAACGTTTTAACTTGATTTCCAGTAGTCACGCCGTGTTATTTTAATATGTGATTTTTTAACAGTATTATATCAATATTTTTAAGATCGTTTTGAAGCATTACTTTTATTATAGGCGAATTTATGCATTAGGATAATTATCTCAGTCAGCTGATAATATTTAGGTTATCAAGGGTATGTCCACGAAGCCAGATGCAGCCGCTGCACATAAACGGCCTGGACTCCAACTGCTGGACCAAGGATGACAGTAATAAGATCTTCTTATGTTTTAGACTACACCCGGAACAAGCGTAGAGGGTTACGAAGCGACTAAAAAACGACCTTCAGCCCTACTCTCGAAGCCGCGACCGTCGACAGCGGTCGCGAGCTCACTTCGAGTATCCTTCCTTTACCTTGCATAAAGCTAAAGAGCCAGTTGGCTCCTTTAGAGGTGCATCCCTGGCTACACAGCCTCTCCTGACTTACCCCAAACCACCTCCCAGAACGAAAGTGACACTTGCCGCCCCCGCCCGAGACCGACTACACCCGGTGGGATAGACATGCAGGCGAAGGAATAAGACAAGACAGAAGAGCGCCAGAACATCCTACTCGGCCTGCAGGGTAGAGCCAGGGCAGGAGGAGACCCCACGAATCGCTCACACCTATTACTTTTTGTGATCGGGGTTGGTGAAGGATGGGGTCCACCTCTACGAGGCAGTCTAGGTCTATAGCGATGGGAAGGGGAAAGCGTGATAATCCAGCTCGGCCTCAAACCATCCCAGGTCATGATCACGGTCAATAGATATTGGCGGCGGATATGTTTATGAGGTATAGCTCAGAAACGAGCCTCCAAAGATAGACTTAATTCAATGTTGTAGCTATTTTTCTTAAATTTGACAACAAGTAAGAAAATAAACAATTCTCAAAATATTCGCCACCTGGAAAAAATTTTGTACTTGGGATATTATAAGTGAATATTTATTTTTTCGATTATCTTAAATTGGACCCAGTTATGCAATAAGGAACCAAACGACATTTTGGTACATAGTAAGTTAATATATTTTACTGAATTCAAATACTAATACAAACATTTTGCAATAAAGAACCAACCTTTCAAAAGTTTTTTAAATTTACACAAAAATATGTATTTGCTAGTTGGTTCCCTCTTGCATAACTAGGTCCAATTGTCGTAGATAGAGAAATCAGCAACCCCTAGTTACTTATTTCAATTTGACAAATTTATCATTTGTGAATAAAGCCACACCAAACCTTCAATTTAATTTTAAATGCTCTTTAGTATATCTCGTTCTATTTATCTCATTCACTTAACTATACCTAAAAAAATAATGCGACTTTAGCTGAAGTTCCTTTAAATTTGATTATGCAACCGGTCTTTAAGTACGCAAATTTAAAGTAATTCAGAATAGCCTAATACACACTTGAAAATTGTATTCGGAATAAATAGCATAAATATCGCGACAGATGATTGTCTCATCGACGGGGCAATCATCCCATTGAAACAAATGCCTGCCACTGTTAAATTTCACAACCAATTTACCAATCACAACGAGACAATTCGCCAATCTGCAGTTCATAACTTCTATATTTATAAATAAAGCGTTTTACACGATGCATCTGTTGTTGATTATTTTAGGTGACACACATACAACTGGAGTGTGGATTGCTAATGGGGCACCCACTGACAGAGGAGAACTATGGGTTCCTTCTATATAGCAGCCGTTTCAATTATGTTCTATAGGGTGAATCGCACTCAAGGATTTAGCATCAAATTTAGATACATCGAAAAAATGCGAAATATTGGCTAATTATTATTTCATTATTTATACCATCGTAATAAATCAATGAAAAGCTTTTTTTTTCCAACATGTTTTCTATTCGAGTAGTCAGTTAACAAATTCATTGTATTTTCAAAAATCTTCATTTTTAAAATATGAGAAGTTTCCAGTTAATGAAAAATAAACCCTAAAAGTCTATCGATATTGAGATCGACGTGTTCTGTCATCTGCTTAATTTAGTAAATTAAGCAGATAAGCAGATGACAGAACACATCGATCTCGATATCCAGATCCTAGGCCAACAGAATACGTTGCAATCACATAAGTGTGTTTTGGTTTTTCTAGGGTGTAAACCAGTTAGTTCTGAACAGTTCTGGATTTTCGTTAATGCGTTGATAGTTCCACCCTGGTGTTAACCCTTCGTAATATAGAGAACCCGAACAAAGCTATTTTGTTTGGATTAAATAGCATTTAGATAATCTAATTTGGTAATATCTTCTGAGTAAATATGAAAATATATTATAATGTGTGTAACGTATTTGTGGTGTAGCAAGCAAATACTGGAAGATGAAACTGTTCGTAATTCTTCTATTTTCTCGATATAACCTTAAGTAAATTTTATTGCAATTTGTTTAATCTAAACCAGTGTAAACTTCTAAAACAATTACTAGTTTTGCTCACGCTGTAAGTGCTGACTGTTGGTAATGTCTTCTCGTCATCTCGCGCCTGATGAAGATGATAGGTGACTTCCGGTGTGACGCGGACCTAGACCGATGTTGCCAGTTCTTAAAAATGAACCTCTTTACGTCCTTTAAGACCTTGAAAATACTAATTCATCGCACATGTAGATCAAGGTCAAGTATAAGAAGTCAAGTACATCTTAAGAATATTTTTATATGCAAGGGTAGATTTTTTAAAATTTCAAAAGTATGACTCATGAAAATTAAAGGAATAGAATTTTAAGAAGATTTTGCACCTTAGTATTCGTCCAAATGGTTAGTTTTAGTTTTATTTTTAAAGATGGTATCATTTTTCATATATTTTTTTAATTCTTCATCTCTTAATTTCAGATCCTCATTGACCTCTAACCTTATACGCCTTGTTTACACGCGAAATCAGAGACAAGGAGAGTGTAGCGAAGAAGCATCTATACAAGATCCGATCAACTTGATATTAATACCAATCGAGTTGTCAACCAGCGACAGCACCATCAACTATGATAGCTGGCCGGATGCGGGATCTCTGCGTTAAGAAGGAAGTTAATGTGCTACCAATTATGCCACCGAATCGTCCGAGGTGCACAGCACGGGTCAGTGGGCAACACAACGGACCCAGGGCTCTCTGGGCACTCCAATCCACGCTCTCAATTCCTTTTCCAACTTGAGCCAACCCAACTCACTGCTCGTACATTTAATTAGCCTCTCATCAAGCGTAAAATACTCTTCGTTAGGGATATTTACTTTTTACCGGTCAATAATAAGGCCTTCCGCTCGTTTTTTGTTACGTGTATTTTTACTGAATCAGTTTTTTCTAGAAATCGGAAATCTCTCTTGAAACAACGGAAATGGGCTAATCTAGAAGATAATCTTTAATTAGGTGGAAATAAGTAAAAAATAGTGATCTTGCATCTGTATGTTTATACGAATGGTAAGATATACTGTATCTATTATAGATGAATAGATAAAATCAGGGAAAAAGGCATATACAAAACGAAAAGCTCACTCACTCACTAATTTTGTGTAATAATTTGAATATACCTTCGTTTTTGAGGGGTTTATAACAAATGCACTTGTTATCTTCGTTCTTACAGGTGTTTGAGATAGCAAGCAATATACATTGAAAATAGCTCTTGAAAGAAAAATTGGATTAAATTTTGTATTTTTGTTTAATTTTTTTTTTATTTCATTTCAATAGTGTTCTACATGCAAAACCCAACTACAGAACAGGAGGGTAAGAAAAATATAGATAACACAAAACATAATTAAAATAATATGAATAGAATACAAAAAAACTAGAAAATACAAAATATTTCTTAACATATTACAGCTCATGTACAGGGTATCCCAAAGATGATTCACCACCCCCTTATCTCGGAACTTATGAAAGATATAGAGAACAAGTGTAAATACAAAAGTTTACTGGTTTTTTATACATTTTTTTAATTAACTATTTATATTTAATTAAATATTATATTAATAATATTATATAATATAATTATTATTAAATAAAAAGTATACATATTATAAAAAATACACTTGTTAAGGAAATCAGTTTTGTTACTAAATGGTGAAGGATGCGAAAAATTTTATAGGCATAAAAAAATGAAGGGAATATACAATGCAGTATATGAAGATACATTTTGTTTGCAATATTATATAGGGTGATAGTAAAAAACACGATAGTATCCATAACTCCGCCACTGGTTATTTACGAAAGCTATCATTTATTACATATTTTATTTTTTCTGAGACAAGGAGATAGAGGCTCTTATTTTGGAAACCCCGAACACATGGTACAATAACCAAGCTTAGGAAAATCTAGTAAAATGAAAAAAATGTTGTTTATTATTGGTATTCTGCTACTGATGCATGAAAATTATCGCCCAGAATGAAAACACTTGTAGGAAGGTATGTATTTTTTTTATCTTAATTAGCAAAGCTATAAAATCGAGCGATTCGCCAGCAGGCTGTGTTCGTTGAAAAGTGACAAAGGTCACACGAGGCCCAGTGGGGGCACTCTGGGGCCACTTCACGGTCCGGTGGGCCTCGCACACATGCCGCTGACTGGGCCGCCCGTAATGGCCATCGCATGTAAATAAAATAACAATGGGACTGAACCTGGCGGTGGACTGACTGTTCGGTGTCGTTGTTTCGTTATGTTTCACGAACACGGTACAGTCACGTCAAGATCGAATGTCTGTCGGGGTTATGTTGTGGTGTTCATAAAACGTAGGTATTATAGTATATTATGTATCAAGTTTTATAAATGCCATTTTAGTCACGATTTTTATTAATCACGAGCGAAGCGTAGCGGAGCGAGTGTTTAATAAAATGAGTGAATAAAATGGCGTTATAAAACGAGTTGCATACTATACTTTTTCTACGATAGCAAATTTTGGTTCATTTTTCCACAATTACTTTCCACAAAATTACTTCTCTTGTCACGCCACGTCAAATAAGTTTGACAGATTGATTAAAAGTGACACAGACAACTATCTTGATTTTTTCAATAATTTCAATCCGTGACTAAAGCGCACGAAGCCACGGCTTGTATGCACGAAGCCACGGCTTGTCAAGGTGTATTTAAAAGATCACTTAGCGTCATGGAAACATATACGAAAAATGGCATTTTAAAGATGGGGAGGAGAAAAAAAAATTATGATGCTCTTTTTCTCCCAAAGTCTATATTATAGAAAGATTCATGATTCAGGAATCGGAGTTTATATGGCCTCAAAAATTCCATGACTTTTCTAGGTTTTCCATTACTTTTATGATTTTTTTCCAGGTTTCTTTATAAAAATTATTTGCGTTATTAAGTACAAATAGACAAACTGTCTAAATAAATAGAATGTGCTATATGACAATAGTTACATCGCTGAAAATATATTAGGCATTTTTTGGCGTTGACCTGGTCACAAGGTTTTGGTCATTAACGGTCATTGTCTGGTCAAGTCATGACAGGCACTTCTTGACTAAACGCCAAAAGATTTTTCAGTTTTAGATAGGTTTTTGTGTCTTGTTAACCTCAAATATCAAATTCTAATTAAAAATTTTCTTTATCTGTGGGTTAAAAATATGAGTAGTAGTAGTAGTGATGACAGTGACGACGAAATTATAACATTTTTGAAGAATAAAGATGATCTTACGTTATTTGAGCTTACTGAAATATTCTTTTTCTTCTGTTTTCTGAACTGAAATGAAAAAAAAAATGTTCTATTATTATGGTTTTCCAATGAGAATCATCCATGGGTGTGACGTCATTTGAAGTATATTAGAAGTTTGAAGGAGGTAGTTGTGTTGAAAATAAAATATGAATTTAATTAATGGTTTCAGAAAAATATTTTTTGCGTACCTAGATTAAAGGGAATAATTTTTCCATGTCTTAATCATAATTACTCGTAAGAATGCTATAAAATCGGAGAATATGCTATTTTTACCATCATATAGGATATCAATTCTGAAGTGACTGTATGGGTAAAAATTATGATTGGTTTAGTAAAGATAAAGGATAATTACACCACAGAGATTCAATTCATTTCCTCTTCAGCAATGATTTTCTACATTATACATTGTAATTATACCATTCATATTGTTCGTATAACAAATTTTTTGCAAAGCATACGTTCATGGGATATAATGATGGCTCTTTTATGAAAGACTGCTATTTTAATGAACTGTCTTTGTCGAAAAGTACTCAGATAAGAAAACATATCGTTACCTACATATAATATTGTTCTATTGTTTATCTATTCATCTATAATACAGTATGTCTTATCATTCAAACAAACATACAGATGCAAGATCACTATTTTTTACTTATTTCCACCTAATTAAAGATTAACAAAAACAAACGACTACGAGTGTAATAAGGATACCCCCATATCCTCCATCTGTAAACACGCCTTATAAAATAAGGACTGAACCAAATTAGGCCAAAACAGCTATTCTCCTGGTTAATGCCACGCCGAGCGCTGAATTACAAAGCAAAATTTGGCGTATTTTGTCTACTCACCAGTTGTTTGTTTTTGTTAATTACATTAACCATCTGTTAAGCTGTAGAACTCTTTTTGTTAATTAAAGATTATTTTCTAGATTAGCCCGTTTCCGTTGTTTTAAGAGAGATGTCCGATTTCTAGAAAAAACTGAATCATTTGATTCAGTTTGAAAGATCTAAAAAATTAAAAATATTTATCTAACTAATTAGATTCTTCTTGCTGCTTTCTATTACCTACTCCTATAAACTCCTCCAGAAATTGCTCATGTGGTTTTCTTTTCCTCTTCAAACTCTCCTTTTCTCCTACTAAAACCAGAAGCATTTTAGTAATACGCAAATACAACGCGCTTCATGCGTCACCTTAAGAAATGATATCATTGATACTGAACTGATAAATGAGGCTTAATATCTATGCCACGAAAGGAAGAACCTAAAGATACACTTTATACACAGGCAGATAAACAGATAGATACTGGTTGAAGAAATATCATTTACATTATTCAATTTAGCGTTAACGGCGGCACAAATTCATAGTTCCAGCTGAAGTCGAGTAATGAGTATCAGCCTTTAGCAATTTATGAGTATCAGCCTTTAGCGACTTCAGAACCATTATGGTGTGCTGCTCAATGGTTTACACTTGTGCACTTCACCATTTCCTCCGACTTATCCAGAAGGTTATTAATTTGCCAATTCACCTCTCGACTTTCTGAAATAGTTAACAAATCGGCTTTTGTAACTGACGGCGATGACCTAACATCCTGCCATTGAGATTTACTGTAACTCGGCTCGCTTGTTTTCATTGCGCTTAAAAATACAAAAACAGAAATTGCCCGTTCACAATCCGATCAACAATAATACAGTGGCCTTGATTGGAACCAATCAACGGCAGGAATTGAGCACACCGTGCCCGATAAAGATAGAGATAATAATTAGGTGATCTGTAATAATTTGTAACATATTAATCTTTGTAATTTCGCATCGGCGCTGTGTATTATTGTTATGGCCTGGACTTTATGACGGGTAATTGTAATTGAGAGACTGCCGGGGAAATAATAATTATTGTTATTGGCCGGTTTTTGCGCTGCTGTACGAGAACAGAATAAAACGAAGAGCTGCCTGTGTTGCGTTGCCCGACTTAACAAAACTTATTACTCGAGTTAATTAGCTCACAGGTATCTTATAAATCAATTTCCCACATCGCTACGAGAGAAACGGTAGTTGCGTAGACCTGCAGTACAAAAATAATTGTTAGATTAAACTAGGAAGAAAAATAACGGTTTGCTAGAAATTGGCCTTAAGTGCATTTATTGGTATTGTCAACTGATTACGAAAACCATGTAGTGTCCTTCATAATTACCAATGGAGATTCAAATCTTCGTCTATTATATAATGTATATGTATGGAGACTATGGACTCTACAGCCTAGACATTATTGTATAAAATAATTGAAGTAATTTACTCCTGTTAAAACTTATTAAATAGTTTATTTTAATTTGGGTTTACACGTAAAATCTAAAATATTAGAAATAGGAAACCAGAAGTATTCAAAATAAAGATTAACAGTGTAGTACCAAGGCAAAGTTCTAAAGCCACAGGAAACCACTGGATAACATCTTGAAGGGGGTTGGAACCTTTGGTGTGAAGATATCACTGACGTAGTTTTCCACATAACACCAAAACACTATACTGGAGATGATTAAAACTCATTTTTAAGCAGTTTTAATCATCTCCAGATGATGCCAACTTTGTTGGCAAAACGCGCGTCGAGTGCAGTAAAGTGTTTTGGTGTTATGTGGAAAACCACGTCTGTGATATTGTATAACATGTATCTAAATATACGACCAATTAACAAAATTTCATGTAGTTTTTCAATTCAACAATTATCACATGAAAATATCAATTTTCATGTGATATTTCAAAAATATCTAAAAACGAAATGAAAATTTGGTAATTTCTTTTTGCGATTCCAGTGGCGCACTTATTTTTTCTAAAAGAGTCAATTTTCAAGTTATATAGGGTGAATTTATACCTTTTTAAATGGAATACCCTGTATATTTTCTTCCAGTTCAATTACAGTCGCTTTAAACTTTTCAAAAATATATAATACTTGGCACGTATTTCTAATAAAAATAAATAAAAAAGTTTAAAAACTTTTAAAAAAATGTTTTAAATTTAACTGATCTGTTATACCTAAACCTTTGTCATGTCACAACTCATTTATCTTTTTGATACTGATCTCGGCCTACTAAAAATTAAAATATTGTTAATACTAATCCTTATATCAATTTTCTGAGTTATTATTGATCAACGAAACTAAAGACAACGAAAACGAGACACTTTGCATTATTTAATTTTGTTTTTTAAATATACCTCAATTTTTATTAAACAAATGATAAAATTAACCTCAGATATATTTAAACCTCAATCTTACCTTACGTCAGTTTAAAAATAATGCATATCTTGTCTAGTCGGCTTCCACAACCTACCGCAATACATGCTTTATCATGGTTAAACTGCCTTCAAGTATATGCCCAAAAAAACCGTTGGATTATCCGACCAAATATTATATAGACAAATTATAGCAACACAGTTTTGTGACCAACAATATTTAAAACAAAAGCTTTTTGTTTACATTAGTGCCCAAGCATTTAGTCCAATCATAAAATGCCATTTGAATTTACCGCCAATATTGTTAGGGATTTTGTGACTATCACCAATGGCCGTGGTTTACACAGGTAAGTAGCCATGCATAAACGTACAATCGGCGATCGCGAGAGGGATCGTCAATGATTTTACAATTGTTTTTAATAGTAAATATTAAATACTATTATAAATAGTGTAGTAAATATTATACACATATGTGTATAAATTGTTGTTACTGAATATGTAAATCTTAAACTTTGTATTTACTAAAATAAAATATTCTAATTTGTACTTTTAGTTTTATAATTATTATTTTCACCCCTTAAAACATAGCCGCTCATGCCGTTGGGCACTGTGACAGAAAATTTCTTAAATTGAGGTTGTGTTTTTTGTTATTCTTGGAAACGTTTATTTTATATACTGACAAATAGGCAATTACTTATCTATACATATTTGATCGGAGGTTGGATTGAGTTTAAAAATGCGGAGCATACGCTCCGAAATCGTTTAGAAATGTCAAAATTCCGATCTCTGTGCAAAGTTGCCTTATTTTTGTTTATAAACGTTTTGGAAAATGATTAAATTCCTAGCAATTTATTTAAGGTGATTAGGGTGAAATATCACTCAAATGTGGGGTGATTTTTACTGTGTATGAGGTAAATTCCTGAATTGTTAGTGCATTTGAAGATTATCGGGAGACAGTCAACAGAAATATGAAAAATAATTTGTTTTGTAAACTTAATTAAACCCATTGCATCTCCACCATTTTTTAGAACCTTATTTTTATTTTGTCTAACTCTTGGGATCTTCGGATATCACCCAAATCATAATTACATGATTGTCACATATAATTGCACAAGAGGTTTGTATTTTACCGGATAAATTTGGATTGTTTAATGAAAAACTGTTGCCAAGCAATTAGACGAGAAAAACTGCCAACTATTAAAAACGCGACTATTAAAAAAGGTGGAGCGTTTTTAGGTTGACAGTTTTTCGAGTCAAATTGCTAAAGGAAACAGTTTAGAATTTAAACAAGACAAATTTATCCGGTATCAATACAAACATCGAGTGTAATTCAGCAGGACAATTTAATGAATACGAAATTTAGAAAGATGCTGTTAGATCTGTATTGAAGATTTTAAATTTACCGCTCTTTGACGTAAGTATGTGTCTATGCCTCGCTCGAGTTAATGCGAGTGTGCTCGAAACCAATGGCTACGAAGCTACGCGACAACGCGACGTTCACACAGTTGCGGTCAAGGGTGACAATATAACGCACTGTTTGACTGTGTCGATATAAATTTATTTAATTTTTTTTTAAATCTAACAATATAATGCAAACTGTATTTATGAAACACTAAAAATAAACACATTTTTATTTGAGCATCACCGAATCGATTCATTGTTAGTGTTTAATAATTCAATAACTTGTTGACAGAAATGTCAAACTATTTATTTTGGCAACGGGCACCGCGATAATTGATTAAAAAATGAAAAAGTGAAAAAACCACTAGTGCATTTGTCACTGTAAAAGTTACAGGTAACTTTTGTCGCTGTCAAAGTGACAATTGCACTGTGGCATATGCGATTTTTTTTAAACAGTGAGGACATAAAGTCCGTCCCCCCCTCTAACTTTTGAACCACTGGGTAGATTGTGATGAAATTTGGAACGATAATATACGACTAAATTCTGCATTTTTTGACACATCAATGACAGCTCTGAATTTCAAAGTGACAGCTGGGCGCGCAATAGAAAATTTTTTTTAAATGGATATGGGGGTCGAGTGGGGACTCATTTTGAAGTTATTTTTATGCTCAAAACATCCCCCAAATTTGAGAACATTTGGTTCACTAATTTCCAAATAAAAACCAGTAATATCAGTTTATAACATAATCTTTTTACCACATAATCTTTATAATAGAACTTACCCATGGAATATTTATTTGTCAGGAGGTTCATGGAGGTCATTTTCAACATCTTTTGAAGTAACACGTGTTTTCTAAAATTGTTTCTGCCTCTAAATTTTTTTTTTCTTTTAGGTTTAATTTAAATTATTTCATAATTTTTTAATTTAGGTTATTTTTGGTTAGGGATGGTTTATTGTTATTTGTTTACTTTTAATTTTTGTTCTGCTTTGAATAATTTACAATAATTTGTAATATGTATGATGATATAACAGAAAAATGATATAACAGAAATCGATATTACTGGTTTTTATTTGGAAATTACTGAACCAAATGTTCTCAAAATTGGGGGATGTATTGAGCATAAAAATAACTTCAAAATGAGTCCCCACTCGACCCCCATTTCTATTTAAAAAAATGTTCCTATTGCGCGCCCAGCTGTCACTTTGACATTCAGAGCTGTCATTGATGTGTAAAAAAATGCAGAATTTAGTCGTATATTATCGTTCCAAATTTCATCACAATCTACCCAGTGGTTCAAAAATTAGAGGGGGGAGGGACGGACTTTATGTCCTCACTGTATAAATTAAATTGTCACTATTATCAAAATATGGCTCATAGAACAACCAGGTAATCAGTGACCAAATGTTTGATGTCTCATTTTTATGAGGTTTTAAATTCAAGCTGAATTTCTGTGATATTAAGGTACAATTATAGGCCAAATATAAGCTTTTGCCAGATCGTTATTTCACAAATAACGAAACGAGGCGGCAGTCCCCCTTATTTTTGCTCTGTGTAAGAACCCGTGAACGGGTCGATAATTTTCTTAGTGCATGTGTGTAGGTGAGGAGGTCAGTGCATGTCTCGAGACCGTCGCCGTCGTCTCGGGGGGGGGCAGCGAAGAGTATCGGTAGAGGGTAAATCTAGTCTGCCGAAGGAGCGGCCGCGGGGCAGGTCCGGCCTGATGGAGGCAGCCAGCCGTGCTTCCGCCCCGATGATGGTCCCCTCCGTGGGGTCTTGTCTCCTCTTCTCTTGCCAGGGCATTATTTAAGGCGTAATTGCTCTAGATCGCTTCCAATTACAAAACAATGTCTCAGAAACGTTATTTATGTTATACGAAGAAGGCACATAATTGTACAGGGTGCGACAAATTTTTATCACGCCAACATTGGGGAAACACTGATAGCAAAGACCAGACAAAAATACATTGATCACAAAACAAAACCACAAGCATGATCCCCAGGTCGATTTTCAATGTAAATTCAACAGTTAAGTAGGAAATTTTATAGTATCATTTGTTTTCAAGTTGCCCTGCAGTTTGGCTCAAACTTGCGTAACGATAAAATATTTGAAAATACTAATATCACAAGAATATATAGGTTTATTCACGCAAAGCGGGTATTAGACGTTCTCGGGGTTCGGTTAACGATAAAAATCTGATTTTTTATGGGAGAGGGTTTCGATTATTTCAGATTCAATGAAAATATTTTCAGGTTTGCATCACTTCCGGAAGTAGACCACAACTTCGTTATTTCAAATGGAACACCCTGTATATTATTGCAATTTTGAACTCTACGTGATATTCTAAACACATTTCATGTAGGATGTCCTATACCTATCTTCAACTGTATTTGAAATATTGACAGGTGAATATTGACATTTTGCAACTTTGACACCCTGTACAATCTAAACGGTTAGAGATCAAGCAAAACGGTTTGCATATTCCTATCTTAACTTTTCAAAAGCTATCGTTTGATACTAATATCAGATTTATCCAAAAGTAAAAAATTTTTGATTAAATTTAATCTCTTTGTTAAATCTGAAATTAGTATGAAACGATAGCTTTTGAAAAGTTAAGATAGGAATGTGCAAACCGTTTTGCTTGATCTCTAACCGTCTAAATTTTACAGGGTGTCAAAGTTGCAAAATGTCAATATTCACCTGTCACTATTTCAAAAACAGTTGAAGAAAGGTATAATACATCCTATATGAAATGTGTTTAGAATATCACGTAGAGTTCAAAATTGCAATAATATACAGGGTGTTCCATTTGAAATAACGAAGTTGTGGTCTACTTCCGGTATAACCGGAAGTGATGCAAACCTGAAAATATTTTCATTGAATCGGAAATAATCGAAAACCTCCCCCATAAAAAAATCAGATTTTTATCGTTAACCGAACCCCAAGAACGTCTAATACCCGCTTTGCGTGAATAACCCTGTATAAGGTATTTTTCAGGGCATTTATCAAAAAAAAGTCTCATTAAAGGGACTTGCCATCTTTGGGAACAAGATTCTAAAGCCCACCAAGAATTGGATGAATGAGCTTTATTTTGCTACTATGAAGTTTGGGAAAATGCCAAACTTGGATTTATTTGGCAACTTAAATATGCCTCACAATGATTTTCTAAGCTTTATATCGTCGCTTGAAGTTTTATTTCATATTAAACCTTGAAAGTATAGTTTTACAAAAAAGTTTTGACAACATTTAGGCATATGTACAAGGTGGCCCGTTTAATATGGGCCTTTACCTTATCTCAGAAACTACAAGTCCCATGGGAAAAAAATTATATGAAATTGTTTTTTTCAAACTTATCTTAAATTTTTTAATATTTTCAAATTTATAACCTGTTTATATACAGGGCGATAAACTAAAGTTCCTTTTTTTTAAATAGCACACTCCGTATATTATTATATTTTTAGAAAGCCCTTCTAAAGACAAGTTCAATGATATTTGACATGAGGGGCCTGACGCCCACCGTTTCGGAGTTATTGAGAATTATCTTCAGGAAATAGCCAAAATTAAAATTGTGATAGAAAAATTAATTATTGAGTTTTTGTGCATCAACTTGCGTCAAGAGAATTCCTTTATTATGTAATTACTCAATATTCAGTTTATAAAAAAAATTTTACCGTGTTGCCACATTTCAAAAACCATAAATTCTCACGATTTTTTCAAATGGAACACCCTGTATATTATTACATTTCTAGAAAGCCCGTCTATCGACAAATTCAAAGATATATGATATGATGTGTTTGTATCCCATCGTTTCTGAATGATTATCTTCAGAATATGGGATTTTAATATCGGCTATTTCCCGAAGATAATGCTCAATAACTCCTAAACGGTGAGCATCAGACCTGCCATATTATATATCATTGAACTTGTTTTTAGAAGGGCTTTCTGAAAATATAATAATATATAGGGTGTGCTATTTAAAAAAAGTAACTTTAGTTCATGACCCTGTATATAAATAGGTGATAAATTTGAATATATTAAAAAATTGAAGATAACTTTGAAAAAAAACCATTTCATATAATTTTTTTCCCATGGGACTTGTAGTTTCTGAGATAAAGTATAGGCCCATATTAAACGGGTCACCTTATACATTTTGTACACCTATGGAAACATTTTCCTCAAAATTATTCAATAAGTAAATTATAAAATAAAAATAAATAAATAAAAATTATTTAATAGAAGCAATAAAATATCGAAAATACGTCTTTCTTTTGGAACCGAGGTCTCGACTCCATTGTTAGTATTTATTCTTGGACTAATATTACCATTTTATGCCCAAAAAATAGGCAAGTAGTGGGTAACGTCGTTGGAAATTATTTAACATCAAAGATGCTGTATCTTTGGTTGAAAGTATAGAAAAATAAAATTTCTCATCACACTGATTTCATTAATCCCATGAATTCATGGGAAATGGGAAATGACTTAACGTTAATAGAAATACATATAATAATTAATTTTATATTATATTATATACCTATATAGGTGTAGAAATTCCTTCAACCGAACAAAGATGTTCTTGTACCGATAAGATTGTTAATTGCAAATGTCATTATACCAAATGTGTTTATCGACGTCATTTAGAATCAACATCCGGTGCCCATTAGAATAGAACCGTTTCCAGTTTCATTCGCATATAAATTTTAAGATTTGTTTAAGTAGTTTTAATAAATTTATAATTTTCTATAGGTCACATAAAATAACGGAAATGACATCAAGACTAGCTGCACCTCTTTGTTCCTTTTTTGCCAGTAGCCATGAGAAAATAGCAGAGGCCTTCAAAATCAGCAAGTAATACAGGATAACATAATACAATCTTTAACTTTCTGAAAGAATATCCTAAAGATTACCGTTTAATTTGTGCCGGCTCTTTTACAATATATACTCAAAGTCACAGCAGTTACAACTGAAACAAAATACTATTACTGATCCTTTTTTATCTGCATAAGTTGCAATTTTCTTCTCCCTATTATGTGCTTTATCTCGTTTTTAGGTCAGCTTTATACAGTTTGGGTGTTCGATAAAGATGAAAAAGGATACAGTAGAATGTTGACAAAAAATTGCATAAAAGATTTAATCCAGTTGAACTGTATCCTTCTTTCTTGATATTTAGAAGTATAAAATGACGCGACGACATTTGGTGAACAAAAAACTATATTCGCGAAAACAAATTACCAGGAGATGGCGCACAACCGTAAAACTAGTAGGGAAAACAATAAAAAGATGAAAGACAAAATAAGATCAACCCATACAATAAAATTAAAAGAGAAAATTGATATTAGCTGTTAGGTAACCTTGAAAAAGTCCGAGAACTCGGACGAAACAGGATATTTGTCCATGTATCTGGCTGAAAGTCCTTTCTTTCCTTGTTTTTTCTATTGAAGAAATAAAATATAAATGTCATACATATTCATTGTTAAGTGGTGGTTTATTTTTATTAATTTCTTAATTTTTTTTAAAATGCCTCAAGTTCCGGTACCCAGTTATATATAAGTAGGTACATCAGTTCAAACAAAATTAGGTTGAGATTGAGAACACAGAAAATTCTCAAACATTATATGTATTTACCAGCAGTAAAATCAGTAAAATGTTGGTGTAAAATGTTCACTGCAGACGTTGATGTATTTACTTATGGGTTGATATTTCATGTTTTCTTAAGTTTTCCTTTCTAGGAAAATAAAACAATGACCTCTTCAGATACATAATTGTTGCTTTGTGGTACTGAACAATATCTTTTCGACTTTCACTAAGTATATACTTTAATTTTAGCTATTAATAATAATTAATATTTGCTATTAACGTTGACTGAAAATTATTAATACCAATTTCATTGATTGGATTACCTTATTAACGTTAATTAAATACACTTTGTATCTATATCACATTTAATCACAAGATTTAATTTTTATTGTAATTTGAGGCTTGATGTTTCGTCATTAGTGGTACCTTCAGAGATTGAAATAAAATTATGTAAGAAGATTTTATTTCTAAGAATTATTCCTAATATTATAATTACTTGTATTGCATCCCTAAGAATGTAATTTTTATCCGTAGCCCCTGTATCATAACAATGGATATGTCTAATGACCAGTTGTACTACGCGAGAATGAGTGAATAAATTCAACAAAACCGAACGTGTGGCGGAAAAGGGAAATATTAAAATGGTCAAATAAAGTGCGTCACCTTAATGAGCTACATCCTGAGCGATATTATACAGGTTTGTCTGGTTGGATGTGTTAGAACATCGAAGGATACATGAAATTGCCGTAACTGTATCCTAATAAGACGAAGGCGATAAAAACTACCTTTTCTTCCTGTCTTGCGTGCAGTTCGTTTCAGAGATACACGAAATGTCTGAAGAGAATCATCAAGTAGCAGTGGAATATTATAATTTTATTAGTAGGTATCAGTTTAAGACAATTATTTAGTTCATTTTTATTTACCTCAATAACCCCCATCCAATTCCGTTGGACATGCCGTTCTAATTCAATTCTGGTCGGTGCCTGTTGTACGCAAAGTAGTTGTTTACGACATATCTTAAAAATAATAAGGTTATTCTTTTGTATATCTAGGATAACAGGTAACGAGGAAATACAAAACATTATTGAACCTTATTATTTGATAATGGACCTTTTCCACGTCTTTTTTTTATTCGCTTATTATAAAAATATACTTAGTTATGCCTAAAAAGTATTTTTTTAAATTTTGTTCTTCGTCAGATATATTTTGAAAAAATTGTTAAAATGACCATATATTTCAAATAACGCGCCATTGACGTCATACTCCAGTTCGTTGTTGTCTGTTGGCTGCCCTGCATTTTGTGTTCTGTCAAATGAAGTGTACTTAACCTAACTTTTGTTTTGTGTTTCGATTAATTTGATTTAAAATTAATAAAAATAAAGAGGGATATCTTAAGGCTGATTCAGACAACCTACCAAGAGTTGACAGTGAAATGGTTAACGATTTCTACGTCACAAATATGAACTTTCTTAAGTGCTGAATTGCGCAATGTTAAGACAAGAAGGTTAGGTGTTATAACCTAAGTTATCAAATCATCATTTAGTTGATTCTATCATAGATTGTGCAGTGTTGTCACCTTTAGTGAAAAATACATAAACATTATTTTGCTCAAGGGATAAATTGTAAAATAATCATGTTTACTTGCTTCAGTAATAATTTATGGAGAATATTTGACCTAAAAATACATATTTTCATTTCAAAATTACCATTTCACCTAAAAATACATAATATTTTCTTTTCAAAATTACAAGAATATAAATTTAATCGTTGCCAAGAAAAAAGTAAAATTATATGTGGCAACGTGGAGCCGTTCTTTGACTTGTCTATATTTTATTGGTTACTGGAGTGTGATGTCAGCGAAACGCGCAGCTTGAAATGATTCATGAAGACCGGTCACTTTGTACTTGGATAACTTCGCTTAATTACAATTCTTTAATAAATTGGGTTGATTCTGCCTTTACTTATGTACCAGTATAACGTTTTATATTAATAAAATAGTCAAATTCAATTTAGTGGAAAAGGCCCATTTAATTAATAATTTATTTTTTAGTTAGCTTTTTGGCTTAATTCCTACATAAAGAAAGATGTAAGCATTTACTGAAGTTATTTCATAAAAGTGGCAAAATCACGTAATTTTTAATTTTGTTCTTTGCTGTAATAAACTTGGGGAAAACTTGACCCCACATCTGCATTTAAGAGTTTTAAAATTATATATCTATTATACTTAATCAGTTTCGGACATATTAAAAAAATCAAAATTTATCTGTTACCTACATGATTTCAATCATTTTGGACTCACTCGACTGATGATTATATAGGCTTCCATTTAAAAAAATTCTTCTCTTGAATGGCGTGGCATCATCACTCAATATAAAATTCAATACATGGATTAAGGGATATGAAAGCATTGGGTTGAATTATCTCAAGCATATTAGCTTTAAGGGGAACATTGTAAAAAGTTTCCTTATTAAGGCATATGTGACTAATATATGGTTTTAGAGCTTATATCTCTTACACTTCTGAAACGAACTATATTCTCACGCTACCGAGAGCATGTAGTTAGTCGCACGAGCAGGCGATTCGTGTTGATATTCCTTTTTTACGCCTACTTGGCGGAAAAACATTTATATGAAGAGCCTGCTGCATTTCGTTATAATCTGCATGCAGCATCCGTTGCGGATAATAAATATTATATTAATATCCACTATTAATAGTATCTAGTAGATATACAAAAAGAATAAATAAAATATATTTTAAACGTTAGCAACGCACGGCAATCAGAACGGTGGCTTTTAAACTAGCCAACTATATCGTTGAAACGTTAAAAGTGAGGTTTACGATTGTCTGGAAACAATACCTTGTTATCTGTGGGAAACATCAGAGCTCATATTAATAATATAGTGGTCCGCCTTATGTGGCATTATATGTCTGCACACCTATAGTATTAACACAAGAATTTTATTTGTATTTTTTCGTACGGGAACATAACACCTTGTTTTTTGTGGCAGACCAAATTAATTATAAGAATCAGAAGGACAAGTAGGCCATTAAAGAGTGGATAGGTAATATTTCCTGTCCGAATAAAACAAAAGCCATGAGAACGAAAAGGTATACAAATATATTAAATGTAAATAGTTACTTAGAATTTTTATTAAGTGAAACAAGATTCGGCAATTTAGGCGGAAAATATGTGGTGTGTTCCTTAAGGCACCTGCTCAAATAAACAACAAAACAGCAAGAACAGACAAAGAGACTGAATTGAATTTTAAATAAGAGGTCAAAAGTAAAACAACGGCCTAACAAAAGTATATAATTAACAAGTGAGTCACTATGTAGATCGGTTCACGTTTGAAACGCTTGGATTGGCATCATTTGAAATGAATTTAACTGCTTTTTTTAGTGATTGTATTCATCTGCAACAAACCTACCTGATTATGATACAATATTAATTAATAATACTTACCAAGCTATTAAACTAGACTACTCAATAAAATATCTGGGAATATACATAGACGTACATCTTACATGGAAATACCATATTCAACATCTATCAAAAAAATTGAGATCCCTTATATATACTTTTAAACAACTGAAAAATTTATTACATATCAGACGCTCAAAACTATCTATAATGGGTTAGTTAAATCAATATTGCAATATAGCATCCTGGGATGGGGCGGTGTAAACAAAACAAACTTATACCCACTTGCCCAACTACACAAAAGAATTTTAAAAATAATTCATAAAAAATACTATTTCTATCCTATACAATACAATTATATCATGAAAGTGAGCTCTTAAATATTAGACAGTTGTATTGTAAAAACCTTTTAATTCATCAACATAATAATAAAAACGAATTTGAAGAAATTAGCCATCAGTATTCAACTAGACGAAAAAATCAGCATCCACTTGTAACACCAAGGGCTAAAAAAACAGTTGGAACAAAATACTGGGCATATTATGCTCCCAGAATTTATAATAAATTGCCCATTCAATTCAAAACTGTTACCAGGAATAGATTCAAAATAGAAGCGTATAAATGGATAAAAAATACTAAATATGAAATATTAGACAAATTCATAAATACAGGTATGTTTTAGTGATTGTGTATCTATCGAATGGACAACTAACTGTAATAAACTTTAATCTGCTATTTTTAAGTAAAGTATCACATTACACTTAGTTTTCATTCTTTGTAAAATGTAGCATTTAGTAATATGCAGCATTATTTTATTTTTATATAAAAGGACACTCTTCCCGACCACACGAATTAAAAAAAAAAAAAAATTACATTAATATGCACTCACACACAGTTTAATTAAAACTATTGTGAGGTTTAATTATTGTTTATGGACTATTTGGATCATTAAATAGAATTATATTTTTTTTTTGTGTGAGAATGTATATACACATTCACAGGTATACATACATATACACATTTGAATGTATTTAAGGGTACCACTTATTGTATACTTTTATATTTTCCCTACATTGTGTTAATAGCGTATTATTGTCAATAAACATTATTATTATTATTATTATTATATAGTTATATATTTTTGAACAGTTGAAACATCTGATTAGGCCAATAGTCAATGCTCAATTATTACTATGTTACATTTAATAATTTCAACAGTTTTTACCACTTAAAATAAATTGCTGAAATATAAATATTTCCAAATTTGAAAATTATATCTATATAGAGAATTACAAGATCTTTCAAAAGAACTATCGGATGATCCACATTTGGATTTAAAAAACTGTCGATGACGTCATCACTATCACAAAGACGACGTCACATGTAAAACAAATATCTCGCAGAACGCACTTTTAAAAATAAAAATTTACCTGTTTCAGGATTTTTATCCAAAGTCACCGATTCAAGAAATAATTCATTTATTCCTTTCATTTGCACCATGCTGTATATTAAATATTTGAAAACACTTCATTTACTTTAGTGAATCCTCAATTATCATACGGGATTATTGGTAAGGGTGGAGTCAATGATAGTCATTTAAATTCTCTGCATGTAATGCAGAAATGGATCCTGAAAATCATTTTTGAAAAACGTTATATACGTTATATAAAAACGTATATACTTTTCCAAGAGATACTTTGTACAGACAAGGAAAAGCGTATGATGTCAGACAATAATTGTTTTGTTTAAGGATAATGGAATGGATTCAGAAAAATAAACTGATATTAACTACACATAAACATTAATACAATACAAGACAAATTGACGGCATACTTCTTCAGCGAATTAAAAAACTATAGGTCATAGTGGAGTAAAAACAAGGGAAAAAGTCGCTTCCTTCTCGAAAAAAATTTTTTTAAGGTATAACCACATGAAACCTATACAGGATCATTGGTTGGGTCCTTGTGCATGTGAAATGACTAATTACGACATCTTTAGGGGGGTCAGACATTTTTTATCCCGAAAAATGTCAATAATTTGTCAAAATGTTATATTTATGTTTTTTTAGACATACCACGCGATAACTTCGAAACTAATTGACTTATAAACATGAGGTTTTTTTTAATCGATTGAGGATATATAGGCGGTCATAACTGTACTAATTTAAGTCCCCTGGTTAGCGTATTTTTTCTTGGAGAATGGAGTAAACTCGAAATTTTACTTTTATTGCTGCATGATTTTCGGTAAGTGAGAAACTTTTTCATTTCAAGGAATTTTGCCATAGTATCTGCGTATGAATTAAAGAAAAAATATTGAAAAAGTTTTTAGAAGAAGAACCAACCTTCTGTGACAAACAGTTTTTGAGTTATCGCCATTTAAAATTAATAACACAGAGGCGCGCTGCGCCGCGCGACATGCTTTTCGAAGACGCTATCAAATTATTGCACCGTACCGCGCTCTCGATGTGTTTTGAAGGCCCGCTTGGTTGATCTCCTGACCAATATAAAATATCCAAAAAGAATTTTGTATTAAAAAAATAATTTAATGTTCTAGTATAATATATATTTTCTAATTCATTGTATTTACATTCATATTTTTAATATAAAGTTATAACACGAATTACAAAAAAAAAGGACAGAAATTTAAAAAAATTTGAATTTTCTAGACTCCGAATCTGACGAACTGAGGTCTTCGTTTTGTGGTCTGTTACTAGATAGTATTTACTTAAAAACGAAGTAGATACTACATTTCAAAGTACTCCCTTCTATTTTTCCGGAAATGCTAAAAATAATAGCATTCTTCTAAACATTATAATTACTTTAATACTTTTTACTGGTAAATACCTCCATTTTAACAACAACTGAAATATTTTCTCCGTCATTAGCGAACGTGCGTGCTACATAGTGATTACTTTAAAAATGGTTCAAATACATAGAAATAAAATTTATACTGCAAGAAGACACTACGACGCTGATACCATATACCGTCAAATATTTAGGTAAACAATTAAGTACCATCAATTTAAAATGTTTTATGTTTATATCTTTCATCTACGTTTAGTAGGGAAAACGTTACTTTCTTGTTAGTCGTTACTCTTCTATCACACTTCCTTCATCCGAAGACATCTTAAAGGACTGTTGATGTTATAAATACATACAAAACTGAAACTGTTTCCCAAAAACTTTTAAACATGTTGTTGTTAAAATGGAAGTATCTACCAGTAAAAAGTTTTAAAGTAATTATAATGTTTAGAAGAATGCTATTATTTTTAGCATTTCCGGAAAAATAGAAGGGAGTACTTTGAAATGTAGTATCTACTTCGTTTTAAAGTAAATACTATGTAGAATATACTAATACTTGTAGTAGTAGCAGCAGGTACTTCGTTTTTATTCATACCACCCATTATATAGTAACAGACCACAAAACGAAGACCTCAGTTCGTCAGATTCGGAGTCTAGAAAATTAAATTTTTTTTAAATTTCTGTCCTTTTTTTTGTAACTAACTTTATATTAAAAATATGAATGTAAATACAATGCAAATTTGTGTTCCTGATAGAAAATATTTATCGAATCATATGAAATTAGAAAATATATATTATACTAGAACATTAAATTATTTTTTTAATACAAAATTCTTTGTGGATATTTTATATTGGTCAGGAGATCACCCAAGCGGGCCTTCAAAACACATCGAGAGCGCGGTACGGTGCGATAATTTGATAGCGTCTTCGAAAAGTACGTCGCGCGGCGCAGCGCGCCCCTGTGTTATTAATTTTAAATGGCGATAACTCGAAAACTGTTTGTCACAGAAGGTTGGTTCTTCTTCTAAAAACTTTTTCAATACTTTTTCTTTAATTCATACGCAGATACTATGGCAAAATTCCTTGAAATAAAAAAGTTTCTCGCTTACCGAAAATCATGCAGCAATAAAAGTAAAATTTCGAGTTTACTCCATTCTCCAAGAAAAAATACGCTAACCAGGGGACTTAAATTAGTACAGTTCTAACCGCCTATATATCCTCAATCGATTAAAAAAACCTCATGTTTATAAGTGTTTTAGTTTCGAGGTTATCGCGTGATATGTCTAAAAAAACATAAATATAACATTTTGACAAATTATTGACATTTTTCGGGATAAAAAATGTCTGACCCCCCTAAAGATGTCGTAAATAGTCATTTCACATGCACAAGGACCCAACCAATGATCCTGTATAGGTTTCATGTGGTTATACCTTAAAAAATTTTTTGAAACATTTTTCTACCGTTTTTACTCCACTATCAACGAAACGCGGCTTATATTGAACCTATAGGTTAAATGGTGATAGTTTGATTCCAGTCTAAAATTTGGGTTAAAAAAATTGGATTGGAAGTAATAGATATATTTTAAAATATTTAGATTGTAAAGCTGTAACACAAGCAAGCAACGTTTATTAGTTGCTTCTGTGTCCTTTATTTGTTTACGCTAAGGTACAGGGTGTTCGCGTATATTTTGACCCCTACCTACAGGGGTTATTAAGAAAGTTAGAAAAAAAGTTCAAATACAAAAGTTGTTAGGTTTTTCACGTATTATCTTATGGCTAAGTCGAAAAAATTGCATGTCGTAAATTTGAGGAAACCAATTGAACATAATATTTTTAAAAAAGGCACCCTGTATAATTTTAGATGCTTGAGAAAAAAAATCCTCTGATTACAAAAATATATATTTTGCTGACATTTGCACTGAGTTTTCGAAATATTTAATATTTAATGTGTACAGTAAATTATAAAAAAAATATTTAAAAATGAAAATATTAGAAAATGTTTAAATAACCAAGGAGGTTACATAGAAAATCGTTAAATATTTTTTTTTTACTGTTCGTTTCTAGTGCTAAATATTTTTAGTTCTTTGTATGTTTTGTATTTTTTTATGGTACTCGCTGTCGAATATTTCGAAAACTGTCAGTGCAAATGTCAACAAAATATATATTTTTGAAATCAGGAAAAAATGTTTCCCCAAGCGTGTAAAATTATACAGGGTGTCCCATTTAAAATATTATGTTCAATTGGTTTTCCCAAGTTTACAACATGCAATTTTTTTTCGACCTAGCCAAAAGATAATACGCAAAAAACCAAACAACTTTTGTATTAATATACGCGAATACCCTGTACAAGGAATATTGCTTTGATATTCTTGAAACACCGTGTATATTTGATTTATTTTTAAATACAATTCTGACCCACACAGACTGTTAGTCTAGCTCCTAGGGATCGGTAGATAACATGCGTTCAGCTGTATTCACGTGTCTACGGCAGATCATCGCGTTCAGCTTCATTCTAGTAATGCAAATAGACCCTTAGTGGAACCAGTCGCGCAATCCCACAAAATAAAACTGGAAACAAACGCTTCAGAAACAATGGTCTGAAGTTCGTTAATATCCCTCATTATGGGCGAGCTTATTGCGCAGCGCGACGTCAAAAATTAAAAACTCCGAGAGCGGCAAGAAGTCGGTGTAGTGGTGAGTGAATAATTTGCAATTCAAATAGCGCACCTGCGTTTAAATTTTTCCCATGGCCTGCTTGACAGTGGAGCGAGTTATTTACGCTTATGTTTATTAGCGTCGCCGATGCTACATGTAACGGCTAGCAACAACTAGTCTATATAGGAATATTATTATTTATCAGAGCTGCGAGTATTATCGGGACGATGCCGCTCTAATGAATTCCGAAATTGATGGTGGCTGCTCAGCGGCCGTTTCGGCTTTTTTCTCGGACGGGCAATCAGCCGATTAGCAGCTATGAAACTTATCATGTCTGTCGCGTCCGTACAGGCATTTCCTCGCGCTACTCGGACCGTGACAAATCATCCCGGCGAGCGTAGCATGGGACGCTAAGCCAAACGCGTTTAATACCAGTGCATTGTTAATTGGTTTGTTTATTATTTACTGAACAGTTTTTGCTATATACGTGTTTTATAAATATACAGATCTACAAACAAAGATCAGGAAACGGATATTCTTCTTCCCGATAAAATAACGTTTTCCAGAGTTTAAGTTCATGGTATCACCTTCAATGCTCCAATTTTTCTTTGTACCTATAGTAAGTTGCCGAATAATATTTTTCAAAAATGACGTCTTTCGACCGGTTCATTCTACCCGCACCACATTTTACTAAATTTTACGAAATTCAATGAAAATTTATATAAGAATTATGTCCCTTCACAGCAAATTGTTTAAAGTACAAAAACCAAGGAAAAAAAAGAGTTTCATCTGAATTTTTCCTAAACAATGCGAAAAAGTAAATTAAAAACAAAGAAAATTTCTTGTTTTGGACATAGTTGCGTAATAGTTTCAGTAAGTTACTGCTACATGACACTGCTGTCAAAGAGTAATAGTAGAAGCAGTGGTATGGGGCGGCCAAGACCTGGCAAGTAGGCCCTTTTTGTCTACCCCTGTCGTCCGCTCTATTTAACTCCGTCACCTCTTCCCTCTTCGAACCTTCGCGACCTTCTAATGTAGGTCAGAATATCGGTCCATTCAAGGGAACTGACCTCTTCCCCTTGCAGCTCCCCGGCTCCCCAGACGTCGTGTCTCAGTCTGCCGAGAGCCGCACATTCTGCCAAGAAGTGGGAAGGCGCTTCGTCGCCCTCCCCGCACTTTGGGCAGATAGGGTCTCCCTCAACACCCATCAATGATAGATGTCTTCTAAGCCTGCAGTGACCCGTTAAAACTCCCACCAACTGGTTTAGAGCCTTCCGGCTACGACTTAACAGCCAGGCTGTCTTGGTCTTGCTTGGCTCCACTATAAAGTTGCGAGCTTGTCTACGACTTCCACTCCTTCTCCAGTTTTTACTTAGTGTCTCATGAGCCCAATCATTAAGAGGCATGTTGACCTGCTTTCGTGTAATGCCTAAAATCGGTTCTAGTCCATGGCTGGGTCCCTGAGATCCTAGTCGAACCTGTTCATCGACCCTTTCGTTCCCTGGGATTCCACGATGACCTGGTACCCATACCAATTTAACCTCTTTTCCTTTGGCCAACTCCTCCAGGGTATCACCGCACTCTTGAACAAGGGGGGATCTTGTCCTTGGAGATGCTAAAGCCTTTAAGGCGACTTTACTGTCGGAGCAGAACTAACTCTCCTTACTTCTTCCTTTTGTTTGCTCCCATTAGGATAGCAAAGACTTCAGCCTGGAAGACTGTAGCATACGAACCCAGTACAAAGCTTTGCTGCACGACCCTCTCTTCCACATAAATTCCTGCCTCTGAGAACCTGTCCGCCACACGAGAGCCATCTGTGTACCAGACCAAAGAATCAGGGGGGAATCTAAACTGGTCCTGCTTCCATTCCTCCCTCTCTGGAAACATATTTCCTCTTCTGTCAAAGAGTAACAAAATTATCTAGGGATATTTTGTGTTCAGTGTGTTACTGTAGAGGGCAGGCCTTAACCATTTTAAAGACAGTAAAAAGGTTCTGGAAACTGACCTAATTATTCTTTGGCAATTATAAATTTAATAGTGGGGCACATCCACTGCCTCATATAAGGCTACTAAATTTGTGACGTGCAACATAAACATCCCTAAATTGCAGTCGACTAGTACGGTTACTGATTAAAATGTTACAATCTGTTTGGCCCGACTGTATTCCAGTGCGACATCTATGTTTCGGTTGCTTAAGTTCACACTGAATACGTTTAATTCAACTTCTGACTGCTTCATCGACTAGTGAGTGCAAACACGCCTTAAAATTTAGTAAAAAGAAGAAAATCGTAACAACTTAACGCTCAAATATAACATGCTTCTGCTTTCCTTCAATTAATGGTTTAATTCGCTTTTTCTAATGTTGTACCTCTACAAAGGGTTCTAGAATTCAAATTCCATTTTTAGGATTGACAATTTTTTGAGGTTTTAAGTTTTCCTGCGACTTATCCTGGCTGGCATCAGAGGCAATAGCAATGGAGTCGTTCCCAAGGTGAAACCGAGCACTAGCGATGCGTGAGGTGCTACCACAAAACAAATATTTAAAACAGAACAATCATATTCAACCTGAACAACGGATCTTATACGTATTTCCCCTTTTTTATGTTACTCCGTCGCACGCAGTGTCTATATGAAACGTAATTATACAGAAAAAATTAATAATAACATATCCAATTATGGACACCATCTCTACAATAAATAATAGTTCGGATAGGAATCCGAATAGAAATAAAAACCATATAGTATTTTTTATATCATCCTTTAACTGTTAGTTGATGTATTATGGTTAGAACTAGGGCGTTATCTGATTGCCTTGGAACCTCTAACTTTCGTTCTTGATCAATCAAAGCGTTTTTGGCAAATGCTTTCGCTTCTGTCCGTCTTGCGACGATCCAAGAATTTCACCTCTAACGTCGCAATACGAATGCCCTCATCCGCATTACAATATGAGATATTTTTTTTATAAAATGCTTGTAAGAAAATTCTTCTATGAAGTTGAAAACGAAAATTGGACATTAGATATAATTGGTTTAAATTTAATAGTCTGTAGGTAATCTAGAACTATTAAGACAAATTATATTAACATGTCAGTTGTGGTCTACCACTTCCATAACTGAAATTTGTACTTTGGACAATGAAAAAAGTTTTTAAGATATAGAGATCATCGTGATTTGCAGTTATATATTGCCATTTTATTCATATGGGTGTCATCTATCAACCCTTAATTCACACAAACTAATATGCAGGCAGCTATTCCGATCAATCAAGATCAAGGTCTCTTGTACAAGGCTCGAATCTGTACTGGTCCATCCCGTGTGACTTTACTGATGTCATTGAAATTTGCATGATTATATTTTGGAATCTCGCACTCTACACAATTTAGTAGAATTAGCGTGGTTTCAGCTTTTGATTGGCGAGTGCCAGACGACGTCTAATCGTGGAATACTATAATGAAAATTTAAAAAAATGATGAATCAAGTAATTAATTTTACTGTTACAATAGAAAATTTAGAAAATCAAAAGCGTGCGATCAATATGTACAACGATATATATGAGGACTTATTAGTTCCAATTAAAAGCTAGATAACGTTTACAAATGCTTGAGTTAATTAAAGGCTTGAAAAATCACCGAATAAAATGTTTAAAAACTATTTTGTTTTTTATTATTTTTCCTTACGACACATGCGTGGCAGGAGACCTTACTATCAAAAAATTGTTTGAATACAAGAAATTTGTCTTGAAATTATTAGAAATAAATTCAATTCAATTTACGAAATAAAAAAGAAGTTTATTCCACTTGATATTTTTTTGAACACTTCTAGTCATTGTAGCTAAGTGTTCTCGAAACATATCTCATAGACAAAAAAAAACATTTTATGACATTAATATACAGGGTTATTCAGAACTTATCTCTAAAACTTTGAGGATATGTGCATCCTTAAATAAGAAATAGATATCACCAAAAAAAATTATAATAAAAGTCTTAGGATTTCTCGTAAACAATGTTTAAAGTTATACCATTATAAAGGACTACGTAGATGGGCAACTGTACTTCACTTCAACGACATCTGATATACCACAGTCCGCAGTAAAAAACAGTAAACAAGTTTTTTGTACCTGGAACGCCTGGTTAAGACCGAGCGAATCGAGTTGGAGTGGGGATAATATCTCTATTGTCTATCAGTCATCTCATCAGTCTATGTGTGTCGCTCTCGCAGTGCGGGTGTTTTATTTATCGTAGAAGTGTTAAACTGTAAAACTTTCAAAATGGCTCATGTGTGTGGCTTCAGTAATGTTGAGTTAATCGACATGATTCTTATTTATGGCGAAGTTGAACAAAATTCATGGGCAGCTTCGCGCTTGTATGCGGAACGGTTTCCCAATCGACACACCGACACATCGACAGTTAGGTTTTGTGAGTGGTTGTTGCAGCAAAATGCTGAAAATCCCCAATTTACTGCTGATGTACTAGTTACAGATGAAGCTTTGTTTACTCGAAATGAAATACAGAACATTCACAATACACACGTTTGGGCACTCGAAAATCCGCACGCAATTCAACGAAATCACTTCCAACACCGTTTTTCGAAGCTTTTGCTTTGCTACAGCTTTTGTAACAAGGTATGTGCAAATTTTTTATAAATTTCATGTTTCTAATACCTAGTAATCAAGTAGCGCAATTCAAAATTAGTGTAACAAAATTTTATTCATTTTAAAGACACGTCACTTTGGTCAGATCTATCTATCTTTCAGTTTATTTTAAAGTAAAAACGCTGCAAACCTTTTTTGCGCCGGGTGTCGGTATACTCTCAAAACTTCCGAAGTTTTTTTCGTGCTAGCCAGTTTGCATTGTCAGCCCCAAGGTCACTCCATTACAGTGGACCAGTATCCAGCGGCGTGCAATGAAAAATTTTTAAATAGCTTTCAGAACCCGCCAAAAAATTTTTTTTTCGCACTACCACATTTGTACATGTATGTTGAACATCCCCAAATTTTATTATGGATAAGTTCTGAATAACACTGTATACTTAGACCTTAGATATAGACAATAATTTTATAATAAAATTTAAAATGTGCTGCTCTTCTATGAATATGTATATAGAAGTTGCTACAAAATCTAAGTATCTTAAGCACCATCTTTTCATACCCCTGTTTACGTTCTGGCAAATTAGTAGGCCATACATCAGATAATATTAGAGATTATATGAAAACAGATGTACTTCAGCATCATCACCTCGTACATCAAGCTTGATAAGCTTTCAGAACAGCAACCACTATTTACAAAAAATAAATTACCACCCTGGTGGCGGTTAAACATTCCACAATTTGTGGTATTAAGTGCCTCGTCATTAAACGATCCTTATCTGAATTAGCTCATTGTTTGGAAACGAATTTTAAATAATCGTGGTAATCAGGGTGCCTATAAATCGTAAAAAGACGAACGAACAATGAACTTGTTTGTATAGGGTGGTGCGAGCGTAACACTGCAGGCGGTTCCAAACAAGGCTTAAAGCGCGTTCTGACTATCATTTAGACTGTCTATTTAAACTTGTTTAGTAAAATAGAACATAAATTCGCAAAAGAACATACATACAATCTTACTAATTTTGTTCTTAATGACAACTATTCTGGCAAACTGTATACAGGGTTATTCAGAACTTATCTCTAAGACTTTGAGGATATGTGCATCCTTAAATAAGAAATCGATATCACCAAAAAAATTTATAATAAAAGTCTTAGGATTTCCCGTAAACAATGTTTAAAATTATACCATTATAAAGGACTACGTAGATGGGCAACTGTACTTCAACGACAATCTGATATACCACATTCCTAAGAATGTAGTAAAAAAAAGTAAACACGTTTTTTGTACCTAGAACGCCTGGGCGAATAGACTTGGAGTGGGGATAATATCTCTATTGCCTATTCAGTCATCAGTCTATGTGTGTACTCTCTGTGTGCCGGCGTTTTATTTATCGTAGGAGTGTTAAACTGTAAAATTTTCAAAATGGCTCATGTGTACAGTAATGCTGAGTTAATGGACTGTTACCAGTGGATTATCAACTACGAGTTAGGTTTTGTGAGTGGTTGTTGCAGCAAAATGCTGAAAATCCCCAATTTACTTAATAATTTGCGTTTACAAGATCAGCAACCAGGAGCAACATTCGGTTTAGTGTACAAGTGTTATGTGTACAAGTCGAGGAATATTATTTCGAACAGCTCTTGTAACAAGGTATGTGCAAATTTTTTATAAATTTCATGTTTCTAATACCTAGTAATCAAGTAGCGCAATTCTTCAAAATTAGTGTAACAAAATTTTATTCATTTTAAAGACACGTCACTTTGGTTACATCTATCTATCTTTAAGTTTATTTTAAAGTAAAAACGCTGCAAATCTTTTTTGCGCCGGGTGTCGGTACACTCTCAGAACTTCCGAAGTTTTTTTCGTGCTAGCCAGTTTGCATTGTCAGTCTCAAGGTCACTCCATTAAAGTGGACCAGTATCCGGCGGCGTGCAATGAAAAATTTTTAAATAGTTCTCAGAACGCGCCAAAAAAATTTTTTTTGCACTACCACATTTCTACATGTATGTTGAACATCCCCAAATTTTATTATGGATAAGTTCTCTGAATAACACTGTATAAACTAATTTTAAATAGCGTTCAATACTGACAACTATATTAGTTGTTTCTGTATCTATATAATCGTGTTTACATGTAGGGATGATTATACAGAGTGTCCCAAAATTTACGCCCGTGCTTCTAGAACCTTCTAGAATACAGGAAGTCGAAACAAATCGAAACAAATCGAAACTCAAGAATGGAAAAAAATTATCGATTGTCTTTCGTTCTAATTTTAACGTTTACTCTTTAACCTTTATTATAAAAAAAATTAATAATTAAGATAAATGCATGATTTGTTGTCACAAAAGAAGTTCAAATAAATCGGCTCTTGCCACAAGGAAAACAATCCGACGATTGTTGGCCCTCTAAATTTACCAATGCCATTGCTGGATGAAGTTTAATAATAGCTAGATTAAATTACTGGTTAAAAAATGATGGTGCACCAACTCATTATAGAATGGCAGTCAGAAATTTCCTAAGTGAAAACTTCCCTAACAGGTACATTGGAAGAGGTGGACCGATACCATGGCCTCCTAGGTCCCCGGATCGTAATCCAGTCCAATGGATTCCAATGGATCTTTTTTTGGGGATTTTTAAAAGAAAAGGTGTTTACCACGAATATACTGTGAATTCTGAAGACGCTGTAGCTCGCATTCATGCTAAATATCCATAAATGAGACCTTGCCTTAAGACAGGAAGCAATTTATTTGAACACCTTTATAAGGTCCTAGAGGAACCGGTGTGAATTTTGGGATACTCTGTATAGGTATAATTATTTTCATTTAAAAATTAAGATGGTGAACATTTTTATATATAGATTTTCAACTATAAATAGTAACATTCAGGCTGCCATGTATTTTAAAATGAAGTTCAACACAAAAAATTCCTCGGAAAACCAACAGCATACAATTAGCGTGGGTCCAAAGGACTGTTATAGTCACGTGAACTTGTATTTCAATAAAGAATTTTTCCGTTTTCCGGAAAAGCCGCCAATCATAAATATACAACTTTCTGTCATAAAACTGCCCAAGGTCATACGCATAAATAAAAACTCCTTTTCTATATGGATGGCTGATTCATTTCTTTTCTTCATGAGAATATATACGCATTATAATACCCTCTGAAAATACTGAAGGCATTTCAATATTTATTAAAATACCAGATGAAAATTCACGTAGATAGTGGATTAAACCATGCGGACTGCTATTTATAGATAAAACTTTTATGATGCCAGTCTATTACACACATTTACGTTTACCTATATAAGTAAATTCCACTACGTTAGTATTTTAATTTCAACAATTATAAGTAAATATTTCTTAATTATATAAACTTAGTATTACCACGACGTGGGTTACGATGTCGTGGGGTTATATACCCCACTTGTTATTGTAACTATGCTTCAATTCCCTAATAATGTAAATACCTATTGACAGTGACAGATATGTAATTATTTTTTTTCTCATCGGTTATTCTCGAGTGCTTGATCAGCAAAAATATATTTAAAGGCGTAGGTTTTTGACACAGTCATACCGGGATATCAAAAATTATCTTGGTCAAGAGTGGTTGTGGAATGTAAAACGTAGTTGCGTTCGGTAATATGCTCACGGATGCGACGAGATTATAGTCACGTGATTCCAGATGAGACGGACAAATAGAAAATAAATGAACGAAATCGATTGCATAAGGCATAATATAACCTCACTTTTTCTGTTTTGACTTTGTTGACAGTTTGTTTATATTCTATTTCGAATTACTTCAATAATGAATATTGTAAAATCAACCATTTTAAATGCAGTTCAAGGATATGAAATAATAATTTTTGAAGATGAAGATGAAGAATGTAGCTACAAATTGTTTGGAAAAAAAATTAAAACTTCGCTGAAGAAACTGTGCCAATTTTTTTCTGCCAGGCAGTTTAAAGAACATTTTAGAATGTCTGCGGAAACATTTGAGGACTTCTTTGGAAAATTACATTACAAAATTACCAACTACAACTTCAAAAAGACAATGACAATTGACAACCATGACCACCACAACCTCACAAATTCAGATTAATTTTTCTCCTCGGCCGAAATGCTTCGAGCAAACAGATCTTGCTCTGATCGATCTGATTTAATTTCTGAACGATCAAGATTTACCTCCCCTACCTCTAGATGTAATTGATGAACGATATGGACTAAAAAGATCAATCTGAGGTAATTACCGAACGCCACACGTGTGTCTTACTTTAAATTTGAAATAATTATGTCACTGTCACACTGACATCATCAATAACCTACAAATTTCATACCTATTTATTTCAGTTGTAAAACAATAATGAACTACAAATTATGAAATAACGGTTTTAGTGACAAGAAAAACTAAATTACAGTAATTGTTGGAAATGTCCCCCGTTTTGTTCGATGCACAAGTTGATGCGCCCCTCATGCTGTGAAAAGCGTTTTGCAGCATTTCTGGCGTTATGGTTGCACATTGCTGAACAATTCTTTGTTGCAGTTCTTGCAAATTATTTACCGGAGTTGCGAAAATCTTGTTTTTTAAGTAAGGAAATATAAAATAGTCCATAATTGTCAAACAAGGTGATCTCGGAGGAAACTCAACTTCTGTATGCAAACTTATCAGCCGGTCATCAAAAAACTCGCAGAGGAAAGCAATATTTTCTCGTGTAGTATGTGCTGTTGCACCGTCACGCTGGAAATGACCGTACCGAAGTTCATCATCGTTTAACTGTTGCACAAATTCAGCCAAAAAATTATGTCTGTACCTTTCTGCGTTGACGGTGAAATCGAAAAAAATTGGCCCAATCCATCCAAACTGCCATCCAAACACCAATTTTGGAGAACATGTAGTGGCGATTCAGTAAAAACATGAGGGTTATCATTGCTCCACATTCGCATATTTTGAGAATTAATGTATCCCGAAAGGTGGAACCACGCTTCGTCAGAAAAAAAAGTTAAGTCCAGAAGATCGTCATTCATTAAATTATTGACAAACCAATGGCAGTAAGCAAGGCGTCTGGGGTGGTCTGCGGGCAGAAGAGCTTGATGTGCTTGCATCTTATATGAATGCATGTTCAAGTCTTTCTTTAAAATCGTATGACATGTTCCATAAGAAAGTCCAATTTCCTGAGAAAGACGTTTCAAAGGTTTTGCAGGCTCCTCTTCCATACGTTGACGAACGTCATTGACAACTTCTTCTGTACGAACTCTTGGTCTACCACCACCTTTTTTACGAGTCACACAACCAGTTTCGCGGAACACTTCAACGCAATTTGTAAGGCACGCATAAAAATTGTCCGGTAATATTGCCACGTTTGGGAAGTGCTCTCGAAAATTGTCCAAACACAAACGTTGACTGTATTGCCAATTTCCATTAACTAGCGCACCCGTTCGAAAATAGGCTTCAATCATGAAAATTTTGTGCTGTGTGGTAAGAGGCATGATTCAAAAACTGGATTAGAAAATTTCAGCACAATGACTTGACAGATTCTGACACAACAAAACATATTCAAAAATTTAAAGTACCTAAGACACACGTTTTACATTTCACAACCACCCTTGACCAAGATAATTTTTGATATCCCGGTATTTACCTTCATTAGATGGTTTAAGAACGTGCGACAAGACGATAAAGTAAAACGTATAAGAGAAATTTCCCAGTAAGTATTCGGCGAGATGTTGGGAGACTACACTCTACAAGGGACACAAATTAGGGCTCAACGATTAACTGCTTGCTCCTTCCAGCCAACAGCACGGGATGAAAGCGCGCCAAAGGGGTAGCAGAGGGAGCAATAAAATGGCCCAGGGGCGCTGTTGACAGAACACAGCCGTCGACTGATCTCTCTGACAGTCGTCTAAGATTAATTTGTACGGTTCAGAAATTAATTTGTGGCCGGGCTCAAAGAATCGGCTAATGTGGCCAAAGGAGCCACCAGCGCGCGAGCCCAGTCAACAAGACCAGTCATTTTCGAGATGTCGCCGGCTGTAAACAGCGGAGATCGTCCAGGAATGTATTTGTCTCGTGCACTGGGATATTTATCGGATAAGAGCTTCCCAGAAATTCACTTTTTGTATATTTAGAAGTGTCTGCGGTTAAAACTTTTTATCAGAAACGGTTGTCTGAAAAAATAAATATAGGCATTAAATGCAAAAAAAGTTTATTAACATATAAATATTTAGAATAACAATGGAATACATAAAATACTACACGAGATATGTATATAAGATGCGGACCTATATTGAAAAACACATTACTTACACACACTCTTATATATAGGTTATCTTGATCATTTCTTTAGGCAAACTTATAAATAAACTCAAGAATCACAGAAGAAGAAAATCTTTTTAGTACGTGACCTGTAGATTTATATATAAATATTATATTGATTTGGCCTTATAATCACAACATTAACTAACAACTAATAATTAATAATAATAATGCCGAATTATGTTATTGTCTCTTTCCAGTAAAATAAGCCATTATTTATATTGGAATACTTTGAGTTATAATATCATGAATAATGTCTCTTGGAACGTCCAAAAGTCAGATTTTAATTTTGTTAATGTTATTTTCTTTAGTCTTGATATGGTGAAAAAATATTATAAACTCTTGGAGCAAGGTAGATAAAGCATCTTTGTCCTATTGTTTTATTGCATCGTGAAGTTTGGGAATAATGATTTTGTTTTTGTCTGGTGCTATAAGCACAGCTTATTTGTTATGGTAAGCTGTGCTATAAGTGTGACTTTTATCTACTAGATTAATTTTGTTAGTGAAAATCGCCATTAAAATATTTTGACAAAACAATTGCCTTATGTCAGGCACTTTGGCCTCTTGATACAGGAGGTCGGATGGATACGTTATTTTTTTGTTGAGTATTATTTTTAGAATCCATTTTTGAATAATAATTCGATTATTTAGATTAGTATCATTCACTCTTCCCCAACCTCTTATACCATAGGACAATTGTGACTGTATTAGAGCATAATCTAAAATATACAACTGTTTTTGTTCTAATATGTTCTTTTTGAATGGGTAATACAACGGCAAATTGGTATACAACCGCAATTCTTCTTTATTTGTTCAGAGTGTGCCAAAATTATTTATTTTACATAGGATAGGGTAGGAGCATAGGATTCATCTCATACTCAATCAAAATATATCACCTACATACTTCTATATGCGTCTACAACAAAAAAACATTAACGCACGCGTGGCAACAGCGCATTCGCCAAAACTAACACTTATTTTGCAGGATGAAAACAACTGAAATTAATACCAAAGTTTAATAAACAGTATTTAGTAAATTTTGCTCTTATACCAACCAACGTTTACAAAACAGCTAGTCTCAAGCAAAATAGTATATTTTTACCTATTTCAAAATTCTAAAGTAATACTTCAATAATTGGTACCTATATAGGTTTAAGGTATATAAAATAATATATTGTAACCTGAATTAATGTAACTCATTTTCTTATTCTTGATATAATATAGGTGCTGTAAAAGGTGGAATAAACAGGCATATACAAGGCGCTTCCTGAAAATAGATATCGTAGAATTTACTAGGAATATATTCTGCATTAAGTACTTAAACCATATTGAATCCATAATTTGTTTCTTGTAATTTGTGGCTTGGTTTTAATTCATTTTCTTGTTAAAAAATAATTAATAAAAGTTCATACCTTCATATTCTCAATAAAATGAATGTTTTCGATATATTATATTATATAGTCTGTACAGATTTGATCTGGAACATCAGTGTAGAATTTTACAGGGTGATTGGATTTTAGTGTCAATTTTTTTCAGAGTAGGGAGTCTATGGACTATACTTTTGAACATATTGTTAAGGAGATATTGTTATATCGTGGCTTGCTATGGATTTTTTTGGAAAATCGTATTGGGGATTTTTTTATTAGAAATTTGACAACACTGCGTTATTAAGCACCATTTAAAACCCAAATACCTAAAGTTTCATTAATTTATGTTGGTGCATATTTTTTTATAGTGCCTCAAAATCGCAAGAATCTAATACGGTTTTTAGAAATGAGTAAAAATATTTAAATACAATTTAAAAAGTTAAAATATCATGTTAAGAAAGAAAAACAATAGGAGTACCATTATATTACAAAATTATTTTTCAAATTAAAATACCTAAGAGTTTTCGGTTTTTGCGATCTTGAAACACTATTAAAAAATAAAGCTCAACAGAAAACCCTGTACTAAGTCGACAAAAAACAATTAATTTGACATTTAATACCTTATAAAAGAGAAGTGAGTCAACGGATCTATTTTATAAACTGACATTTCAGGTCAGATAATTGACGTGAATAGAAAAACGCAACGCTTTCTACCATAAACAACTGTTTATAGCTGTTTTCTTTCAAAATCGCACCGCATTGTTTCAATTCCTAAAAAAAAACAACTTCAAAATTTGTCACACCTTAACCCATACATATCCTGGGCCTGAATGCTTACCGTACCTTGAAATGACGCATTGTGCCACTTTATTGGAGCCAGAGTTTCCTCCCATTGTGGATTCGATCCGCGACCTGGCACCTCGCAACTTTTTCACGTTTCGGAATACATAAAATCGAAGACGAGAAAAAGCCGACGGGCAATTACCAAGTTTAAATAAGGCATGGGCTTCATACAGAGACGGATTAGCCAAATTATGATTAACAAAAATTGGTCGAGCAGTGCTTGCTTCATATTAAACATATATACAAACAAATGCTTCGTAATGTTAGAATTGTTGACACATGTGAAGCTGTTCAGTATCAGTCCTTAATGCGCACAAATTTTACTATCATGTATTTATGTATATCTTCACTTATTTCAGTTTAGTATTATAAATTAGTTGATTCTAAACGTCATTCACGTTAAGTTTAAAGTGACGTCACCTTGTCAAAAAAACGCCGTTGACGATGTAACTCTTTTGCGGGCAGAAGTTTGAAAAATGTCACAGAATCACAACCGTTTTAGTTCTGAGAAGAACTGTTTTTAGTGTAAATAAAGTGAATAAGTAGAAAACGTAAATAGAAAATACACGAGCAAAATTTAAGCAGAACCAAATACCAAAAAACCAGCAAACAATAGACAGGCAATATAAATAAATAACAACTTGACAACGCAGAGAAGGGTCGCCAAATATAAAACTCTTTGTAAATGGCAAATGCTATGCTAATTTATTGGTCATTTGTTTATCGAATATTGACATCAACTAATTACTGAAAATGACGTCACTTTAAACTTAACGTAAATGACCTTTAGCAATGAATTGTGTGTAAAAACATTGACAATCTATAGTGAGAACACCATTTTGTAATTTTTATATATTGATAAATGAGCCATATAATAGCATATGGCCACGATTTTTACAAATTTTTCTTTCTCTTGATGCCATATTGATTTAAAGCATCATCAGCTGTTTAAATTTGGATTCTTCAATATGCTTGTTTGTATTTGTTTCTACTCATTGTAGATCTAAAACTAGGTCACCTATATTCTATTAACAGGGTTCATAACAATGTATGAGCTTTTATGTAAGTAAATAGAATTAATTATTTATAGAAGTAATTCAATAACATTGAATACGGCATAACATTTAACATACCAATATTTAACAGTTTACTTTTATTTTTACGATAAGATTACCTTTGGTTTCTGTAAATAGCAGATTTGGTAAGTGATACCATAAGATATCAAATCAGGTTAACTAATTTAAATTTTTCTCTTAGTAAAAGTTTGGGTATATTTACAAAATAAAATATTAAAGGAAATAGCGGTTTGGTCATATTCACCAATGAAAAAATTGGAGTATTGTAACGTAATTATCCTGTTAAATATATATCTAGGTACCTAATAACTTTTAGGTTTTAGTTGTCGAAAAGTTGCATTTGTATCCGATTTGAGATGGTACCCATCTCTTTGGCTCTTAACCATCAGTTGGGCCCGCGGAGTTTGTCCACAATTATTAGCTCAGTCTGAACCTGCCTCAAAGGAGGTTCGTGTCGTAGTTGAGTCGACGTGACGAAGCGCGGAAATGGAAAACACTCGGACCGACCAACTGTTGGCGAGATGCGGTGTCAAAGGTCGACCCGAGGCGGAGCCCCATTATCCAATCGACGGTGTAACATATTGTTCTAGGATTTTATACGACAGCACAATTGAAAAATTGAAGGATTCCTTATGGACGACTATGAACGTCATGTTTCTGAAATATCAGATATTAACTGAATTCAGTAGAGGTATATTTTAATAATCGTGTACGCAAATATTAATTTTAAAAATTAAGCAAATAGGTAAGTAAATGTAGAGCACAAACATTTTGGAAATTGATGGGCATCGTGTCCTTATGTGTATAAAGAAACATTGCAAAAATGTACAATAGAAAATTTATTTTGAAAACTAAAAATTAATTTGCAAGGGTACCTCGTCTGGTACCGTAAATTGTTAATACAGGGTTCTTCATAATAGACTACCTATTTTGATATTGAAATGAATTCTATAAGAGATAACTTAGTACGTTTTTCTTTATACCGTTATAATCTATGGCCTTTGGGATTTTAATCAACATGTTATTAATTGAGTAGGCACCTGTCGCAAAACTAGGAAAAAATTGTTTTTCGTAAAACGTAATTTTTCGTTTAACGTCAATTAGTTAATTGTTATTAGGTTTTAATACATACTTTAACGTTTAGTTTTAATCCTCATAGATTATTCAGTTCAACAACGAGTGTTTTGCGTAGAAACTTACATAAGAACTAACTCAATTGAAGAAGTAAGGCGTGCATTCAGTCGTCAATTTAACAACAACAATAGGGATCACGCTCCAAACCGTAAGACTGTTATGTTATGAATTCACCACTGGTGTGAAAATGCAAAATTTAAGGAAACCTGGACGTCGAAGAACAAATCGTACCCCTGAAAATCCCCCCCCCTTCCTTCTTCACCTTAGTTATCAAGATAAACAAGCCAGATTAGCTTCTTGCCAAGAATTTTTAAATTTACATCGAGGAGACTTCCACAATCTTTTTATGAGTGACGAGGCAAATAACGGCATGGTTAATAAGCAGAATTTTAGATATTGGTCAGTCGAAAATCCTCAAAAAATCATTACAAACAATCTCCATAATCCAAAAGTTATTGTTTGGTGTGCGGTAGGATCATTTGGCATTATTGGTCTGTATATTTTTGAAGATAAAAATAACCGTCCTATCAGGTTTTGCTTCATCGTGGCGTGAATCATTTCTTGTCCAATCTTGAAAAGTGCATTGAAGTTGATGGCGGTCACTTAAAAGAAGTAATTTTTAAAAGTTAGGATAATTCGTATGTTACAGTACATCCCAAAGAGTAGATTATAATTAAGTCTAATAAAATGTTTGTTTTTTAAGTTTTAACAATTTTATTGAGCTATTAAAATAGGTAGTCTATTATGGGGAACCCTGTACAATCAATGATTTTAGAGAATGTAGTAAAAACCGTTTACCCTATACAGGGTTATTCAGAACTTATCTCTAAAACTTTGAGGATATGTGCATCCTTAAATAAGAAATCGATATCACCAAAAAAATTTATAATAAAAGGCTTAGGATTTCCCGTAAACAATGTTTAAAGTTATACCATTATAAAGGACTACGTAGATGGGCAACTGTACTTCAACGACATCTGATATACCACATTCCGACAAAAACAGTAAACAAGTTTTTGTTCCTGGAACGCCTGGTTAAGACCGAGCGAATAGAGTTGGAGTGGCGATAATATCTCTATTGTCTATGCAGTCATCTGTCTATCCGTGTCGCTGTCTCAGTGCGCGTGTTTTATTTATCGTAGGAGTGTTAAACTGTAAAATTTTCAAAATGGCTCATGTGTTAATGCTGAGTTAATGGACATGATTCTTATTTATGGTGAAATTGGAGTGGACGAGATGGTGTCCCGGGACGACCACAACGTATTTTAGCAGCTGAAGAACAAGTGTTGAATCTGGTCCGTGAAAATACGCGAATAAGTACAAGTCAGATCGTTAGGCAGGTGCATGGGGTATCCCAATCAACGGTGTGGCGCTTACTACACGAAGCTCAGTTTTATCCGTATCATATTCAGCTTGTTCAAGCACTGTTACCAGCGAATTATCAATTACGAGTTAGGTTTTGTGAGTGGTTGTTGCAGCAAAATGCTGAAAATCCCCAATTTACTTAATAATTTGCGTTTACAAGATCAGCAACCAGGAGGAACATTCGCTTTAGTGCGGCAAAATTGTGTAGAAGTTGAGGGACAAAATTTCGAACAGCTTTTGTAACAAGGTATGTGCAAAGTTTTTATAAATTTCATTTTTCTAATACCTAGTAATCAAGTAGCGCAATTCTTCAAAATTAGTGTCACAAAATGTTATTCATTTTAAAGACACGTCACTTTGGTCACATCTATCTATCTTTCAGTTTATTTAAAGTAAAAACGCTGCAAATCTTTTTTGCGCCAGGTGTCGGTATACTCTCAGAACTTCCGAAGTTTTTTTCGTGCTAATGTGACATCGCCAGGTTGCATTGTCAGTCCCAAGGTCACTCCATTACAGTGGACCATTATCCAGCGGCGTGCAATTAAAAATTTTTAAATAGTTTTTAGAACCCGCCAAAAAAATTTTGTTTTGCACTACCACATTTGTACATGTATGTTGAACATCCCCAAATTTTATTATGGATAAGTTCTGAATAACACTGTATAATAACTGTTTTTGTGAAAACCGCATATTTTCTTTGCGAGAAACATACGGAAACTATATCGCCCTGAATAAACTTCACCGCGACATTTATTAACATTTCACTGTGTGAGAATCCAGAAGCCGACATTCCCTCATGGCATGCCAGAATAAGGCCGATTAAGGCACGTTAATGGTCGCGTATGAATTATCTAACGAAGCAATTAAGATAAGCCGTTAAATTACATATTTCTGTGAGGGACAGTTGAAAATTTCAGTAATAACAAGTATTCGTGGGGGTGTTTATGGGGCGGACACCTGCGAGGGTTTCCCACACTCTGATCGAGCCACCTGTAGACCGTGTCACGCATCGCGAAACGCACGACACGAGAAAGTAACAAGGGGAAAAGTGCTCCCCTCGACTCGTCAAATAACTGAAATTACTAACGTTCAACCGGGCGCTGCGTATACACTGGATGGATCAGCGAGTTGGGGAAAATTGGCATTTTCTGCAACGCAATACCAGTCATTTCTAACGGATATAGGCATTGAACAGTTATACTTTACTAAAATACCAATTTTTACTGAAATACATAATGCAGACATGTGAAAACCAGAGTATATTATAAATAAATAATGATAATGTAACATGAAAGTGTTCAAGTAGCCTACGTTTCACGTAATTTATTATAAATGTTTCAAACATGAAACCAAATAAAAATATACAAAAAAAAAAACAAAAAATATATTTTCTTCAATCACAAGTTTTGAAATACGGTATATACAGGGTGAACCTTACACTTTCACATATACGTAGTAACATATTTTTAAAAATAAATAATCTAATTTCATTCCTGAAATGGCAGCTTGCAGATAGTATTTAGATGTGTAAAATTTAAGAGAAGAACTGTGATAATTCCCAAATTATAATGACTTGTACGGCAATGAATTCACACAAGCTATACAAACTTGGGTGCGGTTTGTATAGAGGATGTACTATTCCTCAGACAGAAAGTAAAATCAGATGTCTCGTTTCTATGATGATAGTACCTAATATACCTAACCTATATACGACAAAGTGGTGGGCAAAATATCCAGGATGGAAATTGCTCGTCTTCCGGAGTCGGTAATTGAATTTAGTCTCATAAAATAGGCCGGATTAAACAATTAATAAAAATATTACTTTATTTGTAATATTTGTTATTTTTGTGCCAATATTTGTGAACGTGAAGTATTCTGGATGACAAAAATAACTCGTCTGGTAGGCTAGTATAGCGGTATACAAAATATAGACCAATTTAAAAATCAGATAACTAAAATTAAATCAAGTTTTTTTATATATCAATAAAATATTGAAGGGAACTACCATATTAGCGTTATTCATGTGTTGTAATACGGTGAAGAAAATATATACGGTCAAAAATTAATTCCGTGTACAGGATGTTCCGAAATTAGTGTGCAATATTTTACCAGTGTGATGGTAATGCTTCCTTAAAATTTCAAAATCGATTTTATATCAAAACGGTGATAAAAACATAAGGGGGAAAGAGGAGTAGACCATGCATGAATCTGTGAGTCATATCAGGAGATACAGGGACAAATAAAACTATAATACCAATAGATAGCAAAAATTTATAAACCCTCTCTCTCTCTCTCTCTCTCTCTAAACTCTTACTGGCTTATTACTTGCTTCTTACTACTAAAACACAAGAACTAACTTAGACATAATTTTAGTGAATAGTTCAAAGATTTTTTTATCTTAAGAAACAAAGTAAAGTAATTATAGAATAAATATGCACTGAAAACTCACGCTGCACATGAAAACAAAAACAATTTGTTTATGGATCTTTGATGCAGAGTTGCTGCACCGCTTGCAAACATCAGATAGCCTACAGAAGTATATTAATAATATAATAATAGATTGAGAGACAAAACAACAATAGAAATATTTCAACTAAAAAAAAAAAAAAAAAATAATTAAAATTATTTATAGTAAAAATAATTGGTCCCATAAAAACCCGATCTTCCTCATTCCTCGTGAATTTGCCACAGACATAATTATTAGATATTAGTTCCTGTATGCCTGATGGCCTTAAATATGTATCATATAAGTGGATTCCGCACTGCCTCTGAATTCATTACTAACGGTGGTGCGACAGACACCTGCCCGTAATACGTGTACCGAGTCCTTTTTCTGTTTTCCCACGCACCGGGACCAATAAAATCGTTCGATGCACGGACGGACGGACACACGTGCGTCCACCAGATAACCCGCACATCGGTAATGATGCGTAAACATCGAAACTACCCAATTATGTCGCGTTGCGCCTGAAAGTCCTATGGAAATTTACATTTTAATTACGTATTACGTGATAATTAGAGATAAAATTAACCGGAGGATGTTCATAATCGGTTAAATTTATTCAATTATTGTCAAAGTAAGGTTTTGACAAATGTGCGGACTGGGTTATTTTATTATCGGTTTCGGTAAAAGCGAAAATATTTCAATTGGCAGCTTAGAAACGGTAGCCGAGTGGTCCAACGTGCCAGATTTTCAACTCGCTTACCTAGTCAAATCTGTTCTGAATGTCGCTGACGAAGGAAATTTTTTAAATACGCAGGCCCATAAAAAAACTATTGCGTGTTCTGAAGACTTGGACAGTGGTCAGTCTGCACTCGCGGGCCACAAAATAATAATATGCCGCGTCCTCTCCCACACAAGTCTCTGACTTCCGAGCTCATTATTAAGATGAGAATGAGGGATAGAGATATTATCATTCTTAGTATATCTCTATGTATTTTAAACCGTTAAATATGAATTTCAGAGAATTGCTACATCACGTGAGGATTTTGCTTATAATCTCAAAAAAAAAAAGAAAAAAAATACCTTCATATCAAGGCAATTGACTAGACTAGGAAAATGTTTAGGTACACGTTACATCGATTATTGAATGCAAATCCCACGTGGAAAATGCCAGGAGAGGTGTCACTACAATGCCCTCATTTCGATTAATATACATGGAAAATACCGCAAAATCGTGTTTCGTGGGAGCTTTCTTAATGAATTGATTATGAATTATTATGAATAACTCTCCTTTATTACATTTATACAGATAAAATTTAAACCGAAAATTCTCGATGCCTCACACGAGAGACAAGCTAACCCAGAATGTAAGAACCTCAGATATCTTGCACCACAAACAGAAATATTCTTGCTTCCTATTGTCTGAATGATATTAGCTATAAGGATATAAATCTTTGTGATCTATTTTACATTTTTCCCTTACTAGAAAACTTAATTTCAACCTTATTGGACGATTCAGTTGGAATCAGTTGGATTCAGTGGAAAATTTAATTGGCAATTAAACAGATGCCGAAAACGACTACTCCACAATATGCCCCGACTGGTATTGCATTACTTCGGCATCTTCATAGGAGTCCCCACATCCTTCACCAACACCAACCACCAGACACTGACCGGTTTCTATGTAATGCAATGTCAGTCGGGGCACATTACCGTGGAGTAGTTGTTTCCGACATCTCCTTTAAATAATTGTCTGATAAGTTGTGCAACACTCTGTATATTAACATTTTTCAATGGATTATTACATAAAAATTGCGTGTAACATTTTTTAGTAATGGCAAAATTCTCTGCATTGCCGATATACTGTTGACGGTTTTTTCAAAATATTTCAACATGTTTTCGAAATTATATCGTTTGAAAAAACATTAAATTTAATAAAGGTTTAATTTAATTTGAGAAAGTTATAGTCATATAAAAAAATACTTCGCTATACAGGGTGTTCTACAAGCTCTATGACAAACTTTGACAGAGATATAGCTGGTTTAATTCTAAACATTTTTCATTAATGAACTCCAGTCCGATTCGTTTTTGTTTAGAAGTTATACAAGCATTTAAAAAATCATATTTTCGTACTTCAATCAAACGTAGGCTGATAAATAAAAATGCCGGTTGATATGACAATAATTATTGTTTCTGTCATTTAATTATTTATTTGACACTTCATGTGAAAGATATAGATTAGAAATGCATTTATTCACAACTGAGGAATTATGCAGATATTATGTTTGTATATGGGTATTCTAAGGGAACGCCAGACAAGCAGCTCGAGAATATCGACGCAGGTGTATCCAAATAGACACCAACCTGCCCACACGCTTCAAAAAAGGCCATTCGTCCTATTGAAGTAAATGTACAAGATGAAGAAAATGTAATAGATGCTGTCCTTAATAACCCTTCAATTAGTGTTTTTTTTTTTCAATTTTTATTTATGGGGACACATGAAGCAGATGGTCTACCATGTTGAAATCAATACCCATCAGTAGTTACTTGAAAGAATTCAAGATGCAGCTAACCAAATAAGAAATGATCCAAATCTCATCGGTCGAGTGACCGAATCTTTAGTTCGTCGACGTGAGGCTTGCATTCAAGCCGACATTTCGAACAATTTTTATAGTCTTAAGTGTTGATATTTTTATTTATTTTAATGTTTATTGGTAATTGTTAATTTTAGTTATATGTTATTGAGAATCACCAGGTATGCTTGTAACTTATAAACAAAAACGAATCGGACCCATGTTCACTAATAAAAAATGTTTAGAATTAACTCATCTATCGCCTGTCAAAGTTTGTCATAGAGCTTGTAGAACATCCTGTATAGGAACTAAAAGTAGTAAAATTCTATATGATCAAATTAGCTTTATTAAAAAAGTAAATAAATAAATATAAAATTTGAGTGACTCCTTTTCCTTGCCAACAAAACAAAACGGGTAAGAATTAAATCTTTCTTAATTGTCTTTTAATATTATAAGGCATTTAAGGCATTAGCTCACTTACATTTTGAATCTACTGTAAATCACGAAAAGTGTGTAAATCAAAACCGAATCTGCGTTTTTGAGTATGCAACCTAAACATGAAACAATAAAAAAAGCGTGACCCACAAAATTCATTGCCAACACTATTCCATTTCAGTAATGCTTCTAAAAAAGAAATAATTATCTAGTATATCCATAAGGTCGCATTTCCGACATATACCATGTCTGTCAAACCGCAACATTTGCAATAAATTAACAACTGAAGTACGAAAATATTGCTTTAAGAAATGAACACAGGCATCTTACTAATATCGCTACTGAAACAACATACCAATCCTCTGAAAAGAACCTTCTCCAGAAATTTATCGTCGATTTGTTTATCGCATCGCACCAGTCACAGGACATCCCGTTTACGAAGATAAGACCCATGTACGTACGCGCAATGTAACAGACACAAATCAAAACAAATAAATCACGAGAACCATCCTCAAGGGGTTGATGGCGATGTTGTACACAAAACTTGACTCGAATCTCAACAAACTCGACAGGAAATTAAAATTAGAGAACGAAGTTCTTACGAACAGTTTGCTAAAACGTTATCAGCGCGCGTTAGTCCCTTATGCGAGAGGAAGGATATTGCGGTTAGACATTCATTTATTTACGTTAAATATTTGGATTTAATAACTTGATTTTCTCGCTGAATGCGACACACAATGTTCTGCCGTTACACTAAGAAAACAGTTGGCATGCGGCTAGAATTTTATCAACATTTACTCTGTAAAATATCGAACCAGTCTGTACGTACATCTAAATGATAAAATAATATACAGGGACTTTCAAAATCTCTTTTGCGATTTGGTGTTATGATTCTACAAATACAAATGTATCTATAGTTCATATAAATAAAAGGTTGCGAAAGCTTGGTTACCAAAATATACAAACCATTAAAGTTGATATATTATTTTTTCCGAAATTTCAAGATGGTAACATAGATCGTAATGAAATTGTGGCACGTCTTCTAGTCTTATATAGTGTTTGGCCAAAATTATAGATAGTGACTCATTCACAGCATATGGAGCTGTTCGCCGGGAAAAGGGTAAAATAACAAGGGGGCGAATACTAGAAAGTTCAATAGTTCCCGCACTTGCAAAAACAATGGAATACATAATATGGTTTCCATGAAATTTTAGTCAAGAACACTGTCCGTAGGGAACATCACATTTCTACAAGATAGCGCCTTTATCGGGTAAAGATAGGTTTGTTCCTGCATAGAATCTCTGATAAATCCCTGACAGTCAGGGATTGTGATTCAATGCGCATGTCTGATCTTAGATTAGTTTCTGATTTTTGCTGGAACACCGGATTTTTAGAGAACTTAATAGCAGAAGAAGAAGAGTACAATAAACAATAACCAAATAGTTTTTTAACCTATAAATTATGGAGGAAAATCATCAGTTTCTGACAAATAATTATTGTTTGTTGAGTTATAATATTAATAATAGACAACGTACAATAATTGATGTTAAAGTTGGTAAATGGTTTTGGTTAATGCGCATTGCGCATGCACCGGACTATAAGTTTCCGAAGAATCAGTGAACTTTTCAAACTATCAGCAAACTGCCCTGACTCAAGCTGGAACAGAGGACAAGAAATCCTGGACTGTCGTTCGACTCTTGTTGGAACGCTTAGATTTGTAATGCGCATGCTTCTGACAGTTACTGACAGTTTTGGACTCCTGCAGGAACAAACCTGATAATTTTATGAAGGGAATAGTAATAGCGCTCTGATACTACTTTTATGAGTCACTCTCTATAATTTTCACCAAACACTATAAATGGTGTATTCAAACGAGGCATTTGTGCCCGGTCACTTTTTTGCACAAAACTTTGTTGTAATGTCTGTAACTTATTTGTGGTGTATTTTGACGATTTATAGTTTGTTTCTTTTGTTACACCACCTGTAAAATAACAAAAAGCGGAAAACCAGAAGTATACAAATTAAATATTCAAAGTGTAGTAACAAGTCAAACTTCTAAAATTTGCCCCAAAAAACCACTGTATAAGGTGTGATAAAATAATATTTGATATATTGACTAAATTTTATCAGTGGTTTTTCAGTTTTATACAAAATTTTATAATATTACATGTCATATTCTAAAATATGTCCAAATAAAATAGTTATATTATTTCTGGTTTTCTGCTTTTTGTTATTTTACAGGTGGTGTAATCCCAAAAGAAACAAACTATGAAACTTTGTTGTCCTTGAAACATTTTTTTCGCCTTTAAAAATCTGAAACCATGTATGTATCTTGATATTGAAGTATTTTCAGATGCCTGTTTATAGTAACATTTTCTCTTATTTTATCGTGAGGAGTAAATCAAATCTTCAAACATATTTTTGAAACACCGAGAGAAACATAAAAAAATAATATAAATGCAACTATTAAAACCATACACTACAGCGACTCCATATATGTATAAAATTTGGAAACAAAAATGATATTCTTTAAAATGACAAATATTAGTAAATAGTAACAATTTATTAAGATTCATATTTATTAGTTTATCAGGGGGAAGGTACTATAAAGTCATATTGTAGAAAACATTGCACCAATGTCTGTTGCTATTAATAATAATTAGGGACAAGGCAAAAATGGTTTGATGTTCTTGTGTGTATCGCAAAAAAACGTACACCTATTATGTATTGTGGAATAGGATATAAATGAGTTAATTTTTCCCAGCCTAAATATGTCTCTTGTACAGTTTTATATCCAACTTTAACCCTATTAATTTCCTCTAACCCTAGTTTAACTGTCACTCCTAGAAAAAAATTATAAGGGAGACTGCACTATTTACTTCCTTCTAGCGTCAAGGAATTTTCATCGTACCAATTCTTGCGAGTATGGATTAATTCTACAGTTCCATGTTCCACAAAGATTCTACTTCATTTTGGTGTAGTTGATTTTTATAAATATTATCTTCTATTTGATGTTAGTAGCCAAAAGTACAGGGTATTCGCGTATATTTTGACCCCTACCTACAGGGTTTTTTAAGAAAGTTAGAAAAAAAGTTTAAATACAAAAGTTGTTTGGTTTTTCATGCATTATCTTTTGGCTAGGTCGAAAAAAAATTGCATGTCGTAAACTTGAGGAAACCAATTGAACATAATATTTTTAAATGGGACACCCTGTATAACTTTACACGCTTGGGTAAACATTCTTTTCCTGATTTCAAAAATATATATTTTGTTGACATTTGCACTGACAGTTTTCGAAATATTCGACAGCGAGTACCATAAAAAAATACAAAAAATACAAAGAACTAAAAATATTTAACAGTAGAAACCAACAGTAATAAAAAATATTTAACGATTTTCGATGTAACCTCCTTAGTTATTTAAACATTTTCCAATATTTTCATTTTTTAATATTTTTTTTTTATTTTATTAAATATACCAGGAGTACGTCAACACTCTTGAACATTTTTCTCAGTGTGAGTTTCATGTACCAATATGACAATGACTAAGTATACTTACCTGGATGTAAATAATTAAAATTTGCATTATTAATGTCTAGTATGAGTTGCTAAATTGGTAATAATGCAAGACAGCGAAAAAGTTGCTTGACATTGTACAAATAATTACATTTTACATACGCACTTGTCACATCTAAGTTCCTTATTGGCCACCACTCGAGAGAAGGTGGTAACCCCGCCGTTCTTTTAATAGCCCAACGTTTCACTCTCTATTAGTAGATATAATAGAAAAAGTTTCACCTTAAGTTTCCGGCAATTAAGGAAATTGAAGTTGTTACACTTGAAGTAGTTGACAAAGACACTCTCTTTGAAAAAATAACATTCTTTGTAACGTTGAAACCGATCAAAGAAAACATAATCAAAGGAAATAGAATATGAACGACCTAAGAGTGAAAAAAAGTGAGGCTAGAGATTAACATTGCGAACTCCAGAGCTATGTCAAGATGGCAGAAGGCATATAAGAAGCTCTCAGACTAGAATTATAACTAGACTTCACCAGGTGAAGACTATTGAATTATTGTCACAATGTATATACTTAATTGTACTCACCTCATCCATACTATGGTCAGCATTAAAATAATGTTATTTGTAAGTATTTGCCCGTAATGTCGAACCAAAGGATACTCACCTGAAAAAAAAATAAATAAATAAGAAATTGATTTAGATTGAAATATCTAATTGACCAATTCATTAAATAGGTATATAATTCAATTCATTAAAATTATATAAAATAACTAGATAAAATTGAAGATGCATCAGCTGCAAATATTCATTAAAGCGTAGGTACACATAAAAAATTAGCATTTCAAATCAAGATTCCTTTTTATAATTTAAATAAATAAATATTATAATTTGCGTATAAAAAAATATTAGTATAATAAAAGATAATGTTCTTTAATTGTATCAAGATTTGTTTTAGTTTTAATTGTATCAAGACATTTGTTATTTGTTTTAGTAATAATTTATTACTCGAAGATAAGAATCTTCAGTAAAAACATAAGTATTTTTCTCTGGTGGAATCTGAAATGAGAAAAAATTTGCTAAAAACTAATATAGTAATTCTTCAAACTGTCTTGAAATTATGTCACACATTGTTCTCATTTAAGAGGAAAAATATGTAATTTGATTTCCTCAACATACCTTACATGCTCCCTAACTATTGATATTTTAAACACATTTGTAAATACTGAATTTTCCCATTCATAGCCAGGGGCGGGATTATTTATTATGCACAGTAAAAAAATCCGACTGATTTTAACTCTGAATCCACATACTCATCAGTGTGTATATAGTCCACACTTGGCAGTGTTAGACATATCGGTGTATTATTACATTACATAAAAGTAATTTAACACAGTAAATTTTACAAGGTAATGTGTAATAGTTAATTATTCACCGTGTAATTGTTCCGTATTTATAGCGGATTGATTCATTTTTAACACAGGGTTTTGTAAATTTTACTACAATTTATGAGTACTTCTACAAACTTGGCGGGTATATCGTTCGTGTAATATGAGTTCTAAAGGTTTAGTTATTATACTACCCAGTTCGTATTAAAAATAACACTGCAGCAAATTACCATTACCATTTAGTAATTTTACCATTTGTCTTTTTATACTGTGTGTGCCTCGTATTGAATCTACATTTTCAGTCCAACTGAAACGTGATAAATGAACTGCAAAAAAAAAAAACGACTTTCTTTACAATGGAACTTAAAATTTTTAGTTCCTGAAAGCATACCCCATATTTTGGACGGATCATGTATATGTATATGTGTTTATACCTTCATCCTCAACTATAACTAACATTTATTTAATCATATCTTGGTTATTTCAAAAAATGTACACTTATGCCCGTTGTAGGTTAAAAATGTAAACACTAACTATTACTAGTCATATGTTACTTTACGTTTTATATAAAGTTCAATGCCTGGTTGTATCTGTTTTTTATCATTTGTATTTCAAGATTTCTCTATTATAAAGCACACAAAATCGTTTATAGTATATAGTTTTATAGTATAGTATAGGTTTATAGTACAAGTATAGTGTAATTTATAATTACAATAATTCTCTTAGACATCTAATTCCTGTGACATTGGGGCCTTTATGCTACATATAGGTAGAAAGAATTTTAATGGAAAATTCTTTAATCTATGAAAATATATATGTACTGGACACACTCACAACTTTGCAATGCACACTGTTGCGTTTATAACTGCCATAGTGGTGACGTTTCAGGAAAGGTAAATTTCGAATTTGCCAACTCAGCTTTGCGAACAGCCCTTAATATTTGAGTAGATACTCAAATACTACTCATACTTAATTGTTATCATAAATATAATGAGGGAATAACTTCCCTCATTATATTTTTTTCATGCATTGGTTTTGTGGGGGTCAACTTAAAAATTTACCGTGATACTTTACTTGTACCCAACTATAACTTATATATAACGTAACTATTACTTTCTCTTTTTTATTTATAACTTACCTACAGCTGGCATGTTTAAAAAAAACTGTTTGAAGTGTAACATCTCGTATGTTTTATTCGTACAGTTGAATAATTCATACAGCTGCTGTCTTGTAAAAATAACAATAATTCAATTTCTTTGTTCAGAACCAATTATTTCTTAATTATTAAATTGCGATTGCAATTAAAATACCTACACATCGTTGTGACGCAGAAAGAAAAAACGTGATGAATATGAATTGTATAAAGTGACAAAGAAACAAAAAACTGCCACAGACAGCGGCGTATAAATTTGCGCTCTACAAAATTAATCATCACAAAATTGTTGGATCCAAGCGATTACATCACAGGCTTTTAACAAAAATAAACGTGAGAATCATTCTGCAAAGTCCCATTATACTCACATATTAAATTAGTTTTATGGTTCTGCATTAAATATATAAATAAATAAGCTGCTAAATGGTGGAGAATAATTATACACGTTACTCACTAATTTAACTTTTAGATTTTCCCATTAGCATAATACGTTTTATTGGTAACGGTACACATACTCGATAATTTTTGTTAAAAATCGAAAAAAATTGCGCCGGAAACTATCTGAAGGGCGAATTTTAATTTATTTTAATTTACGGCTTGTTCTGCGAGGACACCTTTCCCAGAATAAGTAGCACATTGGAAAAATGTTCTTTAAATAATGTTATACACTTGAGTAATATACTATTGGCATCATTTGAACAGACTACCTAAACCATTTCCGCCCTTCACTTTATTTTACGTATAGGTAGGTACCTACACTTAATCCATATGTATTAAAACGCGCCGAATCTGTCTCGCTCTAAATTCCGCCGCCGAATCGACAAAGTTTCAAAGCTATCTCCTCCGAGAGGGGATCGCGGAGTGATCCCTGCGGGCGACCGAAGGTCGCTCCCGGCCTTTCTCCAATGCGTAGGGGTATTTTCGTCCCGTTTCCTACGCGTTTTCCCAATTTAAACGCCTTTTCAAAAAACCTCTGCAAAATTTTCGTCGATCGCCGTTCGGCGAGAGATGCCGCTAGCATAGGCTTTTGTCCTCGCGTCTAATGGTTCCATCACGCCCGCCGAAATCCCGACTTTTCGCGGGACCCCCCTCGCCCCTTTTTTAATTTTTACGGCTTCGAGAACCGTTTAACGCGAAAGTTTCGTCCTTTCTCTAATCCTTTGAGATTTTTTTTCGAAACCGTACGTCGACTCCTTCCCCGACTATTTCGTCTTCGAAAATCTCGAGTCGCGTCCGTCTCAACTTCTTTCTCATTTTATCTGCCGATGTGAGATTGCACTAACGAGACAAGCACCTCCCACGAACTGTCAAATTAATTAAACTTCAGATAGGTTATTTTCCTACGGGAAATCTGTTTTGTGCGAGAAATATTGCTAACGGAATCGATAGTACCGACTGCCAAACACTTCTGATTGGCAAAATACTGAAGCGAAATGCTTTTCCAATTAGAAAATCGGTAAAAATTATTTTTTCAGGTTGACACGTACAGTTTACATACTTAAACATTTCAGGGTAAACTTTTGACAATACACTGAAAGAACAGTTTATTAATAATTAATGATATTGATTGACACCTAACAAAGGCTTTATTGGATAATGGCGTAATAAATTTTTGTTTATGAGAAAAAAACAATATATTAAATATTTTCAAATATACCTTATTACCGTCAAGTAAGGGTTTATTGATAATCAATATATCTTTTATTTTCTATTAATAACGATCGTTTTTAATAAATATTATTATGAGTAAATGTAGCATTACTTATTTATTATGAATATTTCAGTTATTTATTATAAATAAAGCATACTAATTAAAATTTCGACTTTATTAGAATATAAAGAACAATGTTTATAATAAATATTTGTCTTAATTTTAAAAAATAAAGATTATTTATAATGAATAGTGTCTTATTTATCACATCCAGTAATTATTTTACGTTTATTTAGTATAGTTATAGTCCAGATCTATTTTTTATGTCACAGCAATCACCACTGAACAGGTAATAATTCTAAACATTTTTAATAAATCACACAATCGGCAGTTTTCCAAAGTTACGTTTTCAAAGGTATATAAGTTTTGACGTCCCTACCTTGTGCACTATACACATATGGGTCATATAGGTATACCGTACAGCACAGTGCAGCGTCTATCGTCTCATCTCAAGTATTAAGTAAAGTAACGTACACTCACATTAACGAAAACGAAGCACTCGCGCCGCACCCAAATAATAGGTAAATGAAATGAAAATAATGAAATTAAATAAAGTCACCCAATCCAAGGTAAATAGAAAAACATGTCTGCTACTCACTGTCAACAATGCCAACCTAGCTTACACTGCCAACTGCACAATTTTATAATGCCACAATAAAATATCTATTAATTAAAAAACTACTTCAGGATTTTTAACAAAAAAATGGATTACTTCATAATAAATAAAATAGAGTAAATTAGAAACAAACATATATTAATTTTTAGTCTGGATTATTCAATATTCATAAAATCCAAATTAATAGTAAATATATTTTTTGGGAATACCACCAAATAAAGAATTTATTAAGATGAAACATTTCTCATTAACTATTAACATTTTTACACCAAACAAAGTATTTGTTTTTAATAAGTAAAATATATTTAGAAGAATATTTATAGTAAAAAATATTGTTTAACCTAAAATTTGTATTATTTATTTTAAATAAATGACATCCAAATAAACAATTGTTAACTATAAACCGCGTCTTTTCTTTCAGTGTAGACGCGGTAGCGCAATGGGAAAGTCGTAGGATTCAAAACGTGATAATGCTGATTTCGCGAGTTCAAGTCACGCTGGAGGCAATTTTTTTTTACTTTTTAATTCCAATTATTTATTAGTATTAGTGTTTAGTTATTCTGTTTCATTCCGTAGCTTTTATTCTTTCTGCACGTAAAGTTTGGAATTAATTCGTTAATTTTGGCAGTCTGTTGAATTCATCATTTTAGCTTACAAAAGTAAATATCTATAATATTTTGGTCCCATTGATAAAATTGATAATAATGTTTACTGAAAAATAAATTCTACTTTCAGCACTTATGCAAAAAATTATGATGTTTTACCATTAAGAATAGAGTACCCTTACAATTCATCAAAATATTAAGAAAAATCGTTTAGTATAATTACATCATCATTCCAGATACAAAATTTCTTTATTATGTATTTTATTTAAAATAATATTATTCTAGATGCTTTTGTCACCCGAAGGGTGACCCCAGGCCGTAGGTCTGAACCCCCGGTAGGGCTAGAAATGGGAACGAAAATTGCGACAGCGATTTTCTCTCATTTCTTTATATTTATTTCCTTAATTTACAATTTAGGGATTATTATATGAGAAATGTATAAAATTTTGTAGGGTAATTATATAAGGCAATGAGAAAATTATAGGTTACGCCTTAATCATAAAAAAAAGAAGTATTATACACATACGTTTGTGCTGAGTTAGGTTACTAAAATAGTTAAATTATTGGGTAGTTTGTTTAAGGTTAAGGAGTAGGATTTGTAGTTGGGATATTAGGCTATGGGGGCAGTCGGATCGGTTGAAGAAGAACTAGGCTATGGGGGTAGTCGGATCGATTGACCCCAGGCCGCAGGCCTGCACCCCCGGTAGGGCTAGAAATGGGAACGAAAATCGCGATAGCGATTTTCTCCCATTTCTAGTATTATTATTAAAATTGCTAATAAGTACCTAACTTAATTTACTTTAAATACTATTTAAGTGGGTAGTTTAAAAGAAGAAAACATACATTGTTTCAAAGACTATAAATGCAGTATAATATCTCTACTCATTATTCAATTAGCAAGGATTAGCCCAAAAGCCAGATAGTTGTGTGAGAGATGGAGCGGTGTATTATTGGTGTTTAGGCAGAGTTCTGTTGCCAAGACTATAAGTAGAATTATCAGTCAGATTTAGCCAGAAATAAAAAATTTTCGATTAAATTTTTAATATCTTGGTTAAATGTAAAATTAGTGTCAAAATTTAGCTTATGAAAAGTTAAGATAGGAATGTGCAAACCGTTTTGCTTGATCTTAAACCGTTTAGATTTTACGGGGTGTCAAAGTTGCAAAATGTCAATATTCACCTGTCAAGAGATAGAAATGTGTTTAGAATTTTACTAGAAGGTATTAATTCATAGGTAGCTATATATTTAAAATAAGCAAGTTGATGATGCGAGGAAGTGGATACTATTTTCATTGAACAGATCTTTTTGATAAACTCTTGTACCTATACAAATTTTCAAATTTCAATTCTGACTACTTTTTGAGATAATCCTACTGGGCCTTCTTCGTGATACACCCTGTATATGTATTCTTTCGTTTATCTAATTCATTTTGCAATTAAATTCGCATTAGTGATGAGAAAAAATGATAAATATTACCAAATCATAAAAAATAGTATACCTATATACTTTGAGAAGTAGGTATCTATGTATAATTATACTTCAAAGCCCATTAGATAATGAAGATAATACACAAGAACTCTTACAAAAGATACAATACAATAATATCTATGAATAATGTTAAGCACATTTAAAAATGATGATGACAATTATTATATTGAACGTTATTATGTATGTCGTCGTCATTTTTAACTGAAACATCATTTATGAATACTTCTGAACCGAATCATTCAGTGTATAAAAATGTAGGTAGCCAATAGCAAAGAACTAATAAGAGTTTTCACACTCATTCATGCCGTCGATCAAGTTTCTATCTTTATCCCTATGCACTAGGTGCATAGAATTTGCGTTAAAAATAATGCACTGGGGACAGGTTATAGTAGAGGGACAGTTTAATCATCATCATATCGCACATCTAGTTGTCTTTGTCAGTAACACGCAAATGAGTGAAATGGAAAATGAGAGAACATTTACACTAGTTGCCCATATCGCTGCCAGGTTAGGGATTAGTTTTTTGTGTTACTTCCTTACTTCCATTTCATTCTTGCTGTTATTTGTTTGATTGAATCATTTTGAAGCCTCGAGCGCCTTGGAAGCCTTGTGTTAATTATATTATAACAGTTATCTTATAAGTTATAAAAATATTGTATCAATGCCAAATATGGCGTAGCCGGTCCTGTGCTCTCGTCAGCTGAAAGGCAATGTCAAATGTTCGTTTTAATGAATGAATTGTGTAAATTTACGCGTGCGCTGGGTACATCAGAAATCGTCGAAAAATCAAAGAGAATTGGGAGATAGGAAAGTACATTAAGTGAAAACTTTTATTAGTTTATTCTCTTTGCTTATAATGGTTTATAATCGTTTTCCTCGCGAATCTGTATATTTTAATATTTAGAAATAATCGTAATTTAACCAAATATACATATACGCAAAATAAAAATTGTCTATACAGAATATTTATGAATTTATCATATAGATACCTACGCATAGACATAAAGAAATTGAAATGTTGAACTCAAAATACCTTTAATGAAAGATTTGGCTGAAAATCTTTATCCAGCTGTTATTTTTAAGTCTTATATAAATACAGTTTTTCTTGCAAATAAAAATTTTTACGAGTATATGGAAAAAGTATTAAGAACAGTGACATGGGTATGCTAATTACATTATTTATTATATAAATATTTTATTTATATAATAGATACTATATTTTATAGATTTTATAACTGTAAATATAAAAACTATGTTTTTCGTCTTGTCTAGTCTTTCTAATAAATGCCATATTTCATGTATACGAACGATCAGATTCAAAGTCACCAACGTTATCTGATGGTAAACCTGCTGTTTATTTCAGCCAAGCTAGAATCACTCTTAAGTATATATTTTATTAATAATAATGTGTAAATAATACTACTTTCCATTTGATAAAGTCACATCTTTCACGAAATAGCCTTGGTTAATTATTTGGTTGCATGCATAAAAATTTAAAAGAATGACGGCATCATCACTGGCGCCTTCGCCAAAATGTTAAATTATTATTTCTATGTACGTAATATGAACGCACCTATATGATTTACTTCTAACATTTGAAAACACCATATAAATCTCTATTAAAATAACTCTCCAACTTATTCATGTCAAAAAAGTTAAATTGATATCTGATCGTTTTTTAATATTTTCGTCGATGTGTGTGCAATATAATTAATAGGTGTAAAAAAATTATATTAAGAAAACGACGTTTTGGTTGATCACATATCCTTCTGCAGCAAATTTCAAAATTGAAATTGTAAAGGTGCATTTAAATTAGAGCGAACAGTAGCGAGCGAACGAATTCGTTCGTTCGCTACTGTTCGCTCTAATTTAAATGCACCTTAATAGGTACACATTCTAACAATTTCGAAAAATAATTAATAAACATAGTTACTGAGAAAACAAAATTATTCCTTTCTAAGAATTCTTTTCTGTATAAGAAACAAGATTGCGTTTACAACAAATTACTCCTTTCCCCACCACACTACTCATCACTAAACTTGTGAACATTATAAATAAACATATTTTGTTTATTTATAATATACATATACCTTGGCGTTCAAACAAAACAGTTGCGCATCGCGTAAACACTATTTGTTTTATTTTGTCTATATTCATTGTGGCTCAGAGTTCCAAGTCAAAATATTATTAATTTGGAGAAAAAGTACAATAGTGGAAACAATTTTGAATGTCACATGTCATAACAATATTATTGAAGTCGTAACAAGTTACCAACACAAAAATTATATGCCCAAATCTCCCTAATTATTAAAGATAGACCCATAGGCATATTTATATTATCTGTCGTGCGTGATCCGAACGCTGCATCCGAATAGGTAGACCGAAGGTAGAAGTAGGTATAACCAAATTATTAAAATTAGCTTCTTTAATAGATTAAGCTCGATGCGCAATTGTTTGAACTTTGCGCCACTTTTTGAAAATATGGATCATGATTTGGAATAAACGAAATATTAGATTTAAAATCTGATTTACAATAGTTATTTGTTAAACTAGTACAAAAAATATAGGTACCTACGTTTTCGAGACGAGTGAAAGGGATGCCGGACGAAGCGTAGCGGAGTTTCTGCTCACTTCTTTATATCAGACGGCGTACAGGGTTGAAAAAACCGTTTGCATTTTTCAATTGGAATAAATTTCAATATATGTGACATGCAATGTCAATGTCAAATTACTTTTTGGTACTGTACAATAATCTCTTTTTTCTATTTTGCGTCTATAAACAAGTCATTATGAAACGCAATTGCGTATCGAAAAAAAAAACCTTTTCGACATTAAACTTTTTGTTTTTAAATGTTGGAAGCAACAAATTTACACCCTTTGCTTTGTATGGCGTGCTATAGTTGCTATAGTAATGGCCATACACAAGAGAACAATATAGACAATTCACTGGATAGGCGGGGAGCCGCTAATTGACTTGTGGCGACCTATAAAATTTTTAGGATGAACCAACTAAATATTGCGCAGATTTCTGTTTTACCAATTGGTAGCGAAAGTGATTTTACTTGACTTTCTGTGTCAACTTTAATTTCTTGTTGACTATTTATGTGTTAAAAATTCTGTTTTTTGTTAAAAATATTAAAATGTTTTACTGCTGTGTGCCTAATTGTAAGCACACGCAGAAAGATGCAATTCTTCGTTCTCTACCAATTCATTACATGGAGGTTAGTAAGATTTGTGTTGTAACTAATATATAGTAGTTTTTAATATTGTAAACATTGTATTCAGTAGATATTATTGTTTTGTGTCAATTTTATGTGTGCATTTTTTGTGCATCACAAGTTATGTATGTACACGTATTAGTTTGGTTTGGTTTATGTGACCACATATTGCCATTTCTGACTGTAGAGGTTTTACAGAACTTAAATAAAATTCTATCTTATTTGTTGTTTTGGTTTACTCAACTTTGCCGAATGTGATTTACATTGTTTAGTTAAACCGGAAAATGCAATCAATTGATACAATAAAGAATGTGTTGTGTAAATAAATACCTTGATGTTTTAATAAACAGCACTAAAATTAGAAAATATTGTCTTATTTCATGCTTTTGTCTTATAGACAATATATTACATGGATAGTGTTTTGACAAAAGAGATACTAAATAGCTTCATTAAAAAATATGATTTAAGTAGGTACCTATACCTTTTTTTTCCAAACGCCTACCGATGGGTGTAACATAAATGATGACTTTCATTTCAGAGGGTGATTCCTTGTCATATTTTACAAAAAAATGTTCAAATAGGTAAACATGTCTTAAGTTGCTTTGTTTTCCAGAAACAGGATGTCAGGAGTTTTAATAAAAAGTCGGATTTTTTTGGTGTGTTAGCAGTAACAAGGAGCTTCTTTTGATGTAATTAGATTTAAAATAATAATAATCATGGTACTGTTTCTTTCTAAATTTGATATTTTAATCAGATTAAACATACAGCTTTCTTGTCCATTACTTACATTATATTACATTTTCTTGTATCTCCCTTAGTTTTCGAAAAAGAAGTGAAAAGCTCGACTTGAGATAAAAGCATCAAGTTTTCTCCTGATGGACTGCCGCACACGCACAAAACTTCCTGGGGAATTATTATTCTAAATCTAATTTTATCAAAAGCAACACTTTATTGGTGCTAACAAATAGACTTTTCATCAAAGTCGGCGAAAAAAGTTATTACTGATTAATAAAAAAACAATTTTTTTTAATTAAAATTTTGAGACCCTGTTTGTTGAAAACAAAGCAATTTCAGACATTTTTATGAACATTTTTCCATAAAAATGAGAAGGAATCACTTCCTGAAATTAGTCATCATTTATGTTACACTCTGTAAACTAATTTTCAACCATTTTTGAAATTCCCGCCTACAGGACGTTCCCGCCCACTACCTTTTGTTCCATGCTCATGACCTCCTAGATAATGTTACTTAATTCCAGCTAATACTAGTTCATCCTAAAATTGTTTCAGCGCTACAATCGCTCGATGTTCCCCCACTCCTACAGATTCCAGTCTATGGTGTTCTCTTGTATATGGTAATGGCATACAAATGGTATATAATTGATAACCTAACTAATTTTCAAGCAAAGAAAAGTTTATAAACGTCAATTACACCAACTGTCTCAGAATATGTATGCAAATTCCTATACGGGAATTCACTTTTCTGCTGATTTTTCTTTGCTTTCATATCTAGGTGTAAAACGTGCAAAATAGAAAAAAATAGTATAAACAACGCGTTTCATAAGGCGTTTATCGCACATGTCCTTTAGAAAACGTGCCGCTTTGCCGCTAGTTTTCTAAACTTGGACGCGTGCGATAAAAGTACGCCTTATGTATGATACTAGTTGTTTAATATACCGGGATATCAAAAATTATCTTGGTCAAGGGTGGTTGTGGAATGTAAAACGTGTGTCTTACTTTAAATTTGAAGTAATTATGTCACTGTCACACTGATATCATCAATAACCTACAAATTTCATACCTATTTATTTCAGTTGTAAAACAATAATGAACTACAAATTATGAAATAACGGTTTTAGTAACAAGAAAAACTAAATTACAGTAATTGTTGGAAATCAAGGGTGGTTGTGGAATGTAAAACGTGCGTCTTACTTTAAATTTGAAATAATTATGTCACTGTCACACTGACATCATCAATAACCTACAAATTTCATACTTGACAGATTCTGACACAACAAAACATATTCAAAAATTTAAAGTAAGACACACGTTTTACATTCCACAACCACCCTTGATCGAGATAATTTTTGATATCCCGGGAGATACCTACCTATAGTCTCGAGATGGACTTCTTTTTATACTAAATAACTGAATGTTACAGTGTCTTATTTGTGTGTTTGGAAAAAACATATACTTAGCTGAGTGCAAGAATGTCTTCTTCTTGAAAATTCTAATAACTAAAATGTGCAAGTTTGCCATCATTTAACATGTATAGGCACATTACAAACAAAATGCGAAAATATGCACAATTCCCACAGAAATACTACTACAACTGATATATGTGCTATTGTAAAGCATACTTTTGTAATTAGTTATCAATTACAGTACGTACAGGCGCAAATTGTCGCTGTACCTACTCTTAAGTATTTGCTACAATTTTTTTTGTGTGACCTCTTAGTTTATAGAAAAAGAAATCAATGGTATAAGAAACTAATTTGTTACCTATACTCGTGTAGAAGCATATTTTATTATACAACGTGATAGTCCAAAAATACAATACAGTCAAGTGTTTTATTAAAATTATTGCCAAGACATTATCCAGATTAACGTATGGAAAATTAACTGCCCACTAGCACGAAATACATATCATTTTGTTCTAACACGATACCATCTAAATTACAATAAATTTTCCGAATATACTCCATACACTTGTTTCACATAAAATTTTCTCACACTTCGGACATGTTTTATGCGCTGCAGTAAGATATTCGGCGTATACACTAATTAGCCCCAATTTCAATAATAAATAAGTGTTAGTCCGGCTTTATTAACTTCTTGTTTGTCGCCTGTCACAATAACTAATTCGCGCTAATGTAATACGGCCCACGCTCATTTCGATCGTATGAATATTTATCTACATCTAATATTACACTCTAATATGGTTCCCAAGATTTTTTTCGTCGAGAAGAATGCTACTTTGTGAGAACCAAATTAAATTATATTTGTTTGTCGATGACTAAATGGTAGTAATATGGTAATTTATTCTAGTTCGGAAAAACTGGATTACATTACCGTTAATTGATTTAAATTGCAATAACTGCATTAATTTAGTTATTTAAGTAACTGATACGGCTAATGCCGTGAATTTCATCATACCCATGCAGTTTCTTTGATTGTAGTTATATCTTCATAATTTTAGAAAAAGGCTTTCGAAATAATTTCAGACTGAGTAGTTAAACTAAAGAGTTTTGTTTCAATATTTTGTTTCACTTAGGTATACCGAACTTAAGAAAGTAAGTATTCTATATCAATATATATTTGAAAGTCATCGATAACTCTTCAACATATTAGAAGTGAAACGATTTAGATCAAACGTATTGAACTGAGACTGAATTAGAAATCACATAGATTGATCGATTACTTATCATGGTTCACGTTTTCTGTAAAAAATCAAACGATTTCTGAGAGCTATTTGATCTAAAAATAAAATTGCTTGATAATGGGTAAAAAGTACTAAATTGGATTTTCTTTCTATTGTGAAGTTCAGCAAAATAACGATTTATATAAAACAAAGTTAATAAAGTTGTGAAAATTGGTAGAAATGTTAAGGATAGTATAATTATTATTAAACTGAAAAGTTCCCAACCCTAAGTAGTGTGTTTCATCCCCTAGGGCGTTATTTCCACCACCATTTTGAGGTTTTCTAGATTATCTCGGGAACGGTGCACATTTTGATAAAAATACCTACATACAAAATTAATTCTTTACAATTCTCTATGAAAAACATCTTTTTAAAGAAGTGATAATATTGTATATTGCTACTTGTTTCCACGCCACCCCAGAGGTAAAGTATACTTTGCGCATTTTTTTTACGCGGTGTCCTCTGTAGGCCTATTCCGTCGGCGTAGAACTTTTAGGTTTAATTTCGGTATCTACTTATGCTATCCTCATTATCTCTACCAATTTTTGAAACTTTATGAATTTTGTCCAATATATTACAATTTTAACTGTTATATTACTGAATTAGTGAGAGATATCCTTCGTAAAATGTATATTACTACAATATATTTAAAATAATGTTTCTAGATATATTGCAAGCATCTAAATATATGAAACCATATTTCAATGACTGATATCCAGATATTCTTAGAGGGTATTTTGCCGCAGTTCTGAAAATAAATAGGTATATCCCAAAATCAAAAGGACCATAGGACTTCCTTTTTGGAATCTAGTTTTGCCTAACCAAAATAACAATCTAATATCTAGAAGGCATAGACTTAAATATTGTTAAACAAAAACACATCATTTCTATACGTTTAGGAAACTATATATTTTTGTTATCAAAACACAGCAGTTTTAATTGAAAATAAGATCTCAAGTTGACATTACTTTACCAAAAGCATCATCATCAAGTCTTGTGTTCTGATAAAACAAACATCTGTAGGAGCTCCGTGGCCGAGCGGTTAAAGACGTCAAGTTTTTAATCATTCGAACCGTCGACGACGCGACGGTTCGAATCTCACCGTGAACAACTTTTTCTAATTGTTCCAATATTAAATCTGTGTGCATCCGGCTGGTAGCGTTCTTAATATGCAACTAGTTCAGCAATATCACTGTATACGTGGCTGACAACCTATTGTACACATTAGTTAATAAGGTTTTCCAGGTTTCCCTTATTCTCGTACTAAATGTTATATCATGTAATGTAATACCTCTACATGTAATGTTATCTTGTATTAAGGTTATAACATCATAAGTCGTTCGTGGGTACACTCGCGGCCCACAAAAGAATAATATGCCGCTGCCTCTCCCATACAAGTCTCCTACTTTCGAACTCATCATAAGATGGAATGAGGGATAGAAATATTATTAGGTTTTATATTATTATTTATATATTTTCCGAAACGTCTATCATTTAGTAATTTGAAAAAATATGATATCTTCAGTTCTAACAGCAGTGCTTTGATAACGAAAATAGACAGTCTCCCAAGTGTGTGTGTTTTGTTTAACTAGGCTTTAACAGGAACAACCTCCTCATCGGTGATCCTTTTGTAGCAGGAGTTGATACTCATTTTTTATATTTAGTGATACAAAATATCCAATAAAAAGAAGAAAACTTATTTTATTTCCACAATAATAAGTTAGTTTCTTAAAAACTATAATCAACGGGAAGCATTCATATTTTTAAATGAATAGAAGTTCATTTTACATTTGAGGTCAATCGCTGGCTGTATACAAAAACTAATTAAATCTATTTTTTGTTTCACAGCAGCTGCTACAACGAATCTTGAGAATCGCTAATCTCTATCCGTAATAAGCATAGTCATTTAGATGGACACACTGGAGAGGTGAAACTATCCAATGCGGTATTAACTCAAGCCGCATTAAAAAACCGGTCTCTAAAGAGTACCATCGCCTTGGGCCCTCTTGGAATACGACAGCGGCGCCAAAAACAACAAAAACCGTGCTGCTCTCGTATATGTAACCTAATTTCATGATATATGTTGTTACGCAACCGACCAACGTGAAGTGAAACACTTTGGAAAGCTGAATGAATGAATCGAAAATATTACGCAGATAAAAAGAGACGAATCAGAACGAGTCTATCGAGGTGAATGAATGTATCATATTGACCCCGCACCAAAGTGTAAAATATAAAGATAATAATACGGGACAGGCAATAGTTACAAAAAACTGCAACTCTCAACAAGAGATATATACCATGAAATATACAATATGATTTATAATATATTATGTGCACTGATTGATCTGAAAAGAAAAAAATACAACACAAAATTTATGAAAACGGAAAAATAACACGTAAATAATTCGATGAAAAAATAAACATGTAGCATTTTAAAATCTAAAATGATCTTCCTCTGTAATTTGTAAATAAGTAGGTGCTAATGCTCCCATTCAGCGGGCGCAGTTTTGATCAGTCGGAGTTGCTTATGGTACGGAAGCCTGACGCTGTTTTCCATAATTGAATGTTATGTATATACGTCGCATGTCGCATTTAGAACAGAACTATGATCTATAAACACCTTTGCAACTACGCTTAACAATTCAATAGAACGGCGAAGAAATTTGTTTCTTTATTATATCTGTCGTAAAACCATGGCCTCTTGAATATTGTTTTTCTCTAGTATAGTAACATGTATGTATATGTAGGTAAATTAGAAAAGATATCTTAACTATTACTATAATTTACTATTAACATTATAGAGTAATTAATAACAATAATAATTATATCGTTTTAATTTCTTTTATTGTTTATTATTGTGAATTTATAAATTATAACAGAATACGCGAGATGAAAATGTCTAAACAGCTTCAGTTGCCGATGAAGACTATACTGTGTGTAAAATAATTGAACAGAAATCTCCAAACTATTCAAACATTAGTAAAACACCACTACCAGTAAAACCAGTAAACACATACAAAAACTAAGTAAATAAATAATATATCTCCTTTGTACCTCTCTCTGCTTTCTGTGATTCTAAAAACTGCAAAAAAAATCACACTTTGTCTTTACCAAGAAAGATTTTTGGCACAGTATATTTGGACAATATAAAATATTAGTAGCTAACTAAATACATAAACAACTTCAACTTTTTTTCTCCACGTCTCAAAAAAAACACGTTGTTCACGCTTAAATACAACTTACTCTCTTACAAATCCTTAATCCTTCGTAATCTGCATACAAAAACTGCATCATTACTGGATTCAACTAAACCACCACGACACAATCCTCAGAAACTCCATCTAAAGACCCTACCAGAAATTTTAAATGCACTGAACTCCTTGGAGTTTGTGCGCTTGTGAGTTTGTGTGAGTGCGCACGTACTCCGTAAACCCAAATCCACGATGGGATTTTCCATTGGAAATCCCCAATACGGGATTGTTCTACTCTATATCGCTGGTGTTCGGTGCAATTTGGAAAACTTTATAACTTTTTAAGGGGCATCTCTATATTACAATTTAGAAGCCATTTCTGATAACATTACTCTATAAACGACATCCATTATTATTTCTTTATGTGCTCCTTTTACTTTTTGTGAGTTAAACACGGCAAATCTGAAACTGTTTGGAAACATTGGCTTTACTGGGCAGCGAAGGGCAGTTCAATATATTAGTATTAGTATTAACGATAGATGAGAGCTGAGGGTAAAAACCTGTTAAGCTCAAAATATAAATATTATGGAAATATGTATACATACATAAATACATAGGATATATGACATTATTAATAGTGATAGTAAAATAAAATTAAAAGGTAAACAAGTTCAGTGCAGAGTTAAAGAAAAATAATAATAATAAAAGAATGTAAAACTTATACACAAGTACAAGATGAAAAAAAAAACAAAAACTAATGATCCCATACACATATTACAAAGTAAAAATACTGTCAAACTAAATATTTTTCAAATTGTACTGTCTTCTATTATTGTAAGCATCAAGTCTATTTTTTTTAAAGGAGTTCACTGAAGGAGCATTTATCACATCACTGGGAAGAGAATTTCAAATATGAAAAACTCGGTTACTTACTTAAGAAGGGTTCTCTGCATTTAGTGTTGTAATTTGCATGCTGAAGTTTCTGACGGTGGCCTTTAAGTGTTTCATCATTATTTAACGAAAATATGCATGTTAGATCTAAGGAGAAAGTGTTATTTAAGACTCTATAGGTTGTAATAATCTAGGAATGTCAGATGTGTAAAGTAGAAACATAATACATCCTAGAACTGATCCTTGTGGAACATCGCTTAGAACAGCTACATCAGGGGAAAAGTCAGTGTCGATTTTCACTTCAAATGAACGATTGGAGAGATATTGTCTTATCCAGTTCAGTAAATGGCCTCGAATTCCAAATATATGTTCCAAGTGTTAGACACATTTACTCCCACAAGCAATATCCTACAATCCTAGCAATATCCTTATGCGATTGACTACAGTGAAGTAATTTTTTAATTTCTAAAAAGGTTTATATTTTTTTCTGAGAGCACGGTAGAAAATTACGATAAAAAATCAGTAGACTAGTCAGCGTTCAAAAAAATTAAACCACTTTCCAGTGGATTTCCTTTTAATTGTTTTCTTGGTGTCAACTCCACCGGTCACAGATTATGTGGTAAAGGAACTGGTAAAATTGTTTAAATCACAGCAACTTTCAAGGTATACTGTGGTGTTGGTATCGATTTACAAGACCACATTGATGAGTTCCTATCGATTTTCCTATATGGATTAGTCAAACGAGCCTTCGGTGACAAGGATCAAGTAAAATATATTTTGATTGTAGACTAATTTCCAAATAAGTCTATTCGATTCGCAACTGGTCCTGACAGTAATTTTATTTTGACAGAATATTCAAAATTATTTTCATTAGTTTCTCTTTAATTTCTTCAGATTAATTCAGTTTCCAATACAAACTATTAAGAAATCTGCAGAAAATAAATAGAATAAGGGGATAAATTATAATAAAATTTGTCAAAACAATATTACCTACTCTATAATATTCATACAGAGTATACGAATAGATAACAGAACTAACGGCATATCAGCTGACTCCAGGATTTAATATTTAAAAAAATTGTAGAGCCTGTAGAGCCTACATAAATGAAACTTCCTTCAATGAAATTACAGATTACAGAGAGCGTATAATACTGCTTATAAGAAATATTCACCGAATAATAAAACAGTTGAATATTATAGTGAGATAAGCGCAATATTTTGAGGTTTTCTAAAAATGAATCCACAAGTAAAAAAAATAGATTCTGAAAAATGATGTTACAGTTATAATAATTATAACTAATAACTTCAACCATTCATATATTTATATTTTCTCTGCATAAACCATTAAGTTCTGGGATTGAGGGTTTGTTTATACAGGGTGTTTCATAATATATGCGCAGGACTTCAGGATGTTATAGCTCGTCCAAAAATATGAAAAAAGTTTCTATTAACTTACCCTCTAACATGCACCATTATAGAGATACAGGGTGTTGAAATTGAAAAAAAAAATTCGTTTTTTGCGAATATCTCCGGAACCGTTTATCGTACAGAAAACAGCTTTTGTAAGCATTTTCTACTCATAATAAACTATGTTTAGTGCGGAAAAAAAATTTTTTTAAGTCATAATTGGTGAAGGTTTGAAAGGGGTGGTGGGTGTTTTTCTCCCCAACTTCTACGCTACTGGAAAAAATACGATTTTGAGACGCCCATTTGCCAAACCGCCAATATTTTCTACACAAAAAAGGTACTCTTTCTTGGTCATAACCTCTAAAGTCGATCGTTTTCGAGAAAAATCAACTTTTATGTTGAAAAACATGGTCAATTTTTTGAAATAAAATTTTTTTCCTTCTAATTAAACAAAATTTATTTAAACGTTAGAACAAGTAACGAAACCAAACGTTAACTTCATAATTGTAAAATTAAAAAAAAAATGAAAAAATGATACAAAAGTTGTCTTTTCAAAATTCCCCAAACCGTAAATTGACCATGTTTTCAAAAAATTGACCATGTTTTTCAACATAAAAGTTGATTTTTCTCGAAAACGATCGACTTTAGAGCTTATGACCAAGAGTACCTTTTTTGTGTAGAAAACATATTGGCTGTTCAAATGGGCGTCTCAAAATCGTACTTTTTCCAGTAGCGTAGAAGTTGGAGAGAAAAACACCCACTACCCCTTCAAAACCTTCACCAATTATGACTAAAAAAAAAATTCCGCACAAAACATAGTTTATTATGAGTAGAAAATGCTTACAAAATCTGTTTTCTGTGCGATAAACGGTTCCGGAGATATTCGCAAAAAACGAAATTTTTTTTTCAATTTCAACACCCTGTATCTCTAAAATGGTGCATTTTAGAGGGTAAGTTAATAGAAACTTTTTTTTAAATTTTTGGACGAACTATAACATCCTGAAGTCCTGCGCATATATTATGAAACATCCTGTATTATGGCAAAAACAAAATATCGTAAAACGGTTCAATCTCCCTCTATTCCCAGCTGAAGAAATTCTTCTCTCATTGGAGGCAAGCCAGAAAAAACAATATTTATTACGTGCTGAAAGCGCAGTCATTTTTTGTTGTCTGCTCTCTTTCTGTATATCGTTATTAGATATATTTCATGATCGCATTCCTGAGAAACGAACACGTGTACGAGGATAATCTATATCCCTAATTGGCTGTACCGATATAAATATAATTAGAGCGCGTACACCGAGAGAGGATTATTGTGATTTAATAGTTTAAGTTGGAGCGTTTACATATAGCCATTTATTCACCATTTCACAACCGCCACTTATTCATAGATGCTCTCCTTTTATCGAGCGACTTTCATTATTCTCCATAATTAGCGGTGAGGAATCCGTGGCGGCTTTATCGCCGGATAATGGGGTTTATTGGCTTAGGAAACGACGGGAATGCCGGGCAGAGGATCGAGATCATCCCCGCGTATGTCCCATGAATAGGATTTTTATTCAAAGGAAACACGGGAATGTAATAACCCGGGAATTCGGATTATTTCAAGTGTGGAAAACATTCAGAAACGCAGATACATACTGGCGTTCTGACTTATTACAGGGCGCTTAAAATATAAGTGCATTTAGTTTGTGTTCTATTAGAAGTCCAGTAAACGTAAATAAGGATTGAAACTAACCTAAAACAGCTATCATTCTCATTGTAAAGTAAAATATAGATTCCTTTCTTATTGTATATTTTTAATATTATTTATTGGCTTATTTAACTGTTTATATCTTTCTTTATGCCGTTGTAATTCAATGTTGGAGGGAGCATATAGCACGCACAGTAGTTGTTTCGACATATCTTAAAAATAATAAAGTTATTCCTTTACGTACCTAGGTTATGGGAAGCTATAGTTAACTTTTTGGCTTAATTTCTATATAAAGAATGATGTAAATAGTTTCTTTCTTTATCCAAAGCCTTAAAGCCAAGCCAAAAGGGATTAAGGTTGCATGAAAGCTGAGACAATGCTACAACTTTCTTTAACTGAAGCCTTGTTTCGATCTTTATCCTTCATCCCAACAATGCAGCATATGTGACCATACTTATTGACAAAAGAAACTTACACTTGAAGAAGCTGGTACATCTGTAGCATTAATAATGCGTAAATGCCTAAAGTCATATTTTAATAGTTTCAAAAAATCATTCGAATTCGAATATCGGTATTGAATTGATGTATCGTAAAAGATAGAGAAAATCAAGAAATAACAAATTTCTTGCTATAGTCGCAGTTGGTAGTCTATATCCAAATATTTAACCCGTAAATATGTAAATCGTAGTTATGCATATGTACCATCTGCCTATTAAATATCTTGACTTTTGGTGACGGTGAGTCAATTCTGCATAAACTAAGGATTAACATAGTGTTATATGATACTGATCATACCATGTGATAATACATACTGATCTTATATGCACGAGGCAGCATGTGGTACTGGAAAAATTGAAACAACTCATTTTAGTAAGAAGTTATCAACATAAAATAAAAAAAATGCCAACCTGCTAATAACGATAACTTATGGAAACACTATAAATGGGTAATGCCTGAAAGTATTTTTGGGGCAGCTGAACGATTCATCCTAGTTCTTTTATGATTACATCACCTCTAAAATAAAAACAAGAAATCAGAAGTATACCAAACAAAGACTCTATAACTAACTATACATGGGTTTTGATCAGGCATCATACTTACCCAACATCAATAAATTATCAAATACTCATTTTTTTTGTGTAAAAGAACTTATGATGAAAAAAAAAATTGTTTGAATTTTACATATTTCATCACAAATGGGATTGTACCTGTATCGTTAATACTACATTGAGATTGCCAAAGAGATTCCAAGATATATCCAAAGACAAATCGTTACCAGTATCAAATGTATAACTAACTTAACAACAGCAATAAATTAGCCAATACTATACAAATGGAATGGTACTTGTATCAATAATACTGCAGTAAGTTTGGGTCCAAAGATATGCTAAGATTTATCCAAACGCAAAACGTTAACAATATATCAAATGTATGACTAACGCCCGGTTTCGCAATAGCTGGTTACCGTTACCTAATCGATAGTTGACTAACTAACTATAAGTTTATAATGTGCATAGTTGTAGATAAAACGTTAAAGAAATTCACAATCTGATCTTATAGTCAGTAAACTGATAGTTAAAATATATTATGAACAGACGTAAATGATGTAAAAAGATACTTTCTTTTTACATTATAAAAATACAAACAAAACACTGGAAGTGAAAATGTTCCTTTATAGACAAGGAGACTCCATTGCACGAGCCTGATACAGTCTTGCGACATGCGACGAGGTGAACCCGCATCGTCAATGGATCGCCTTACAAATGAATAGTAGGAATAAAATGATGCCTTTCCGGTAGCAAAAGTAACGATATATTTTTAGTAAAGGTAAATGTCTTCTATATCTTTATATATTACTGGTGATGTATCCAACTTCGAAATATTATCTCTGAAGTACGTAAAGCTTGTTATAAATCAACTTTTTATCTCTATCTTCTGCAGCAACCATCGAAACCAGTTCCATAATTTGAACTGTGTTGAAATAGCGGTACTGTATGTGTGTGAATAAAAAAAATTGATATCTACTTCCAATGGCGAATGCATAACGTTTATCATTGGGCATATAATTAATGCGGATATTCCAGTTCTTCAAAATTAATGTTTCAAATTTTAATAAAATTTATTTCTATCAGATAAAAAACAGATAGAAAAGTGGTCTAGTGTCAGAAATACTTCATCATTCTCTAGTAAAATCGATTAACTAATTTATAAGATTCCTTGCTAAAGAGACGTCTCACTGAGAGTATTTATTCTGATGTGGGTCTGTATTCTCTACATTTGTACAGGGTGATTCAGTTAATCCGTTCATTAAAGGACTTCTCATTGGAATATATTTTTTTAAATCTGGATACGGGGGTTTTCGAGAAAGTTCTATTCATCTGAAATATTTTCATTTCTCAGACACTTCCGGTTATACCGGAAATGACTATCAACTTTGTTGTTTTAAATGGAATACCCTATATTTTTTACATTTTTGATTTTTACGCAAAACCTAGGTTTAGCACAACACGAAAAATTAATAGTTTCTTAGATATTCTTTTCTGTCTTATAAACCCTGAGCCACCTACTCAGGGTTTATAAGAACATATACTAAGAGTCTTTAAGTATGTGCGAAACATTAATTAATAACAATTGGTAATACTGAAACTGTTGGAAAGTGGAGTGTCTTTAAAAAAATACAAAGGGAACCAAATATATCTGAAGTTATGAATATTTCATTTTTGTTACATAATAATACTTTTCAAATGTGCTACTATTAAAACCATGTGTTTTCAATTAAGATCGTTTCTCAAATTGAAGTTACGAAAGAGATAGGAGGTAAAATAATAATGTATTTGGAGCATTTAAGTTCTATTATAGTTAAGACAGTTATGCAAGTGTTTGACTCATAGTACTCATGGAGCTTTACTACAAGGTTCAACCCACAATATTTACCACTGGTACTAAAAATAGCGAGCAAACTATCAAATCAGATATACAACTAATATACAAATACACCACACGCTTATATTTCCTGCTGTATAATTTCGAGTCCCTCCAGGGCATATAGTAGGTATACTGACCCCATATATATACCTGTTCATTCATAGATCGTGGGAAACTAAACACGGCGAATATGTGAATGTGCCCTCCATCTCTTTCCAACCTGCTCCCGATATCTGTCATTTCTTTTCAATTTTTCGAACTATCAGAATGGCCTGCGGGTGCGAGCCGTTGCATACACATCGTAATGTAGTTTACGGCCCGAGGACCTCTAGGCTCAATATGCTACGTAATTCATACAATTTTCTGTTATATTATCTTGACTTTACGAGTGATGGCAGGTTTGCGCTACGCCACAGAGGACACAGACCAGAGGCGAAAGCTTGCGGCGGTGTCTTTGATGTTTAATGGCCCATTTTCGATACCAGTTACGTCTACACTGAGAGAAATAATTGCTTAATTCTAACAATACCACCTTACTATAGGTACTCTGAAAGAAGTGTTTAATGATTATCGTTAACGGCTTTTGTAGATTAAGTATATCAATACAATAATTCACCTTATGTAATGTAACCACAGAGGACCTAGAACAGAGACGAAGGCTAGTGACGGCGTCTTTGATGTTTAATGGCCCATTTTCTGTACCAGTTACGTCTACACTAAGAGAAATAATTGCTTAATTCTAACAATACTACCTTACTATACTCTGAAAGAAGTGTTTAATGATACTTGTGGTTGTGACTGATATGTTATATTACTTATATTACTAATGTCATTCAGTTTTTTGTTTTATGTATTTTTAATAAATGTTTCATGTCATTTATTGCAAATAAAAGATTTATTATTATCCATATGTGTATTTTTTATTATTCCCAGAAAATAACCCGAATAAGTTGCAGATCATTATTAGAATTAGGAAAATTATCAAAATTTTGCTTATAAATGTACCTATGCTTTTATTAATAACTGAAGTAGTAATACAATAATTATTATTTTCCGACTGATATTTTTTACACTGGTTTTGTAAAATCAGATGCATTTTTAATAACAATCACCAGTATACAACATATTTTTAAGCAAGTTCTAACAAAAAAAGCCATAAATTTGAACACAGCGCAAACTTTACATGTAGACCAAGATACCTCCAAGCTTCGTAAGATTATTTCCTGTATTAGAATAATTTAGAGGTACATCTCGATGATAAAGCACATGGACTATTTATTTATGTCCATCTATATTAAATAATTTAATATTTAATTCATTTATTCTTATTCTGAATTTTGTTGGTGTGCACTGCAAATTTTTTGCACTTGCAACTACAATAATTTGCTACTAATATACTTATGTATTAGTACAGTCTAAACAGCAGACTTAAAGGAAACACAAATATTGGTAATGTAGCTTAGTTACATTACATAAGGTGAATTATTGTATTGATATACTTAATTTACAATAGCCCTTAAATATAATCATTAAACACTTTTTTCAGAGTATAGTAAGGTAGTATTGTTAGAATTAAGCAATTATTTCTCTTAGTGGAGACGTAACTAGTACAGAAAATGAGCCATTAAACATCACTAGCCTTCGCCTCTGGTCTGTGTCCTCTGTGGCTACGCTAGAGGTACAGGGTATCCCAGATGTTGTAAAAATTGTACGTCTATTTTATTTATTTAAAATGCAAGAGACCATCATAGTTTGATGGTTACTTCTTTCCACATTTGATTATTAACAAAGGCGCATTTTGTCGATTGTCATACTTTGAAAATAGGTTAATTTGTTATTACTGTTATTTTATATTCTATATAATATATTTATATTATACTTGATATAGTTTTAGGGAAAAAATAAATAAAAAACACATAAAAAAATATCACGTCAAAAGCTCAAAATAAACTAAGGGTATGATACGATGATAATGACAAAATGTGCAGTGGAATCATATCTTCAACTCCTAAAGCTCATTTGGTGAAAGGCCAACTTTATCGGCAAACAAAATCCATGAGATGCAAACAGCAGAGTATACACTTATTACCATTGGATATTTTCTTGTAAAGACCGAGTTTATAGACAGTAATAAGCAATATGCATTATTATAGTCTTCACGTGCTGAAAATCCTCTTCCCTCATCACGTTTTTCGTCAAATGAACTTTATATCCCATTATCCTGAATATAACAAACTTTTGTCATACAAAAATCAATACTGTTTGTGACATTATTGAGAGTTAGAGCAATATTTTGGAATAACTGTTTTTCTCAGCAGTTGAATTCAAACCATTCTAGAGACCCTAAATGGATGCTCAAACGATCACAGCATGGTCGAGTCAAGAGACAATCATTTCAAACGATATTTGACCGTCCCTTGCCTGGCAGTGGAATGCACACAATTTCTAGTTGTAAATACACGACGGGCAACAAACAATCAGCCGACATTCACTTGTAACTGCTTCGTCGTCCTAGTGCATGCAAAATAAAACTTTTTCGTCGGAAAAATAACGGATTTTTAATAGAAATAATGCGCCTGCATAATGCACTCTATAATTTTTCAAATAAAAAATATTCACATGTTCATTATAAATAAAGAACGAACGAGACTCGAACGATGACCAGATACTTGCAAAAATACTTGCAAAGAGTGTAAATACTTGCAAAAATCTTTGACCGTGACTTTCCTTGGGCTTGATCGTGGCATGACCGGTTAATGTGAAGAGTCCTTAAGTAGGACTGCTTTAAAAACCCAATAGTTGTTGTTATTAAAACTAAATTATATAATTGCTCTCTCTGATAGATTAAGCCATTTTCTCTTACCTATATTTTAACTGAATAGAAAGTTACATTATAACCTGAAGTCTAGTGGCCTTGATGTTATTATTAAGACTGATTTTGTTTCAGTTTCAGTTCAACTAAGTTCGTGTCGGCTATGAATTATAGCCTTCGGTTCACTTAAAAAATTAAATGAATTTTGTATTACAATCTCACCTCATTACTTCACATGGATAGATATTAAATTATTATTGCAATCAAATGATGGAAAAAGTAACTGAACTACTTGACACCAAATGATATTCTAGTTTATAATAACGTGGACTAACTAAAAAATATGCTTTTGTACAAAATAAGTGCAATCGATTAATAACAGTGATGCTTGATTGAAAGCTCTTAATGAAATTCTTATGTAAATTCATTTTGAAGAACATTAATGAACGACTATATTATAATAACAGGAGAAAAAAGGATTTTGGCCTAACCTACCTTTCTAATGGGACGGTCAATGATCAACAATATGCAAAGTGCTTGCCTCAATCCAACATAATGGTTGAAAATAATAATCCAGTATACAGTATGTTGTATAAGAGTGAAGTTACAAAGAAAGAGGGCTATTCACATTTTCAAAAAATGCCAATAAAACACTCAAATCTGACTAAATTCTTAGGCTACAATTATTCCAAATGAAAAATCCTTTATTTGGATTTCCTATCCAGTTTTAGTTTAATTAGGTTTATTTGTAGATATCACTTGGTCTTCTCTAGATATATGTCTCTAATTTTGCTAATAACCATCTTAGCAAAGCCAAATTTGAGCCTATACCATTTTACGAACGACTATTAAGTTGGAATTCTAGTTCGGAATCAGATAGCATTTATTAATTTTTCACCAGAAGGACAATACAGAAATTTCGTTACTGGAATATATACCCTTAGTGTCTCTGTTTATCAGATAGTACCGAAGTGTGCAAATTAGATTTTCGATTACGAGGACTATTTCGGCAATTTCTTCTATTCATTGCAATACAGTAAAATGACATCGATATCATCAGTTGTATTGACGGAACCGAATGAACAAAATAACCTCCACGGAACAGAATGAATAGTTATATAACCGAATAATAATATAACCGAATAACAGAATATAACCGAACAGTTTAGTGTAGGAAGCCTATGAACCATCCTGTATCAGTCTTTATTGAAACGAACACAGTAAGTAGCAAACCATTACTGTCATTATTTATTCTCAACTATAATTTCCCGTTCATTCATGTCGATCGTCACTCGCGCTCCCGACGTCCTGGGCTCCCACAGCATCCCAACTGTATAAGTATAACACAGGATCCCAATATAGTTAATATTTGACAGACATCATAGAATCGCGGTCACATAGATAACTTTTCGTAGATTTCTAGTGATCCGCAGGGCTTTGTGTTTAGGCCTCTCTTTTTATTATGTCTGTAAATGATATTCTTGATGGCTTCGATGATAATGTTTACTTCCTCATGTACGTCGAGGACTTAAAGATATGTCGAGGACTTAAAGATATATTGCTTGATTCATTCAATTCAGGACTGCGAAATTTACTACATTGACTTAATTAAATATATCAGCGTATACTTTGATCCTAAACTGTCAAATTTGCCACTATATTTAAAAATCTTGGTTTTATAATAAGAAACCGTAAGGAATTAGAACCTTCCTTTATTGTATCAAACTTTTGTTCGATCTTGCTTAGAGTTTGCCAACGCATGAGTTGTGTAGGATCTTATCTACAATACAAGTATTCAACAACTGGAAAGTTAGCTGAAGCTTATAGCAGATATCAAACATCTACTGAAATAAACACCATATTATTGCCATACTGTTTGGTACTTCGGATTCGAATAAGTGAATAAAATTCTAGGGGTCACAAGCCCACCTTTTTCATATAATATCAATGCCTAAATATATTCTACAAGTAGTATTTTAACAAACGTGTAACCTGATCTTATCTTGAACGTAACAATCCTCGATGAGAAACGAGGCCCGCTTCAGGATGCCTCAACGACCTGGCTAATAGTTGGGAGCGCCCCCCGTTGCCGGCGCCGTTCACTCTCTGCCGGGCCGCCCCAGGTGCTGCCTCAACAGGTTCCCCGCGCGGCGTGGCACGGTGCTGACGTCACCAGAAGCCACGCGACCGTTCATTCATGTCGATCGTCACTCGCGCTCCCGGCGTCCTGCGCTGCCACAGCATCCCAACTGTATAAGTGAAATCAGTGGCGTGCAGTAACTACATTCATACCATCTCATCTTCAAATCGCTGGTCACTGTAGTTTACTTTCTTTGACTAGTTTAGAACGACATTTTGTGTACAATATCAGCCACGAGGTGAGAATTTGTGACTTCAAGCGCGAAGCGACAAGCGCAAACTACCTTTTTCTGAGAAAATAATGGTATATAAGTACTCAGAAGTACAAGACAGACAAGACATACTGGTTGGGTCCAAGACAGACCAGGGCTCAGGGGCGGGAATCCCAGGCGTGCACCCAAGGGCGACACTATCCTTCTCCCAGGCGGGAGAAGGATAGTGTCGCCCGATAGTGATAGTGGAAGGGGCAAACACTTCCGTCTTTCAGGCGGAAGTGTTTGCTATCTCTGCATGTGTTCCGGAAAATCTCAAAAGAAGATATTCTAATCAGCATATCCAGATATGCACAGACAGTCAGGCGGCTTTACGTGCCTTGATCTCCTACAGGATCACCTCCAGGGCGGTCCTAGAGTGCCAGGTCCAGTATTAATGGTCTGGCCCAATTGGGACAGAACAACCAAGTAAAATTGACCTGGGTACCGGGTCATCACAACATAACAGGAAATGAGGAGGCCGATGCACTGGCTAAAACAGGCTACAGAGAGTATATAGTTTACAAGGCCCAAACCAGTACTGGGGTTCCCGCATAGTTATGTAACAAGGTCTATTGGAAACTGGATCAAGGAAAGATCAGAGGAAGAATGGTCGAATGGGGCTGGGCTGCGACAAACCAGGCTCTTAATTGAAGGGCCTTGGTCGAACGCAACTCGATCAATACTTACACTAAGTTGACACAGCATAAGGATTGTCACAGAACTGCTGACAGGTCACGGACATCTCAACAAGCATCTTAACACTATTGGCCTTAGTGACACCAGAAGGTGCAGATTTTGCGGATACGATGACAAGGACTCCATTCACATCCTCTGTCGCTGTGCCTGCCTCATGGTCAAGACACACAAACATCTGGGTGCAGCATTTCTACTGCCCCAGCAATTCCAATAGCTCTCGACTAGCGGCAGGCAGAATGGGTCGAAAGACCTGAGTGCTGGGGGTAACCGCGCCGCCTTCTAACAACAACAACAAGTACTCAGAAACTAAACAGTCGACAGTGTTTTCTACAAAACACCAAAAACTGCGCTATCCTCAGTGGGCGGGTCTCTGACGATGTTAGCATCATCTGGGGGTGGATAAATCGGTTTGAATTGTCTGTGGATTATGGTAACATTGTAGGCGAAAAGTGCGTCGAGAGAAATGCAGAGTTCTAATCCAATCCCTTGTATACTAACACCAAAAGCCAGCTTGATGTAAGGACTGAGTAATAGATAACCTTAGTACTCTTTTGGAATTCATTTTGCCTCATGATTTAAAAAAATAACTCTCATTTTTGCCCAAATCCACAGAATACCAAACTAACTATTCTCAAATTACTTTTATGTATGTATTCAGTTAGTTTTTTCATTTAATGAATCGAACATTTATCATGTTCATATGACCGTATCTTGCAGCAAATTTTGAATCAACACTGGTGTAATTACGAGTTGAAGGGTTATTTGAGGTTTGTCCCCACAGCGGTCAGAACCAATCGCTAACAGGCCAATAATAAGGAGAAAACTGTTCCAATAGAGTTATCTCGTAAAATGACAGTGCTGATAATCTACCAACGAATTGTCGAAGCTTGGGCAATGGATGTAAAAGGTCAACTGATTGATGCTTCTTGATGTGGTGTTAAGTGAATGCAATTTCCTCAGTTCTTGAGAATATTGGTGTTTATTTTATTTTTTAAATGCGTAAAACTTCTCAATCAGTATACAACCAATCTAAAATCATGTAAATGTAAAATGCCCAGTATTATTTATAAAACAATATCCACCTTTGATCAATCAAAACTAATAATATAAAATTTAATATTTCACTTTAATTACACTCTGGTCCTGGTAAGTCCCACAGCAAAACAAAATGAATTAATTACCTTTTAATTATTTACATATTTCTACTATACCTATTTTGTTACATGCCAAAAATTCCCCCTACTGAGACACAAAATGATTATTTGCTTTATTTTACAGGTGAATATCTCCCCTTGGTTTTTCTCGGTACCGCCGATGCTTTGGAGGCCAGAAGTTTATATCCCATTCCATCAACCGAGTTTGCAGCGGCCCAGCGTCGTGAGGATTCAATTAACATGACATGTTATTAGAAGAAATTATTTACTACTTTACTAGATGTACTCCTATAATTGACTCTCGGATGGAGAGCGGTCGAGGTCGAGACTTAAAAGACCTTACGATGGGTGCCACTGATTCATGTCCACGTAGTAGAACGTTTATCTTTATTTTGCTGTTCAACAACAAGAGTTAACAACTAGTATATTCTATAGTAATTAAATAAGAATAAAATAAAAACTGATTGCTGTGCATAGTTTTCATATAAAACTTATTTCTTTTCAAAGCAACACTGAAACAAATTCTTACAAGTCGATGATTGTACCGGGATATCAAAAATTATCTTGGTCAAGGGTGGTTGTGGAATGTAAAACATGTGTCTTACTTTAAATTTTTGAATATGTTTTGTTGTGTCAGAATCTGTCAAGTCATTGTCTGAAATTTTCTAATCCAGTTTTTGAATCATGCCTCTTACCACACAGCACAAAATTTTCATGATTGAAGCCTATTTTCGAACGGGTGCGCTAGTTAATGGAAATTGACAATACAGTCAACGTTTGTGTTTGGACAATTTTCGAGAGCACTTCCCAAACGTGGCAATATTACCGGACAATTTTTATGCGTGCCTTACAAATTGTGTTGAAGTGTTTCGCGAAACTGGTTGTGTGACTCATAAAAAAGGTGCTGGTAGACCAAGAGTTCGTACAGAAGAAGTTGTCAATGACGTTCGTCAACGTATGGAAGAAGAGCCTGCAAAACCTTTGAAACGTCTTTCTCAGGAAATTGGACTTTCTTATGGAATATGTCATAAGATTTTAAAGAAAGACTTGAACATGCATCCATATAAGATGCAAGCACATCAAGTTCTTCTGCCCGCAGACCACCCCAGACGCCTTGCTTACTGCCATTGGTTTGTCAATAATTTAATGAATGACGATCTTCTAGACTTAACTTTTTTTTCTGACGAAGCGTGGTTCCACCTTTCGGGATACATCAATTCTCAAAATATGCGAATGTGAAGCAATGATAACCCTCATGTTTTTACTGAATCGCCACTACATGCTCAAAAAATTGGTGTTTGGATGGCAGTTTCTCGCAGAAGAATAATTGGGCCAATTTTTTTCGATTTCACCGTCAACGCAGAAAGGTACAGACACAACTTTTTGGCTTAATTTGTGCAACAGTTAAACGATGATGAACTTCGGTACGGTTATTTCCAGCATGACGGTGCAACAGCACATACTACAAGAGAAAATATTGCTTTCCTCCGCGAGTTTTTTGATGACCGGCTGATAAGTTTGCATACAGAAGTTGAGTTTCCTCCATGATCACCTTGTTTGACAATTATGAACTATTTTATATTTCCTTACTTAAAAAACAAGATTTTCCCAACTCCGGTAAATAATTTGCAAGAACTGCAACAAAGAATTGTTCAGCAATGTGCAACCATAACGCCAGAAATGCTGCAAAACGCTTTTCACAGCATGAGGAGGCGCGTCAACTTGTGCATCGAACAAAACGGGGGACATTTGCAACAATTACTGTAATTTAGTTTTTCTTGTTACTAAAACCGTTATTTCATAATTTGTAGTTCATTATTGTTTTACAACTGAAATAAATAGGTATGAAATTTGTAGGTTATTGATGATGTCAGTGTGACAGTGACATAATTATTTCAAATTTAAAGTAAGACACACGTTTTACATCCCGGTACTTGAATGATTCTCAAGCTTCAATATTTTTATCACCTTCAGGTGGTAGTAAGAATATAAAGTAATCATCTAAGAGTTATATTATGTAGTTATATTTTAATAATTTGATATCTTACTTGAGTAATATATAAATTTGAACAAATTTGATTATCACTACAGAGATCTAGGAAATTATTTAGAGCTACAAGAAAGCTTAAATGGGAAAAGTAGAGCATAATTCTATATGCGCATCAGCATTCCGTTAAGAAAATACAGCATTGAACGACTACGAGAAAGATCGAGGAACTAAAGGATTTTTTATGTTTATTGAAAACCGTATTTAAACAAAAAGTTGGTCTGGCTAGCACATATATGGTAAAGATTATTACAAATTAGTTAGGTTGTAACTCTTTGCGTATCCCGAATGCATTTCATGTAAAATAAAATGAGAAAAGTGATACCATTATCTTATTTCTCAGTTTTCTTTAATGCTCTTGTCCGCCAGTTCCTCCACCACCAATTCCTGTATCAATTAACTCGTGTAAGATGCTCCCAAATCTATAAAAATATGAAGTGTGCTCTTTTAAAAAACTAACGATAATGTTACAGCTTCGAAAAGGGCATTTCGAATGTTTTGCAAACAAAATCTCGAAAAGTTCAAGCTGTACATTCACAGTGGATGGTTCTTGCTCGGTATAGCTGAAGTGTATGTAGTTGATTATAAATTTACGCTGGTTGTAAATGACAACAATAAAGGCTTCTTATGTGTATGTTTAGAAGTACAGATACTTAGTCAAGCTGAAATATTACACTTGCAGACAAGCGAACCATTGAAATATCTACAGGACGTTGTGCAATAATTATTAAATCAGAGTCCCATCGATTATGACAGCGATGGAAGAAACATTATATCCGACACAAAATTGTCTATTATTATAAGTTATGCAAATGACGGCGGCTAAAACATATATATAACTATTACTAAACAGTATCCCCCTATCGTTTTGCGCAACACATTATGGTGAATTATATATTTTCATTCATGAATTAACGGCGGATGTAGAAATCCATTAGAGCGTTCCTTTGCTTTTTCAACTCGATTTACATGGGTAATAACACCTGATTTTATAATTATGGCGAATCTTACCGTTAACCTGGCATCGTTTTTGTCGATCGCCGGATGAACTAGAGGCCGCGAGCTGACATTTCCTATTCGAATCCAATAATTTTCCGGGGAGTATCGGTTACGCATCGATGAAAGTGTAATTTAATTAAGCGATTTCAATGAGAGCGGTTCGAAAGGAGCAGAAACTGTACGTGGCCTGCCAAAAACTATGAGAGGCAGCTCAGAAGAAGAAAAGGGAAAACGATGTATTTTCTCCTTCTATCTATATTTTCTATAAGTATCCATTTTAAAATTACCTTATAATAAAGTGGATACTCGAAGCGGATGGTTCTTTATGAAACATCGTGAAAATAATTGTTTTGAAAAAAAACATTGATCTCATTTAGATGTTCCAAGAAATATATAGAAAACACTCTATATACTAGTATTTCGGCTTATTAGGCCTTTTTCAATAGAGTAAATGTCTATTACTAAATGTTTCCAAGTGCGTTTTCGTTATTTATTTGTTTACGAGCACCTACCCCCCGATTGATCTTACCATCTGGTAAAGTCCGAGTTTTTAGTACCTTTTCTAAGAAGGGCGAAAGTGTAAAATATACAGGGTTATTCACGCAAAGCGGGTATTAGACGTTTTTAGGGTTCTGTTAACAATAAAAATCTGATTTTTTTTATGGGGGAGGTTTTCCATTATTTCCGATTCAATGAAAATATTTTCAGGTTTGCATCACTTCCGCTTATACCGGAAGTAGACCACAACTTCGTTATTTCAAATGGAACACCCTGTATATTATTGCAATTTTGAACTCTACGTGATATTCTAAACACATTTCATGTAGGAGGTCCTATACCTATCTTCAACTGTTTTTGAAATATTGACAGGTGAATATTGATATTTTGCAACTTTGACACCCTGTAAAATCTAAACGGTTAGCAAGCAAAACGGTTTGCACATTCTATCTTATCTTTTGAAAAGCTATCGTTTGATACTAATTTCAGATTTATCCAGAAATAAAAAATGTTCGATTAAATTTAATCCCTTGGTTAAATCTGAAATTAGTATCTAACGATAGCTTTTAAAAAGTTAAGATAGGAATGTGCAAACCGTTTTGCTTGATCTCTAACCGTTTAGATTTTACAGGGTGTCAAAGTTGCAAAATATCAATATTCACCTGTCAATATTTCAAAAACAGTTGAAGATTTCATCCTACATGAAATGTGTTTAGAATATCACGTAGAGTTCAAAATTGCAATAATATACAGGGTGTTCCATTTGAAATAACGAAGTTGTGGTCCACATCCGGTATAACCGGAAGTGATGCAAACCTGAAAATATTTTCATTGAATCGGAAATAATGGAAAACCTCTCCCATAAAAAAATCTAAGCGCTTTCCTTTCTTTTCACGATGCAGTACCTTTACATTTTTCTGATCTATAAAATTATTGTTTTCTATACAGTGCGTCGAAAATCCTGAATTTTTTGCGTTATTTAGTATGGATTTTTTATGTTCTTTTACTCTAGTTTCAATACTTCTACCGGTTTGACCCACATACACGGCATTATAAATCCACGCAGCTAATTTGGTATACTCCCGATTGGTTTAATTTATTAAACCCTTTCTTTGTTGTTTATCAAACAACATATAAACATACATAGATACATAGATAAACAACAAGATAGGAACATAGATTAACAACAAAGAAAGGGTTAATAAATTAAAACAATCGGGAGTATACCAAATTAACTGCGTGGATTGTAATGCCGTGTATTTATGTTAAACCGGCAGAAGTATTCAAACTAGAGTAAAAGAACATAAAAAACCCATACTAAATAACTTAAAAAATTCAGAATTATCGACGCATTGTATAGAAAACAATAATTTCATAGATCTGGAAAATGTAAAGGTACTGCATCGGGAAAAGAAAGGAAAGCGCTTAGATCTGTTAAAACAATTAGAAATTAAACAATATTTAATTATAAATCCTTGTACTACGAATGATCAGATAGATTTTACACTTTCGCCCTTCTTAGAAAAGGTACTAAAAACTCGGGCTTTACCAGATGGTAGGATCAATCGGGGGTACGTACTCGTAAACAAATAAATAACGAAAACGCGCTTGTAAACATTTAGTAATAGATATTTACTCTATTGAAAAAGGGCTAATAAGCCGAAATACTAGTATATAGAGTGTTTTCTATATATTTCTTGGAACATCTAAATGAGATCAATGTTTTTTTCAAAATAATTATTAAAATTACCTATTGATTTTTAAACATAGTGCCTCAAAAAAAGTAGATCTGTTACGAAAGATATATAATATTGATAAAAAAATGGTACCATGGGCATAATTTGGCACTATTTTTGAGAAGGGCATTACTATTTTATATTATTCAAATGTCTAAAATGTTTTCTTTATTTTACTTAAGTTTTTGACCTAATAATAGCCAATAGCTAGCAACAACCAGAATACCAGAAACACTCACACTCAAATACGTTGTCAGTAATTTAGCCAAAACGCTGTTAGTAGAAATGTATGTAGATATGAATGCCATTTCTCCTTTTCTTATTGTTAAATTGTTGATATTAAACTCGCCATATATACTCGTAGTTTAAGAAAGAAATGCTTGGTTTTTCACTGTTTCACATATTTGAGAAAACCTCAACTTAACAAAATTTCGCTCACTCTGTACAATTAATTGCAATTATTATAGTCGGCTACAGTGTTAAAACGGTAAAGAACTTCCCCGAAGCCGGACCATGGCGATAAATCTTTGGGATAATTCCATCGTGAATATGTGGGAACCGATTTTATCGGATCCATCTGTAAAACGAATCGGCGACCTTGCTACTAATTATGGAAATTATTTTTAGTTCCACCAAGTCTGAAAATAATTCTTGTTTAATGGCTCTGCTGCCAGCAGATATATATTTATACAGTATTTCTAAATTAACATTATATAAAAAAGCTGAATCTATTGCAACTATCAAGAAATATTTTGATGTAGTTTTATAGCTGATTTTTTAGTTTGTACTCGTATTTAAACACAAATATCTACACTGTGATTCACTACAATTGGATATGTATAACTATTATAAAGTTATAAAGAAATAATAATATATATTTTAATAACTGTAAACTGTATAACTGCCACGTGAACAAGTTTTGTGCAACTGGCAGAACAATCTTTATTCTGGTCTCACTTTGTCCATGTGGTAGTCGGTTTATATTAGTTTTTTTTTCACTCTAAAGTGACTTTTTGTTCTTCAAAATATGGCAAGTAGCTTAATTTTAAATTTAATTTTTGTTTTTTTATACTCATTTTACAATTTTTACTGATTTTAAGCTTGGCAATAGCAAATATGTTCTTTCCACTCCAAAATAGTTTAAGGGACAAGTGCGTTTTTACACTGTGGGGAAAGTGAAAACTTAATAATTTTGGAGCTTTTTTTAAAATTATTTCTTTTGTTATGTTTTTAAATTTTTTTAGAAGCAGAGGCCTCTTTTTTCTCTGGCACGCAATTGCCAGAGAAAAATAGAGACCAAAGTTATACCCTGAAGACCTTCAAAATGCAGTTATGCTATAAAATCTAAAGAAGACTCATATTAAAAGAGGCTTAATTGAGATTTTTTATTCCAAAACCTACCATAATTATTGATCATGTTATAAACACAAAAGGTGTGAAATCAAAACCATTTTTAAGACCGATAGCCTTGTCTTCAGAAGCTGAACATCAACTAGGTCAATTGGATCAATATGATTCAGAAGAGTGTTTTGTTAGATATTTACGCTCTATAGACAAAAAGAAGAATTTTAAGTTTCATAAGACTGATCAAGACACCGTGCTAATGCATAAGATTATATGAATACAGCTGATTCGGACTTTGAGATGGATCCAGTGCCACTTGTAGAAGAAGTATTTTTTGTACAAAGTATGTAACAAAGTTATTTTGTATTCTAAGTGTTTTTTAGAGGTCTATGTTTTATTTTATCATATTATTTTTCTAATAAAATCTTTTTAAGACTAATTAAAAAAAACTTTAATACCAAAAATATTAATTAATTTGATTATTTCCTTCTTAATATTACAGATATTTAAGTTCTGTAAAAACTAGCTGATTCCGAACTTTGTATACTTTGTGCACTTGCCTCGGAGGTATATCATTATTTAATATTGTAAAAATATTATTATGTTTAAGTAACTACTTTATCCTGTAATCTCAAGTTTTTATCTTGATTTTAAAGTCAACTTTGCACGTCTCAGAGTTGATCTATAAGATAATATATACCGGCCAACAATTATGGTAGGTACCAAATTTTTATATTATAATTTTTATACTGTCATTACTGTCATTAGATACTCTTTAGGACATTTTTATTATTAATTTTTCTTTAGAGCTAATGTACCATTTGATTCAATGTTCAACGATTGATGAAAATAATTGTTTATGCATTCCACATATATTAGAAGTTATTTATAGATATTTTCATAATCTTATTTTACTTTTTATGTATCTAGATGTACTTTGTGTAGCCCTCATTATTTCTTACGCTCTGTTTTTCAAACATTTGCCACAGATGATTCTCTTTTCCAAATATTTGCAATTAGTAACAATTTTTTTTATAAACCGTTCACAGCATACCCCCAATTGGAAAACATAATGTATTCCTGTCTTGCGCAAGTTTAAAATATTATTATTAACAAAAACCATACCTGTTATTATCTTTTTAAATTGTTTATTGATTATTCTTTTATTTCTTTTTGTCTTTATTTTTTAATGTGCTTACTATACGGCACCACCAATTTATTCCGCGTATATAAATGTTAAAGTGCTTTATAAAAACTTTTTAATTTATGAATACATTAGCATTTAATTTACTCATTACAATATCTAGAGCCTGGGAATATTTAACAGGTATATTTATCCTTAGGGGCCTTGACTCGGTGGTTTCAAAAATCATTTCAGCTGCACTAAATACCTGTAATTCTCCGAGCAGCAAAAATGGAAAAATATCACACAATTATTATACAGTACTAATTCGACTAATTTGACCATTGAGGCCTTCGATCGAATAACTAATTTCAAAGTCATTAATCCATACATTCCATGGAAATTGCAACACACAACATTAATATGAATGAGTACCAGATATGACTAATAATAAGAATAAGAATTGCTGAAATGGTATATAATTATTGCCAATTTTTAAATGACATTTTTAAAGGACAATAATATTCAGTTACTTTTGACACCGTTTCGTTGCTCTCAGGGGTTTCTGAATTATGCAAACTATACAACTTTCTGATTATTGACCTAGAGCAATTGTAGTGTTCCGGCCAATAATTAGAGTTTATAAATAGCTCGAAACACTTTTGCCAATGTGAATATCAAGCAAGATTTAATTTGCGTGCAACAAAGGTATCTTCCAAACGAGTTACATATGATTATGACCTGCCTCTTTGGATCTGGATGTTCATCGTTTGTTTGAGTTTCTTTAAACAATAAAAAAACTGAAGCCCTTTATTTGTTGGCGATGTGTCTGTAACTGTAAGCTCTACAACAAACACCCTCAAGTTTTAGAACATTTTTTGTTAAGTGCACACTTAAAACAGTATTTCTAGATTTGGCTAAAGAACATATTCCATTTTTATTGCCTACTTGAGTTGCTAACTTTCTAGAACTAACGTTCTATGGTGACTATTTTCCATTTGTAAATGAGTAATCCTTCCACTTCATTAATACGTAATTATTAATCTAAAAGAAGTAGTCGTTAACTCCAAAATATCCAATACCTTGCAGTAAAATATGGTGTACCACAAGGTTCGATACTTAACCCGTTGTTATTTTCTATATACATATCTGATTTCAGCTAATCTTTGTCGGTTTGTAATATTCATCACTATGCGGATGATTCTTAAGTTTATTATAGTTTATAGAAGATCTAAGTCATGCCAATAATGTAATTAATAATGGCACTTTTAGGCAAGGCACTTTTAAATATTTCTGGAACTACATAATAAACTAAATTGCTAGAGCACTATGCTGTGATATCTATTGTGAATCTCTTCATTAGTTCATAACATAAACATCCTGTAACTTAGAGGAATTAACTTTAACCTAAGATAAGCTCAATCATTCGATTTCAATCTCAAACTTGTCCGATATCATTTGTGTTCTTCCGTTTAAATACACCTAGTAGACATATTTTTCACTAAAAATTGGTCAAAATTCTGAAATTGTATCTATTTAATTGAATCTCCGTTAATAAAAATATATTTTACATTTCTTGCAAATTTATTGTAGCCTTGAATATAAATCTAAATATGATTTTTGTAATATTACAGAATTTTGTATAAAACTAAAAAACCACTGATGAAATTTAGTTAATATATCAAATATTTATTGGAAGGAGATGCCGAAAACAACTACTCCACGGGCAATATGCCCCGACTGGCGTTGCATTACATCAACATCTCCATGGATGTCGCCACATCCTTCATCAAGACCAAATACCAGACAATGACCGGTTTCGATCTTGTTATGATCTTATCAGATTGCCATAGGTATCGGAATCGATGAATGATCTGGCGACATTGATTGCCTAAGGGGCATATGTGAATGTTTGTAGTGGCGAGATACAGTGAAATACACTGCAGTGCCCTCTTTGGGTCTTTGCTACTACCTGTCTGACAATTATTGTCTAATTGACAGACAGATAACGATCTGCAGAAAGCAGATGCCATTACAGCGACCTCTATTGTCTTTGAGGAAGACAATCCTACTTAATTATTGGAAGGAGATGCCGAAAACAACTACTCCACGGGCAATATGCCCCGACTGGCGTTGCATTACATCAACATCTCCATGGATGTCGCCACATCCTTCATCAAGACCAACTACCAGACAATGACCGGTTTCGATCTTGTTATGATCTCATCAGATTGCCATAGGTATCGGAATCGATGAATGATCTGGCGACATTGATTGCCTAAGGGGCATATGTGAATGTTTGTAGTGGCGAGATACAGTGAAATACACTGCAGTGCCCTCTTTGGGTCTTTGCTACTACCTGTCTGACAATTATTGTCTAATTGACAGACAGATCTGTCTGTCAATTAGACAATAATTAATTGTCAGACAGGTAGTAGCAAAGACCCAAAGAGGGCACTGCAGTGTATTTCACTGTATCTCGCCACTACAAACATATCAAATATTTATTATATTGCATATTAGGTATACAGTGGTTTTTTGGGGCAAACATTAGAAGTTTACACTTTGAATATTTAGTTTGAATACTTATGGTTTTATTATTTTAAATGTGGCGTAATCCCAAAAAAGTCTACAGTGAATCATGAAAACACACCACAAGTAAGTTATAAACATTATAGACCGGCAGTTAATGACATATTTTTGGTTGTGATTTTAGTTAGTATGCCTTTCAGAGGGTATTATAATGAGTATATTCTCATGACGAAAAGGAATGAATCCAAGAGCCATTTCGGGTTCTTCATATAGAAAAGCGAGTTTTCATTTTTTATTCGCAAATTATGTGTTTTAGTACGATTTTAATCAGGCTGCCAAGTCTTTTAAAATTAGGTTCAACACAAAGGTTTCTCGGAAAACCACCGGCATGGCATATCGTTAGCGTGGGTCCAAAGAGCTGTTATGGTCACGTGAACTTGTATTTCAATATAGAATTTTTCCGCTTTTCCGACCAGGCTCCCAAATCTGTCACTCCCGGTCTATTATTTCTTACAAATATTTTGACGAATGTATCAACAATATTTATATTACTTGATAGGCGCCTCAGATTAAAAGGTTAAATAAATTAGGTAGCAAACGCGATTTCTCTAAATAAAAAATTACCATTCACTAGTAGATAAATCAAAAGGTCAAATCAGCTAATAGTATACAACAGCGCTAAACCGCTGCAACCGAAATAACCTGAAAAATACTTCCTTCTTAGGAGAAATGAGGCCTCGCTCGGAACGCTTACATAACGAAAGCATAAGGCTATTTAAAAACCCGTTTTTCGACCGTTCTCTTTTTTTATGAATGATTGCAAATCGGTCCATCGATGGCTATTAATATGATAATTAATAATGTAGCCTGACCGATGTATTCTGCTGGTCTGTGACCGGAAACAGTATTTGAGCGTGCGAGCACCAAAGCTGAATGTTAATCAAGTTCCCTTCAACCTTAGTCTCACAATGAAATGATTCCACCTAGAACGGGCGGATGTGACGTCACTGTCTTCGATTACGAGACTGGAGTAGTCTATGAAGGGTCCTTTACCACTACCATCGTTGTGAATTTAAAATCGTAGGTCCCTGGGATGATTGCAGGTTGATAATTTTACAGACGACCAATTAATCAAGCTGCAAAACTGTATGAATAGTTTATAGCTGATCTGAAAAAGAATTTGTTCTAGGAAATTTCAGCCCCCTTTTTGCATACCACGTAACCTGACGCCAGCGGAGTTATTATACTAATAGTCTTAAACTGAAGACAAAAGACAGGCTAATTCATTTTAAGCCACCAAAATTATAGACTCCTTGTATTACCATTGAGTTTATAAACCAAGAGAGACAGTCCTTAAGAAATGTACTTATAGTTGACACAAAATCGGTCAGATGTCTCCCTGTGTACAATTTACGAATTTATTTGAACGAAAGAAATTAATCGCAAGCCTCCGCCAGTAAACAAAAAACTTGTGCCCGGCAAAAAACTAATAAGGAAATCTGAAAGGCGGAGTCGATATCCCACCAAAGCTCAGCGTCCAGCCACCTCTCGATGTCAATCAAATATAGAAATTTATATTTGCAGTTTCTTATAGAAATAAAATAATCTTATGGGGCCTCAAAAATTTTATTAGAAAAATTGTAACAGAATAAGTATTTTTTTAAGTAGGTAATTTGTGAGCATATTACGTCTTGATATTTCTCGTATTCATTTTGGTTATCGTAATTTATTTGATAGTAGGAATAATATAATTATTTATAAGTAGTTTTAAAGACATTATTTTTTATCCCAAAAACATATTAAAAAAGTAAATATAATTAATTATTATAATATCATGTATCATGATTACCTACTGACAAACCACTGATAAACTTTAGGTAATTTTTTGATAAATCAAAATCATTAGTATACCCCACATTATTATACCCACATCCTACATTACATACCTATGTAGGTACTTATTTTGTAGGGTGATTCTTTTGATAGATATATGTACACACTTCCAAGAACTTCAGTTTTATTTTCTTTTTATTATTTTGTGGCATATTTCCATAGAAGAATTTTGGATGATTAATTATTTCTAAATAATAATTAATTAAATAATATAATATAAGTAATTCTTGGTATGTTTTGTTTAATTTATTTCTATGGGTTGCAGAAATATTTTTTCGATACATGTTGTAAAATAAGTGCCTTATATTTATGTGGCTGAAGACAGACACAGAATCAGATTCGAAAAACGACAAATTACAGCGGACCAGTTCGTTATTGGCAATAATGCAAAATTATTTAAAAAATCAGTTATTTCCCATATGAGGACTTATTAAACAATTAGTATTTTACTAGTCACGTTTACTTAGGTTACTAAAAATGTTTTTCAACCTCCAAAAGCAATTTAAATACCCTATATATAAATATATAAAGATCAGGAAACTAATTACCAGTTAGGTAGGTATACCTACTTACTTCCTTTAAAATTTTCTCATTGACTCTCACTTCTTTAACAAAGTAGGTTACAACAACATACAGGCCTAGTGTTCTAAACAATAACAGGTAAAAACAACGAGATTTTAGGGGATATACCTAATTTTAATTAAGGGAGTGAAAATCATTTTTCGATGAGAAATCCAAAAAATATCGTGGATTTTACAAATAAAGGTGTTACATATTTTCGTTTCCACGATAACATCATTGACGGTCTATCATCATAGGCGAATGGAAATTAGAAAATTCAGGGTTTAAGGGGATGAAATTCATTTTTCAATCCGAAATAATAAAAAAATCGCAGATTCTACAAATAAGGGTGTTGCACATTTTCGTTAGCAGGTTAATATTATAGATGTTCTACAATCATGGTGGTAGACGGAAATTGGAAAATTCAGAGTTTAAGGGGAAGAAAATATATTTTTTTAATGTGATGTCCAAAAGTGATCATACCGTTTATTATAGTTTGACTTGTAACAGTCTAAAATAAATGGATGGAGATGGAAAAATGAATTTCATCCCCTTAAACTCTGAATTATCTAATTTCCGTCTAGCAGCTTGGTGGTAGAACGACGAAAATGTGTAACAGCCTTATTTGTGGAATCCGCGATTTTTTTATAATTTCTCATTGAAAAATGAATTTCATCCCCTTAAACTCTGAATTCTCTAGTTTCCGTCTACCAGCTTGATGGTAGAACGTCTATAATGATAACCTGTTAACGAAAATGTGTAACACCCCTATTTGTGGAATCTGCGATTTTTTTATACTTAATTTCCGATTGAAAAATGAATTTCATACCCTTAAACTCTGAATTTTCTAATTTCCGTCTACCTGGCATGATTGGAGAATGTTTATAGTATTAACCTGTTAACGAAAATGTGTAACACTCTTAATTGTGGAATACGCGATTTTGTTATAATTTCAGATTGAAAAATGATTTTCATCCCCTTAAACTCTGAATTTTCTAATTTCCGTCTACCAGCTTGATGATAAAACGTTTATAATGTTAACCTGTTAACGAAAATGTGTAACACCCTTATTTGTAGAATCCGCGATTTTTTTATGATTTCAGATTGAAAAATTAATTTCATCTCCTTCAACTCTGAATTTTTTTATTTCCTTCCGCCTACTTAATGGTAGACCGTCAATGATCTTTTGGTGTAAACGAAAATATGTAACACCTTTATTTGTAAAATCCACGATTTTTTTTTGGACTTCTCATTGAAAAATGATTTTCACTCCCTTATTTAAAATTATATCCCCTAAAATCTCGGTGTTTTATCTAACTGTTATTATTTAGAACACCAGGCCTGTATGCTAACCTATGGTGTTGAAGAAGTGAGAGTCAATGAGAACATTGTAAAGGATGTAAGTAGGTATACCTACCTAACTCGTAATTAGTTTTCTGATCTTTATATATTTATACCTATATGGGGTATTTAAATTGCTTTTGGAGGTTGAAAACCATTTTTAGTAACCTAAGTAAACGTGACTAGTAAAGTACTAATTATTTAATAATTCCCCATATGGGAAATAACTGGTTTTTTAAATAATTTTGCATTATTTCCAATAACGAACTGGTCCGCTGTAATTTGCCGTTTTTCGAATCTGATTCTGTGTCTGTCTTCAGCCACATATTAGGTACATTAAATAATACTGTTATTTGAATTTTTGTTTCGATTAAAAAGGAGATGTTTAACTGGAAATTTCTCTATTGATTAATTTTAGGTTAAAATTTGTTTAAAAATTATAACCAACTGTTTTCAGCATTTACATAATTTTTAAAAATATAGGTAGTTTTGTATAGGTAATAAAAAAATAATTTTGATAAATTTATATAATACCAATTTGTGTAAAATATGCACAAGTGAAATATACTACAATTACATTACTTTTTCCAAAATGCGTAATGGGACAATATACTAAAGGGTTGATGTATTTTATATCGATCTGATTAAATAATTAAGTACCTACTTAAATATGATATTATGTAGATATTGTATACCTAGTACAAAAATGTCTACTTCCCAGAATTTAAAACCCATTGTCTTAATCGATTTTCATCTTTATATGGAAAACGGAAAAGTCTGAGCCTTGGAGAGCTTCTCTTGGTTTCATTGCAATTTAAATATTCACATTTATTTCCCGATTGCCTAGACATGGTAAGTAAATAACTAACAGTAGCGCTAGGTCCAAGCTTACCGCGACTATTTGAGTTGGTCTCCCATCAGCCGAGAATTGGTCTCCCAAACCGGCCAACCTAGTTCCGCATTACTTTGGCTAGTCTTAGTAATATAGTCAAAGGTATTACACAATTATTCCTTTAAGACCGTCTATAATTAACATGGACTTAAAGAAGTTTTAGCCCCCACAATATGGCAACGTCCCAGTCATTCATATTTTTAGTTGGAAGAGGAGAAAGAAAACATTCTAACCACAGTTTAAAAGGAATCTAACCTTAAAATTTGTGCATTTAAAAAGAAAAACTAGTTATAAACCAGTGTTTAAGTGTGTATTTTTGAACTGAATTATTGAAAATGGAAACACAAAATCCTTGCCCCACAACCCTTTAGTAACATCCATGAGACAGAAATCGAAGGCTTACTAAAATCTATATTTTACATATTATATTACTCATTAAGAAATTTTAGCTTCATTTATTTTACTCGCCTTTACTAGTGGAGCTAATCATCAGATCTGTAAACCCGAACCGGGGGGTCAATCTATTTATTAAATATCGTGCACTGTCCTTGTCATTAAAGGATTATTGTTGTCTCTTAAATGTCTCCTGTACCCATTTAATTCCCTTATATCATATCTTCGCCTTTCGTGTTCAACAAAAAATAGCAAATGAGGCACAAAAGCCATATTTTACTCTAAGTAAAAACTAGTAACTCTTAAACTAGTTTAGGGTACCTTCGGAGGTGGCTTAAAAGTAGGAGCTAAAGAAATATCTCGCATTTTAGACCAATTTGTAGACAAAGTCATTAGTGTAATTCCAAAATATCGGATGTGATTAGAAAATCTGCGTGAAGTTAACTATAAGACATAGTTATGTCCAAAAGCCCATACTTAAGACGTCTTAAAGATTAGTGTAATAACCCTGCAGGAATTATTGTATGTATACAATGGCCTCAGATTTTGATTAGTTACTTGCAAGATAAACAAATTGTGATGCTAATATTATCTTGAAAGGGGTTGGAACCTCTGGTGTGAAGATAACACTGACGTAGTTTTCCACATAACACCAAAACACTATACTGCACTCGACGCGCGTTTCGCCGACCCAGTTGGCATCATCTGGAGATCATTAAAACTCTGTTTTAATCATCTTCTACGCTCGTCGAGTGCAGCATAGTGTTTTGGTGTTATGTGGAAAACTACGTCAGAGCTAATATTATTAACTTATGATCATTGCCAGTGACTTAATTATGGTCCTGTTCTGGGTTCAAACAATTCTATATGAGTTAAAATGGAAAATATATTCAACCTTCATAAAGCGTGTTTCGCAATATGTTACAAAATCTCCTATGATGATTGCACATGCCAAAAAAAGAAGAAAAAAATGTTATAAATAGGGGTACGGAAAGAATCGTTTATTTACCTACATACAAGATACTAGAATCAAAGCCCAAATCCAAAAAACACTGCATTGAAATTTTGATGGAAATTGTTTCTAGCTCTGCTGCATTTTCCTGATATGTATCTATACCTTGCACTATGTTCACAATTACTCTATAAATACGGACATTTCGTATTAAATTTCTTTTTTTTATCACAAAAACTAGGTTTCAGATGTGATGCGAGAGTATCTTTTGTAGGCAAAATTAATTACAAAATTCGTTTATTTGCTCAATAGGGCCAAATACTTATGTTAAAAAAGATTTTAAAAAAGACTAATGTTACTGCTAAATTAGTATCATCTATTTAATTATAAAAATAAACCCGATAATTGGTTTAATAATAAAAAATTACCTTAAGCTGATATAGGAATTGAAAAAATGAATCAAATATATATTTTCCCGAAACGATTGGATTTCAAAATAATTTATATTACCTTCTGAGCTAAACTCATAGGCATGACCTATAGAAGTTTTTTGGATCATTCCATAATGAATGACTGAAAAAGTGTATAGTTGTCACAAAAAGAGACTAACCAAATAGGGGTAGAGGTAATTAAACCAGAAAAAGTTAAAATCTTGAATAATGCGTGCGTATTTCTGTAGTCTTTCTCCTCCGCAAAAATTGTATGACAAAAAACTGTATTTTTAAACACATGTATATCTTTTCCAATATTTCATGTGTAGCTTGGCAAGATAAGAACGAAAATGTTAAGTAAATTATTAGGTATGCCAAAGATTTGATGAAGTTGATAATTAAATAAAATTATTTATTTGCACGCGCCTGTTCAAACAGGAACTATAGTGGGTTAAAAAGAGAAAAATCCGCAAAGCGATAGCGAACACAATATAATTTAAAGGCCACTAATTCATAAAAAAAATAGAGTCACAGGATTGGAAAAACCATATCAGGAAAGGTCACTGGATGACCTGGAATTTCTAAAAGGTACCGAGAGTAAAAACAAAAGACAAGGCATGAATGATAAAATGTCGCATCCAAGACCATGAACGGAGTTGTATAGACATGAATGGTTATATAACGCGGGCGTCCCGACCCGCTGACAACCATCAATTATTGAGCCGCAAAGTACAGCGGCACTAAAACAAATGAAGCACTAACTCGATCTCCGTTCGCAACAGGAAAAACTGAAGAGCCGACCCCCGCCTTCTTCGCGAGAGCGCCACCTGCCCCCTACACAACTTGGAAACGCACCAGAATCATCTCTTCCTTTCTCCATCCACTCTAGCGCCATCAATGAGTAAGAGTCGGATGGAGATATGGCACTTTGAGACTGGCCGCTGGATGAGAATGTAACAGAAGATAGTGGTCTCGGTAAATTGTTTAACCGGAGGCGAAGTTTTTACGCAACGGTCAGTAACCTCTCCTAGCAGCCTTCCCATCTCCCCAGGCCATCTATGCTAAACATCTTTTCCGTATTTACATTCGTTTATTTTTGCGTTTAATCTATCCATTATTACATGTTTACATCGACCGGACAGGTACTAGCCAACTCTAATAATACCTATCCGAGGCCGCCTAGGATCGAGATAGCTCATTTTATAGAAAAATCAGGAGCCCGTATTAATATTAATGCTCGAGCGCGATTAATTGATAGAAAAACAGGCGATACCAGTTCTGAGTGGAACGTGGGAGACACACATTTTATCGGGTAATGAGAATATTCTATATACAGCGTGTCCCCGTTTTTTCCTTCATAACTTTGGCAAAGGATAGAGCATGCAAAAATAATAGGGTTTTTCCTATAAAATTTTTTTCTAAGACGCTTCGTTGTCGTTATACGGGGCGTTCAATTTTTAAAAACAAATTTTATTTTCTTTAATATTTACTAAACCTATAAATATTTTTTGTTGAAACTTGGCACACAATAATCGTGATAAAAATCTAATATTTTGACGTAAAAAATATTTTTCGACTAAAGACAGTGCCGTAGTTATGGAGTTTTGTTAGCAATTAAACCCCCTAAACTTCTACGCCAATGACGAAAAATGATTTTTCGATACAGATGTTAGTATTTTGATCCTTTGTCTAAAAAAAAGTACTCTTGACAAAAATCGCTAGGAAGTCTTCTTTTTGAGATATTTGGATCATTTAACAATGGTTAGCTTATGAAATTATTTAAATCTTGGCTAAAAGTTAGTGTAAAATTAAGTAGGCATTGCAAGTTTCAATTTTTAACAATAGTATTGACATATGTCATGTTTAATCAGTTTGTTTAAATTAGTGTTGGATGTACCTAGTTTGAGTAATTGGTTGAAATTAGTTACAGTTATAGTTTAAATAAGTTAATAATGTCGTTTAGATTTACTAATCAAGAATACACAAATATACATTTTGTTTATGGATTTTGTAACGGAAATTCCGTAGCTGCTGCAGCTGAATACCAAAGACGGTTTCCAAATACAAGACATCTATCCCCAGCAGTATTCAGAAGAGTTCATCAGCATCTTTCAGAAGATGGTCCTGCACGTAGGAGAAAACAAAATAGAAATAATAATGTTTTAGTTAGAGGTAGAACTAGACGTGTTCTTCGGTTATTTGAAGAAACAAGATCTATGAGTGTTCGAACAGCTACTCACATTCTTAATATACCTCGTGTTACAATTTGGAAAACTTAGCACAAAGATCGTCAAAGAGCTTTTCATCTACATCCCGTACAAGCTTTACATCCAGGAGATAACGAAAGGCGTTTAGAGTTTTCCAATTTTATTATTAATTCCCTGAATAACAACGAACACTTTCTCCGGCAAATATACTATGGAGAGACGAGTCCCATTTTACTCAACGGGGAGTTATAAATTTTCATAACTTACATTTATGGGCCCATGAAAACCCGCATGGTATAAGACCGAGAAATTTCCAAGAAGAATTCAGTGTCAATGTGTGGGTTGGAATATTCAACAACAATATTTTTGGACCATACCTTTACCGGATGGACTTAATGCCGCTACATTTCTTCAATTTTTGGAAACAAATCATTTTAACATGTGGGAGGAAATACCACTCCCCGAGAGAAGAAATGCTTGGATGAAATTAGACGGTTGTCCTGCACATTATGGACGGCAAGTTCGGGAGTGGCTAGATACTGTCTACGGGGAAAGGTGGATTGGTCGAGGTGGTCCAGTTGCTTGGTCTGCTCGATCACCTGATCTCAATCCCCTAGATTTTTTTGTTTAGGGCTTCTTATAAAAAAGTATATGCGACCCCAGTTAACAATAGAGATTTAATAAATCGTATTCGAATGGCTTGTAATGAAATAAATAATGGCATGTTAATTCGTACAAGACGTTCATTAAGAAATCGATGTCATCTTTGCTTTCAAGAAGAAGGATATCATTTTGAGCATTTATTAGATTAAATCATTTGTAAATTATTATTGTTTTTGCCGTTTGTAATAATTATAATATTGTATTTGTAATACTATTTTTTCACATTAGGGTATACGCTGCGGGGGGAGGGGGTTGAAATGAGAATTTATTTCAACAAATTACACAAACTACAAGCAAACAAACTGATTAAACATGACATATGTCAATAGTGTTATACTGTTGTTAAAAATTTAAACTTGCAGTGCCTGCATAATTCTACAATAATAATTTTTAGCCAAGATTTAAATAATTTCATAAGATAACCGTTATTAAATGTTCCAAATATCTCAGAAAGGGGGCTTCCTAGCGAATTTTGTCAAGGGTACTTTTTTTTAGGCAAAGCATCAAAATACTAACTTCTGTATCGAAAAATCATTTTTCGCCATTGGCGTAGAAATTTATGGGGTTTAAATGCTAACAAAACCCCATAACTACGGCACTGTCTTTAGTCGAAAAGTATTTTTTACGTCAAAATATTAGATTTTTATCACGATTAGTGTGTGCCAAGTTTCAACAAAAAATATTTATAGGTTCAGTAAATATTAAAGAAAATAAAATTTGTTTTTAAAAATTGAACGCCCCGTATAACGAGAACGAAGCGTCTTAGAAAAAAATGTTATAGGAAAAACCCTATTATTTTTGCATGCTCTATCTTTTGCCAAAGTTATGAACGAAAAAACGGGGACACCCTGTATGTATAAAAAGAAACAATATTTATGGCTAGGATATGGTAAAAATATATCATATAATATGTGCGAAAAAACTTAACGCGGGTATCAATCCGTGTATTATAAAATATCAGCCAAGTAGGTACCGGTTGTATCAATAATATGTTAACTTTTGTATAACAGATTTAAAAAAGCACCACGGCTTACGCAACAGGATATTTTTTTTTGGGATATTATGTAGGCAATTTTGTTATTTGTAGATCATGATAGAAACATAGATTATAAAATATTATGAAAATGTTAAAAATTTTCAATATGGCCGCTGTTCTTTTTAGTTCTAATAAAACTGGGGGAAAACGCTATGAGCCCCAGTAACTTTCAACATATATGTCAATCCCTGTGCATAATTAAAATTCATGGATTTCAACAATGGGAACCTGTTTCAACACTAAATTATTTCTATAAAAATAGTTGGTATGCCGTGGATTTATAACTACCCTGGTTTATTACAGTATCCTTCCACAACTCAAGTTTGCAGCAGGAAAAGGTTCTTCGTACGCAAGAGTCTATGTAGGTTATATCCCCAAAACATATATCAACTTATCAAGATATAATTTCTTAAGGGCACATATACATACATATGTCCTCAAGAAATTCTCTCTTATTACAGTATACTTCTTGTGGAAGGGCACTGTAATAGAACAGATAATCCACTTCCATAATCCAGATAAAACTTCAGCCTTGCGCGGTAGCTCTTTTCCATTCTAGATGACCTTATTTTTACGTCCCACCCTTATAGCACAAACTGTGTATAGGTATGCCATCTACATGCCACAATGAATTGTTTTTACTATAACACCAGTGAGCAGACTTAATGAATCGAAACAGCTGTCTGACTTTTTGTATTAGGACTCACTGACTCATGTGGTGATGGTGTCAGGTGTAATGGTACAATACACTTTTGTCTATATACTTATATAGTAAATAAGTGAGGCTGTCCTCAGGAACTTGTATCTTGGGTATTTTATTCTTGTACCTTAGTATTATATCATCTATTTTAAATATAACCGTATTAGTTTCTATGTATGTGAATTTTTTATAATTATAAGCTTGAAATTAATAAGTCCAATTATTAAATTGCATGGTCCGAATTTGAAACAAACTAATTCTCAATTACAATTTATGTCTATAGAATTAACAAATACGTAAAAATATCATCAAAATTTCCATTGTAGAAACACAATTTTGAAGTAATTAATAATAAATCTAGTCATAAATTACAAGTCTCATTTAAAATGAAAATCATTAATTCATATAGCTATTTGGTTAATTATTTTAAAAAATTAATGAGGTTAATGATTCAAAATTCAGAAACCAAATATAACGGCAGCACAGTTCAATAATCTCTGCCGGTAAATCAGAATTCACCTGCTGCACATATTGAAGTGTTCACTGAAACTGCTAGATGGCGTAATCTGCACAATTTTGAAGACACTGACTCCACACTTTATTATTTCTTCAGCAATTAGCAATTCCCAAACCCTACGGTTAATGGCAAATAGGAACTCCTTGAATCACGTTATATATAGGTAGTCCAAACCACTAGGTACCTAATTAAAAATCTGATACCTATCTATTACCATAGACAAACCTATTACTATTATCCAGATCTTCTTACAAGCAATTCTGATGGCATTCTAATCTTAATACTGATTCGTATTGTTTTTATTGTAGTTTTTAATACACTTGGTACTGCCATTTTCTGGTGAACCAACATCAAGGCTTAATTAAATATATATTTAGAAAACTCGTTTTGTTAAATAGCTGGCTGCATTCATTTAAAAACTGTAATTTAGTTGTTGAAATTAATAGTTATTCGGTAGGAGATTATTAATCTTCTTTTGATATAAAAAATAAAAAAGCAATAATAAATGGTGTAGGTACCTATTACCTATATTGGTAGGTACCGCAATAAAAATAAACAAATAATTCTAGTTTATTAGATAATGTTTTAATAATAGTTTATCTCATGTATGACAATAAAAATATTGTGCGATTATATCACTAGTATAGTTTATAATAATATCTCAGGCGTTTTTTCCTACATGCAATTGTTTCAAAACAGTATTGCAAATTTATTTATTTTCACTGCATAGTCAACTATTTCAAACAGTTGGTTCCATATAAGGGTGTCCACCTAGTGCGCGTAAGTCCAATATCTGGGTTAATAAAAGAGATAACTTAATTTTTTTTTCTACAGGGTTGTCTAATATCCCGAGCTGCACAAAATGAAAATATATTTACATATTCAGGGTGTTCAGTTTTTCCTGGACAGGTACCAACTTCATTTTTTTAAATGGAAACCTATATTTTTTAAGGCATTATCGAATTCTACGTAAAAAATTAGTGGGACTTTGTGCTTAACACTGCTATTGAAATATTGATAGTTTTCGAGATATTTGACTTTTAATTTTTTTTTCTTATGTTTCGTCACTTCTAATAGTTGACATAATTATGGTTGTATGACAGCTAGAAATTATTTTATTTCAGAAACTGTAGAGTGAAGATGGCTCTTTCGAAAAACGTATCAAAAGTTGACCTGCGATATACAGGGGGCAACAGAAATCGTGCCAAACCTGATGGTTTAAAATTTAAAAAATCTCGACTTTTTCAAATGGAACACCCTGTGTTTTATGATTTCATTAGATGCCTTTCTGTAGACTCTACAATTTTATAATAGCTTTCCCTATACCTAAGTTGCGTAGTTTTTGCAAAAAACCCACTTTTATGAAAAATACCCGATTTGCGCACGTTCCTTTCTCGGGAAAAACGCACTGAGCGTCTGTCACGCAATAAAATTTGTGACAATCAGTTTACATGTCATTTCTTCTTTTACTGAATATTCACGTACGAGTTTAGAGTAAGTACTAAGCGTGCATACAATGAACTATTCAAAAGAAGAATTAGTGAAAATGGTTTATGCCTTAGGAGAAGCTCATGGAAATTGTTTGCTAGCAGCACGTATTTACAAAGCAAATAATCCAGATTTACAGAGATTTCCACGTGCTGACTGTTTTGAAAATGTGAAAGAAAGATTTGAAAGAACAGCAAATGCGAATTATGAGAAAACTACCAGGAGACATGACGGTAACAATGACGATATTCAGTTTAATGTTGTGGCGTCTGCTGTTGAAAATCCAAATATTAGTGTCAGGAAAATCAGTAATAATCTTGGAGTTTCCAAAAGCTTGACAAACAAGATACTGAAGAAGAATAATTTTCATCCGTATCATATTGAAAACCATCAAGCACTGTTACCTCAAGATCACCTAAACCGCCTGCAATTTTGCCACTGGGCATTGGATAAAATTCAGGAAAGTCCAAACTTTTTTATGAATGTCTTGTTTACTGACGATTCAACATTTTCAAACACATGCTTACCCAATCGTCGCAACTTTCATCACTACGCTGACAATAATCCAAGATTATTGAGGGTACTAGATAATCAGCATCGTTTCAAAGTGAACGTGTGGGCTAGAATTTGTGGAGAACATATTGTTGGACCGTACTTTTTTGAAGGCAATTTAAATGCCAATGTGTATTTGCATTTTTTGCAAAACGAACTTCCCCTTCTACAGCTACAGAATATGCCCGCTGATTATTTGGTTCAACAATGGTTTCAGCATGATGGTGCCCCTCCACATTCCACTTTGGCGGTACTGTGATTATTTTATTGTTGTAGTACTTTTCCTATTATCTATTCATATTTCAGATTAGAGAACACCTAAACCACGTATATCCAAATAAGTGGTTAGGTCGTGGTGGTCCAGTTCCTTGGCCTGCACGTTCGCCTGATTTAAATATTCTGGACGTTTTCTTGTGGGGTTATATCAAGGAGCGAGTATACGACGTACCACCAACGGATATGCAAGACTTGAAAGAAAAGATCCAAAATGAGTCTCTAACCATAACGCCCGAAATGTTAAGAAATGTTCACATTCATTTTCGTCGTAGATTAATGCTTTGTGTTGAAAACAACGGTGGACATTTTGAGCATTTACTTTAGTTTAGCTTGCTTGTATGAGTATTGCGTATTCTTTTTTCAATACTCTATGTATATTCATCCATTTCACTAATAATTTTTCTAACTACGGTAACACCGTTTGGTTTTCAATATGATACGTATGAAACTTCTTCTTCAATATCTTATTTGTCGAGCTTTTGAAAACTCCAAGATTTCTACTGATTTTCTGATACTAATATTTTTGGATTTTCAACAGCAGAAACCACAACATTAAACTAAATATTATCGTTGTTACTCCCATGTCTCCTGGTAGTTTTCTCATAATTCCCATTTGCTGTTCTTTCAAATCTTTCTTTCACATTTTCAAAACAGTCAGCACGTGGAAATCTCTATAAATACGTGCTGCTAGCAAATAATTCCCATGAACTTCTTCTAAAGCATACGCCAGTTTTGCTAATTCTTAATTACATGTAGAGCTTTTATGATTTTTTACTTTTATTTACAAATAAATGGTAACTTTCCATAAAGACTTGTTTATTAAACTGAAATTATCTAAATTTTTCAGTTATTTTTATTTTAAGAAGTGTAAACTAATACATTTTATAAAAATAAATAGCCTTACAATATTTTTTCCGTCAAAGGAGTGCGCAAATCGGGTATTTTTCATAAAAGTGGGTTTTTTGCAAAAACTACGCAACTTAGGTATAGGGAAAGCTATTATAAAATTGTAGAGTCTACAGAAAGGCATCTAATGAAATCATAAAACACAGGGTGTTCCATTTGAAAAAGTCGAGATTTTTTAAATTTTAAACCATCAGGTTTGGCACAATTTCTGTTGCCCCCTGTACATCGCAGGTCAACTTTTGATACGTTTTTCGAAAGAGCCATCTTCACTCTACAGTTTCTGAAAAAAAATAATTTCTAGCTGTCATACAACCATAATTATGTCAACTATTAGAAGTGACGAAACATAAGAAAAAAAAATTAAAAGTCAAATATCTCGAAAACTATCAATATTTCAATAGCAGTGTTAAGCACAAAGTCCCACTAATTTTTTACGTAGAATTCGATAATGCCATAAAAAATATAGGTTTCCATTTAAAAAAATGAAGTTGGTACCTGTCCAGGAAAAACTGAACACCCTGAATATGTAAATATATTTTCATTTTGTGCAGCTCGGGATATTAGACAACCCTGTTGAAAAAAAAATTAAGTTATCTCTTTTATTAACCCAGATATTGGACTTACGCGCACTAGGTGGACACCCTGTATACAAGATTTCAAGATTTATCTAGGACAAACATAGTTTTTTAAGATCTTTTAACGCCATATAGTGTCGCAACGGTGCATTTTGTATATAAGATGACTCATGGCAAAGACAATAAACTAATATTCTTTGCTCATGGTTACCCGCTGGTACCAAGACACATTTCAAAGACATCATGTACAGAACAAAAAGATGATTATTTAGGAAATAAACTCAATACATTTCTTAAAAATTTTATAATAATCAGAAATTATTTAGCCATCAATTCTAAATATTTTGCTTGTTGGCAAGAAAACGAAACAAACAAATTTAATACTAATTATATATAATGATTGACATCCATTATTGATTATATCGGAAACCCATCAAAATAATGACAGCATTCAATTAAAGATGTACAGCAATTAAAATCTCCAAGGAGGCTGCAATTACCCCAGACAAAAATCTTATTAAACCTACTCATACATTTTCAACATGGTGGGTATTGACGATATTTTATATTCTCAGATTTAATTGGAAGCTGTAAGGAAGAATATCTTGCTTGCACATCTTCTGGTAATAAACCAGTAATACAGTATCCTATTTATCAATAGGAGATAATTGGCCTTACTTCGAGATAAATCAAATTTCTTTGGAATCATAATGAGAACCCGTAACTTAACCAGTCTTCGAGCATATCTCACATCGGAATGCATTTTTTTTACTCGAACTGAACGTGATGAAACCAGTACTTAGTACCTATATATTTATAAATATGGAATGTAAAAATAGTGTTCTCAGTTGAAGAGAATAAAACAAGAAGGATAAACGAACAGAAGCTGCAGTTAGTAATAGCTGTAAAAACTGTTATTTATTGTATCATACATATTCTATTTTGTTTCATCCTTCATAGACTTTTCGTCTGACTGCCAAAAAAAAATAGAACAGTCATTAATCCATATGGAAACGCCAAATTCCCAACATATTTCTTTTTCACCGTTAAAAAACGCTAACTTATCAAAACGTTTATGTATATTTATATGTAATATATATAACTTACAGAAAATTAAGAACTAGAAACGTAACATCACTATATGTTAGTGATGTTACGTTAACATATAGCGAAACGTACACTGAAGGAAATGGATCAAATAAAATGTTTTGCTAAGACGATCTGCTTTATGATAGCACTTTTTCTTATTACCGTTATATTATAAGGCACTAACCATAAGGACAATCGTTTTGCTAATATGCTTTTACTACCTTAAATAGTCATTTTGCTGTTCTCATATAGTGCGTTTTCGAATTATTTTTCCTAGCATTTATTTTCCTAAAGGTAAGTAAATAAACTTTTATAGTAAGTGTGTGCACCAATTTGAGACTTACTTAGTTGGGGTTACTGTATCTTAGTTTATGACAAGTCGGTCCTGACTTACCGCAACTAAGCTATTATTTGAAAGTCATGTAATGCGCAGTCGCAATAGAGATCACTACAGATTTCCCGCTAATCGGTTAGTAGCCGCACGCCATTTTACCCACATTTTACGTGTGTTCACTGTGTTGACTGGATGCGTACTGCTTGGAGTAAACGTTATTTGGTTAGTTTATGGTAAATTTAATTTGGTCAAAGAACGTGTTAGAGGTTTGAGTAATTACTCTTTCAAATTCTTGTATATATTACGAAAGATAAATAAATAATTTTAAAAGGGTGTATTTATTATCTAAAACACTATAACTTCACCAAAGTAGATATGCATAGATAAAACAAAGGTGCTTCAGTTATTTGACAGTGTATTACATGACATTACATCAGTTATTATGGTACTTTACAAGAAAATTGGTATAGGAATAAGGACACTACCTATGTAAGAAATGTCTATGTTTTGAAAACAATAGAGATTAAGGTTGGTAGCATCTGGAAACATTATTTTTCTTTTCCTATATACTAAACTAATACTAAATACATATTCTAATAACAATAGTGTCATTTTCCTAGAAATACAGTATAGCACTCTATGATAATAAAGTGAAGTTATTAGGACAAATACAAGTACTTACTGTAATGAACCAGTAATTATAATTGTTACTAAAATATACTGTATAATGGCTCAAAAATAATTTACTGGTAGTAAAAAAAGTTTTTTTGTGGCAACAAAATATTAATACTGCATTAGAGAAGTATCTGCTATCCCCAAAAAAACGCTTATTAAGCATAAAATGGGCCTTCGTTACTGACAGCAAAAAATATCCATTTACCGTAGTAAGAAAAAGTTAACAAAAAGTTTTTTTAATGGTAAGTAGACAGATTTAACAAAACCGTTTCTGCTGTAGTAACTATGCTGTCTATTTGGAGCCTATTTAATGCAGATATTTTGTTGGGGATATGCGATTTCTATTTACAGTTACTTGAAATTTCTTTCAGTGTAACATCACTAACATGCATCACTTCTTATTATCAAAAGAATAGTTAATTGTGAAGTGGGAACAATAATTGTTTCCTAGATTAATCCTTCAAGAAAACATTTCAGGTACGTAACTTAGTACTACACAGTTGAATATTTGGAAGATTTGTATTGATTGTAAGTTGAGGATTGATCACTTGATTTTGTAGTGGAAATGCGTTTTATTAGAAGTTATTGATTGACAATATAACATTTTAAGATGTACCAGTAGACATCCATCAACCTTGTAAATAAAAACTGAGTAGTCTGGTGTTTGGATAAATAAAGATATTAAACCAATTTATTCTATGAGAAATAATAAAAAGTGCATAAATATTCAATTATCTTTACACTTTAGCCATTAGCGGTTTCTAAATAGGTACATAGGACAAGTAAATACAGAAACTATCTAGAATCCGAATGTGTGGAGATAAACATCTCCACAAACAGACTATCTCGACGCGTCTAGAGTTCAATACCTGCGCGCTATCGCACCAGTAAAAGACTCAAAATAATCAGTCACCGAGGATGGCGTTTGCACCTGCTTCATCTTCGGACTCCTAGTGGAGGTCACAACCGGCGACTAAACAGGTTTCAGGTTTATATATATTATATGTGAGAGTTTCATATATTGTACAGGGTGGTTTAATTTGGACCGAATTAACCATTAATGCGATTTCATTAGGGAGAATGTGTGCAGTTCTGTAACGTCAAAAAATTACCCAATTTTAAAATATGTATCTTTTAAACAAGTTCATGTAAATATATGATTATACTACCTACTGCTACTCTGTGAATTTGTACAGGAAGTATATCGTTGCAAGTAAAAGAAAAGGCCTAAGCAATCTTAATTTAAAAATTTATTATTACTAGCGATTCAGGTAACGTAATTGAGTTTATACGCTTCAAGTAAGAGAAACACTGATTTGTCTTGTAGAATTTATTCCTATTAAAGTACCCCCTCCCCTTATAATGCACCCCGTATGTTTTATGAATACATACATCAAATGCATTATTTTTTAATATAGCTAACCGAAAAGCACGAAACACCGAAACCACGGCTGATTGACAGTAACTTCCTTTATGTCCACTAAATATGACCTCTACATTTATGTCGGTTGGTCAATGACCGTGCCAATTTAACTATAAGATGATTATTATGCCCTTAACTTTATTTTAATAACCATTAATTATTAAATAGTAACCACTTCACTTAAAAAAATGAAACTCACTAAAATAAATAGGTACAGAAATACTTAATACTTAATAATAATAGTAGAAATACTTGAAGGTGATAATGAAAACATTACTTAAAGTTAATATTGTACTTGCAATGTACTTTCCTAAATTAATTAAAAAGAAAAATTGCAACTGATAAAGATATTTCTTATATTATTAAGTTTTTATTGCACATCGTGTTAAAGGGTGATCACACCTCACACCTGAAAAAAAATACCAGTCCAGTCAACTGCCCCAGTCTCTTTGACTTCCTTTTTATTCCTAGTTATCGTCCCAAATATTCTTGTTTCAGATTTAATGCATTCTTTTCCCTTTTTAGAGTTTCAAAGTTTTTATAATTTTAAATATGACAATGTATTCTATTTGGCACAATTTCGGTTTATTCTAAAACGTTTCAGATAAGGCGCTTGCATGACAATTTAAAATCAATAATTCTGACTGTTTCAAGTTTGCTCCGACTTCTTGAGGAGTTGTTTATGAACATCAAAAAGATAATTTTAGAAAAGTATTACCATAGACTAAGGTTTGTCTATGGTACTACTCAGTAAACAAAGTTAATACGTCAGTTCCATTATCCAGTTATTTCAAACTGGCATTCTAGAATGGCTTGAATTTAACTTAGGTACGCATTTTTTTTTAAATTTAAACAAATAAATTTAAGCAACAAACTAAAAATAACCAAATATTTTGATGGGCGTAGAATTATCGTATTATTTTTTCAATAAAAAAGCCCTAATACATGCTTGTCCCCAGAATATTAATCATTCAAAATATCCTAGTATATTTATATTTATATATAGAAACGCCAAAGTGTTATCATGACCTATCGGACATTTATTAAGGAAAAAAATCCCGTGTTACTACTGGTTCTATAAATGTCCAGAGGGTGTTAATATGAAAAATGGAGCACACTGTAGGTTAATAGATCAATCAATAATTAATATAAACTGCAACTACAGTTATTCAGGTGAGGTATATAGAGTAGAAAGTGGAATAAATAATAATGCAACAATGTACGTATTACAATTTAACTGCTTTGCTACGGCACTATGCAACGATACGGTTATGCAACCCGATATACACCTGCGGACTGTTGATTGCCTAAAGTTGAAGTTACTTATAAAATTATTTTATCTGACAAGTTAGCAACTACGTAATTTTGTAATAATTGTATCAACAATAATATTTGAAATTTTTGTCAGACCTTGTCACCATAGCATAGCGATGATAATTTTACTTTCATATTTATACTGTTACAATAAGACACATAGATACGCACACGGATTGCTTCCAATCACTACGATTATCCCATTTATTTAATATCAATACAATTTTTTTTAAATAAACAGTTGAATAAGGTATAAAAACTTGTTATACTATACTGTATATGTGCGTGATGCCATGTTTTAAAACATTCACATTACCAACGATTCCACATAATTATTACAATTACCAGAGGTATGAGGGAGGACAACTAAAAAAAAATTAATGAGGATGTCACAGTTTAGCCTATTTAGCTGCTACTGCTACATAAATTGCACCATAATATTTTAAATAGCATGCAAAAATAATTCTACAAAAATTCAAAAATTCACATAATTTTTTTAAACGAAATATACTCTGTTAGGACTAAATTTATTCATTTAATACTAGTAGACGTCCAGAAACAGAATGTAAATTATGTATGTAATAAATGTCCTCTGATGACCTTTCTCTACCTACACTTCCGGCTTTAATGCTTTGATAAATTATAGTTAGTGTAATAAATAATTTTAAATTTAAAAGTTGGCTCGTAAAACAAAGGAACGCGAACCGAACGGTAAGTGAACTTATTACCGGTGGTATATAAATTCTCATATTTTGAAATTTATGTTTCATCAATTTTGTTTTACTAAGTACTAATTATTTTACTACTTTAAAAATTGAAATACCTAACTCTTTTAAGATTTTTATCAAAACTGTTTTAGCATATATTTTGTAATTCAATATTTTTAATGTTCTCTTCAGATTTTTCTTTCATATACATCATAATTAAGCTACGAACTGTGGTATTTTCTCTTAATTCTTACGAGTTATTTATAAAACTATTACCTACTTGTTGTATAAATATTACCTACCGCAATGTCAAGACGCGTTTGGGGGCATTTTGACTTCTTGTGGAAGATCGAGCCACCATTCAGTACAGAAATTTGGTGACTTATAGACGAATTTAACGTCTTATTTTATTGTTACTTTCATTCATATTTACAAACATAAGTTTAATTTTTGCTTGTGCCCAATCAATTCCGTGATTGCTATTCGATACGTTCTAATGTAGATGACCTATAGTAATCAAAAATAATTTCTGTGCTACTCTTATTTGATGAGCAATATTTTTAATATTTTTATTTACATTTTTATGTTTATATTTGTCTCTTTGCATTTATGATTATTTTACGCATGGCTTATCTCAAAAAGAATATCTGAATGAGTTAAGCTAATTAATTCATTCTCAGCATTACTGAATTGGATTCTAAGTCAATTGAATTTTTAGGGATAAACGTTAAAAAAAAACGGTTTTTTCTGAAAACAGTCATAAAGTCTGTCTGAAAACAGAAGATAAAATTTGGATCAATTAATATATGCGTTCATCTTGAATCATTTTTATTTTTACAACACAACCATAACTCAATCGTTCAGCAGGATTACGATACTTCCTGCCTCTTTGTCGATAGTTCATTATTTTATTATTAGAAAATTTTGATTTTCTATGCTTGTACTTTTCTTGCATTTTTAAATTGGATTGACAGTTTCTTTAGAAACATTAATTAGCTACTTGTTTTCCTTTTATTCACTCCATGTCGGTAACCTAGGTAGTGGTAAGGTTACAGAAAATGAGTAATTAATAAAAATATTTTACATTATTAAACATTACTGTTTATTATTTAAATTTTGGGATCAATCTCTTTTCTCGGGAGTTATTGCAATCTATAAAACATGATGCTCTCCCTTACTAGACTGTCCACATTTTGTGGTTTGTGATGATAAACGTATAAATAATTTCAATTTGAAAAAAAATAGTAGGTGGTAGGCAAATATAATGAATGATTCGTAGTCGGTAGGTATTATTAATATTTTCTAGTTAATTCTGTATAATTTAGGGTTGTTGGTAAATTAATGAATACCTTCCTATAAACAATCAAGTATTTTAATTGAAACAGGATGTTTTAAAAACAGTTGACATTCTATAGAATCTCGTTAGCAGGTTTTAGTTCAATAATTAATTAGGGAATGTAACGATATATTTCTTCTATGCTTTTTATTAAAGAAACTCAAAAGCAAGATCCTTTGCTTATTTCCTTCTCTACAAACGCAACGGAATAGGTAAAAACACACTTATCTTATATAATTAATGTAAAAAAAAGTTTTGATAGTACAAACAGAGAGGAAAAATTTTTATCCTAATAACGATTTGTATGTACTTATAAAGAAATATTTCAATTTTCCTTACATAAACATATAAACAATAGTATCTAGTATATATTTGCAAAAAATCAGTTATTGGGTATAATGTTACTTCGATTGCAATTTAAAAACAATGCACCGTTTTAAGTTAAAATACAATTTACTTTGTTAAAGTAGGAACCGTTTATTTTCTATATATACGTACGAAGGTATTAGATTTTCTACAACTACTTAATGCAAGTTATTTTTTTCGGGTGATCCCAAAATCCTGAGTAAATCCTTAAACTGAGTAAAACAGTAATTTATTGAACATAAAGTAAACAAATTTACTAATAATAAACTTTGACTCCACTTTCTCCCTGAATTTTTTTCCCTCTCAAGACGTATATACAGTCTGTCCATAAAGTAACCCACCCCCTGCTAATTTTTGAACGAATCGAGTTAGAGAGTTCTAACAAAATACAGGGTGAATCACGTAAAATGAAGTTGATTCTGACGATAAATTCGATTCTTCAAATTCAAAGATGGCGCTACGGACGCTGTATACTCAATTTTTTTAAATGGCAAAGTGTGCCGTGTTCCACCTCATTTAAAAGACAATTCAATTCTCTACTTTCTCGTTTTTTAAAAATGACAATCGAGTTAGCCGTTCTCTAGTTTTAATTAATATTTTAATGCAACAAATTTTGAAGAAATATTTATTAAAACTAAAAATTAAGGAATTAAAAAGTTGTTCAAAATGTTGTCCTATAACTTCTTGGCACAGAAAAAGTCTACTTTTAAATTGGCCTGATATTTCCTAAAATTTCTGCAGGGATATTTCTACACATATGTGTTAGACGTTGCTGTAGTTCGTCGATTTACTGGAGGAGTTCTGTAGACTTTTGACTTCAAATATCCCCATAAGAAAAAATCAAGAGGAGTTAAGTCCGGGGAACGAGCCGACCATTCTATCGGGCCCTTTCTGCTAATCCATCTGCCTGGGAAATGGTTATTTAAAAAATCGGTCCATAGAAATGAGGTGCCTCCCCCCATCTTGTTGAAATACAATACTTTGAATGTTACTGTCTGCTATTCTTTCTATCTTTGGAAAAATTTCCACCCGCATGATTCTTAAGTACCGGTCTCCTCTTAAATTTTCTCTTAAATCTATCAAATCTATCAAATCGAATAACTTAAAAAATTAAGAAAAAACCTGTAGACACTTTCGAACACTCTTAAATTAAACGCTAAACTACTTTCTCGAACCTTATGGACGTTTCAGTGACAGTGGCAAGCAAGGCAAGGAGACTTGATAAAAGCAAAATTTTTAAATATCGTTAATACAAACGCTTGTAACTAGAGAACGGATAACTCGATTGTCATTTTTCAAAAACGAAAATGTAGAGAATTGAATTACCTTTTAAATGAGGTACAACACGGCACACTTCGCCATTTAAAAAAATTGAGTTGACAGCGCCCCTGGCGCCATCTTTGAATTTGAAGAATTGAATTTATCGTCAGAATCAACTTCATTTTACATGATTCACCCTGTATTTTGTTAAAACTCTCTAACTCGATTCGTTCAAAAGTTAGCAGGGGGGGTTACTTTATGGACAGACTGTATGTTTTGAAACACCAAAAAATGTCACATAGGTATGAAAATTAAGAGCTCATGCCTTTAATTTTTGTGAGTTTTAAATGGAGGTCAGTAATGAAATAAATAGGTATAAGCATTTATTATATATGAATAAGTATATTATATAAGAAGTAGTATATTTCAAACACATTTTATGGACATTTGGACCATATTACGATCAATTTGAGGGCCAATGTAAAAAATATGAACTGTTGCGATCCTTGAATTACTAATATATCAATAACGAAAATGACTTACCAAGAGATGCTTCCGGATCAGAAAGATCACTGATGGAAGGCACCTTCTGGATGGAGCCAAATGCTCTCGGAGTTTGATCTTCATCGCTCTCGTCGAGTATTTCCTGCTTCATAGTGGCCAAAGCAGTAAGTTCAGCATCTTCACACTGAAAAAGAAAAATTTTATTACAAACAAATTAAAACTAATAATAATTGATAATAAATATACGGAAACTATTAATAGGTGTATATGCATATATGTAATAAAAAATACGAAGCGAAAAGATCTAACATTGCCATTAATTGCGGTGGTCAACTTATAAGATTGTGAGGTATCTTGAACAACGTCGTCATGTAGGTCTAATTTATTCGAGGCCGAAGAAAACAAAAACAAATCGTTAACATAATCAAAATACATGTATGTAAGCAGGTTCCAAAAAATTGCCAGGGACCTACAAAGCCAAATGGAATATGACTTGGTAACTTGGAATTGGTGAGAGTCATCCACGAATTACCTGGATCTACCTCATCTTGTGCATTTTTATGAGTACTCGACTCACCTGTTCTAGCGAGAAAGGTCAAGGAAATTTTGTTTGTCTATTGAGTAAATTTTCTTCAACGGTAGTGATAAAAAATACACCACCTAATGCGCTTTACAGTACGAGTATAATTTTTGATCCATTGGCATTTCTGTATTATATATACAGTGTCCCACCGGGAAGGGCCGCGATCGATATATGGAAAGTACGTAAAGGGCGACTTTGAAAATTTGGTTATTTACAAAGGTCAGTGGAGCCTACCTTTTTAAAATATTTTCACGTTTCTGCCACTTCCGGTATAACCGGAAGTCGACACCAAGTTGCTTATTTTAAATGGATTATTTTAAATGGACCCTATATTATCATTTCTGGATTCTACGTAAAATTCCAAACACATTTCATGTAGGATATTCTATACCTATCTTCAACTGTTTTTGAAATATTGATAGGTGAATATCGAGATTTTGGAACTTTGACACCCTGTAAAATCTAAACGGTTTTAGACATACTTTTCCATATATTGATCGTGGCTCTTCCCGGTGGGACACCATGTATAGTTATTAATCGATTTACAAAATTTTGAGCAAACTCCAGATTACAGTTAAAAATAAGTCTTTTTTTTGCGCAGATATTAAAATATTATGTATAAATATATTAATAGTGCATAACATAATTACATGAGCAATAGTCATTGCAGAGAAGGTGGACCGCGAAATCGTCGCACGTTTTATTTACGCAACTCGCGAAAGGTTGAGACAAGTTGGGTAGATGCGTCGCAGCCATATGACATATTTTGTGAAATATTACATCATATTTCAGACATAAAATCTACAATTCGCAGCAGAATTTTTGCGTATACCTACAGCTTATGCACACCAATTTTAAAACTTTAAATAGTCGTGTGCCACAAGAGGCGCCATTCCACTATATTGTGCATAATATTTTAAGTATAATTTTCGTAATTACATATCTCTACATTATTATTATTATTATTATTAACTAATATCAACTAACCACAGCAACGTCAAACAACAAAAGAAGCAGCTACATGCCAGATTAGTCTATAAATTTATTATTCCACTAGCGTATGCTGTAAACAGAGTGAAATTAAAATATTGTTGTCAACTAGAGTTCCTTTGCTTATTTTAAATAAATGAATGATTTATTCAAAGAAGATGCAGGTATTTCATACACCATCTTCTGTACTCCTAGAATATAATTTAAAGATTTCGTACAAATACTGTTAGGAACTTGTGGTCAGGAAGCATATTTTAGAAATGTTTCCAAGGTATAGGGTGTCCCAAAGATTTTTACCATACAAAACTTGTACTTTTATAAATCGGATATATTGTGTATTATTAAATACTTGAATCAAGCTCACTGGCTGATTCTAAGAATATGGTTTCTAAATATGAATATAGTTTTTGGTTTTACGGTTTTTCTTTAAAAATCAGCAATAGGTACACTTTAACCTTCTGCATCTATCTGAAAAAATAAAATTAGAAGCACACTCTTTGCTTGAACTTTACTTTACATAATTAGTCGGAAGTGCCCCAATATCTAAAAATTTTGCATACAAGGTGCACCAAATCACAAAAGGTAAACATTTCTCATTTGAAGCAGAACCTTAGTCAGATATTAATTTAATAGCCCGGTGAAGTAGATTTAGAGTATTTTAGATTTTTTTAACCAGTAATCTGTTACAGTTCCTTGTTTGTTTTGAAATAAACAAATAAATAAATATGTAGTAACATCACCGAAAACTCGAATATATAACTAAAATTTAACACAGGGTGAGCAGCTGCTGTGGTTCAATAAATCCAGCTAATGAACTTAAACTACTCACCAATATCGGTAAATGCCAGAGATACCTACACGGTGGGATACCAAAAATTAGGGCACCTACTAATTAAAAATACAAATAACCATCATATGAGGGAAGACATTATCCAATAAAGTGACCACCAATTGTGTGACCCGCTCTGTAACTTCATCACTAAAACGTTGCTTACTAACCTACCTTCCGAAAATAACTGGCACTGCTGTTGAATTACAAAACCAAATCAGATCTTCCCAGCTCATAATTATACGTCAACAACAGAACGATTACAACGAGAGGTTTATTAAAATTTCAAATCTCTGGAAAACAATTCTTTACAAGGTAGGTAGATACTGCAACGTTTTATATAAGTTCACATTAACATAAGATGTTAATTTAACGGTTGTATGGGGATTTTTTTGTTGCTTAGTAATATTCATATTACTAAGCAACAAGTTATTAATAATAAGTTACAGTGAGAAGGGTATTCAGAAAAGTTAGATTTGGAATTTTAAATTATTAAAAAAATAATACGAACTGATATAGTTCACTTCCAAAATTTCTAAATAAGCTTAAGTTTATCATTTCGCTAGATGTAGCATTATTGTTAAGGTTGATCTATATACAGGGTCGTCACTTTCAAGGTGTACATTACACCTTGAATGAACTATGGTGAACCAGAAGAGATACAAAGTTGCTTAAATTACAAAAAAAGTTGCGTTTCATTTTCATCAACTTGGATGACCCAATGATGCAAAAATCCAATATGGCACCCATAAATAAATCGAAAGTTGATTAAGAGAACATGGATATCTGGTAAGCCTGGAAAATTTTTGAAACTTTCAATAATCGAATCAATTTATGTAAACACACACCAAATTTCATTGCATTTGTTTCAGTAATAAAAAAAGGCATGGAGGAAATGAGAAAACCAAGTTTTCAGTTTTTTCAGGATATTTCAGGAACGATGCTATATATCGCCAATTAGTTTTCATATTTTTAGTGCAACTTGTTTGTAACTTAAATAATCCTGTATCTCTTCTGGTTCAAGATATCCTAATGGTGTACCTTGAAAGTGACTACTCTGTATACACGCTGAATTACTCGCCATAGTGAAACCCACTTCTATGGTGTTTTGGGTTGTTTTCTGTTGGCAGCTCTGGGCTTCGAGCTTTAAAACCACCAAGCTCTGAAAATTTTGCCTCATATAAAAGTGGTATGTTAATATGGCCCACTTAATACATGTCAATCCGTTTCAAATTGGTTTCACTTTAACTATTTTCATCTTTTTTTTAGATATTAACAGACAGAGTCCACCGGTGATACCGGTGAAGCAATCGGTCATACCTATGGTCATACCATCTAAAATGAAAATGATTAGAAGTTAAGAATTCTTGATGGTAATATTTTTAACTTAACGCGAGAAGGGCAAATGTTTCAAAACGACATGTTTTAACCGGTATTTATTATTTGAGAAATATTTAATATAGAGAAAGATCACTTAAACAGGTCTGATTCCTGATTTAGACTATAGTGATTAATCACTATTATTGAGTTTATGGACATTGTATAAAGGATAATTAAGCAAATAAGCATTACTTGTGTCTTGTTTTCGGTCTTCAATCAAAACACAAACCAGTCCGATAAGCGTACGATGAAAGCACACACAGCAGTTGCAGATTACAGACTACCGACCGCAGTAACCGAGTTCCAGGGAGCTTTGCCATATACCTAGATGACAGCGAAGTCAAGGCAAATTTCCGACGTAATGGATATCCAAGAGCGAGGAGAGCGACTGTGATTTTATGAATGAACGAATGGTCTACGAGATGTGGGTAGCCTTGCCTTGCTGGTTGTTGTTGGTGCCGCTCTAGACTTGGGCATGAATGGGTCTGCTAAGCGTCGTTGTTGACATTACGCGGCGTTGCCGATGCGTTTTATTGTGTGAGGTGACTTATCATATTATGCATATTGCATTGTTTATCCAACAGCTACTTGCTGACAGCCAGAAGTAAACGACTGAGATTAGGGTGTGTATGTCTAATATACGAGAATTTCACCATAAAAATCATTTAATAAACAAGCCGATTTCTCCAGATTACACAATTTACATTAGAAAAGGTACCTCATTAGTTTAGATCTTGCCTGTACACGCTTTTCAAATTAATTCTAAATATCGTCGTTCTGTTTAAGAAAATTTTAGGAACTAGTAAACCATATTAACACCTTCAGTTGATTTCAACGCCTGTAAAGGTACTGTTGAGATCTAATAGATCGAACGGCTGTCTGTTCTTTGGTGTTCAGGCTGATTAATAGTCATATGGTGTCTTATATACATGGTATTTCACGATAATACAATAGATAGATAATGGTCGCAAGGTGACCATTAACTATCTCCTAACTTTTTTATTTTTAGAGATATAAGATCGATTAAATGGAGAAAATTTTGGTGGCAATGCGTTGCTGTTGCTGAGGCCAAGCGATATTCTTTCCTCCTCCTATATCTCCTTATGGTTTGTGCTGTAATTATAGGTTATGTATATAACAAATATATTCATAAGAAATATATTTATTCAACTCCGTATAGGGCTATTACAATAATTATTTGACAAATACATACCCAATTTTAGATACAATTAACATTAAAAATATTAAAGAAATTGCAAATCCCAATGATAGGAAGAGCCGACATCGAAAGATCAAAAAGCGACGTCGCTATGAACGCTCGGCCGCCACAAGCCAGTTATCCCTGTGGTAACTTTGTTGACACCTCTTGCTGAAAACTCTTAAAGCCAAAAGGATCGATAGGCCGTGTTTTCGCAGTCCCTATGCGTACTGAACATCGGGATCAAGCCAGCTTTTGCCCTTTTGCTTTACGCGAGGTTTCTGTCCTCCCTGAGCTGGCCTTAGAACACCTGCGTTATTCTTTGACAGATGTAAACGCAGTATTGAACTTCAGTAAAATTTAAATTTCACGTACAGTTTATAAGTATAATTAATATTAACATGGTATTAACTCGGTTAGCGAATTTCGTGTCGACAAAAATGAAGGATGAAATGAGGATTCAGCCGGTTTCAGTATTTCAAATCTGAAATTGGAATTCGAGCAGATAATATATTTAAACTATTGAATCACGATATCTACCGATATTATGCACAAGCTGGCAACATTCTCGTTAATAATTGTTACCGTTTAGTAACCTCTTACGTAATTTTTTAGTGATGGGCGATATTGAATAAATGAGCGTTGTTTACCAAATAGCTGCTGCTGCTGCTGCTAAGATCGTTAGCATAATGAATAATCCTCTTGCCTATTATCCCTTCTAGTTTGTCTAACTAGTTAAGTGTTTATGGCTTTAATCTCTAACACGTCTAACTAATAACATACACAATCATTTTTGAGAATAAACTAACTTACCTACTTAAAAATTATTTTTTTATTTATATTCGAATTAGAAATAATCATGCATACACATACTTTAATGTGCTGTATTGTTTTGCGCAATTTGTTTTATGTAAGAATTTCAGATTTATTGTCGTAGTCTTTTCGTGCCTATGGTGTGGCACTGGCCAAGATATTAAATAGAAGTTATAATAATGCCATCTCATCACATATTTATTATAATTATTGGGCTAGAAATAATCTTGCCCAATATAAAACGTTTATATTTCTATACGAATGAATTTTTATCCCAGTGACTTGGAATTTCAATGGTTCTATAATCCTGGAACCACTACTCAAAGCTCATTCATATAAAGGTTGATATACGTTTGTCTCTTATAGTAAGGGAGCTATATGTTAAAAATAGTGTACCGTTAGAGTATTGTGTGTATTATTTTCCCAATCAACACTTCATCAATGACTTTGATTGCATGGAAACTATGCCGGGTGCATAAAAAAACATGCTTGCATTTTATTCCTTACGACTTTGTGATACCAGTGTAGGTATTTCTTAGCAAGCTATATACCTAACAATAACAGTGAGTTATATTTAGGATTGCAACCTTAGTCTATTGTAAAAAATTGTATTTTTGAGATTGTGTATCTTCGTAATTTTTATCTAAAATTAAGATAACACCGAGGATTATACTTAATTCTTTCGTAATAACTAATCCTTCTGCAATATGCGTATATTCATAAACGTATGGATAAGTTTGTTGTTTGTGGGTACCTATATTTACGTATTTGATTCTGCCGCCTTTAATGATAAAGTTAATTGTTTATTATTTTTTAAATAATTTTTATATTCAACCTTTACTCTTTTATAAATTAATTCTTGAGTTTAATTACATCATGTGTTGCGACACACATACAATTTTTCCTATACTAATTATTGCTCCTCTTATCTCATATAATAATTATTCTCTTTTTAATAGCATACACTGATAAATAACCAGAACAATTAAAACAGTAACTCAGATAAGCCATTCCCAACGGCTTCAAGCCAGAAAAGAACAACCCCGTCCGGAGAAAGACAGAAGAAACAGATGGAACGTATCCAGTCATCGTCCTCAAAACAAAACGCTAGATGCGAGAGGTCAGCTCATAAAGGCTCTTCCATAAAAATGCATTTAAAAGCACTTTGGACAAAATGATACTAATCATATGAATGTCCAGGTGGTTGTCTAACATCGACTACTACATACGTAGCAAGATTATTATTCTCTGTGATAAAATCATGGTATAAAAGTGGTGGTGATACTTATGAGACCACCTCTGACTTCTGTGGGAGCAGAAAACCAGTAGCTCGCGTCCGTCGTCGTTGCAGTCAGGCCAGTCGACAAAACATTTAATTTGTCTGTTAAATGTCCCAGAATGGGAGCACGATGTGACATATAAATGATGTAATTTTAAATTCTATTTGATGTGTAGAAGTATGGTCTGTGGCATTTTATGTTGATGTTTACACATCTAATTGATTAATTAGCGTTTGGGTTTGGGTTGTCTTTTATTAGGTGCATTCGTTAGTAATAAGCGTGTGACAGTTTTCTAATAAATGATCGCTAAGAAAATTGTATTGATTCTTCCATATTAGTAAATCGAGATCAAGAATATTAAATATTATATCAATTCCAAGGAGTAAGCATGAAGGGATCACCAAAAGACTACACAACTTCCAATTCCGAATTTGGTATAAAAAAACTGCCCTAATGTCTTATCTGTAAAGAAGTTTGGCAACATTATTAAAAACATTATCCAGCATGCGGAGAGTTCAGAAAAATTGAGAATTATTCTTAGATTCATGTTGGTAAAAGAAACGATACTATGTTATTTTTTCTACTATTCTATTTTTTTGTTTGAAAGGGGTTGGAACCTTTAGTGTGAATATAATGCTGACGTAGTTTCCCACATAACGCCAAAACACTATACTGCACTCGACGCGCGTTTCTCCAACCAAGTTGGCATCATCTGGAGATGATTAAAACTGATTTAAAACACAGTCTAAGAAGTATTTTTTGCACATATAGGTAGTTCCACATATACATGTGGAATACATTTTTAAAATTATTTATCAACAATATGATGTGTACTGAATAGATGATATGAACATATTAGTATATATTATGTAGGTATATATTTTGCATGTTACATGTATTTTATTTTGTTACATATAGATGAATACTTAATGGTGTGCCAAATTTCCACTCTGAATGCTTTTGGATGTAGGCGAGCCGGTGGCTCAGGGCTTAGCGTCTCGATCGCTCAACCCAGAGGTCGTGGGTTCTAATTCCCATTCCACCAACAATTTTTCATTAACTTGTTTACTCGTTGAACAAGGCTTATTCGCAGGGATGGCTTGGCAACCATCCTGGCGATGGCCTAGGATGGGAAGAATGTCAACTTGGTGTTAACGTGAGAGATTAAGATCAGTTGATGTTTGACTTGTCCCCCTAACTAATGAGGTTTTCCAGGTTTCCCTCATTCCAGCACTGAATGGTCGTTAGGGCCTTCCAACGTAAGTCGTTCCTGAGGCGCAAAGCGGCCCGCGTAATAATATGCCGCCCCTCTCCCCCACAAGTCTCAAACTTTCGTGCTAATCCTTGTGATTAGAATGAGGGGTAGAGATATTATTATTATTATTATTATTTGAATAAAAATCATTCTCAGATTTCTTTAGGAAGAATCAATCGATGGAAAAATATTTGAACATTTTTTCCCGAATTTTTTTTTATAACTTTCTGTCTAAGTTCCTATAATTCTATATTACCTACTCTATCTTTAAGATGCTCTGTACAATACACTGAACTGATAATGAACCAATCCATAATTGTGACTTGATCTGTAATAAAATTGCATCGTGACTTGATCTGTAATAAAATTGCATCAAGTCCATAATACAAATATAAGTTTTGGAAGAAACCATAGTATTAAATAAATGACCTCGCATTTCCTATCTTTAAATCTTGCAAAAAGTAAGTAGGTACATATTATTTATAGATAAGATTACAATAGTATCTTAATTTCTATGGAACGAACTGATAAGATTGTGATTAGTTAGAATTTATAAAATGAAATGAAAAGTGTTCTATAAACATCATTCTCTTTTCTGTCTTCTTCGAGTCAGATATTTCATGTTTTACGAACATATTAGAGAACCGGAGCCAGGGAACAGGTCGACTGGATTTTAACAAAAATAATAATAATAATAGAGATTATTATATTATTATATAGAGCCAATAAGCCTGATGTAGTTCTCCTCGACCACCAGCTCAAGACAATGTTAGTCATCGAGTTCTCGGCTCTTGCCGAGACTAACATTGTCTTGAAAGAGGAGGAGAAACCGACGAAATATCGAGACCTTCTTTTCGAACTCCGCAGACGCCATCCAGAATGTAAAGCTTGCGGTACCGATAATAGGAGCCCTCGGTGGAGCAAAAGATACACTCCTTTCGGAACTGAAGATCATACCGGCATGCCGAAATTCGGCAGATCTTCTAGCCGGATTACGTCTACACAGGGCACACGATTCCTAAACTCGGTAGTTACTTACCCCACGGCCGTGAGGAGTAGCTACTGATAACCGCCAGCGGGCGACCCTGAGAACCGGAGCCATGAAACCGGCCGACTGGATCTCAACAAAAAATAAATAAAATAAAATAAAAGCCCTAGCCACCATTCAGTGTTGGAATGAAGGAAACCTGGAAAACATAATTCGTTATTAGGGATAGTCAAAAATCGTTCCATCTTAAGCGGCCCCTTCACGTGCATATCAGACGTGTCTCATTCCTGGAGTTCGCTCCACGTTCACTCCTGACGTTACACTCTTGGAGGAAACAGGTCAAACTAGACGTTCACTTCTTTTGTGGTTTCAGCGTCATTTCTTCCTGACAATTCTAAATTCTAGATTGTGTTTAAATTTTTAAGTGAAGTGTAATCGATGTCAAGCTTGAATTTGACTCGAAGAAAACTTGCATCATGTTTATTTTATTACATGAAATAGAAGAAGAGGAAAATAAAAGAAAGAAAAAGAGGTACTGGGCCAAAAAATGGTATTTAAAACGAAATGAATCTATCCATATTCATCTATTGGCAGAAATCAATGATCAAGTCATCCGGAAGATTATAAGAATTATTGTAGAATGGATACTGACATGTTTGCTCGCTTATTAAATTTAATAAAATGTATACAAAAGGAGAATACGGTAATGCGCGAATGTATATACGCAAATAAGCACTGTCTCTGTTCTACTAACTAAATTTATGTTCTACTATCTCTCTCTCGAACTAAATTGAAAACCCGAATAGACCCTTCACGTTTACTTTTCGTTAACTCATGTGGTGACTTCGCGCCAGAAGTTTAGGCAGGTTGGAATGTTTCACTCCACGCCAGGCGCGAAGCGTTCCAGGCGTTTTTGACCCCTACAAGTTCAATTTTGGCGCGGAGCGATAGAGTGTCACTTCAAAAGCGACGAAAAACTACACGTGAAGGGGCCGCTTTAGGCACGCACGCCAGGATAGTCACCAACCTATCCCTGGGAACACGCTATATGAGGAAATATGAAAATAATCGGGACGTTGATGTCAGGGTACAGACCCGGCGTATATATTTCTCGGGAACATTTTTAAAACATGGCATGGCATTTCAGAAGTACCAAATTATGTCCCAAATCACCGGAAACTAAAAATTAATAAACCTTCCCTGGTAGTAAGAATGCAATGGGAAAGAGTTTATTTTATCTACACCCTGAACGAGTTAAAAAAGGATTGAGTTACCATAGGGGTCATAAATATGCATTACATACACAAAATTATTAACAGTGAATGAAAGGTTATTATTACATAACGAACTGTGTCAGCTAATTCGATCAAGGTAATCTACACGAATTCAAATAGACATTCAATTAAAATGTTTGCCTAACTTAATCTATTTATAATTACATATAATTGAGGAAATGTAAATATGAGTTTCTGATTAGTATATTTCAATAGACTCGTAGTAATTTTGATTTTACTACAATCCATTCACTGACTGAGTAGTTTATGAATCGCAGCAAAGCAATGAATGGATTTATATAAACCAGTTTATTGTAATCAAAATTATTTAATATATTATAATGTTCATAATTTCGCATATTGCTACAATTCGATGTCAGAGGCTGCAAATAAAAAATTATACATTTGCGCAAAAATACCTACACTGCGGATCTCGGCATTTTTGTGAGTATGTTCGCGTGTGAATACAGAGAAATATTGAAAATAAAATTATATTTTATGCAGTTTCTGTATGATGTTTAACCTTCATATTTTATGATGAGTGAAATGGTAGTACATTATCTGCCATATTCTATAAAAAGTACATTATTTGTTGAATTCTCCTCATTTTCAAAATTTTAATATGGCATATAAGTACATCATTGTAAAGAGAATGAAACCCTTCATCTGATGACATCAAAAACCAATATGGCGTCCATAAGAAATAAAAAGGTTGACTGTTGCATCTCAAAATCTAGAATGCTTAGAGAAAATCTAACTGAATTTTTGGACTCGCCATTATCAATACTGTATGATTAAAATTTGAAGTCTCTTTCTTTATAGTGGTGATATTTAGCATTTGGTAAATCGTCAGTTTTCGTTTTTTCCCCGATAACTTACGAACGGGTGCAAATAAGGCAGATAACGTACCGCCATTTGATTCAGTATAAAATTGTGTAACTTTTTCCAATTTAAGGCCACCCTGTATATCTCTCACCTGCGTCCAGAACCCTATGGTGGCCAAAATTGTAAGTTACGTTTTCGGGATATTAATTTTTTTAAACAAAAATTTGACAGATGACTTGCATAGAAATCCAATCCAGTCCATTCCAATATTCAATACAATTTTGTCAAGCAATATTCAAATAAAATCATCAGTGACAGTATTAAAGGAACAGTAACTCTCTAATATAATATTCCCTTCTATTTCTATCTGATTTTACAAATGTATATAAAAGCAGTTATAAACAACTTATGACATTTAAGACACTAAAAGGGAATTCTTGTAAAGTTTAGTCTCGACCCGATAAAACAACAGGTAAAAGTTTGCCTCAGCAAACAACGCAGTACGTAATTATAAATTACAGTAACGCAGTAGTTACACATTTTTTAAACAACAGATAGTGCGTGCAAATACAAAGTAAAACCGTTGAGTCGACAAGAAATGTGTTTTACATGTTATTAACTAATTTTACTCAGACTTGAAAGTTTTTGAATTATTACATTCTTAAACATTTAAGACTCTATCTAGTCCATCCAAGTTCAAATATTCCAATCACCTCAAGTAATGAAAAGATATAGACTTGGAATTTCAAAACGCTCAATCGGTAACCTACACCATTCGAGATTCTGGCATTTTAGAAAGTTATGCAGATATGTACAGAATGTTAGGACATAGTTGCATAACATTTTATATGCGAACTAAAATATAAATCTTGCAGAAATCTACGTATTAAAATTGTTTACTATAATTAGCTTACTTATTTATTTAATGATTATAGAAAAACTGTATATTCCTTTTACGATAACTGTATGTGGTTGATATCGGGGAAGTTTCTAAGCATCCACTTATGAAAAATTATGATTATGATTTTGCCAAATGGTCTAGGCGTTGTTAAATTAACTGGTTTCTGATATACTTAAATACAATTCATATCAATATGTGAATGCGCTCATATGTATAACATTTTTTACAAATCAAATAGATGGTCAGGTTATATCAGTTGGAATGTATCTCAGATGGACATGCATGGAATGGATGTCATGCATCTACAAGGGCGGGGTATGTATATAATTTGTAAATAATGTTGGTAATAACTGATAAATTTTATATGTATTACACCGGGATATCAAAAATTATCTTGGTCAAGGGTGGTTGTGGAATGTAAAACGTGTGTCTTACTTTAAATTTTTGAATATGTTTTGTTGTCTCAGAATCTGTCAAGTATGAAATTTGTAGGTTATTGATGATGCCAGTGTGATAGTGACATAATTATTTCAAATTTAAAGTAAGACACACGTTTTACATTCCACAACCACCCTTGATTTCCAACAATTACTGTAATTTAGTTTTTCTTGTTACTAAAACCGTTATTTCATAATTTGTAGTTCATTAGGGTGGCCCTGAGCCACCGGGCCGGTGGCTCAGGGCTTAGCGTCTCGATCGCTCAACCCAGAGGTCGTGGGTTCTAATTCCCACTCCGCCAACAATTTTTAATTAAATTGTTTGCCCGTAGATCAAGGCTTATTCGCAGGGATGGCTTGGCAACTATCCTGGCGATGGCCTAGGATGGGAAGAATGTCAACTTGGTGTTAATGTGAGAGATTAAAATCAGTTGATGTTTGACTTGTCCCCCTAACTAATGAGGTTTTCCAGGTTTCCCTCATTCCAGCACTGAATGGTGGTTAGGGCCTACCAACGTAAGTCGTTCCTGAGGCGTAAATGCGGCCCGCGAATAAATAATATACCGCCCCCTCTCCCACACAAGTCTCAGACTTTCGGGCTGATCCTTGTGATTAGAATGAGGGGTAGAGATATTATTATTATTATTATTATTATTATTATTATTATTATTATTGTTTTACAACTGAAATAAATAGATATGAAATTTGTAGGTTATTGATGATGTCAGTGTGACAGTGACATAATTATTTCAAATTTAAAGTAAGACATACGTTTTAACATTCCACAACCAACCTTGACCAAGATAATTTTTGATATCGCGGTATGAATAGGGTGAGGACATAAAGTCGGTCCCTCCTCTCTAATTTTTGAACCGCTTGGTATATTGTGATGAAATTTGGAACGATAATATATGACTAAATTCTGCATTTTTTGACACATCAATGACAGCTCTGACTGTCAAAGTGACAGCTAGGCGCACAATACGAATACTTTTAGTAATAACTAATTTTGAAGCTATTTTTATGATCAAAACATTCCCTAATTTTGAGAAAATTTGGTTCAGTAATTTCCAAATAGAAACGAGAAATATCAGTTTGTAACATAATCTTGTTACCTATTAGGTGTCATTGTTGATTGTTACTGTCATGTTTGATAGTAAATTTTTGCTCGAAATTTTCTAGAATGGCTCGCTCCTTACAAGATAAATTTGAAGCGGTTATTATTTTTGGCGAAGCTAACCGAAATTACCATGCTGCTGTTCGTACGTTCAATGAGCGCTATCCGGAAGGCCAAATATGCAGAAAATATTTACGAAAGTTAATTTCAAAATTTAAAAATGATATAACGTAGAAATCGATATTACTTACTGGCTTTTATTTTGAAATTACTGAACCAAATGTTCTCAAAATTGGGGAATGTTTTGAGCATAAAGATAGCTTCAAAATGAGCTCCACCCTCATTTCCATTTAAAAAAATATTCTTATTGCGCGCCTAGCTGTCACTTTGACTATCAGAGCTGCCATTGATGTGTCAAAAAATGCAGAATTTAGTCATATATTATCATTCCAAATTTCATCACAATATACCCAGCGGTTTAAAAATTAGAGAGGGGGGGACGGACTTTATGTCCTCACTGTATAGATTTTACATCATAGTATGTATACCTAATCATACTATCGAAATACATGATTATTGAACATAATTCACTTATACCTATATTTTTTAAATTGATGTTTTAGAGCAATCTTAATGTACCATACCTAAATCCAACATTGCGTATTTTTATTATTATCCTAAATTTTAGTTTTTCGACACCCAACCTGTACGATATTTATGTAGTTAGAGTTACTGTAACTGGCGAAATTTCAAACTTTACAACTTTAAAACATTAATCTTCCGAAATCCAGTACTCCTTTAAAACATTACAATGGTTTTTGTTGAAAACCAGCCAAAACCCGAGGCATGTGACCTTCGTGTAAATCGCCTATATATCTTGTAAAACACGACACAGCTACTGCATTTAAATGACAACACGTCTTGTACCATTCACCAAAACCTAAAAATCCTCAATGAAGTTGTTGATTCTAAGACTGAGAGCGACAGTGTAAAGTAGACGACAGTAGGGTTGCCAGATCCGTGCTTTTACACTAGATCTGGTGTAATCAGTTGATGTCTAGTGTCGACTTTTTGTGATCTAGTGCCTAGTGCACTGAAAGGTTGGTGTTTAGATATTCTGATGTAATAAATATGTTGCCCTGCAAATGTATAAGAGATATTTAATTAGCTGTTGTAGTTTTTAATTTCCAACAACCAATAAATAATCTGCGAACCAATCAAATAGCTTTGAGTAGCTTAGCTTAGCTGCTAAGCTAATAGCTTATGAGTATTATGTACTGTGTGTACTGTATGGTGTGTGTTATATATTTTGTAGAGTCTTAAGACAAGACAAGCAATCTTTGTTAATGCTTTTAAAACATTTTAATATTTCAGATGAACAAATTGATAACATTCAAAACAAATGGAAAATTATCCATCTAGTGCAGTGGAAAAATGTAAAAACAACCACTATGTTCAGGTATGAAGTGATGAATGATTTGATCGGAACAGAAGTATCTATGTAAACTGCTGTTCCGATCAAATAATTTTTTGAATTTAGCCTCATTTATCATTTACCATTACATTATTGGTCTTACCTTATACGAATGCAGAGGTGGAACGTCTTTTTAGTCAACTAAATCTAATTAAAAGTAACTTAAGAAATATACCTCATATAGACATAGAGTAAATGATATTCTAGCAATAATAGCAGGACTCGACAGAAATAACAAATATGTTGCGATAACTGATATTGCGCATGACATTTATTCAAAAAATATCATTGTGGATGATAATCTGAATATTTCATATCGAAACTAAACATTCAGTAAGGACAAAAAATATTTATTTAATATATAACTCTATTCATTTTCGGTGCATTTTCCATGTAATTAGATTAATTTTAGTGAAAATCTGGTGTAATATGACAAATCATTTGGTGCAAAACCACATTCAATCGTTGGCAACCCTGGACGAAAGTAGTGAGAAGCACAAAACATGATGATGATGAATAGTGGCCTCGTCCTACGATCCCGCCTATTATTGTATTCAATACATTCGACTGGATGCCTACTCTGGCATGCACGCGGGTATCTCACTTTATGAATAAATTGTTTATTTATATTCCAGTGTTGTCGCTACGTCACGCCGAGACTGCATTGTACATTCGTAATTCAGGAGCCTGACTTACGGCCCTTTCGTCTCGGTAACACTCACGGCTGTGGTAACCACACTTAATATTTCAAATATTTACTCAAAGAAATATCACTTTGCTTAATAAATTTAATTATGGTTTTTGTTCCAACAGCAGTTCTGAATTTATAATAGTCACAAAACTAATTTCTGTTATAATTTCAGGAAGGCGGGTCCTTTGACAGTTTGGAATTAGTCCAAAAATAGGTATCAGATAGATATGTAATAATTGTTATCAGTAGCGTAACCAGACATCAGTTGCGTCAAGAGCTGAAATTAAAGTAACAGGCTCTATTTAAAGTAAAACATATTTTCTTTATCGCGGGAACATAATGGGATAACTGAATTGCGTTCCTATAAATATGTGAAAGTAAAAAATTTATTTATTAATATTCACGTGCAATTTGTTTTTAGTACTTAGTGCTTTTAGTCCCTGCCGGTTACGCAACTGATACTTCAAATATTGTACAAAAAATATTCAATGGTGAGCCGATTTCTATTCCTAATAAAAATATAAATAAATCATATAAGACTATGATAATAGAATCAAACTTAAATATCATTCTGTTTTCATAATTTTTTTAAAAAATATTTGTTGATTAGTGGGGTTCTGATTATAATCCACTGTAGATAACATTGTTTCAACTCTCAACCACAGTAATACGTCGTAGTATAATAATTGAGTTTTGTTTATTACTACCTAGATAACATTAATACTGAAAATTTTAATACATTTCGGATACCTCGATGGATGCAAAATGTGGCAATTAGTTGTGGGGATATATTCTTGAATAAAGTTGACTTCATTGTCGTTTTACTTTATGGGGTTCTGTAAACATATAAGATGTATGATTTATGAGTTGCTCGGTTGGTTAAAATTGACTGTTATCGCTATCCAAGATAATTTTATTAAAATCTATTTCTGTGTTAGCAGCATTCGAAACTCCTTAAATAAATTAATCGAAATCCAGTATCAAACTCATTTATCAAAAACTCAAAAAGAATATTTTTAAATAGTAACCCCCATTTTTTTACTTCCATTGAACTCTTGTCAAAAAATAATGGAATTATGTGTATAATTTGCTATATTATAGACAAACGTACCATTAAGTACTCCACGGTTATACCTAAAGGAAACGCTTGTTGACTTATTTGCGAAAATCTGATTCTTTTCTATTTATAAGCAAATCTGAAATTATCTAGTTATCTATTTGTTTACTAACAGGCATAAAACGATAGTTTAATCAACTTGTCAGGTAATTTGCTCTTAAGAAATGTCGCATTTAGGATTAAATAATGAGGGTTTCTTCACTTTACTAGCCATGTTGTTACAACAACATGTGAAACCAGAAAAATACAGAAACATAAAGATTAAAATAAATAAATATATTAATAAATTTCAAAATTTCACATTGTCCATATTGCAATTACCCGGTAAAAGCTTTTGGCAAGCCTTCATGTATAACTTCAACATCCCTTATATTTCAACATAGACACAACAGGTCTTCAACTTTGAAATATAAATATTTACCGTACGAACAGCTGTCCTGCCATCAACCGTATCTTCAGACAGAGTAGCATCTTCTTTTCTCGGTTTATATTTGACCCTCTTGCCTCTTATTCACCAGTCAAGCAGCTATGGCTGATCAGTGTTTCAGCGTCAAGATGCATCTCGGCCTCTGCCAAACATGGTAATTGCAAAACCCACTTTACAGTGCAAGAGCAAACTCATACATTCCTACTTTACTGTTAGTCCAGTAACATAAGGGTTCATCTACTAAAAAAATCCAAGTGAGCTGAAATTTTGCATACACCTTTACTTTTATATTACTAATAATGTGGCCAAAGTCCCCACCGATATGTTGCTTGCGTTTCAAGTTATTCAAGGTCAAATGTCACAGAAATCGGTTTTTTGCAAATATTTTGCTTCCTGTAGGTCCTATGACTTTTTTGGTTATTATAGAAAACAAAGATTAAAAAATGCTCTTAAAAAAATGTTATATACATATCTTACGTAAAGCCAATAGGTTTCACTCTATACGCCAGGAAAGGACAGGGTAGCGGTGCACCGGTTTTCACACCACCTCAGAGGCAGGATACAAGGCGCATTTTTTACATGGTTTCCCAGTAGGCCTAATCGATGAGTTTGCTCTTTTTAGTGTCTTCTACACCTTATCCTCATTCTCGTTCTCTGACCCCTCTCCCACTTCTTCGTCCGCTGTCATCTCCTCCATGTTCTCGTTCTCTGTCCCCTCCTCCAAGTTCTCATCGTCTGTCCCCTCAAATACCTGTTCGTTCTCTTCTATGTCGTAGTTACTTTCTTCCCCAACATTTTCTTTTCCTTCTGTTGTATTTTGTGTCAAGAGGTCAACGGGATCAAACTCATTATATTTCTCATCCTGAATATTTCCTTCCGTAGCGCTATCGACATTTGCGTTAAGACATGATTGACCGTGACAATGACCACAAAGTATTGAACAGGACAGTCCAACTTTTCTGCACCCGCAATTTGTGTTACATCCTTTAGTGCAATTGCAAAAAATTGTATTTAAAAGTAGGTCTGGTGCTGGTGGCAATAAAGTCTTAATGGGCTCCAAAACATTACTTATCTTCCATCCACATTGTTCAGGATTTAAATCATTACCAAGCCAATTCTGTACTTGATAATACACTCGACTTAGATGTTGGCGTGCGGCGGCGGCAGTTGGTGGAAGTGACGACAATTTCACTGCGGTGTTAAGTGTTATTGACTTCGCAAATGTCATGTATCGATAATTTTCAATGGATGATTCTGATTTAGGAGCTCCATATATTGCCAGAAGAATGCGTAATCTTGTTTCCAAAATCGTCTCTACTGTACAATTTTCTTGCTTATAAACGTCCGCAAATTTATGCAACTTGAGGCGCCTCTCGAACATTTTAAAAACTTTTATTTTTCCTTTGTTAAAGAGTACAGAGCCAGTCACAGCCGATAATATTGTGTTGTAATAGCTATGTGTTGTAATAGCTATTTATGTAACCAGTTGGAAAAAGTACTATTTTGTGTAACGAGTAGATTTCTAGGATGCGAGTTACACAAAAATAGTGTTTCCCAAAGTGTTACATACAAAATTTTTTCTAATTTTGAATATACGACATGCATGTTTATCAATACTGACTTAAGAACAGAATTGTTATTTTTTTAATTTATAAATCACATTATGTTCATATTTGTGTACTGTTGCTAAGATACCTAAACTTTTTATTTACTGTCAAGTTTGACATTTCTTGAAAATAATTTTTCGTAGAAGTAAATCAGTAGATATTATACCAGTTACCATCTAGTCAGATACCAAAAGCCATATTTCTAGTGATATAGAAGAAGCGGCCCAATGCGCTTTATCTACTGTTATTCCCACAAAGTCGAAGTTGTTCATTTTTTGTAGTATATATTTCATAACTGATGGTGAAACAAACGTTTCATCACCAGTTGTATAATATTTTACTTTTCATAACTACCTAGTTATGAAAAGTAAGACGTTTCCTAACGTCAAAGAGTTTTGAAAAGAGTCACTTTAAATGTCAAAATTAGAAAAATATATTTACAGTAGTTAACAGCGGCACCACATACTTTTTGTCGAGATATAATGCGTTGCGCGCCTTGCAGCATAATTTAGATGTGTGTTATTTAATAAATCGTTGGTTGTACAGAAAAGACTTATAGAACTTTTTTGTAGAGAATTTCCTGTTCTTTATTTTTTGTAATAAAGCAAAAAGTCATACGACTCACGAAAAGCTAGATATTTGAGAAAATAAGAGTTTTATGATCCTTGATCTTAAATAACTAAAATCGCAAGCCCGATATTGATGGAGACTTTTTAGACATTGCTTCTAAAGTTAAAATAAAGGTGTATGCAAAATTTAGGCTCACTTGGATTTTTTTAGCAGATGCTGCTTTTTCCAGCCTAATATAACTGGAGACCGGGATATCAAAAATTATCTTGGTCAAGGGTGGTTGTGGAATGTAAAACGTGTGTCTTACTCTAAATTTGAAATAATTATGTCACTGTCACACTGACATCATCAATAACCTACAAATTTCATACTTGACAGATTCTGACACAACAAAACATATTCAAAAATTTAAAGTAAGACACACGTTTTACATTCCACAACCACCCTTGACCAAGATAATTTTTGATATCCCGGTATGAACCTGTGAGTACGACTACAGGATTCATTGAAGGAACATAAAGCGCCTTTAACACTGTGCTGCTTTTATTTGCCTTGACCTGGCTTTTCAGTTGACCAACACATTTAAAAAAAATGTCTAATTTAGTAGACGCCGCAGGAGAGTATGACATATTCAACTATTAAGAGAATAGCAGGCGCTGGTCTATCAGAGTGACAATGCTGCTCTGACAAAGAAGCTCTCTGTCAGAATTTTTTTTTTATTATTATTAAACTAAAGAGAAGAGCAGAGGTCGAAACCTATTATGCTCCTAAAAATAAACAATAGATTGACAAGAATGGCAATAGTAAATTGTTACAGTACAGCTAATCCTTATAGGTAACAGTATATGTACATATTTATAAGTAAAAGTAATTAAATAAAAATTACAAAGTACGACTTAAATAATATAACTGTATAAAAAGATACAAACAAGAATATATGTTCTGTGAAGTTAATTTGCAGACACAATACAGGATACCCAACTAAATGTCTTGTCTTTACATCAAAGCATTTCACCATTTTTAAATAAGTCATATTTATTTTTGAACGAGTTTACACTCACTGAAGTCACCACATCACTGGGTAACCGATTCCAGTTGTTAAAAATTCGGTTGGAATAGAAGTTCTGTCTTATCGTTGTCCTGAAATTTTCTTTTTTGAGTTTAAGTGAGTGGCCACGGAGTCGGTCGTCTGTGTTTAATTCTAATAGCTCTCTGATGTCTTGCGTAAAGTGATCATGTAGCAACCTATATGTGAAAATCATGTCACCTCTATTTCTTCGTTCTGATAGAAGTGGGAGGTTTAAAGCTTGAAGCCGATCTTGATAGGATTGATTCCTCAGACACTGGACTTGCCTAGTAGACTTCCGTTGAACGTTTTCCAAGAGTTTTATATCTTTTATTAAGTGCGGTGTCCATATTATGTTAGCATATTCGAGAATTGGCCGGATATATGTTTTGAATAAAAGAGAAAATAATCTAGGGTTAGGGTTTTGAAAAGTTTTAAACAATAAGTAGGACCTCTGGTTGGCTTTTTTTGCGACATTAGTAATGCGAGTGGACCAGGATAGGTTTGAGGTTATCGTTACTCCTAAGTCTACATGTTCATTAACGGACTTGATATGGATGTCATTGAGCACATAATAGTGGAAGGGGTTATTGTTACCGATATGAAGGACCGTACATTTTGAAGGATTTAACGGTATCAGCCATGTATTACACCAATTTTCAATATCTTTAAGATTGTTCTGAATCAGATTGTGCTGTTCTAACGGGTTACTGTATAATTTGGTATCGTCTGCATAAAAAGTGTGGGGGACGGTAATAAGTGGATCGAGATCTGCAGTATATAAAAGGAATAGAATAGGACCCAAAACTGATCCTTGGGGTACACCTGAAGACACCTTTCGGAAAGCAGAGTAGTCGGTTCCAACACGAACTGAAAAAAGCCTATTTGTTAGATAACTGGCTATCCATGACTTTAGCTGACCTCTGATACCCAGGTGCTCTAGCTTTAGAAGTAGCCGGTGTTTGGGTACCTTATCGAACGCCTTTGAGAAATCCAAGTAAATCACGTCAATTGGATCTCCTTGATCTAAACAACGAGACCAATAGTTAAAACTTGCCAACAGATTTGTGGAAGTAGATCTACCCGGGATGAAACCATGCTGTGATAGCGGTAAGATATTATAAGATATCGAAAATTGCATTATATGATGTACTATAATTCTTTCTAAAACCTTAAGACAAATAGACATTAGACTAACCTGTCTATAGTTTTTGGGGTCTGTCTTATCTCCACTCTTAAATATGGCAATGGATGATGCAAGCAACCAATCTGAAGGAAGAGATGATGTAGCTAGTGAGTGCCGAAATACAAGATATAGAGGCTCGGCTAGAACTGTGGCACAAGACTTTAATACAGAAGCAGGGAGACCATCAGGTCCAGGTGCTAAGTCAATCCTTAGATTTTTGAGATGGTGCAACACGTCTGCTTGAGTGAATGAGATTGTGTCCAAAGAATGTTGGACGCTGGGAGACAGAAAGGCTGGGATGGGACCAAATGGTTCTTCCGTGAATATGTTTTGAAAAGTTGTAGCAAGGGATTCAGCACTATCGAAATTTGAAGTACATATATCACCAGAGGCATCCCGGACCAGAGGGGTGGAGACTTTAGAAGATAAAGAGTTTCTGGTGTATTTGAAAACTGCTTTCTGACCCTTACTTACTAAATTCTGTTCGTAATTGATTTTTGATAGTTCAATTTCTTTTTGCAATGCGTTGGAAAAATTTCTATGTGCAATGAAATCATTATCAGAGCGAGTTAATCTGAATTTTTTCCAAAGCCTTTTTTTAATTTTGCACTTTGCAATTAGTTCATTTGATATCCAGGGCTTTTTAGTATTTTGAACTACCGTTTTATACCGCGTACATTTGCTTGTGTTGGTTTTCATTGTAGTCAAAAATGAATCCCAGACTGCATTAATATGGTTATTGTTGAGAATATTATGCCAGTTAATTTCCTCTAATAAGTTATTAAGTTTAGAAAAATCTATTTTTTTAATTAATTTTGTTTCGTTTTTTGGGGTATTATATGTTAAAATTTGTAACGTGCAACCAATTACTACGTGATCGGAAATTCCTATTGGCGGCAAATAACGTAACGGTTTGAAAAGATTTTCATCGTTAGTGACTAAAAGATCTACACGGGATGGTTGTTGATTTGCACGAAAACGAGTGTTTTGTGTAACTAACTGTACAAGACCAGATTCTAATACAGTATTTATAAATAAATTAGAAGACGAATCCGTGTTATCTTGAATTTCCACATTTTCCCAAATGATACCAGGGAAGTTAAAATCACCAAATATAATAAGGTTTTCAGACGAGTTATTTAGTTCGGTTAATTTATTGCACAGTATCTCGTCCTGACCTCTAGCTGTTTTAGGGGGGCGGTATAAGCAGACTAAATAAAAAGATACCTTTGAATTTGATATATGTAGACAAATAATATCAACACCGTCGACAGCACACAGACGTTCTACAATCCTAAAGTTAGCGAAATATGCAGTTCTTAGGTAGATGCAAGCCCCACCACCTTTACGGCCACCAGGTCTGTCCGATCTGAACAAAGTGTAACCTGGAATATCGATTAAATTATTGGGAATTATGGGTTGTAACCAAGTTTCAGTTATTAGAATAGCATCGGGTTGCTCTTGTTGAATAAATATTAGAAGGGAAGGCAATTTGGCGGGCAAGGAGTCGAGATTGGTATAAACGAATGAGATTTCTGATAATTGAGGCCTTAGTTTTTTAGAGAAATTATGGTAGGAACACCTTTAATATATTTAATGGTCAGATCAGTTTCGTTACCCTCTTCTATGCGTCTCTTAAGTTCATTACGAATGGATTTTAAGTATTCCTGTTGTTTGGGCGTCTTATCATCCTGAATAGAATAAGTAGACAGACGAGAACCAGCTAAGCGTTTTTTATAACGAAGGAATTGATATGCTTCTTGTTGACTATTAAATGAGATTTTGAGAATTCGTGGTCTACTATTGGCAGCTCTCCCAAATCTTTTAACGGAGACAGGGGAAACCATATTAGAGATTTCTAGAGTATCAGTGATTTCTTTTACGATGCCCTCGTCATGAATTTTCTGCAGGTGAGGTTCAGTTGCTTCAGGGGCATTAAATATGATGACATTTTTTGAACGAGAAATTCTTTCCACAGTCTCGTTTACAATTGACTCGTATAGATCAGGCTTTAATTCCGATACGGCACTGGAAAATTCTAGTTTTTCAACTTTTGTAACAAGTTCAGTTATTTTAGATTCCAAGTTGGATTGCAAATTGGCAATAAGTTCAGATAATTTTGAAAATTTATCAACAGTATTGGCACAAGGCGTGCAATAAGTTTTAATTGCGGCTGACCGGGCTTTAGATCGAGTAAGCCTCGACGCATCATCTGCAGTGAGGCCTACACAAGCAATATGAGTGCGTGACTTACAGCCGTCACATTTGAATGTGTCCTGTGCCTGGCTGGTCACCGGTTCGTTACAACAAGGACAGATTGTAGGCATTTCTCTCCTTATTTTTAAACGGCTTAGGGATGTTTTTCACAGTATAGAATGCCGATAAGAAGGCACACAAAAAGCAAGGCTGATAAAAGTTAGAAACCTTGTATGCGGCTATACATCAACTTCTGTATCAAATTACTTCACAAATATGTAAGTTTTTATAAAATTGATAGTTTGTTCTTACTCAGTTTGATCTGCTTAACACAACCGAACAAACTATTATTCAATCACTATAGATTCAACTTGATAATAAAAGCAAATTGCTAGAGTACAAAACTGCGTGTCAATCTAGACTCGACTCGCGAAATATGAATGAATGAATGAAAGTGAACTTATCAGCGAATATTTTGCCATCAACCCTCATAACTGCGCATGTCCGCAATGACTGGGTGACTGCTTCCATTCTCAAAATTTAGTGGCCAGATAGTCGCTTGATAGTCAAAAGTTAACGACTAAAAACGCCAGTGGATACTGCAAAAGTAGCACCGTGTAAATCACGCATTATGCTCCAGAGTAGGATCTATACTATTTAAACCACCATGCAGAAAGCATTGAAAGAATACGTTTTGTTTTCCAAGGTCTCCATACTCTTAATATATCCTGAGACCTACGATTATTATTATTATTTCTTTATTCTAACAATTCTTTCATGATTCTCTAGCTCCGAGAACTAAACTAGGAATGTTGTGATACCTGAAGAGAATTCAAACATTTAATTCCGTTGAAATCCCCCTTCTGAATACTATCTTTTAACTTCTGAATTAACAGTAATAGTAGTATGCTTCAAAACAGTTCAATCTTCCAAATAGAAAGGTGAAGACAAATACAACAAAAAAAGAGACTGTTCAAGTTCATTGAACAAATTATTAATAGGTACTGAGTGATATAATAAAACTTGTACTCTCAGTCCCAAACCAATTGAGCTATAGAAGGTGTTGCACTGTATGGTGCTGAAACAAGATAACAAAGATATACATATCTAAAAAATGTAAATGCCTCATCATCATCACACTCATCAGATGTGACAGCATCTGTCAATAAATCCCTCAATTTCGACTACATGCGCCAGGACTGTAATATTGCAAAAGGTGATTTAAGACAGCGCTCTGCCTCTGGCTGAAGTTCAAACAACTCGAGTGTCTATTTCTGGACATCATGGCTTGCACACACCGTTACCGTGATTCTATGGCGAGAGGTCCACCGCTATATCCAGGTGACAAAGGATTTATTGGGCCGCCGGTGCTGGATCAGCTTCACAATATATCAATCAGATGGGTATTTTTCTTCATTGCTTCTGCTTTAATAATAAGATAACTAACTAGTACTAACCTCGTAGTGAAATCGTTTAGTAGCGAAAATGGCACTTTTGGTTCACTGTGTAGTTGTAGTAAGTACTGGTAATAAAATTGAAATTCAGTTTTCTCCATAGGGATATTTCAAAGGGTAGGGAATTGTTTAAATCGCAGAAAATAAATTTTGAATACTTCCAGAGATATCTGGAAGAACTGAATTTCATTTTCAGCTTTACAAAATTTCTTTTGAACACATAGAAAAAAGATCAATATTATCCTCTTTTCATACACTTTAGTGGTTCAAACACATCTTAGCTAATCTGATTAGGTTTCGATACAGAGGTTTTCAGAATATGACCAAATCCTATTATCCTTATATCCCGGTTGTTATATATAATAACAGTAACAGTAAGTACTGTCTTTATACGGTGTTTTGCAAAAGAAACACAGTGGTCTTTATGAGTTACCTACCCTATATATTTTTATGGTATTAATTTTCTCTGGCTTTTAACTTTACTACAATATAATATAGTCTTTATCTTTGCAAAGGAGGTCACAAATCTAATAGTTTCTTAATAAATTCGGCAATATTACTTAATCTCCTTTCATATTTTTTTTTTATTATATTACACCAAAATAAAAATCTAAAGCTGTCAAGTCTGGCAACTGCACAGGTCATCTGACATTCTAAAAGTAAGAAAACGTTTTTATACATTTACTGTATTATATTTTTGGACAGGCAAAAGCAAAAGAAAATTAGTGCCCTAAATTAATATTCAAGTTTTTCTATTAAAAAAACTAAATACGTTACTGTGTTTTACGGGGAAAAATGTGTACAGATGATTAATATATTTTTTAAGTTACTTAACAACAGAGATACAAGGCATTTGGCCAAATTCCACAATACGCTTACACATATTTGTATTTTTATATGCATTTAGCTCATACCCTGCAAAATTTTGTAGTTTTAGCAGTCTTCTTTTGAAATTTAACAAAACTCGAAATACCATATTCATTTTATTTTCACTATTCGTAGCAGATACAGGCGATATGGCCCGTGAGCCCAGAGCACGCTCTATAATAATTCCAGTTAGATACAGGCAGATATATAAACACATAATCACGTATGGTGAAGAATAGATTCATTTTACTTGATGAACAAAAACATGATGAACTAAAATTTGTAAATGTTGTAAATGTTAGTTAGTCTTAGAAGACAAAATAGATTAAAACAGTCCATATTGGATAAGCTATGAAATAAAATTCTATTCCTTCATGCATCTGGGGTCTTATATCTTATATTGTTACACTTTATACTAGCTAGTTGCTATAATCGTTAAAAACTAAACGCATACATGAAAGAATCGTGAGTACTTATACATTATGTTGCAAGTATTCTTATTACTGTAGACCACCCCGGATCAGCTATGCAAATAAAGGACCATCGATAGATTTATAAAATCAACGGCTGTGAATAAGAAACGTGAGTTCTGTTGTTTACATCGTTCACTTTCATTGTAAATCTAATTTCAGACTACGATGACCTTAATGTTAACAGTTCTTGGTATGAAATCCGCAGAATGTGTTTGGTTATCCAAAACATGTAGGCTACATATTGATTAACTACTTCAAAATAAGTTATGCTCGAAATCATATCAGCTCCAGAAATAGTGTTCGTGGAAAACTCTAGAGATAACTAAAAATACAGGACGAAGATTTTATTTCCAAAATTGATCCTAGAATCTATCATTCATTCTATATGAGGGTAATAGTTTACCCCCATAGCAGTCGGAAACATTCGCCGACAGTCAGGATTTTGACCAGAAAGAAAAGTTTCTCAAGATAGCTTTTCTTCCTGTTTCAAATGGCAGGAACAGATTTTTAAGTCGTCTACGATTTTTCAATACTGACAAGGAAATACAATTACTTTGTCCATGCCTCCATGACCCGACAGTACACTGTCTAAGCCTAAATCAAATGTACATGTTTATAAAATTTAGACGTATTTTTAAATAGTTGAAAGAGTGTTGATACCAACCGTATGTATTTCCAAATTCCCCGTATCTTTGACAATATAGAATTTGAGAAATGCTTTCAATATACAAGAAAGTTGACGTTTTATCTGTGTTACAACTACACTTGCCAAAATAATAAATGTAATTTATTTCTATCTCCAAGCATGCCAAAATATGCAGCAAGTAATGTTATTGGTAATTTTGCATGAAATTCTCTAAATCCACATCATGTGTATATGTGCATATAACTTATTTTTAAGCAACTTCTATCCAATCATGTTACGCGATATCCAATTGATTAATGTGGGCATGCAAATCATGATATGAATTTTACCTAATTTTTGTGTTGCACTTTTTAAAATAAAAAAAATACGAATGTTAAGAATTGGGAACGTTGAGATCAACATTTTCGTTAGGTAAATCCCAATTTGATTTCACAAGTTCAAGTAATATATGTTATTTATTTACGATTAGTGAAACGATCATCGATAATGTCATCATCTGATACAACCCCACAGAACCTCTACGACAAAATACGATATTTCCAATCAGTCATCTGAAAACGAGTCACTTTAACAAGACACTGATAAATAAGATCAGTTTTATACAACACATGTAGATGCATTGATGTATTAGTCACTTAGACATGCGCCATCAATCAACTTTATTACTGTGGGTAAATATGTGTGCCTTGTTTACCAACATGCAATAAAATGCTGTTGTAAACATTTTCCAAAGACCGAATTCGGCTAGTGGCAACATAAATGACCAGGTGGCGTTCTGATCACCTTCGGTATCACTATTTTCGATCATGGTGAACGCGTCCTGTGTGATTAGAAAATGACCAGAATGCGGAGATCACCCTGGAAAAAGACCTCTAGAGCATATATTTTTTTATTTGGATGTACAGGAAACAAGATAAAATTTATCACTTCACCCTAGAGAACAAAAATGTGAACAAGATTGTGAACATGTGAACATTTTTGTATTTTGTTTCTCTTTCGTTATATGAACTTTTATATTATTTTACTACTCGTAGTAAAAATTGTTTCCTTTCAGTATCTGAAAGGAATGCCGGTTGTAGGTTTTTTCTATACGGATCCTTAAATAAAAATATTTTTAATTTCGAGACAAGAACGGGTCGATAGCAAGTAACGTCTGTATTAAATAGAGAAAAAGAACGGTACGTGGGTGGGCCGAGATATTAATATTTATAGGTGGGTGACGTAACAAGGGTGACAGAGGTCAGAAGTGTGACCACAGAGGTAGTCTGTGGGTGTGGCTTTCAGCTGCGTTCCCCCACTAAATAACGAAATGGAAGTATTAGGGAGTTTTTGAACCCCTTAAAATTTACGTTATCGTTATGGTTATGGTTGTTCTGAGCATGCGCAGTGCCGAAAATGATACTGTTTTTGGCACTGCGCATGCGCAGAATAACTATAACGATAACGACGTGCTAAAATTTAAGGGGTTCAAAAACTCTCTATTTTTTCAGTATTGGTATTTATTCTATTAAGTATCAATATCTTGTGTCTTTCTTTGTTTCCAAATTGAACCAATATTAATCTGGGGAGCTGTATATCTAGGTAGTTTAGATCTGTATCTCTGTTAGAACTCTCTGGCAAAATGACAGTGTCATTTCACAAATTTTTTCACAACAATAATTGACAACATAGGTATATTGTGAAGACTTGCACTTTACAAACCTGAGGTAAAAAAAATTAACAACTGATTTTACTGATAGATACAATTTTCAAGGAAAATCAAATTCTAAAACTACATGTACTTAGTTAACTTTTATTACTGTCAATTTGACAATAATTGTCAGACAGATAGTAGCAAAGACCCAAAGAGGGCACCACGATGTATTTCTCACCACCACTAACATTCAGGATACCTCTTAGGCAATCATGTCGCAACATCGTTCATCGATTCCACTACCTATGGCGCGAAACCACCGTCAGTGTCTGGTGGTTGGTTTCGATGAAAGATGTGGCGACTCCTACGGAGATGCCGAAGTAATGCAATCCCAGTCGGGGCACATTTCCCGTGGAGTAGTTATTTTCAGCATCTCCTTCAAATAAATAAGTGGGATTGTCTTCCTCAAAGACAATAATAGAGGTCACTGCTGTAATTTAATGAATTAATAACTTGATTAATTTAATTACGTTATTAAAATGCAGGTACTATAATATACTAAATTTACTTTTATCATTGGAAATATTTGTAGAAGGATGTGATTCATACATTTGCATGAACATATTCACTCTATTTCAATAACAATTAGGCACTGGAAGTATACTATTATTAGTTCTAACAGTCACGCACTTTAGTTTTTTAGAAATACCTTAGCTTTTCCTAATTAATTATAGGAGACATTTCAGAGAGGGTGTTAAGAGAAGCCAGAACGTAAAAAGTGACGTAAATCACTTAAATGAGGGGCCAAAGGTAATGCTTTATTTGTCAATTCATTAGAGTTAAAGAAAAGGGCGTTATTTTTAAATCCCTCCGTGTCAATGAAACACATACAGTTTTTAAGTAACTTTTTGGTTCGCTATAACTCTGTATGGCAGCATAGGAATACAGCTTCTATTTATAAGTTCCAATTTCTACGAATAGGCTTGTGAAGTTATCATTGCAAATGATGCATTTTCATTCTACATTTCGTTTTATTTATTCGCGCTTCCTAGAAACCCTATTTTCAGGGCTAATGAAATTCTCGGAAACGTTTGGCTTATCTACAGCTTTACTAATAAATAAATTGATCAGTTACTAAAGATACATTATTAGCCTATAGTCTATATTTTTAGCAGTGCGTAAATATTTATTTAGCGGGCTTCATTCTCTTTTCGTATAGGCAGAAACTTAAGCGTATTTTACCTAAACTATATAAATAAAAAACTAGGAACACAGAATCACCAATAAGGGAAGAATAAGATATTAAATATGAATACCGTTCTGTGAATGAAGTATAGTGACAATAAACAAGCGACAAATAAAGTGCACCACATTTTGCACAATTTTACGAAATTCAATTAAAATTTACTTAAGAACTATGTCCGTGGATATCTTTAGATTACTAACTAATTATATAATTTCGGAAAATAATTGCATGTACGTATTTTCAAGTGAAGCTATTTGAACTAAAATACTCTCAGTATGCCCATATGATAGAAGAATACCAATAATTACGATTAAATTAATTAGGGCCTTCGGCTAAAGTTGCCCCGTTATATGAACAGGGTACAATTATCTCAGTAATACTGTCAAAGATAACCAAAATAACTTTCTATAAAAATCCTTATATGAACTTGATTATGAAACCGCTCATTGTCCTGGTATTAGAAAGTATTGCTCATTTAAAATTAGTTCCACAAGAATGCCTCAACTTCTCCGGTCAAATAATTGCTACAATCAGGAGTGGGATATGAGAGTATCATCCCTTTCAGAATAACTGACACGTTATGCACTGAAGCCTCCCTAAAAAGTCTTCCATACCTGCCCTCAACGTTCATTTCCAATCCAACGATGTCATATTTAATCTTTTCCGTTATTAAAACATCGAAAGGCTCGTTATAATGGGCCTCTAGCCGGAAATGCAGAACGTCGAGATCTCATATCGTGATCGCGCGGAGTTTAAAACACCGGATGTCTAAACACCGTAATTACCACGGCACTCAGGTGACGAGTCGAAAATAAAAGTATTAAAAAAGGCCGTGTAGGCAGCCAATGTCAGTATGCGAGTGTCGTTCTTTCTATAAATCCAAAGTCCCATTAGAATGTTAGTGAATGACTTGTAGAATTACGTGTATATATAGAAGGGGCTTCCGGAAACAAAAACTTACCTACTCGGTTCTTTAACCGATACTTTTGATGTTGACACCTTAATGATTGTCTTTCAGGACGGATGGGTTGATCTTTCTGTTTCCGGTGTTCCTTTAGCATGCTTCGCGTACAACAGAAATAACCCTTTCTCTCATTCCACGAAAAAATATATATCTAACTGAATAACTGCTACTCTAAAAAACTATTCGAATCTATTTATTGGTGGTTTTCAAGAAGAAGCAGCCCTAACTCATTTATATAAAATAAAGTATGAAGAAAAAATACAATTAGCGAACGCCAAAAGTAATTGCTTGTCGTAAGGCGTGTTTGGTCATTAAATTTTTGTTGATCAACTAAAATTGAACCCACTATTTGTTTACACTTATCAAAGCATGTTAAATAGAAAATTAAAATGAAATTGGTCACAAATATAGTTGTTTGTGCTGGTATACTGACTATCTGCGAGCATTTTATCATATGACAAAAAAATGTGCAAAACATCGTGATTGGGCTAGGAAGTGATCGTAAAAAGAAATAAATTAGGTGTTTTGGCAACTCTATTAAGAGACCTCGCTACAAAAGATGTTAAAGGAATAGAAATCATTCATATAAATCCAACAAATATACCAGAACATTATCCGAACTGCTTTACAGCCGCTATAGTTTATTTTATTTTTATTGCACCAATCATGGATGAAAGCCGAGTGACAATACCCTGCGATGAATCACAAATTGAACGATAAAGACTGTCTAACTTTTATCGAAGCGAATTTTTTTGATCAAAAAAAATTAAAACCCACGATTGGCGGAGTACCAAACAAGTATATTTCCGGAGCATTAAATCCAATGCCTGCGTGGTGTTGATGGTAACCAAAAAAATCGGTACCAATCCCTTACATGTGTTTATTTTGATTAAGATATGACGCACTAATATCTTAAGTATATACGTCCTTAATCCTTTTGATACGCGGCATTAAATTCTAAAACCATTCACGTGCGGTGACGTACACTCACCCTAAAATGATAGCATATGCGTCTATCATCAATTTATTTGGTTTTTGATGAATTATCATGATTTTATTGCGTATACGGTGTATTTTACAAGGTAGTTAACCCAAAGCGTACATAATCCTCATTCGTAATCTAATCTAATAATTTTAACTCTGGTAGTTCAGGCAAATTATTAAAAAGACCTTAACCTAATATAATCTTATATATCGTTATACACACAAAACGCGATAGTTGACAATTGAGTGTTTGCGTAATTCAATGCAAATCAATAAACGTTCAAACTGAACAGAAATTAAGCAACATAAAATTTAACCGCAAGAAAAAATATTACCCATCGTATGTTCGTGGTTCATACCACCACCAACACACAAATGGTTCATTTTAATTTCAACTGAAAATTCTTGCCGGGACAACATTGATGCTGGCAACTCTGTTAAAACTTTATGGAACTTTCTGGGAACTGTTTTTCGCACGTATGTGCTAGAAAGTAATTCGTTTAATCATTTCTGTATGATATGCTCTGACATATTAAGGGAAAAGTAGAAGTTATATTATATATTTATTTATATAACTCTAATATTTAATCTATTACTTACACTTTACGCTGGTATTAATTTAATTATAGTAGCTGGATTAGTAAACTTTATCTTATAGACAAACAAGAATTTGTTCTATACGATAGAGAGTTATTGGAAATCCGTTTTATACTATTGATTTGAAAACTGCTTGTTTTGACGTTACATCTTTATTTTAACCTAAAATTTGTCCAAATTCAAGTGAATATTATAATTTACAAAAGAGGAAAGGAAATAAGACTGTGCGCTAAGTAGGTATTTACGACTACTTATATACAGGGTGTCCACCTAGTGCGCGTAAGTCCAATATCTGGGTTAATAAAAGAGATAACTTAATTTTTTTTCTACAGGGTTGTCTAATATCCCGAGCTGCACAAAATGAAAATATATTTACATATTCAGGGTGTTCAGTTTTTCCTGGACAGGTACCAACTTCATTTTTTTAAATGGAAACCTATATTTTTTATGGCATTATCGAATTCTACGTAAAAAATTAGTGGGACTTTGTGCATAACACTGCTATTGAAATATTGATAGTTTTCGAGATATTTGACTTTTAATTTTTTTTTCTTATGTTTCGTCACTTCTAATAGTTGACATAATTATGGTTGTATGACAGCTAGAAATTATTTTTTTTTCAGAAACTGTAGAGTGAAGATGGCTCTTTCGAAAAACGTATCAAAAGTTGACCTGCGATATACAGGGGGCAACAGAAATCGTGCCAAACCTGATGGTTTAAAATTTAAAAAATCTCGACTTTTTCAAATGGAACACCCTGTGTTTTATGATTTCATTAGATGCCTTTCTGTAGACTCTACAATTTTATAATAGCTTTCCCTATACCTAAGTTGCGTAGTTTTTGCAAAAAAACCACTTTTATGAAAAATACCCGATTTGCGCACTCCTTTGACGGAAAAAATATTGTAAGGCTATTTATTTTTATAAAATGTATTAGTTTACACTTCTTAAAATAAAAATAACTGAAAAATTTAGATAATTTCAGTTTAATAAACAAGTCTTTATGGAAAGTTACCATTTATTTGTAAATAAAAGTAAAAAATCATAAAAGCTCTACATGTAATTAAGAATTAGCAAAACTGGCGTATGCTTTAGAAGAAGTTCATGGGAATTATCAACAGCAGAAACTACAACATTAAACTAAATATTATCGTTGTTACTCCCATGTCTCCTGGTAGTTTTCTCATAATTCCCATTTGCTGTTCTTTCAAATCTTTCTTTCACATTTTCAAAACAGTCAGCACGTGGGAATCTCTATAAATACGTGCTGCTAGCAAATAATTCCCATGAACTTCTTCTAAAGCATACGCCAGTTTTGCTAATTCTTAATTACATGTAGAGCTTTTATGATTTTTTACTTTTATTTACAAATAAATGGTAACTTTCCATAAAGACTTGTTTATTAAACTGAAATTATCTAAATTTTTCAGTTATTTTTATTTTAAGAAGTGTAAACTAATACATTTTATAAAAATAAATAGCCTTACAATATTTTTTCCGTCAAAGGAGTGCGCAAATCGGGTATTTTTCATAAAAGTGGGTTTTTTGCAAAAACTACGCAACTTAGGTATAGGGAAAGCTATTATAAAATTGTAGAGTCTACAGAAAGGCATCTAATGAAATCATAAAACACAGGGTGTTCCATTTGAAAAAGTCGAGATTTTTTAAATTTTAAACCATCAGGTTTGGCACGATTTCTGTTGCCCCCTGTATATCGCAGGTCAACTTTTGATACGTTTTTCGAAAGAGCCATCTTCACTCTACAGTTTCTGAAAAAAAAATAATTTCTAGCTGTCATACAACCATAATTATGTCAACTATTAGAAGTGACGAAACATAAGAAAAAAAAATTAAAAGTCAAATATCTCGAAAACTATCAATATTTCAATAGCAGTGTTGTGCACAAAGTCCCACTAATTTTTTACGTAGAATTCGATAATGCCATAAAAAATATAGGTTTCCATTTAAAAAAATGAAGTTGGTACCTGTCCAGGAAAAACTGAACACCCTGAATATGTAAATATATTTTCATTTTGTGCAGCTCGGGATATTAGACAACCCTGTAGAAAAAAAAATTAAGTTATCTCTTTTATTAACCCAGATATTGGACTTACGCGCACTAGGTGGACACCCTGTATAGTGTTGTAAACATTAGTACTGACGTCTCAACTTGAGTTTTGGCATACCTACATTATATTTTTAAAGACATATTACATTTTGTTAATATTTTTGTGTATTTATCCTTGTCACTCTTAAAATACATCAACATTATTCTAAATATTCTCACGATTGTTGACGGTTACGCCTAAAACATCAAATAGTTTGACCAAGACCAGTAGAGTGACCAAGGACATTTACTTTATTTAAATGTCCTTGTGAGTGACCAATTCAACTTGGTCACTCAACGACCGTACCTAAAACCAGCAGAATTAAGGTCAAGCACTCTATTAAAAAGTATACATGCGCATGCTTAGATGTCAAAATAATGGAAGTCTAAATAGGTATTGCTCAAACTTATGGGGCGACCAAGAACTCTATAATAACTTTTTTTATAGTACATTTTTAATATTATTTATTGGCTTATTGAACTCTTTATATCTTTATATAGGAATTAAGTCAAAAAGTTAACTACCTAAGAGATACATTATTACTGAAATTATCAAATGTTATGGTTCAATAAAGTTTGTAATTTTCCTCGTTATATATAAATCCTAGGTACGCAAAGGAATACCCTTATTATTTTTAAGATATGTCGAAAACAACGACTTTGCATGCAATATCCCCCCACCCACATTGAATTACAATGGTATATGGCATCTTCATATAACCTCAACTTACTATCTCTAATACATTTTTCTTTTTAATAGTGTTATCTACATCATTAGATTTATAGTTAACGAGGAAAATTGAAAACTTTATTGAACCATAATACTTCATAATTTCATTAATAATTTATCTCTTAGTTGTTGTTGGAAGGCGGCGCGGTTACCCGCAGCACTCAGACCTTTCTAGAGCTATTGGAAGAGACCCGTGCTATGGGCATAGGCCAACACCAGTTCCAGGGGAAGCTCTCTAATATCCAGGGGCAGGAGAAATGCTGCACCCAGGTGTTTGTGTTTCCTGACCATGAGGCAGCACAGCGACAGAGGATGTCAATGGAGTCCTCGACATCGTGTTCGCAAAACCTGCACCTTCTAGTGTCACTAAGGCCGATAGTGTTAAGGTGCTTGTTGAGATGACCGTGACCTGTCAACGATCCTGTGACAATCCTTATGCTGTTACGACTTAGCGCAAGTATTGATCGAGTTTCGTTCGACCAAGGCCCTTCAATTAAGAGCCTGGCTTATCGCAGCCCAATCCCATTCGACCATTCTTCCTCTGGGCTTTTCTTGATCCTGTTTTCAATAGACCTTGTTACATAACTAGGCGGAAGCTCGAGTACTGGTTCGGGCCCTGTAAACTATATACTTGAGCCTCTTTTAGCCAGTGCATCGGCCTCCTCAATTCCTATCTCTTAGTTAACTTTTGGCTTATTTCTATATAAAGAAAGATATAAACTCTCTAATAACTGTTAGACAAAAATTGAGAGAAACACAGCCTTAATTTTTTAGCAGTTATTTGTTATTTATTTCGATTTCATGATTTGTTTCAGTTCATTTCGGAATTATCGCAGGATGGCTTGCAGATAAATATAAAAACCTGTTTTTATATTCATCTGTACATCTGAACCCACCTGATGACATGACTACCGTCCAGGAAGAATTCAATAAACAAACGGAACATGCTCCTGACAATCTTCGTCCAGCCCTTATAAAATGCCACCGTAGTAATTGGCGAGTAATCACTAATCAGTGAGGGCAGCGGCGCGAAGGGATTGATAATTCGGCAACGGAAGCCGGCGACACAATTACGGTGACGTCATAATCGAGACAGGAAGTTCGCTCGTTTCTGGCCGCGTGAGCAGAGGAAACGAAATACCTGTCCGCGGCCAAAAAGGATACGAGACACTGTAAGGATTCTGCGGCTTGCGAGAAAGCGCTTATATAAAAAATCATGTGTTACACTGTGCCTAATTAAAAATACGTTACGGTATCATTAGCTGTCACCAACAGAAATAAATTATATCGGATTATTAAAGAAACACCGTCTTTTGCGTCTAAAAAAAATAGCAGTCAATCAATATAAGGTGAATATACAAGGCGAGTGTATGGCCTGAAAACAGTTCATGTCATGGTTCATTAAATTTGGTCCAAAATGCAGATTGCTTTATAAATATTATATTTTTATCATTATTAGTTTTTCTCCAATGACATGACAATTACTTAATTTTTAACCACTATTTTTCTAGGTGAGCTGGAAGGGAATATGAAATTTTTATTTTAACAATACGCAAAATGTGTAAAGTGCATTTCGCAAGGAGTACAAGAAAGTATTTAAATCAAAGTTTCATATGCGGCAAATTTTCACGAAGCTGTAACCATTCTTTTACCCAAACACCAAAAACATTTCCGATTTCTTCTATGTTCATAAGTTAACAACATAATTATAAGCAACAAAATAAGCTTCCTTTTTCTCACAATCCTGTTATATATTTATATATATTTATTTTCCCAAACACGACTGATCGAATAGACTCATGAAGTGTGTGTGTATGGCGAATAATGGGGCGGCCTGCAGTCCTTGGACTGACCGGCGATGACCTGCAGACCGCAACGATTAAATTGAACTGAATATGCATGTTCAATCGAAGTTCGAAACTGCAGATCAGATCTGTCAGTTCATGGACTGCAGTCTGCCTGTACGTGAGTAGGCACCATTTGGAATATAGTTTTACATATACCGGGTGTTCCACGTAAAAGTCCTTAGTCTCGTATCTCGGCAACGGAAAGATATATTTTGATTTTGAAAAACAGTTGATAGAACTCATCTATGGCTTCGTCACGGAGTTCAACTTGATTTTTTTAGAGTAAATTGGAGATGGCGCTGAAGTCGAAAGAAATTTTTCGTTGGCAGGAACTTTGCAACAAGGTTTATCCGATACTTTGTTCAATTCTAAATAATTTTTGTCAAATGACTATTTTTCAAAAACTTAATAGTTTCAGAGATATCGGGCTCTTCATTTGGTGAGGCCCAAACTCAAGCATATTTATCGAGGTCTCGAATTACCTTATACAATGAAACAATAATTATCCAAGTCAATTTAATAGCTCTCGCTCAATAATTTTCGAGAAAATTGAGATTGTTCGTTTTGGGTGCTATCTATTTTTCACCCCCTATAGGACCCATTTCAAGTCATTGATTTTTATACTGAGTAGTCTATATGAGATGCTTATTACGTGTACCAAAGGAGAATTTGGGACGCTAAAGACTTTTCGAGAAAATTGAGATTGTATATATTGGGTGCTATCTGTTTTTCACCCCCTGGGACCCATTTCAAATCAATGATTTTTATACTGAGTAGTCTATATCAGATGCTTATTACGTGTACCAAAGGAGAATTTGGGACGCTCAATACTTTTAGAGAAAAAGGAGATTGTTTGTTTTGTGTGCTACCTGTTTTTCACCCCGTGGGACCCATTTCCGGACGTTCATTTTTATACTGAGTATGTATATTTACTGTATGACCTGTGCATTACGTGTACCAAAGGAGAAGTTGAGAGGCTCAATAGATTTCGAGAAAATTGTATGAAATTGTATGCATTGGGTGCTAGTTTTTCACCCCCTGGGACCCATTTCAAGTAATTCATTTTTATACTGAGAAGTCTATGTGAGATGGGGATTACCTGTACCAAAGGAGAAGTTGGATAATTATTGTTTCATTGTATAAGGTAATTCAAGACTTTAAAACATCCTTAAGTTTGGGCCTCACCAAATGAAAAGTCCGATATCTCTGAAACTATAAAGTTTTTGAAAAATAGTCATTTGACAAAAATAATTGAGAATTGAACAAAGTATCGGATAAATCTTGTTGCAAAGTTCCTGCCAACGAAAAATTTCTTTCGACTTCAGCGCCATCTCAAATTTACTCTGAAAAAAATCATGTTGAACTCCGTGACGAAGCCATAGATGATCTCTATCAACTGTTTTTCAAAATCAAAAATTCCCAAAATTCCTGTATTTTCGCTGCTTGTACATATTGCAACACATATTGATAGAGTACCACTTGCTATTATAGTTTTTTCATGCCGTCAGTCACTTTTCCAGCTTACTGCTGGATATCATAAAAAGTAACCACGTAAAGTAAGTAAAGTAGTGTAGATGATTAGATGCATTTCAAATAACGGGTATCCCCTTCAAAGATACAAATAAACGATTATATTTTTATTTTATTATCGAGTCCACGATTAGATAAGAACAAGTACGTATATGTTTTATCCCTTTAAACTGTACACCTTGATCAAACTTTCGCATTATTTTTAAATGAAAATGAATTTCATATTAGTTTTGAGGACATCTCGATACGATATTAAGATAGTTTCAGTTCTTTATCCTCAGATACACTTCATACTGTACTCCTGAGGTATATTTACCTAAATATAAATATACCTTTAGGTACCTAAATTTATAAACTGTTTGATACTGCTCTTGTATAGAAAGAATTATACGTCAATCAACACTTGTATCAGTGAGGATAAACAGCTTTGTTTATAATGAAGAAATAATCAATAATTATCGAGATCAAAACTTTACAATTTTTATAATTAGGAAACGCTTCTATTTTCTTCTTTCAGCACTCCGTTGTTAGTATAGCAAATGAAATGGTTAATGGAAACTCCTCCGCTCATGTTCGTGCGTTGAATTCAAGCTTATTAATAGAACCCGAATCGAAACAAAATATTTTTTTATCAAATGGTTATACCTACATATTAACAGGCTGAGCTAATGTAGTAATATAGCTAAAGTGAGACGGTAACATTATAAGAATCAAGTATCATAATTAGGAACCAAGGAAAATACAGTTCATCAACATGATGCATTAGTTATTGTAACTTATTTTTAGTAGAAGAACATTTATTAAAACAATTTAAATTTATCTTAGTTTTTGCGTTATACAAATTCTAGAGAATGAAACCACCAGGTCATCTGTACGCCGCGTATTACCTATAATTTACGACTTACAAATTTATGTAAGTGTAAAACATTTGTTTAAATTTTTAAATACAATTAACTACGTTGGAAAAATAAAAGTACAGAGAAGGAAAAGTATTTTGTAGTTATTTTTAATAGCAGCTTTTTGAATTATGAAAACCTTATTTGCATGTGTGTTAAATTTGTTGGCATGATATAGCACCACTCATCTTGCACTAATAACACTGGTTTCAGTATTATTAGTTAACAGAGTAGTATGATCCGCATATTATCGTACATAGGTACTATTGCTTATTGAACAAGGTACCTAAGTAATCAATATAGCGGAGGAAAAGGACCGACCCCAAAATAGATTCCTGCGGAACATAATTTTCAATTGCAAATATACTGGATTCTGTATTCCGAAAACAAACTGTTTCCTATTAGTTCAATACGAGAAGAGTTTAAGTTCTTCGCTTCAATTGTCACACTGTTCAAGTTTTTTAATTAAATATAATGGACATCAGCAGTCAAAAGCCTTGATAAGGTCACACATAACAACATTTGTGTACACCATCATCAAGATCCTCAACCGTGTCTTCTATTCGTTTGAAAAAATCTTTAAATGTAGATTTGTGTTTTCTAAAACCAAACTAAGAGTCAGAAAATATAGAATACTTCTCACAGTAACTAACAAGTTTATTTCTGATTAAGATATTGCACATATTGCAACAGGAAGATTCAATGCATCGTATTTTTTTACAGCCATATTCAGACTAATTATTAAAAACTCCCTAGGGATATAGTGTTGCGTAGCGTTATGACTGTATATAACAAATTTCTAGTTGAATAAAATTTGAAGAGTAAAAGAACCTTACCTTAGTATAAATTTGACTATTAAAAGTCACTCGCCGTTGATTCGATTTTTTCAAAGGCGGGCTTTCGTAAAAATCTTCGTCTTCCAAGCCATAATCGAAGGAGTTATCTAAGGACGCTAACTCCATCTGGAAAAGAAAAAATGTATTAATATATTTAAGTAGGTTTTTTTGTATTGGGGAACCGTCAGACCATAAATGTTGCTGACTTCCATTAGAAAAACACGTTTAAATCTATTTTACATATATTCAAATCAATTGTAATCAGAAGCATTATAAGAGGTGGTCCCCAGAAACGGGAAATTTTGAAAACGCCATAATTCAGAAAATAATTATAATTATTTTATGTAACATACAAAATTAACAACATGGTTATATGCCATTTTTATTTCTTAAAAATAATGCCTGGTAAACGATCTCCTCTACGCTGTATGCATACTTGAATTCGATGAATGAAATTTTGCATAACACGATGTAACATTTCTAATCTAATATTGGTAATTTCTTCAGATTTTTTCTTTTAATTTCTATATACTTCTTGGCTTGTCAGTAAAAACTTTGTGTTTCAAGTAGCCACATAAGAAGTAATCCGTCTGGAGATAATGTGATCAGGAAATAATCCTTTCAAGGCATTTGTTGATCCTCCTGTGGTATGAGAAGTAGCCCCATTCTGCTGGACCCATATATCTTCATTTCTTGAAAACATGTTTAACTGCTGGCGTCAAAAAATTATTGATCGAATCAGCATAACGAGGAGAATTGACTGTCACAGCATTTTCAGCAGTCTTCAAAAAAATAGGAACCGATAATTTCCATTGAAAAAACAGCACACCAAACCGTTACCCCCGGACTATGTAATGGCTGCTGGTGAAGTTCTTGTGGATTTTTGGTTGCCCAATATCTGCATTTTGTTTATCGGTGTGGCCTGAAAGTGAAAATGTGTCTCGCCAGAAAACAATAAGCTGTGAATATCAATTCCGCGTGCTAACATGATTTCTGAAAAATGTAAGCGTGCTGAATAATCTGTGGATTTTAGAGCTTAAACTCTCTGGATTTTATAAGTCCTTGTGTAAAATTCTTAACAAAGATGATATACATATGCCCAACGCCTGGGCCCGTTTTAGGACTGAACGTTTTGGACTGTGTTCTATAGATGCTCTGACGCGATCTATGTTTTCTGGAGTTCTGTCACTTTTATTGGGTCCTCCTTGTTTGGTTTTGTTGGTTGTACCTGTTTCTTCAAATTTATAAATCCAGGAGTTTATGGCATGAGCTGAAGAAACTCTTTCTTGACAAGGAATAGCAAAGTGAATCTGGAATCAATGCAGGTATTGGTAATAGAAGGCTCTATCTGAATATGTAAAAACATACAGAGCCTTCCATAAAAAATATTGATCAGTCTCTCTTTGGAAGACTATATATTGAAATAATTTTGAAATTTGCCCCTTTTACTAACTCCCCCTTGTGAGGGAGACCCTATCTGCCCAAACTGCGGGGAGGGCGATGAAACGCCTTCCCACTTCTTGACAGAATGCGCGGCTTTCGGCAGACTGAGACACGACGTCTGGGGGGCCGGGGAGCTGCAAGGAGAAGAGGTCAGTTTCCTTGAATGGACCAATATTCTGACCTATATTAGAAGGTCGGGTAGGTTGGATGAGGGAAGAGGTGATGGAGCTAGGTAGGGGACGACAGGGGTAGGTAAAGAGGGCCCGCTTGTGCCTACTTGCCAGGTCTCGGCCGCCTCATACCATTACTACTACCCCCTTGTTATTCAAGCTGCGATTCCCTGTATAACGTAATATTCTAAGACACTGAAAAGACATCAGCAAAACTGCTTCTGCGAAAACAGGATTTGCAGGCAAGAGGAAATACACATAAATTACATAATGTTTTTATATCGATACATGCAAACTGGTCTTAACATTAATATTAATTACTGTATCTGATTACTGCATAGGCTGTATCCTTCTTTATTTATTTTAAAGCCGTGATGCCTAGCAGCCTTTCAGAAAATATAACATTATTCTGATTCGGGAAAAATTACTTTTATTTGATTATCTATTAGCATTTTATGCATTTTATTATCTGTTTAAACTAGAAAATCGTTCTCTATGCAGTATGTATACTGGCAATAATTAACTTGCCTCGGAGTTTAATTTGTACATTTGTTAAAAACTGGAAAGATGTCAACAACCAACCATCCTTGATTAATTTTGTAATTAAAATTGGAGATGCAAGCATAAAATGACCATTAGTAACGACCCTTTACTGTAGGTCTGTTCATAAAATCTGGTGCTACATAAAATATCCATAAAGCTTTATTTTAATGGTCAGTCCTGCTACTAAATAGCAATTTGATAAAGTCATGAGAGGGTTCATTGAACCTGAAAAATGTAATAATCAAAAGACAAAAGATACGCGTTAATCCGAGGTTTTATCAATTTTGCTATGAAGACATATCTATATGATTTTTTTAACCTTACCTACATAAACGTAATTGGTCATCTTTACTTAGTAACAGAAATCTTAAAAAAATAATATTATATTACATTAGTGATTCTACTAAAAACCTCTAAGACCTTCCACTAAGATACTAAGATACTGCACTGTTCGAAGAGCATTTCGGTAAACAAGTTAGTATCATCTGGAGAATTAGATTAGGAAATTATTCAAAGCTAATAAATAACTTCAGCAGACTGATGATTGTTTATATATTTATTGAACTTAGAAAGTGATGTAAAACCAACATTTCAAATTCAACAACAAATAAATAATAATAATAATAATAATTAGTGTGTTCTGGTTCCTAACAGCCCAGGAGAGGGCCCCCACAATCGACCCCGTTGGATGAGGGGTCATGGGCAAGGTGATGGGGTCCAACCGGACAATAGGGTGTTTTCCGTATGTGACGAATCAAGTTATAAACCTATAGGTACGTACTTAGTAATACATCCACAAAGAAGTTGTAATGTGTTAAAAATGCAAATTTTGCATTTTTCAGAATAAAATTGAAGTGAGAAAATTTTAAAAAACGATCTATTTTAAACGGGAACCAAAACACAAGTGACGTCATTAAGCATATAAATGGCCGCCGTCTGGTGTTTGTTTATTACATATTTTGAACTGGAACTTTTTATATATATTTAAAACATACAATATAACTAGTACTTCATCAAAAACTTAAAAAAACTTGTTACTATACACGTTGATCTTTATTATAATGGAAATATAATGACTGATGTTGATAGCTTCCTGTCAAACTGTTTGTTTATATGCCTGATGACGTCACAAATATGTCTGGCGTAGTAGACGCGTTTGCGCGCCAAATGCCGAATTTAAATTTCAACTCACTTTTTTTCGGCTATGCAAGTGTTTGTAATTTTTTTATCTAGACATATGTATAATAGGGAAGGGACTCAATTTTTTGGTATTAAAAAAATATGTGAGAACACCCTATTTGCTTGTTGACGACAATAGCCACGTACACGGACGCTTTGAGTGGACAGATGAGCTAAGGGACCACCTTCTGCAGTGTTATGAAAATAGTGAATCTGCCCGGAGAGGATGTAGATAGGATGTAGATGAGAGGATGCCTTGTGGTGTAATGCATCTAGAGCATCGTGCCTTCACAAAATAACATCTTCGTGATTAAGTATCCCACCTCCGTCGCAGAGCATATGTGAGAGCCCCTCCTTAGCTGGGGAGTAACAAGGCCGAAAGGCCTCTGAATGAACCAGTAATGGAGGAGGTGATCATTGCTCCACCGGCCCCAGAGGACCTCCAGTAGCTGACGGGGCATGATACAATAAAACATTATTCTATCATGCTATACACCACAAAACTATTCTATTATGAGTTTTATTCTATCATGCTGACGGGGGCTACACCGTCAGAAATTCCCAAAGCCATCAAACCTGGCTAGAGCGGATGCAGCGCAGGGCTTCGTGGACGACTACCAGAAGAGGCCGACATTTGGCACATCAATTGTGCCGTGTATGATACCCTTGCCGATGAGGGGGCGGCATATTATTATTCAGTAGTCCGTATTTACGCCTCAGCAACGACTTAGGTTGGTAAGCCCTACTGCATGTCTAGAAACCTACTCTGTTTCGATTAAGCGTGATTGCTTATAAGAATTAAGTATAAACAATTAGTAATGATGTAACTATTATAGAGGTATAATGATATAAAAGCAATGATCCATATGCAACTTTAAATTTAAGAGAAAGTTTCAGCAATCTTTCAAAATTTAACATCAAAATGATAAATAATCTAAATATAGTTTATCAGTTATCATAAATTACAACTATTGGAAATCCCAATGATATTTTTCATTGGGGAGTGAATAGTTGCGAAAAGTGTTATTAGACGTGGGGCAGACGTCTATATTAACTATTGCACTAAATGGGCCTTGTTTTGAAAACGCAACCATAGAATACACTTTACAAATTTAAGTTTAATTTGTAATGTAGTTAATAATAGACAATATTTTCTATAGTATAGAATTAGTAAAATTATAAGGACGAAGGGACAGTTCGTCAGTTTCGTACAGTTTTCTCTATACTGGTTAACTATGCAACACCTACATCTTTTTGAAACTGTATAGAGCACAGCCTTCTTTAGTACTAGCCATGAACTGAGAAAATTGCAACACTGCATCCCGTCCTAATATCAGACCGAGCGATACTGTTTTAGTAAATGGTGCGTCTTGCGTGTGGTATTAAATCATCCTATATATTTGTGTTAAATAGTGTTTAATTATAAGAGATAATTATTTTAGACCATTGTATATTAAAGTATAATCAATGTAGATAGTGCCGTGTATTACCAATTTGATATGTAATATAATTTTCCCGAGATTTTACATGTTCTATTTATCAGTTGGGGTGAAGTGAAATTAACCTTGAATAGTGAAAATGCCGGCACGGTGCTGTGTACCAGGGTGTAAATCTAATTACGATTCCTCTGTAAAAAGTGAAGGGGTAAAAAGTGTTTTTGGATTCCCTAAGGACGACACATTTAAACAAAAATGGCTCAAACGTATCCCTAGGAAAGAATGGTCACCTACAAAATATTCCGTTGTTTGTGAGTTACATTTTCATCCTAATGATGTCGTTAAACTAGACAGACATCTTTTACCAGACGGTACATTAACAATGATTGCTTGCAAAGCAAAATTAAAAGCGGATGCTATCCCATCTATTTTCCCAAATTTGCCTAAATATAGGTATGTCAAAGGAAAAGTCGATTGTTCGAAAAGATCCTGAATGTAGGCGACAACAGCAAGTTCAGCAATTTTTCGAAAAAAGTTAATCTTGGTGAAAGTTGGAATATAAAAGTCTTGACATCTAAAATAATTTTTTATACAATAAATTTCGATGGTGAAATAGTTAAAATTGAAAATCAGATATCAATAAATAACGACCTAACAGTTAAAATATTTGTAAATCGCAGTGAATTGTATTTTAATGAATTAAAGTGGATTTTAGATTTTGATATGAATATTAAGAGATGGTCTCAACTCCAAAATTTATTAGATAGATTTAAATATACCTATTATTCAAGTAACTTAGAAACAAGCAATACTCAAAATGCATTGCAACAGGCGTTGCTGTATTTAAAACAAGCTTTAGATTTTTGCGATAACGAGACTTTTTTATATTCTAAACAATTAAACATTATCGTAGATCAAATTAACCAAATAACAAAGTTAAAAAGCAAATACTCTGCCTCCACTATAATAATGGCATTTATGATTTATATTTAGTCTCCTACTACATACAATATGTTACAGACTTTTTTTATTTTACCTTCTAAGCGTTATCTGCAGTATCTTTCATCTGGAATGGACATTTCTCCAAATAAAGAAAATAAGAATGAGCATTATTTAGTTAATATGTCGTCTTCACTTACACAGACTGACAAGATAGTAGTAATTCTAATTGATGAAATATATATTAATTGCAGATTAGATTATCGTGCAAAAAACATAATCGGTACAGCTTGTAAGAAAGAGAATGTAGAATTCGCGAAGACAATATTATCTTTTATGATTTGTTCAGCATTTGGAAAGCTTTGTGAAATTGTAAAATTACTACGCGTATTACTACGCGATATAGGTATTTGTTATATTATGTGCCTATCATCTTCCCTTTATTCCTATCCTAATATGAATCATTTCCTATATCCTATCCTTCATCTGTTTTTCTTTCCCTTTTTTTTCCACTCCCGGCAAAAATACGCATGCTAGATGAATAATCTGAGAAATATATTATTATTTATTATTGTAGTACTACCTGCTACACATACTGTGAGCAATAATATTATTTTTTGAATTATTTTAAAAGCTTGTGTAACTCTGCACCTTCACGTTGGTTTTGCTGAACAATCAAATATCACATGTTTTCATGTAAAATAAGGTATATATTGTTTTGCATAAAATATTGTAATATTTAATTGACCAAGCAGAGAACGTATACATATTATTTAATATTTACTTAAGTAGCTTATTACAAACAAAATTGGGAATGCACGTCAAATATGATCGGCCACGGCCTTCTCTGCTAGAGAGGCTGTGGGTCGGCAATCGGACTAGAAGATCGGCGTGGAGCGGTGTTGCCAATTTCAGTTCATGGCTAGTACTAGAGAAGGCTGTGTATAGAGAGTAGATAGTAGATATTGCTGATGATGAATCAAAAATAATAATAATATGTTAGGGAAGTATTTTAAAACGTGCCAGAAGTTCGGTTTAATTCAAATTTAAATTATTTAGCTCAGATAAGTTTCAAAATAGTTGTTCTGAAGTTCACATATTTTAGAAGTGTCCTCAAATTATAAACTAATTACTCTACCTATTATAATTATAATTTAAATGATTTGTCTGTAATTTTATAAATTACTAGTAATTTCAAATCCTATTCATCAATATTCAACTGTGAAGACAAAGTGGGTTACCCTATAAATTTAAACACCCCGTACTGCTCAGCTATGTAACCCAATACGGTACGGGCGCACCGAATGGATAGAAGACAACAGGTGGCCGACAGACGTCACCATCGACGTATTTAATCATTTTTCATGGCAGCCCTTGTCTTTTACAACAGTGCACCCCTCTCGATCTCGCACACCACGGTCAAGTTTATTTAGTTTAGAGACCGGCGAAGCACCGGGATTTCAGTTTTATATTCATCCCCATATGGTTGATGGAAGACATTTTGTAAAAAACAAAATGTTAGTCCCTATAGAGGTAGCGGACTGTAGTCGTCGGCGGATGTTAAATTATTCAGTCAACGTTAAGTACAAAAATCGAGAGGTGTAATATTTAAATCAAAAGGCAATGAGAATACCCACATTTTAGTTATAATTATTGTTTAATACTTATTGACATTTTTTGATTTTGTATAAAAAACTTGTTTCGTTTAGCATTATCGTAAATTCTTTTAGCGTGTATTGTAGGTACTATTCGAGATAGATCAAGCCCCTCGTCGAACACTATATAATATCTCTACCCCCTCGTTCTAATTACAGGGATTAGCCAGCCAGACAGATCTGAGATTTGTGTGCGAGAGGGGGCGGCGTATTATTATTTAGTGGGACTCACATACGACTCAGGAACGACTTACGTTGGTAAGTCCAAACCGCCATTCAGTGCTGGAATAATTATTATCAAACATTTGTTTGTACAATCAAACGTACACACGTTACGTGTACAATCAAAGTACTATCAAACAAATTGCAAGAAACAACGGATATAAAGAAAAACTAATAGATAGCATGCTAAAAAACAAAAGGAGGAAATTAATTCGTCGGGAGTTTTACAATATTCGGGAAAAAGAAGGCACCTATAGTTATATTAATCACGTCCCAGGTTATAGCGAAAAAATAGCTCGCACAATAGAACGAAACGGGTGTAAAACGATTAGTGTCAACAAGCGTACTATTGGGAGGATTTTGATAAACAATAAAGAAAGGGTTAATAAATTAAAACAATCGGGGGTATACCAAATTAACTGCGCGGATTGTAATGCCGGGTATGTAGGTCAAACCGGTAGAAGTATTGAAACTACAGTAAAAGAACATAAAAAATCCATATTAAATAACGCAAAAAATTCAGGATTTTCGACGCATTGTGTAGAAAACAATCATTTTATAGATCAGAAAAATGTAAAGGTACTGCATCGTGAAAAGAAAGGAAAGCGCTTAGATCTGTTAGAGCAATTATAGAAATTAAAAAAATTTTAATTATAAATCCGTGTACTACCAATGATCAGATAGATTTTACACTCTCGCCCTTCTTAGAAAAGGTAATAAAAACTCGGGCTTTACCAGATGGTGGGATCAATCGGAGATAGGTGCTCGTGAACAAATAAATAACGAAAACGCGCTTGGAAATGTTTAGTAATAGACATTTACTCTATTGAAAAAGGCCTAACAAGCCGAAATACTAGTATATAGAGTATTTTCTATATATTTCTTGGAACATCTAAATGAGATTAATGTTTTTTTCGAAACAATTATTTTCACGATGTGTCATAAAGAACCATCCGCTTCGAGTATCCACTTTATTTAAACATTTGTTTGACTATGATTTAACAAAAAAATATAAAACATTTATTTAAAATAAGGAAATTTATTACATATAAATAAGAAAGTAACAAAATATAGCCATTATTTTATTATTTGAGAAATGAAAAATTTAGTTATATAAACTAAATTAATTTCAGCGTTACGTCTTCAGTTACGTCTTCTATCTGTCAAGTCATCCTTAGATATGTTGTATAACGTAAAATGTATTTAAGATTTTGGCAAAGTATTTGTTTGAAATTACTGAATTTACCATGTGTAGTTGAGTATCGTTATGAATGACTAGATTTATGGACCACTAGAGATAACTTATCTAAACCATATATAGATAAATCCATACATGATTAACCGATTATTTGAAAACAGTATTGAAAAGCTAGCAACGTTTTGCCTTTAGCTCGCTTCTGCGCGAAATAATAATAATAATAATAATAATAATAATAATAATAATAATAATAATAATAATAATAATAATAATATCTCCACCCCTCATTCTAATCACAATGATTAGCCCGAAAGTCTGAGACTTGTGTGGGAGAGGGGGCGGCATATTATTATTTCGCGGCCCGCATTTGCGCCTCTGGAACGACTTACGTTGGTAGACCCTAACCACCATTCAGTGCTGGAATGAGGGAAAGCTGGAAAACCTGATTAGTTAGGGGGACAAGTCAAACATCAACTGATTTTAATCTCTCACATTAACACTAAGTTAACATTCTATTCTTCCCATCCTAGGCCATCGCTAGGATGGTTGCCAAGCCAAGCCATCCCTGCGAATAAGCCTTGATCTACGAGTAAACAATTTAGTGAAAAATTGTTTGGTGGAATGGGAATTCGAACCCACGACCTCTGGGTTGAGCGATCGAGACGCTAAGCCCTGAGCCACCGGCTCGCCAATCAATAAATTACTTCTTATATAAATTATAAAACAATATAAACCCAGAAATACTGCAATAAATATTTTATGTAAATATTTAGCCTTTCCTTTATTAGTTTTAAGCACAATCCATCACCGTCCATCTTACGACAGACTCAAGATCAAACACCTGTTTTTGATGCACAGTGGAAAAATATGAAGATAATATTAAGCAGCACACCACCGTAAAAAGTAAATATTTACAGACAGATGCAAAATTGTTTTCAGCTAGATGTATAAGCCAAACAGAAGTTTTGTCCTATCGTCAAAATGCCTAAAATGTTGTTTGTAGCAACTGAAGATGCTAATCAGAACAGGGCATACCAGTTAAAAAATATATTGACAAAAAACTAAAAACGAAATAATATTTTTCATTATTAAATCAGATTGTTTTTCTTGGCTATATCGGTCACTTAAGTGACCGATATACCCAAGAAGAACAATCTGTGTTAAATCTCTAACGGTCAAGAAAAGAAAAGTTAAATTACTAAATCCGAGATAAAATATATCATATTTACATTTATCAAGAAATTAAATATAAAGTTCTAATTTTATTCAGAAAAATTCCAATAACCCTTTAAATAATCCTATATTGATTGTAGGTAATTTTTAATTAAACTAAGAGTCATTTAAACGTTAATTAAATTAAATAAATGCCTTACATTGTTTAAAAGTGCTGTGTAAAAGTGACAATTAGAAATTAACCAATGATAGATAGATAGAGATAGATAGATAAGCATTTTATTCCTGTAGATAAATCTTTACATCTATATAGGATCCGTCAAAAAAAAATATCAGTATAGCACAAACATACATAAAATTATTTACAAACAATTAAATACATTTAGAATAAAATTCGTCCATATTACAGAAACATCCCTCGACCAGAAATAATCCATAAATAATAAGTCCAAAAATAATCAGTAGCAAATTACAAAATTTTATAGGGATATGTGCACACTTAATCGCTACCCTTAAAGATAATAATACTGAGTGACTCGATGTATAACCAAAATTCCAATTCATTGATCATCCCATCGCACATTCTTCAGTATCTATCTGATCAGACCGATAAGAAACAAGCAGATGTGCTGTTTAATCATTGGGCTAAAACAAACCTTTTACAACGTTTTACATAGCGTATCTATCTAACGTTTTTATTGTAAATATAACAAAAATTATACTAACATTACAAATATTTCGTTGCATTTTATGCATGTGATAACGTGGAACGGAAAATAGGAAGACACTGTTGCGGATATTGCGAAATACAAAACTGAAGATCTACATAATCTGTACATTCTCGCATGTGTTGCAACTGTTTGCTTATCTATTTGAGAAAATGAAAAATATGAGACCTTTTACACATTCTAAAGTAAAGCATATAGTACATATTCCATAGCAGGGTAACGTCAGCACTCATGTATTTCTCTAACATTTATATAATCTCTCATATACAAGGTTATCATAAAGTAAGGGATATATTTCAGCTTATTATGTATTTTTAACAAATTAAGTTAATAAGAGGATGTGAAAGAAATTCGTTGCTTAAACAATGGGATTTTTTATGTCCAACAGTGGTTAACGCCAATATTGGATATGTCATCCATTTTGCTGCTGTACAACCACCAACCGTTCCTCCAAATTTACGCAGCATTATTCAGCATTTCTGGTTGAATTGCAACGATTTGCTCCTTAATAGAGTTTTTTATTTCATTTTTTTTAAATAACCCCACAGCCAGTAATCTGCTGGATTAAGATCAGGCGCTCTTGGAGGCCACGAATTTACAAAATGTTACAACACGATTTTGAAAAGCATCAACTAAAAATTCTTTAACTGGTCGGTAAATATGGGGGGTACTCCATCCTACATAAAAATCATGTTTTCAATTCCTTCGTGCTCGTTTTGTATCCGTGGAATGGCATAATCTCGTAACATATGCATGTATCGTTCACCAGTAACAGTTACAGATACGGCCTCTCCATTCTGTATCTCTTCAAAAAAGTATGATCCAATGATAAAATTAGATGTGAAACCGCACCAAATGTTGACTTTCTTGTCATGAAGGCCTTCCTGAACGATTTCATGTGGATTTTCTGTTGACCACATTCGACAGTTTCGAGTATTGACCATTTAGAGAGAAAAGGGCCTCATCTGTCCATAAAATACGGGATAACCATTCGGGTTCAATTTCCATCTGAGCCAATATTTGTAAAGAAAAATTATACCTGATAGGAAAATCTGCATCATTTAATTCAAACAGCAGTTTAACTTTATACATTTATAATAAAAAAATGAATATATATATATTTATTAAATAAAAATAAAAATAATAATAATAATAATAATAAGGAAAAAGGAAATAAGACTCGTCTTAATAAAAACGAAATGTTAAATATTTTTCAATCTTCCCTAAACCAAGTCAAATTGACAACGTTCTAGATGAAGGAATACTCAAATTTGGAAGGAATATGGGAACGTAAGTCACAGTTTTATTGAAAGTTCTTATCTCAAATCTGTCACTCAACTAGTTAGCGTTTTCGTTCGACCGTGAGTTCTCTTCTTCTGCCTGCTAAAAAAATTAACTTAACAGTATTAATAAAGCAGACTCAAAGCGATGGCATTTATAGGATGATGATTTATTTACCCACAATTTATTTATCAGTATTGACATCTATTTCAAACCATAAATAAGCCGTAACCAAGTTATCGACAGAACTTATCTTTTATTATTCATTTTTTTACGGCTCTTGACAACTTTGTAATGTTGAAAATTGTTGGAATGTGGTGTTGTATAGTGTGTAACGCAAACTATAAAATTAAATTTGTTTAAAGACTCAGCTTATTTATAAACTGTTAACATGTTTTATTTTCTTTTTATCCCCACACTGAAAGGGTTTGTACAAATGCGGACGTAGGAATTACTTTAGGGTGATTCTGATGTCTCTGTAAAATGGGATTTAAAGATACAAATTACGGTACCCTTAATATAAAAGAAAATTAAGGATGGAAGTATCCTCTACAAATAGAATTTTTTTTTAAAAATTGTAAATTATCATTCCGTAATCAAAGAAATACCAACAAATAATGGGAAACTCTGCACACAAGAATTGTACAGTTATAATTCATATTTCGACAAGAAAATAAAATATTTAAAATAAGTTGAAACATAAGGGACATTGGTCCTCAACGAGTCGAACGAACAACTGAGTTTTTTTAAAAAATTACGGAGGTACTTAGATCATAAATAATCACTTACAATATCCCAACTGCAAAATGATTGGCATAGTTTTTTTCTAAATGGCGAATAATTTGAAAATTATCCGGAGTCGAAGACGAGGAATAGTTTTCTAAAAATATTCGCCGTACCGAAAAAATTTCCGGCAATTACTTGGCGGCACTTGGGATATTCGATAACAAAATTTGACACCCAGGAAAAATTAATATAGAATTTCAATGTTATTATTTTTTGTCATGAAAATATGAAACTAACACTACGACAGAGGCTTATGCACAAATCACATACAAATAGATACCTGTCTATAATGTATTATTTGTAAATAAGTTAGTGGTGACATAAGTGGATGATCTTGAAACTAACCCCAATTCGCGGGACATTTAAATCACTGAATTATGTGAATTTTAGTCACAAGCTTATTTCCACAGCATTAAAAAACTTCATGAAAACCACTTAATAGCCATACAACAGTGATTTTGATAAGTTTTTCATTAATGCAGAAATAAACACAATTACTTTTATGGTTATGTGCTATATTTTTTATTTTTGCATATTTTGTTTAACCCTAACATGTGAAATATGAAAAGCGGCTATATTTTTATACATAGGTAAATAAGTGGATTTTCATAAATTACATCACTTATGAGAAAAATACATAATTTATTGTCACATACATTACAAAAAATATTAAAAGTGTAATAGATACAGCGAATAATAATAGGTGACCAAGATCTCTTCGCTGCGAGCAGTTTTGGATTAGAAAACACATTTAATTTTATCCTCAAAGCAAAGCCAAGTCACGATTGAAATTTGTCATAAAAATTTATATTAAAAATTTGATCATGTTCTATTTTGCGATTATGTTGGATTTAGAGAAATACAACGGGGATGATTCACTACTTTTACCCAAATTTTAAAAGTCTCTTCATCGCCGACAGGAAACCGATGTCTTGGAGAAACACGATCATCACACCCGGGTACAGCACAAGTTTTAGGAATAAAATTAGTGTTGCACACCATTTTCTAGAATCCACTGTACACTCTAAACACGTAATTCGTAATAACTAATAACAACCCAAACACAAAACTACAATAAGACGCAGCCGCCACAGGTTATGGCGGTTATCAGTTATGTTTTTGAGTTTTTGTTTTATGTTATATGACTTCTTGATTTTGATTGACTTTGGGCTTCTGCCTTCTGCCTAGTGTCTCTACTTTATCGGTAATTCTCGGTACCAGCACCAGCGACATCCAACGTCTGACCTTGGCAACATTCTATTTCGGAATGTACCATTCTCTTATTTTTCTATTGTAAGTGTTTTGTAGGCTTATGTCAAAATTTATTTATGGAGTTTGATGCATACAGGTCTAACCTTCAAAAGAACTTGTGATATTTTCACGTTTAAATTGTGATTACAATTTACAATGTTTCGTTACGGAATAGAATCCTTCAGAAATTCGAGATAAAATTCATCACATGATTCTGGTGGTAAATTTCTATATTATAGTGTCAATTTTAAACTCATCTCTGAAACGTCAAAAAATATATTCACTATAGGTAATATTTAGTATCTTGGATATACAATAGTTGTATGAACGCTGTAAATCTCGCTCTAACTGTTTTGGTATACAGTAAACATATAAAGCAATATATAAATTCCCCTAAATACTTGTTTTACGTAAACTGAGTGTACAGGGTGAGTCAACCATAGAGTAAAGTTCATTATCTCATTTGTTTAGAGAATTACGAAAAAACGTTAAATACAAAAGTTTTATAGAATATTAAGGTGCACAGTTTAAAATTATTTTTGAGTATACAGGGTGGTTCAAAAAAGCGTGGCGAATATAACATAAGTTTTTTTAAATGGAACACCCTATTTTTTAATTTATTTTTAGATTTTACTTGAAATTCTAAAACTTTTTTGTTAATAATGTCATATACCTAAACCCAATAGTTTTTCTAATATTTTAATTTTTTTAGAAAAATGTTAGTTTTTACTCTTATAAGAAACTGACAGTACCGCCATTGTTTCTGAAGGTGGAATACTCAAATTTGGTACAAACGTTCTATAAGGATGACAAAAAAGGTATATGTAAATAAATTTGAGTTAAATGCTACAGGGCCTTCAAAATAAATTTATACTTTTCGACTATTTTAACTTAAAAAAATTCAATTTTTTTAAATGGCACACCCTGTATATTATTATTTTTTCTGATAGATTTTACAAAACCCGTCAACTTTTATTGAGTATGTCATATACCTAGTTTTCATAATTTGGGAGTTATTTTGATTTTATTCATTTTTACACTTGTTTTTATTACACTAACGGATTCATTGGGTGGCCCCCTCGATCATGTGACTTAACACCTTTAGATTTCTTTTTGTTAGACCACTTTAAAGATCGTGTTTATGTGAATTCCCCTACAACACCAGAAGATATCGAAAATAGGATACGAGATACCTGGAGGACAATAAACATCCTTTATGCTATGGAACATGCAACAAAATATAGTAACAAGACTAAACATGTGTATCTAAGTAGACGGGCATATTTTTGATCATTGATTACTCCATAATAATTAAAAATAAGGTAGTTAGTAGGGAAATTATTATTATTTATATTAGTTTATGTTTCCACAATAGCGTAGGTAAGTGTAAAAAAGAATAAAATCAAAATAACTCGCAAATTATGAAAACTAGGTATATGACATAGTCAATAAAAGTTGAAGGCTTTTGTAAAATCTATCAGAAAAAATAATAATATACAGGGTGTGCCATTTAAAAAAATTGAAATTTTTGAAGTTAAAATAGTCGAAATGTGTAAATTTATTTTGAAGGCCCTGTAGCATTTAACTAAAATTTATTTACATATACCTTTTTTGTCATCCTTATAGAACGTTTGTACCAAATTTGAGTATTCCACCTTTAGAAACAATGGCGGTACTGTCAGTTTCTTATAAGAGTAAAAACTAATATTTTTCTAAAAAAATTAAAATATTAGAAAAACTACTGGGTTTAGGTATATGACATTATTAACAAAAAAATTATAGAATTTCAAGTAAAATCTAAAAATAAATTAAAAAATAGGGTGTTCCATTTAAAAAAACTTATGTTATATTCGCCACGCTTTTTTGAATCACCCTGTATACTCAAAAATAATTTTAAACTGTGCACCTTAATATTCTATAAAACTTTTGTATTTAACGTTTTTTCGTAATTCTCTAAACAAATGAGATAATGAACTTTACTCTATGGTTGACTCACCCTGTACTACATAAAAATTGGTTTTTAAATAGGGTACCTTTTAAATTAATTATAATTATTACACTACCACATGTCACGATTTACACACAGATTGTTTCCGATTACTTTCTTTACATGCGATAACAAGCTTGTCGATATGTATGCGGGTAGTGCAACCCTCATAGTTGTACGAGCCACCCCTCTAATAACAGTAATAACTACTCTCAAGGGGTAGTAAGGTGTCGGTCAATTTTCCCTAGTGATCAAGTGCCACAAATCTACCCTTGTTGCACTTGATGGCCTAAGAGGCGCCATCCTAAGTACACTGAACACGACTGTTTATACCTTTTAAGTCGTCGATAGTATCTCAAAAATGAAGGAAAACAATAATAGCAAGTTGCATTTAGCAATAGAAATAGTATAAAAATACTATACTTAAGAAATTATGACAATGTTAAAAATGAAGAGTTTGTAGCCTTGTATCTTTTCTCAATTACACATTGTGTTTAAAGTTCACAATTAGCAATTTTGATTAAGATTGCTGATGTTGTAAATAATAAAATAATTCTGATTTTTATAGATAAGTGCAGCCATATAGTGCAGGGTCATCACGCGAAAACGTTAGTAGATCCAACTGTAACTTTGTTACCTTTGAAGATATCGGAAAAGTAAACAAATAAAATAATGGCGTCCTCGTAAGTAACACTTCCGGTTATACCGGAATTTGCCGTTAACTTTCTTATTTTAAATGGAACACCCCATATATTATTGCATTTTTGGATTCTACGCGTTATTTTAGGAGGAGTTGCATAAAACTTCCCTATGAGAATTCTCAGCCGTTTTAGAAAAAATATATATTTTTTTAATATTTGTAAAATTATCTATGTAGGTAACTTAAAATTCATTATTTCTCTAAAAACGTACCTAATATTTAAGAAATATATTGAAATGGGAAGGTCTTGAATATCTAAGCTTTCTAGCTGTATAGCTTAACAGTTGTTTAAATGTATACAGGGTGCTGAAAATTTAGTATCAAGTTCATTATCTTCAAGCCAAGAAAAGTAGATTTTTTTTAAATAGGACACCCTGTATATAGCATATTATGATGTAGAATTTTAGTGTCTGCTAATCTGTATTACACTTCCCTATCAGTCATCAATTTGGAACCAATTTAGAATATTTTTTAAAGAAAGAAATTTTGATTTGGACGCACAGCAGTGTATTCAGGATGTTGCAAGGATATTAATGGATTATGGGGAGTTTTAATTAAATTTTAGCATTATTCCATTCTTGAAATTGTCTAAACCAAATACCATTGGAGCTCAGATTTTGCGCTTGATATTTTTTATGGTTTTTTTCTTGTACTTACTTTCGTAGGTAATTTAACTCCAGTTTGTTCGACATTAAGTACTAGTAAAAAAACATATAAAATATCTAATAGTATTACTTACGACAATAAGTCTATTTTCAAACTAACAAAAATTTCTCATTCTCTTCTCCAATGTATCTTATTGCGGCTTATTTCTTTCTAAAGAAAATAGCAATAAAAATTTATATTGTCTTTAATACCCTTGTTAATGTACGAGTTTTCTATTAAAAAGTTCTACCTACAGTAAAGACCAGAATTAAGCAAAGTGGAATGACCTCGCAGATCTGGTAAAATGCGGTGATGCATGGGCGTGCGTATTCTGTTTTACCATTGGGCACATTTCAGTTAATATATACTAGAAGTATTCTATAGAATACTTCTAGTATATGCACTTCCACTTTTTTAACTAACACATACATACATGTATAAGTATAAACACTGACACAAAGAATAAATACACTGATAATTTTACCACAAATTTTTACCGTTAAGAAACGCGCGCGAAATAACCCAACATCACGCCACTGTTTCCCTACTACCTCGAACGCAGTCGCTTGTTGGTTCCTGATTCGACCAATCAACGTCGTTGAAGCTCAGAGAAAAGAAAGCGTAAATGCAAGAATATGTATGTATGTTAAATAAGGATGAACAGCTTGCCGTCAACTTTACGATTTTCGCAGTTGCCACATATTCGGAAATGCCTTGATATTATTAAGTAAAAGACAAATTAAACATTGTGTTTGCTTTAATAAAGTACAATAGGGATAAGGGACGTTAAAGACAAGTAAAAAAAATGGGTAAAAAGGAAATTAATACTTGTCCAGTTTTAAATAAGAATACTTAGAAATAAATGTGACAACACAGATCTACTCTTTTTCCGGTCAATCCACTTTGCTTAATTCTGGTCTTGACTTTACGTATTCGGTAAATACTAAATACACTAACTTGGCTTAGTACGAAGTTTACTCCCTATTTTATAAAAAATTCAATTACCACCTTCATCCAACCACAAGTGAATCTAGTAATCTATAGTGTAAAAATATAATAAATTTTATTTCTGCAGGAATACGAATACTCGAATGGAGGGAGGAAAAGGAAAAGTAGGAAAAGGAAATATAAAAGTTGCCTTGTTACCGTTTGTTTCTACCAATATTTCAACTACCTCATTAAATAGTCGCAATATAAATAGACATTACAGAGGATGATATAGATGACTAAATAAAATTAATAGATACAATAAACGTTAACAATTAGGTATTATTAAAAAGCCATGGTAATCTAAAAATAATACAATAGAAGATCTGTTCAGTTAGAGTGAGTGCACTGCTGATTTTATTCCAGGAGTGGTCTGCTAAAAATATGAAGAATGCAAAATTAAGTGGTCTGAAACACCAGGTGTCGGTAATTGAAAACGAGAAAAAAGTTAACCGAGGTCACTGTCAGCCAATAAAGCGTGCGTGCGTATCAAATTCAAGTCCGTGAAATTATTGCAATATTTATAACAATATTTAAATGAAGTCTGGCCGTAAGACATTGTTTACATCTTGATGTTTTTATTATACAGTTTCAAAGAAAGTATATGCATGCAGTGGACCTATTTTTCTAAGAACTTATTTAACAGAGCATATTTTCCCAATTTAGGTAAGTAGGTAAATGATGTCGGTTAGAAAGATGTATACCTAATGGTTTTATTTCAAGTGAACCTATACAAAAATTATCACATATTCAGATAGCACGTCCTTTCATGAATACACTGATATAAAGTTTAATGGATATAGAAGAGGATATTGATTCGTTGCTAGACTACAGAAGCTACTGAATTTTCCCAATTTAAGTAAAATGAAGTCTGCTAGAAAGATTTATAATGGTTATTTTCAAATGAACCTATACAAAAATGATCACAGATTCAGACAGAACGTCCTTTATGAATACACTGGTATAAAGTTTAATAGATGTAGAAGAGAATATTGGTTCGTTGCTAGACTACAGAAGCTACTGAATTTCTCAAGCATATACAGGGTGTCCACCTAGTGCGCGTAAGTCCAATATCTGGGTTAATAAAAGAGATAACTTAATTTTTTTTTCTACAGGGTTGTCTAATATCCCGAGCTGCACAAAATGAAAATATATTTACATATTCAGGGTGTTCAGTTTTTCCTGGACAAGTACCAACTTCATTTTTTAAATGGAAACCTATATTTTTTATGGCATTATCGAATTCTACGTAAAAAATTAGTGGGACTTTGTGCATAACACTGCTATTGAAATATTGATAGTTTTCGAGATATTTGACTTTTAATTTTTTTTTCTTATGTTTCGTCACTTCTAATAATTGACATAATTATGGTTGTATGACAGCTAGAAATTATTTTTTTTCAGAAACTGTAGAGTGAAGATGGCTCTTTCGAAAAACGTATCAAAAGTTGACCTGCGATATACAGGGGGCAACAGAAATCGTGCCAAACTTGATGGTTTAAAATTTAAAAAATCTCGACTTTTTCAAATGGAACACCCTGTGTTTTATGATTTCATTAGATGCCTTTCTGTAGACTCTACAATTTTATAATAGCTTTCCCTATACCTAAGTTGCGTAGTTTTTGCAAAAAACCCACTTTTATGAAAAATACCCGATTTGCGCACTCCTTTGACGGAAAAAATATTGTAAGGCTATTTATTTTTATAAAATGTATTAGTTTACACTTCTTAAAATAAAAATAACTGAAAAATTTGGATAATTTCAGTTTAATAAACAAGTCTTTATGGAAAGTTACCATTTATTTGTAAATAAAAGTAAAAAATCATAAAAGCTCTACATGTAATTAAGAATTAGCAAAACTGGCGTATGCTTTAGAAGAAGTTCATGGGAATTATTTGCTAGCAGCACGTATTTATAGAGATTCCCACGTGCTGACTGTTTTGAAAATGTGAAAGAAAGATTTGAAAGAACAGCAAATGGGAATTATGAGAAAACTACCAGGAGACATGGGAGTAACAACGATAATATTTAGTTTAATGTTGTGGTTTCTGCTGTTGAAAATCCAAAAATATTAGTATCAGAAAATCAGTAGAAATCTTGGAGTTTTCAAAAGCTCGACAAATAAGATATTGAAGAAGAAGTTTCATACGTATCATATTGAAAACCAAACGGTGTTACCGTAGTTAGAAAAATTATTAGTGAAATGGATGAATATACATAGAGTATTGAAAAAAGAATACGCAATACTCATACAAGCAAGCTAACCTAAAGTAAATGCTCAAAATGTCCACCGTTGTTTTCAACACAAAGCATTAATCTACGACGAAAATGAATGTGAACATTTCTTAACATTTCGGGCGTTATGGTTAGAAACTCATTTTGGATCTTTTCTTTCAAGTCTTGCATATCCGTTGGTGGTACTTCGTATACTCGCTCCTTGATATAACCCCACAAGAAAACGTCCAGAATATTTAAATCAGGCGAACGTGCAGGCCAAGGAACTGGACCACCACGACCTAACCACTTATTTGGATATACGTGGTTTAGGTGTTCTCTAATCTGAAATATGAATAGATAATAGGAAAAGTACTACAACAATAAAATAATCACAGTACCGCCAAAGTGGAATGTGGAGGGGCACCATCATGCTGAAACCATTGTTGAACCAAATAATCAGCGGGCATATTCTGTAGCTGTAGAAGGGGAAGTTCGTTTTGCAAAAAATGCAAATACACATTGGCATTTAAATTGCCTTCAAAAAAGTACGGTCCAACAATATGTTCTCCACAAATTCCAGCCCACACGTTCACTTTGAAACGATGCTGATTATCTAGTACCCTCAATAATCTTGGATTATTGTCAGCGTAGTGATGAAAGTTGCGACGATTGGGTAAGCATGTGTTTGAAAATGTTGATTCGTCAGTAAACAAGACATTCATAAAAAAGTTTGGACTTTCCTGAATTTTATCCAATGCCCAGTGGCAAAATTGCAGGCGGTTTAGGTGATCTTGAGGTAACAGTACTTGATGGTTTTCAATATGATACGGATGAAAATTATTCTTCTTCAGTATCTTGTTTGTCAAGCTTTTGGAAACTCCAAGATTATTACTGATTTTCCTGACACTAATATTTGGATTTTCAACAGCAGACGCCACAACATTAAACTGAATATCGTCATTGTTACCGTCATGTCTCCTGGTAGTTTTCTCATAATTCGCATTTGCTGTTCTTTCAAATCTTTCTTTCACATTTTCAAAACAGTCAGCACGTGGAAATCTCTGTAAATCTGGATTATTTGCTTTGTAAATACGTGCTGCTAGCAAACAATTTCCATGAGCTTCTCCTAAGGCATAAACCATTTTCACTAATTCTTCTTTTGAATAGTTCATTGTATGCACGCTTAGTACTTACTCTAAACTCGTACGTGAATATTCAGTAAAAGAAGAAATGACATGTAAACTGATTGTCACAAATTTTATTGCGTGACAGACGCTCACTGCGTTTTTCCCGAGAAAGGAACGTGCGCAAATCGGGTATTTTTCATAAAAGTGGGTTTTTTGCAAAAACTACGCAACTTAGGTATAGGGAAAGCTATTATAAAATTGTAGAGTCTACAGAAAGGCATCTAATGAAATGATAAAACACAGGGTGTTCCATTTGAAAAAGTCGAGATTTTTTAAATTTTAAACCATCAGGTTTGGCACGATTTCTGTTGCCCCCTGTATATCGCAGGTCAACTTTTGATACGTTTTTCGAAAGAGCCATCTTCACTCTACAGTTTCTGAAAAAAAAATAATTTCTAGCTGTCATACAACCATAATTATGTCAACTATTAGAAGTGACGAAACATAAGAAAAAAAAAATTAAAAGTCAAATATCTCGAAAACTATCAATATTTAAATAGCAGTGTTAAGCACAAAGTCCCACTAATTTTTTACGTAGAATTCGATAATGCCATAAAAAATATAGGTTTCCATTTAAAAAAATGAAGTTGGTACCTGTCCAGGAAAAACTGAACACCCTGAATATGTAAATATATTTTCATTTTGTGCAGCTCGGGATATTAGACAACCCTGTAGAAAAAAAAATTAAGTTATCTCTTTTATTAACCCAGATATTGGACTTACGCGCACTAGGTGGACACCCTGTATAATTACTCTTATGGTAACTATTTATGGTTATATCTACCTTACTATTAGAGTTATATTCATCAACCCTACATCAATAGGACGTTATATCCAAATGTGTGGAAATACACAGGGCGTTCCCCTCGGCATTCCCTTTAAAAATATAAATTTGTTAAAACTATATACCTAAGTAATTATTTTTTGTATATTTCTTCCTAATAAGAACATGATGAAGTGACAGCGTGGATGGCATTACCACGGTAAGTACACTAATCTAGATAATTTTTGAGGTACCTTAGGTACCTATAAGACTCTATGATAATACAAGACATAGTTCTCTACTAGTTTGCTAGTCTTCTACAGATTATCAGAAAGGAAATATATACGTATTCTCCTTACAACATAATCAAAGCAAAAAATGCAAACGCACACACATATGTCTTGTCTTAAGGTCCACTACATAACCTTGCATAAATTATTCAAATAGGTATGTTTATGTTGAAAAATTGTCTAATAAAAATGTTGCTCATCTATTTGCAATATGTAGGTACATGTTGGAGGATGTAGGCTCGCATGTAGGTACATGTCACATGTTCTGTTCTAAGCTTTGTGTGTTACGTTCTAAGAAAATGTGAAATGTGATATAAAACTACATATTATATTCCTTTTATTAAGTGTACCCTGCACCGGGTAACTGAATTCACTCTTTGAATATGTACAGGGTGGCGCAGATGGATCGGGTGGTTTTAAAATACTACTTGTCAAACTGTCAATTTTAAAGGTATTGGATTGAAATAAAGTGCAAAACGTGTAGTTACAATGGAAGTTTATTAACAAAAAATTAGTAAAGTTAGTTTTTAAAAATTACATCCATCAAATGCCCTCCTTCTCCAGCGACGCATTCTTGGAGTCGGTCTTTAACGTTCCGCATTGCCCGCTCAAGCACATCACCAGGAATTAATGTGATTTCGTTGTGAATTGCTGCCTTCAACTCCTGAATGGTCCGGGGATTGTTCATGTACACCCTTGCTTTTAAATAGCGCCATAAGAAGAAGTCACATACCGTGAGGTCCGGTGAGCGAGGGGGCCAATGGAGATCTCCATTACGGGAAATCAAACGGCCAGGGAACAGAGCGCGTAGAGCTTGCATTGATATCCTAGCGGTATGTGCAGTTGCCCCGTCTTGTTGGAACCACATATTGTCCATGTCGTAATTGTTCTCTTCAAGTTGTGGGAGAAGAAATTCTTCAATCATGTTCACATAACGCTGCGAATTAACAGTAACCGCCTGCTCCCTTTCATTTTCAAAAAAGTAAGGAACAATTATCCCTACCTTAGAAACCCCACACCAAACCGTCACTTTGTCACAATCCCCGGACCATTCAGGAGTTGAAGGCAGCAATTCACAACGAAATCACATTAATTCCTGTTGATGTGCTTGAGCGGGCAATGCGGAACGTTAAGGACCGACTCCAAGAATGCGTCGCTCGAGAAGGAGGGCATTTGATGGATGTAATTTTTAAAAACTAACTTTACTAATTTTTTGTTAATAAACTTCCATTGTAACTACACGTTTTGCACTTTATTTCAATCCAATACCTTTAAAATTGACAGTTTGACAAGTATTTTAAAACCACCCGATCCATCTGCGCCACCCTGTACAAATCAGCAAGTAAACAGACAACTTCAAATTCAATTAAACTTATAGTTTTTGAGAAAGCCAAGGAGAAATGCCTACTATAAAACAAGATGTGGCTTCATACCTACATACCTATAAGTACTTAATATCATAATTATTTGTTATATGTACAAAAACTGAACATTCCCTGAACAAATGAATATTCTTTCCCTGGATTGTGTACGCCACTGTATACCTACCTATAACTTGTCTTCTTGGCATTTGCATAGTAAAGATGCAAAAATTATAATACCTACTTAAATTTAATAATCAAATAAAACAAATACCTAGGTACCTGCCTACTTGCAGAATTTATGTGCCCTACCTACCTACCTATTCTATAATAAGTAGATGGTGTAGGCGTTGAAAATAATGCAAAATACATTTTTCATAAATAGGTAAATATGGTAAATACCTAGTCATTTTATATTTAAATAGACAGATAACTTCAAATCAAATTATATACCTATAGGATAGACACTTAAATGGTTATTTATGGGCACTTTAAGTACTAAGTACTTAGATATCAGACGCACTTTAATTGGCAGGTAAAATTTAAAATTGACAGTACATATATACAACCCAGGTCCGTGAAAGTATAGCAAACAGTGTAATTTATTCGATAATATAATGCCTATTTAGAATAAGTATATTGATAATCGTTTTTACCATTAGTAAAATATGATTCAATTCATTGACATTTTCATTACATAGGTGTACACCTGAATTAGCAAAAATTTATTACTTTTATTATACATACATTTTGCTGACTAATCTACTAATATTAGAATTAAAATGTAAATAGAAACTAAATGCCTGAATTAAGGTAGTGAAATAATTTAATTCAAAATTGGCTTTGTCAATTTGGTAACTATAGTTTGAAATTTAGTTTGTTTTGGTTGGAAAGTAAACAGTAAACTTTTAAAACAAACTTAACCTCTTAAAATATGTACAAACTTACATTTCATCTACCAGAACCCAATATATCTATAATCTGGCCAAATCCTCACTGAAAACAACACGTTTTTCACAGAAAAATCACTGAAAACAAAGTTCAAAAGCATACGCAAAGCACTAATAACCACACAAAGTCAAGACAGGCTAAATTGTGTGTACAACAACAAAAAAAAAGAACGGCGAGCGAGATGTTCTGTTGTTGAGAAGATAACTGATGTATGAATGAAGCATATGGCCGAGGAGGTAGGGATTACACGCCACTGATTGGTGGTATCTTACACTCGAGCTACCTCGAGGGCTAAGTTTAGATCGAGTAGCTACAGAAACAGAATACAGCGCGGCATGATTTTTCAGTGATAGATAAATCTTGTTGCTGGAGTTCTGCAGTAAACAATTATTTTTCATTCTTAGTATTTTAAAGGATAAGTAATAAATAAAATACATTGTAAGATTTATTAGCAGTTGATGAAATATTGTAACGAAATAAATCACTAGAAAATGCCTATATATCTGGTATTTCCAGTTATCAATTTTATATTAGGTACCTACTTAGGTATAGCTATTTATTATTATTATAAACATACGTATTTAATTTAGACTCTTCACATTTTATTATTTTTCCTCTAGTATACAGGCTGATTCAAATAATTCGGGTCTATTATGGGGATTTCGGAAATGGTATACGGAATAAGTCGGTTAAATGGGAGTAAAGTTATGCAAGAGGACCATGATGGCTGAAAAATATCAAGGATAACTTGATTGGTTTTTGAAATATTTGAAAAAAATGAGATTTTGGAAATCATTTTTATTTTATTCCAACTTTATTTAAGTAGATATTGAAAAAAGAGCAACACTTCTTCACAGCAACTTTTTATGCTGTATAGAATGGCATAATCATATTTTCCATAAAACGTTTTGCCTTTCCGGGGCCGTTTTCAATTCAAAATTTTTAAATACGGCCCTGGAAGTTTTATTAGTTTTTGAAATTTTTGTGTCTCCCGACACTATGCTGCCATCGCCCAAAGCAAATTCAGACGTTTTGTCCCAAAAAATCCACATTCAATATTTCCATTCCAATGGATATCAATTTTTTTATTCAGACGTTCGTTTTTTGGGGTTCTCTTTCATTTATAGCAAATTGGTATAAACCAGCTAATTGGTACTTTATTAAAAAATACCGTGAAAAAGTAATAAAAACTGGTGCATGTATTTTTTGTGCAAAATCGTTAGACACATTAAAATGTCTAAAGTGCCCAAAAGAATGTAAAAAACTGAGGAATTATTTATTTAACAGCGTATTTGACTGACCGTCCTAGTGCGTACTGGGTTATCTCCATCCTTTATTATTAACTTCAATAACAAAGGATGGCACTATTTTCTGTTCGCACTAAATGTAAAAAGGCAAGCCAGTCGAATTTGCTATTACATTCATTAATGTCAACCAACATGATCTTGAAACGGGGTCGGGAAAATTTTCCGAATTATATTTCTCCAGAAAATTAACACTTCAACAAAGTAAATTCGTTCAACACTCTCTCTAAAAATTATTTTGTATATTGTTAGACTTTTTTCTTATATTATTTCAACATCTTCAACATAATCGTTGAATATAGGTACATACAAAAATTATTTTGTAATAAAATAATGAAGCTAAAATCAATACCTAAACTATGAGAAGAAAACTAAATAAATATGATACACACTAGTAGGTATTTCCTTTTCAAATATTAATAAACCCAAAGGAAAATCAAAATTTAATAAATCTGAAGACAACTGGTAGAGTAAGAAATATAATAACACTAACCTATGTAATAACACAAATTGTAGTTGAATCAAAAAATACAATAAAGCTAAAACAGTTACGTTTATCTTGGTTTTATTTAAAATATTACAAAATTTTTTGTCTAATCTTAAATCTTAGTTTAACGAACAACCTTCACTTATATTGGACGACAGTGAAAAACATGGAAAAAAATTATAAAATAGCATACTGTTCATATAATAGTTCTTTAATCTTATAATAATCTTCAGATATACAGCCTTCTAACATAATACGACCAGACTCCACCTAAAACAAAAGCATGTATAAGCAAAACAAATTAGAAATAGACACATAAATAATTTTTGAATTAAATTAATCATATTCAGGGATTGAGCCCTTCAGAAACACATTTTAAATTACTATACTCAAGTTACCAGACGAATCGAGAGATCATGATATGTTAAAACCTTTATTTACGTCAAACCCCAACAAACTTCAAGTCTGACGACTAATTTACAAACGCTGCTGCAGCCGAATAGTAGAGTGCAGCACTGTAACATGTTCAATAATTTAAGTACAGTCGCATCCATTTCTTAAATCCTAAATCTTCAACAAACATCAATAATTACCCTTCTTACTGCTATCGTTCCTCCAGAACACCATAAAACACCTCCTGAAAACTCCGAGTTGATATTACTCTTGGCCAAAACTTGTTTAAATTCAGACAATTTTAATTCGTTGATAAAAACAGGATCATGCGGGGCAACATCACCATATGGTTCCAAGGTCAATATTTTTTGTTCTTCCTCGTCCACTACAAAATTAATTTATTCAGAAAAAAATTACAAGTAAATTTCACCTCTTAATAGTTATTTTTGAATCGAAAGAGAAAAGCGAATGTATTAGCTCAGAGATGTAAATAGGGTTTTTAGTGTTCCCACTAAAAGCCCTAGTGGGAACACTTACGCAAGGGGTAAAGTTTGGAAAGCTTATTAACACAACAAACATATTGACTTTACGTTATAATTACACTGTACTTGGATTTCCATGGTATCTTTAAATTCTAAAAGAACTAATACCCGTTTAACTCTCAATTTGAGACTGTAAAATATTGTTTTATTTCCGTTTATGTAAAAAAAATATTTTATTACCTTCCATAGGTTCGTTATCCACATTCATTCGTTTAGCATCAGCTTGACTTTCCCTGATTATGATTTGCGCGTTTATCCATGCTACCTCCGCATCTTTCGCTTTCTGGAAGTTTAACTGTGATACTAAAGCATCTGTAAGACGGACCTAAAGGAAAAAGATAGTTAATATTTATAATTCAAACTTCACCAACCACTATAGTTCCACTAAGTTCAAAATAGCTCTATTATAAAGCCTTAGCTGATAGGGTTGGCAATTAAAGTAAAAGAAAAATATAGAGGAAGGTGAAGAACTAATTCAAAGTAAATGTTTCTGTGAATAAACACAATGGGCTGTTTCAGTTTCAGGTTTCATTTTTATTTATGTAAGTATTTTTTAATGAAGAAATAAATTCTACTTAAACAGTCAACTTTTCCAATATCATCCATGACTATTTTATATTTTTTAACTGAGAAATTGTGGAATAGAACGATAAAAGACTTTTCAATCTGCCGAACTTTAAAAACATATTAAACAACTAATAACTACTCATTTATTACTCATTCAATGTAGGTAATTTTCCACCTGGTGGCATATACATTTTAGATGTTTGTAACTGCCTAATTTCAGATATTTTCTTGACAAAAAATGTTAAAATATCACACTTTCTACAAATCATTTTAATTTTTCTGCAGGACATTACTTACTATAAAAATCAGAATAACTATAACTTTATTGAAGTTTAAAAATTACTCTTGAAGTAAATGAAACAATAGCAACACTAAACATGAAAAAATTTTTCTTACTTGATAGATATGAGTTTCACTTGTTGCATCTACCGTCTCTCCCCTTTTTGGGGTAAAAACCCTAGACTGTATATTGTCAATACAATGTTTTGCTATTACATTTGTACTTTCTTCATCTCCACGAACCACTATCACTCTCCTTGGCCTTAACTGCGACAGTATTTTCATTAAAGACTCGCCATCCGACCTTCCTTCGAAGTCAATATATTGTACCTGACAGTTCACTTGGACAGTTCTACTTAGCATTATACATTTTGTGGGAAATTCTGGAATTTCAGCTATAACCAAATAGAACAAGTCATCTATTTTATATAACATTTTAGCTACAGACATATCATAAACTGTTTTGATATATTATTTTGTTTAAAATTCTGTGTTTACAATAATATTATTTTTAGAAGGGGTTATATTTTATTAAATATTTATTAGAATTTTAACTTTTTGTTTTTGTGGCCTGGAAAAGTGATCAAAATCACTATCACTAATTGTTACTTATGCAGGGTACCTTTACGCCCGTGCTCAATACCGTTACATAATTATTTTACTGCAGCATGTACATAGCTGTATGATTGTTGAATTGTTAAAAATGTATACATTATAAAATTATAAAAATTTAAATATGTTTAACCAAAAAGCAGGTCGTCTGCCTACATGAAAACAATAATCAAGTTGAAACTGCAACAACATACAATCAAACTCAGTGAACTCAAAAACAGTGAAAATTTATAAAAAAAAATTGATATCAACAAAATTGTAAGATAACGCTCATGATACAACTACACAGATATACCAATGCGCATATCGTGACGTCAGTTACGAGTAAAAACAATTGATAAACACGAAAATAATTATATCACTGCCCTTAAGAATTTTCGCATCGCATCACCATTTTTCCCTCACGAATGACGTCATGCGCAGAACAAACGAAAGTTATGAGCATATCTGTGTACTTGTATCATGGATAACTCTGAATGGGTGACCATTTAAGATATATTAACACCTCAAATCAACAAATAGTTGATCAACAATTTTAGTATAATTAAAAGTTATTTGTATTCTTACTTATTTCCTCTTCTTCCTTCTTTACTATAATGTTTTCTTTGTTGTCCTCGGCTTCTGGTGAAACCTCAACCAATTTGTAATCGTCAGGTTTAATTATTTCTCCATATTCATCACATTTTATTTTCTCTTCGTGGAATGGATACATAGGATGCTGCTTTTTGGTAACTTTAAAGAAGCCTCCAGAAATTTTGCCTTCTTGTTTAATAACTATGTCGTGTCTCCCTTTGGATATAACCGACATCTCTATATCGTCATCTGAATCTGAGTCTCCATCTCTATAATGCCAAAAATAAAGAATATATAAACATTTTGTTATTATTCCTCCAATCATACCTATCAAAATATTATTTGACTGCAGGAAATAAAAATTATCAGCATTGATAATTGCTCTTTTATTTTTACAACCTCTTGTGTAGTAAAATAAGTATACTTACTCTTTCAGATCACCATCATCATTTCTTTCTCTCTGCCGCTTTTCATATTCTTCTAACTCACTACCCTCAAGTTTGACTCTTCTTTCAATAGTCAAATCTATTGTTCGGCCTCCCCCATTATCAACTAAATCTCTTGCCAATGTACCAGGTGATGTTCTATAATTAGTAAACAAAATTCAGCATCATTACAGAAATAAACAGAAAAAGATTAATTTGTATTTAATATACAATCTAGATATTGCTATTTGCTCTTTGCTGGATATTGGTAAAGCAGCACTAAGTGGCAGAATGGCACTAGTCGCATCACAAAATGGTTATAATTAATATGGTCATACATTTAACAACTCACTGTGAAGCACTAAAATAGGGCGATGTAACAGATAAAAATGTTTGCGGGTAATGTGATTCAGCAGATAATAGTACAATACAATATTTTAAAAAGTGTGGTTCGTTGTACTGAACTGTTTCTAGTAATCAGTTATTAGTTCAAACTACAGAGAGTAAATGCTTCTATCAAGCATAACTGAACCGGAAAATTGATATTTAAATGGTCGCATATTTTTAACATTTTTTTTTAGATAGCATAACAAAATATTAACTGGAAAATAAAAGAAAAATATTCTTTACACAAAATGTATTTATAAAATTAAATAAATTTACTGTGTGCGATGCATAAGGAAGTAGAATTACGATATGAATAAGTACAATCTACAAGACTGTCCATATAATTCTGATTTACATCATATTACGTAAAAATAAACTTTATAAATAATCTACCTGGTTGTGATTATAACACTATTGTTAGAATTAGAGCACCACTGGAGAAAAAGTTCTCTAGAAAATCCACTTTCCATATCCGGAGAGCTAGCTAGCACCACTTTAGGACTTGAGACTTTATTCAGTTCTGACAAACTGTGACACAACTGAAGATGTTTGAACTGAAATGGATTATTTCTGGCACCTTCAAAACTCCTCATAAGTTTATCGCTCATCCATTCTATCTGAGATTTTGCGAACTCAACAACATTATAACTGACGTTATTTAACAGCGCCAAAGAATAGGCTAGTAATCCAGACTCTTTATTTCTCCACAACTGGTCCAACATATGTGCCAGCTCCAATACTCTACCTGCTGTGTCTACTGCTATTAAAACATTTCCATTGTTACGCAGAGTTTGCAAAATGTTAGCTAAAAACAAAAATAAAATACTGTATTGGTGACTGTATAGGCTAAAAGTATTATTCTTAAGGTTGTACGTTGTACCCTCAGAGGAATAATTATTCCTCTGAGGTTGTACCTAGGTACAAGTAGTACAAGAAATCTTACTCATTAGTTTTTCATCTCTAGCCCGTCTTCTAGCCTGTTGATAAGTTGCATTAAATGCATCAGTTATAAGTAACGAAGGTCTCTGAAGTTTTTCTAACTCACAACCATTCAAATGTCTTTCCTTCTTGTGATTAAAATCATTAGCATATATAACATCTTCTTCTCCCACTTTCATAATTTTCCAAATTGTACCACCTATCATGTGCCCAGCTGGTAAAGGTGTTACAGTTAATCCATATCCTTTTCCTATAACAAAAATTAAAGGAATACAATTATTTTGCTTAAAAATTTACTGTAGGCAGTTACCTTTTAAAGGTATGGTTTGGTTGTATTTCAACTGAATAATTTTTTCAAATGTAGCATCAACATCATCTAACGAAAAAATGCAGAATTCCTTCATATTATACTGTGACTGGTATAAATCATACATAAACATCTGCCCCATTTTATACACAGGTATTGTCGCATATATGGGGCAATTTAGGCCTAATTTTCCAACTGCATACGGTAAAGCACCTAAGTGGACCACATCGGGATAAGAAAGTAGCACTGCGTCAATACTATGTACATGCCTGAAACGTTTAAATGTGAATTAAAAAACCTCATAAAGCTGGTGGGAAATTACCGTCTTAATTCTTTTATAAATTCCATATTAAATTTTTCATCCCAACCACAATCTAATAATATTTTAACATCATCAACCTGTAAGATATAACAAGGAGGGGACTCATCCATTGCTCCAGATAGAGCTTGTAATTTTATAATTGACGTCATCTTATTATGTTAAGAATTTAGTTTTCATAAATAAATATTATACACATTTAACAAACGATTCCTAAAACATTGTTACATTTTACTTTTACTTGCCAAGTTTAATAAAAAATTAGGTTAAGTATGCCATAGACAATGGATTGGCCACAGAATATATCTATAAAGGATAGAGTAGGGTGATAGCAGTCAAGGATTGTTAACTGTTTACAAGATTGCTCGATTGCTCAATTTTGTCATCCGCTTTTCTGACGTCATCGAAGATCTATGTAATCGAATTGTCGAAATATACCTATTTTGTGTTTGTTATATTTCACATTTGCAAAAGAATTTTCGTATTTGAATGATTATTAATATTATTATTTATTAAAGTTTGTAATAACAGTATAAAGTGTACCTATTTCTACAAGTTCAAGATCTTTGGATCTTTGATGACGTCACAATTATGGATTACATTGTAGTATAGGGATCGACCAATCCTGTAAACAGTTAACAATCCTTGGATAGCAGTGACTATCTATAGTCACTGGTGATAGGGATTGGCCAAGGATTGTTAACTGTTTACAGGATTGCTCGATCGCTCAATTTTGTCATCCGCCTTTGTGACGTCGTCGAAGATACTTGTAATCGAACTGTCAAAATATATTTTGTGTTTGTTGTTATATTTCACATTTGAAAGAGAATTTTTCGTATTTGAATGATTATTATTTATTAAAGTTTGTAATAACAGTATAAATTGTACCTATTTCTACAATTACGAGATCACAAATTGGCCTCTGTGCATTATATAGTATACCTGCGAACAGTATACATGTTGCTTATTGTAAAAAAAAGCAGTTAACATTATTAATTATATATAAAACTAATCATCCTGGTATGTAAGTATCTTTTAACTATTAAGAAGATGGTAAAGATAAGCACTAACAAATTTACGTAAATATACACTTAAAACCGCAAAATATATCTTGAACATCTTACAGCATAACCCAACATCACACTTTTTCCGTTCATATTTCTCTACAGAAACTCTGCTTCCGAATATGTTCATAATTAAAAAAGTATATGCATATGCTTACCTATTTTAATAATATACTCGGATAGTTTGTATCAAAATGTGCATATAATTTCAATTTGTTGGTAGACACAGAATTAAAGAACATAAAGAAACCAAGGAAAATATTATGAAATTACTTATTATAGGTATGCACAGAAACTTTATCAAAGAAGATAAACTAATTCCTCTTTGCTATTACCCACAAATACAAACAAATTCCCCTTTCGCGTTTGCAGTTTGACTTTGACAGATTGCTTTATGGGATCTTTGATGACGTCACAATTATGGATTACATTGTAGTATAGGGATCGAGCAATCCTGTAAACAGTTAACAATCCTTGGGGATTGGCGATGTTACGTTTGTTACAGCGTTTTCGACTTACTGAACTGGTGCTGCACTGAAGTGCACTGAATGACTTTTGCGTGTTCGACTTATGATTTCGTGAAAGTTTAGAGCAATTTTGACGTGTTCGACTTAATAGCTAAATTGCACTCAGTGCAGCATTAGTGCATAATTTTTAGCACGAGCTTGTACAGCTCGTGCTATGAATTCGTGCAACTGAAAGGAAGAGAAAAATGGCGTGGACGTCGAGGATAATTTTAACTACTATCTTCCTCATCATCGGATGACGAAGAAATTAATTATTATCTTCAGTCTAATGAAAAAAATAACTGCCCAACATCGCGAACAAAAGACTTTACGAATATATTACGCACTTTTACCAATCAAGAGGTAAATATATTTCTTAGGTTAGGTTTATATAGGGTGTTACAGAAGTATGGAATCAAAAACTAATAGGGGTTATTCAGTGCTACGTTAGATTTGAGTATAAAAGCCCATACCTTATAGAAATGCCTTATACCGTTACCCACGTTAACGGTGGTAACACAATTATACTTGTGGTGGTAATATGCTTATACTCAAATGTCTTCTACCATCGCACTGAATAATCCCTAGCAGTTTATTTGATCCCATAAAATTACTGTAGTTAAGGTAAATATAAATGTGTGCAATAATCACTATTTCAAAACGTTTGCTTGAAGCTTTGAAAAACGAAGACCTCTTTTTTCTGAGGTTTGGTCTTTGGAAAAACAAAAATAACAAAATACAGTCTTGACCAATACATATATTATATATTATATTTTATTATTTTATCTATGGTCTTGACATCTTGACTTGACAGAATATGACGGGGCATAACCTCCAAGATCTGCACGGAAACAAATAAACATGTTCGACATAAACCTGCACTAGTTGTTGCATGACTTAAAACTGAAATTGTGTTGGTGCGCATATTTCAGTGCTAGTGCTCACTGAGTGCAAATAAGCCGAAAACGCTATTAGTGAAGTATGCTCATATGATTGCTTATGGTCATCTGAAGTCTGAAGTAGGGTTCTTTCTTGATCTGAAGCATGAAGTCTGCTCATCTATTGAGGAAGCCGGAGAGTATTTCTATACTTCTTTACTTAATATAATGAAAGTATTATTACACCTACGCTTGAAGAAAAAATATTTTACCTTTACCTAAGTATCTAATACCTATATTAAATTTTTCCCTAAATACCTACTCCCCTTATTTATATAAAATAGTTACATGATTAAGTTATCAACCGCAGTAGTGACATCTTGTAGAAATATATAATACTACCAAAGTCCTTGAATTTAATTGGTTATTTTATAAATTCATGAATTTTATTGGCCAGTGCATACATTATCCACCGTGACATCTCTCCGCCATCCACTCGAACTAATCCTTAAGTATCATCGCCTCCTAAATTATCTTATTTTCTTGAAACGGAGTCAATCTAGGCGGCGGTGCTATGCTATATTATATTATATCCATATATATAATACTACTATATCGCGTATTTCCTATGTTAGCCCATAAGCGGTTTCTCCGAAAATATCAAAGGACAAAAGATATAGTGCTATACTGTTCCAGAGACCCTTTGTTCGATTTGCGCATGAGCAGATTTTGTCGATATCCATGGTTACGGAAACTGACACATTGCTTATAGGTTGAGACAAGAACCCTAAACAAAGGACTGATCAATTCATTCATAAAAATTTGAAGGTCATTTTCAACAGATTTCTCGTAACACGTCAGTGGATCCCCTATTGCCAAATTTTCCTCTAATTGCAATTTCAAAAATTTTCAGTCAAAATATCCAACCCAATATTATTTCAGAGACTTTTTTATGCAATCAAATGTGATTTTAAAGTACTTATATATGTGTTTTACGATATATATCTTACGATTTGAAGTGCGTAGTGCAAAAATCGTTGTTGATTTGACAACTGTGATAATTTGTGTTTTGTTAATCAGTGAGATTACTATGATATGATACAGAAATACTTTGATATGATGACATGACTGATGACATTCCAAAGACAACCGAGACATTCTACATGACAATGAGACATATATAGGTTATGTTAAAAGGTTAAAGCTGTCAAATTAAAACAAAGACGATATTTAAATTTCAAATCTCCCGCTAAAGGGAATCCACTGACGTCACATAAGTGATAAACAAATGTGATTGGCTGTTACTGATTGATCAGTCCTTCTTTGTTTAGGGTTCTTGGGTTGAGAGACTTTCCAACTTTCAACTTTTATTTAAAAGAAGTCGGTAGACAGAGATGCAGTATTTATGCTGCATGCTTATTGGAAGTCGCGAAATTCGTGCGCATGCGCATATTTGGCTAAGGTCATATACAAGAGAACACCATAGACTGGAATCTCTAGGAGTGGGGGAACATCGAGCGATTGTAGCGCTGAAACAATTTTAGGATGAACTAGTATTAGCTGGAATTATGTAACATTATCTAGGAGGTCATGAGCAGGGAACAAAAGGTAGTGGGCGGGAATTTAAAAAATGGTTGAAAATTAGTTTACAGAGTGTAACATAAATGATGACTAATTTCAGGAAGTGATTCCTTCTCATTTTTATGGAAAAATGTTCATAAAAATGTGTCTGAAATTGCTTTGTTTTCAACAAACAGGGTCTCAAAATTTTAATTAAAAAAAATTGTTTTTTTATTAATCAGTAATAACTTTTTTCGCCGACTTTGATGAAAAGTCTATTTGTTAGCACCAATAAAGTGTTGCTTTTGATAAAATTAGATTTAGAATAATAATTCCCCAGGAAGTTTTGTGCGTGTGCGGCAGTCCATCAGGAGAAAACTTGATGCTTTTATCACAAGTCGAGCTTCTCACTTCTTTTTCGAAAACTAAGGGAGATATAAGAAAATGTAATGTAATGTAAGTAATGGACAAGAAAGCTGTATGTTTAATCTGATTAAAATATCAAATTTAGAAAGAAACAGTACCATGATTATTATTATTATTTTAAATCTAATTACATCAAAAGAAGCTCCTTGTTACTGCTAACACACCAAAAAAATCCGACTTTTTATTAAAACTCCTGACATCCTGTTTCTGGAAAACAAAGCAAGTAAGACATGTTTACCTATTTGAACATTTTTTTGTAAAATATGACAAGGTCACCCTCTGAAATGAAAGTCATCATTTATGTTACACCCATCGGTAGGCGTTTGGAAAAAAAAGGTATAGGTACCTACTTAAATCATATTTTTTAATGAAGCTATTTAGTATCTCTTTTGTCAAAACACTATCCATGTAATATATTGTCTATAAGACAAAAGCATGAAATAAGCATGCTTATTAGCATGATTATTAAAACATCAAGGTATTTATTTACACAACACATTCTTTATTGTATCAATTGATTGCATTTTCCGGTTTAACTAAACAATATAAATCACATTCGGCAAAGTTGAGTAAACCAAAACAACAAATAAGATAGAATTTTATTTAAGTTCTGTAAAACCTCTACAGTCAGAAATGGCAATATGTGGTCACATAAACCAAACCAAACTAATACGTGTACATACATAACTTGTGATGCACAAAAAATGCACACATAAAATTGACACAAAACAATAATATTCTGTCAACCCAAATTCGATAAATCTAAAATATTTAATATTAAAAACTACTATATATTAGTTACAACACAAATCTTACTAACCTCCATGTAATGCATTGGTAGAGAACGAAGAATTGCATCTTTCTGCGTGTGCTTACAATTAGGCACACAGCAGTAAAACATTTTAATATTTTTAACAAAAAACAGAATTTTTAACACACAAATAGTCGACAAGAAATTAAAATTGACACAGAAAGTCAAGTAAAATCACTTTCGCTACCAATTGGTAAAACAGAAATCTGCGCAATATTTAGTTAGTTCACCCTAAAAATTTTGTAGGTCGCCACAAGTCTATTAACGGCTCCCCGCCTATCCAGTCAATTGTCTATATTGTTCTCTTGTGTATGACTAAGGTACTCTTGATAAGGATAGAGATTGTACGTCGGCGCCGTGTTGTTTTCGGAATTTTTGGGCCTCTACCCGCGATATAGTAGTATTATACATATGACTAACTGTTACTCATATGGTATTATATATATGATTATATCTTTCTAAATAGTAAACAAAACAAGGGCTTCTGCCTTCTGCAACGAAGTCAATCTAGGAGTGTTGAATATACTTGGTTAGAATTATTTAAAATTGTCAATCTCCTTTAAAATTCCGTGTTAAGATGGAATTAACTGACATTTTCACGTTTGTCGGTGTTAGATAAAGGGCAATTAAAGAAATAAGAAATCCTTATCCACTAATCCACTTTAGTAAAATCCATGATTTGTAGGTATCATGAGTAAAATCATTATCCACAAAGTGTTTTTATTAGATATATGTATACCCGTCAACAAGCATCAACCCCACTATAACACTATCAAGATATACACGGTGTTAAAATAATAAAGTTAATGATCACTTCCAGTACATCCCTACGTACAATCATGGTCAATATTTCCAATTGATAGAATATGGCATTATATAGGCATAGCAAACATGGATTGTATTTACTTATTTATCTTATTAATTAGTTTTAGACTATGTCACACGTATATAAACTATATAATTCTGACATAACAACATAAGGAGACTATTATCTAGCACGTCATAAGAAAAGTTGTCACAGGAACTTATACCTACTTTGACAAAAAATGTATAAGATGTTCAAGCTCGATTTTAAATCAATAAGTATGCCTTTTGCTTATTTGGAACAGTGATAATAATGCTACAAACTGCTTAATTATTAATGAATGACAGCTGTGAACTAAGATAACATTTTTGTTTTCACAACACACTGGTGGTTTAGCACTAAAGAGAAATCAAACGATATAATGCAAGGAAAAGTGGATATTGTTTAATTGATCAGATTTCTGACAATTTATTTACTGGAATAATGATTTAAATCATAGTCAGTGCATTAAAAAAAACAAATTAATGTTTCTTGATTATTTTAATGATTATCCATATTCGAGCTTTAGACAGGCTAGTAAAAATTTACATTATTTCTAAAAGCAAAGTAATATTTTTTTTTGTATCCTGTATTTTAGAATATTGAAAATCGGTACAGGTAGGTTTATGTTATTCTAAATAAGAACCAGTCATCAGTTTTTCCTTGAAAAATTTCCTAATAATATTTTCCGAAATTTGAGCCAGTAAGTCGTAGCTGGCCACGATTACAGCCCAAAAATAAAGTTACCCACTTGTTGAATGCACATTTTGAATACCAACCTAACAAAAAAATTTTATCAAAATCCGTCAAAACATGAAAAAATTACAAGGGTGGTAAGTCCATAACGTGGACACACTGTATATTCACAAAGTAATGTATCAGAAAAAATAATTAAATTAATGTTGATCATTGTTCACCATTATACCTATTGTCTTGAAATTAATAATTCAGAGTATGCTAAATCAAATGATTTCAAAAAATTATAACTTCCTCTGTTTTCTTGGTCTAGGAGGATTCCAGGAAACTCTAGTGTTATCAGTAATAGACACAATTTCTAGTCCAGACATCTGCAAACCTTTGATGGCAGACTGCAACAAATAATCTAAGTTACTTGTGATTAGAATTATAATGAAAATATACGTACCATTCTTCCTGGACCTAATCCTCGAACTCGTACTCTCACTGTTTTTACTCCTCTTTCTAAAGCTTTCTAAAAAAATTATTGTTGATAAATATAAATATCGGAAGCAAATAGTCAGTCACTAATATTTGGCTGTGCTGTTATTTAACAATATTCATAAATTGTAACAGCATTTATGACAAAATATTTACCGTTCCAATAGTTATTGCTGTTGCCTGAGCTGCAACATTTGTCCCTTTTCTTGCATTCTTAAATCCTTCTACTCCACATGATCGAAGTAGCTTTGGAACCCCTATAATGCAAATCTTAGAATACATAGGCAGAAACAACTATTATAAAATTATATAAGTAGTTACCCTTAGCGTCTGTATAACTTATGATAGTATTATTTGGAGAAACTCTAATGTTAAATATAGGTAAATCTTTAAAAGCGACTCCATTGAATAGTCTGCTTGGAGTACCGGCATCAGGAAATCGGTCATCATGTCTAAAACACATATTTAAAAAAAAACTGCTGATAATTTAAATAGGTGACAAAACTAACTCGTGAAGAGCTGAATCAATGTCCATTGTTCTTTCTCCAACAGTACCTTCATCAGGTTTTGGTGCAGATTTTAACATTTCTCTTCTATCTACTACTTCTCTACATCTTGTCAAACTAGTTACCAAGTTTCGTACATTATTTTGTACCATATTTTCTGTTATACAGAAATTTTTAAGTAACGTGTAGAACTGGGTACGTAACATTTTTATATAATCTAAATTTGTCTAACACAAAATACTGCTTAAGCCTAAAGCAAAGGATATTTTAAAAAATATATAACTAAAGAATATAAGTATTATATTAATGTTTTAAAATAATATTTTTTTAAGGTTAGAATTTTTTATCTATAATTTAATTTAAATTGTCCACAGAACATCATAATGACACATAATAATTTATGGATATTCTGTGGTCTGTGGTACACACTGTAAAGAGCAAAGGCGCTTTCTTTTTGAGAAAAGTTCATATTGGTTAGTTAATTGATTTACGAATAGAATTATGATTTTTTGGATCAGCAGAGCATATTCGTTTTATGGTCATAATCAGTGATGGGTTTTTAGCAGCTAATTATATATTTAGCCAATGCTAATTATATAATTAGCATTTGGCCGGCTAAAAATATTATAATTAGCTGTTAGCAGAATATACAGTTTTTTAAATTTTTCACACATCAGAATAACTTTTTCGCAATTACCAATAAAATATCTATTTATTCTTACCTACGAGGTAGGTAAGCATAACAGGTATTTTATTAGGTCATCATATTATAAGTCTTAGATAAGGAGAAATTAAATCTAGAGATAGGGATTATTATGTATTTTATTTTATAATATTGCAATCCTCATCATTTATTTAAGTCTCTGAATTAAGTACCTACATCAGAAATAAAAATAAGCGTACAAATTAAAAAATAAAAAAATAAAACAAAGTAAATTAAATTAAAAAATAAATCAAAGTTCCAATATACCTACCTCCCTATGAGGCCATTTTTACCACTGGCACTATAATAATTAGCCTGCTGATTTTGAAAGGATTTTTAGCCGACGGATAATTATCGATAATTATCCGGCTAATTATAAATGGATAATTATCCGGCACATCACTGGTCATAATTTATCATGAAGGGCACCAGCATATGATATACAACTATAATGTCAAAAGTGATAGCTTTTGACACGATCCTAGAAAATAGTTACCTATTTGTTGAACTAGTGCAAAAAGGGTATACTTGTTGCACGATGCATGAAGTTTAGTCGAGAGCTGCAATCATTCTGGGTGCAACAAATATGCTTTTTGCACATTCTGCACACACATTAGTTGCGTTCGGTAATATGCTCACGGATGCGACGAGATTACAGTCACGTGATTCCAGATGAGACGGACAAATAGAAAATAAATGAACGAAATGGATTGCATAAGGCATAATATAACCTCACCTTTTCTGTTTTGATTTTGTTGACGGTTTGTTTATATTATATTTCGAATTATTTAAATAACGAATATTGTAAAATCAACCATTTTAAATGCAGTCCAAGGATATGAAATAATTTTTGAAGATGAAGATGAAGAATGTACAAATTGTTTGGAAAAAAATTAAAACTTCGCTTATGAAACAGTGCAAAATTTTTGTAAATCGTAAATTTAATGTAGGTAATTGTATTTTGTAAATCAAATAATAATTGCAAATCTACTTCTCCATTTCCAAAAAATGACAACTCAACTTAACTAGAACCAACTACAACTTCAAAAAATCAATGACAACTGACAACCATGACCACCACAATAGTGATGGGCATAATAGTTCATTTCAGAGAACTAGTTCTTGGGAACTACTTTTGCGAAGCGAACTAGTCTTTAAATCTAGTTCGCGCGAACTACTTTTTAGATAGATATTTGGAAACGATCGGTCGGTCGGTAAACATCACGGTCGGCCGGCGGTCGCAAGATTTCGGCCAAGTAAACATATCCATTGGTGGTTGAGGTTGAGAGTATTGAAACATGCCAACAATTTGCAAAGCAAAGAAAACCCCTTGTTTACTATGTTTATTTGTTTAACCCGTGTTACCTATTTATCTTAAAGGGATACAAGAATGCCAATTAAATATTTTTTAGGTTTTATGTTTTCAAATATTATTTTGTAAATGTGCTATAATAGCTCTACCCAAGAATATAATTTATTTTTGTTATATGTATCGACTTTTGGAGAATAGAATATCTTGTGATACGTCCACTAAAAATTACTATTTAAGTTTGCAAATATGTATATTTCATTAATTTTATTTATATAGGTACTACTTTTGTTAATTAATAAAACATCATTTTTTAAATATTCTTTTTATACTTTATTTATTGATAAGCTCCTGCTATTAAAGTTGTTGCTTATACGAGAGTGTATACATCAGCATTTTCTAATTATCTCCGTACTCCATACACCTTACGATGAACCCGAACGAACATAATTCGCGAACTATTTCGGTGTCGAGTATATCGCTGGCTGGTATCAAGAAGTAGTCGCGAACTATTTCGGTGTCGAGTATATCGCTGGCTGGTATCAAGAAGTAGTTCGCGCGAACTACTTTGTTTTAGATCAGCGAACTAGTTCGTTTAGTTCCCTACAAAGAATAGTTCGTCACTCGTTCGTTCGCGAACTACCCATCACTACACCACAACAACCTCACAAATTCAGATTAATCTTTCTCCTCGACCAAAATGCTTCGAGCAAATAGATCTTGCTCTGATCGATCTGATTTAATTTCTGAACGATCAAGATTTACCTCCCCTACCTCTAGATGTAATTAATGAACGATACGGACTAAAAAGATCAATCTGAGGTAATTACCGAACGCCACTAGATATTATAGATAGCTAGTTGCACACATTTTTTCTAATATCATGCAAAAAGTTACTATTTTCTGCACTAATGCAAAAAGTAAGGTACTTTTTGCTTTTGCACTAGTACAAAAAGTTAAACTTTTGGCAAGGTAGATAGTGCACGTGCAAAAAGTAGTAACTTTTTGCACGATTGTAGAAAAAATAAATTTGTTGTAGTGGATCTACCCTCCCAAAGTCATGTTGATTGCTACTGCCACTAATAATATTTAGATTTATTTGACGGGTATCCTATTGATATAATGTGATATGTAGGTACCTAAACACTGTTATCATCAGTGTTAGTACAATTGTACATAGGTACTAGATTTAGTACAATATGATCGCTATTGTACGCATTTAGTACCTCATTAACAAGTTTAGCACCTACAATTTTGCCAATATTTTTTTTTTTGTTAGATACGGGCTTTATTTTAACGTTGACGATATGTTATAACCAATAAAACGTCACATTCAGAGAATTCTGGAAAATATACGGACCTCGGAAAACATTTAAATGACAGATCATAGAACATATCTTCCTGTACTCTTCTAACATTTCCAATTTTCCTATTCCTATTTCCTATTTCCATATTCTGTTGGCTGAGATTATGAAGGATCTCATCTCTGCTTTTTCTTAGCTAATTAATATGGAGGATGAGGGCTGCACATAACACTTAAAAGTTATGTGAAGAGATGAAGGTATATTATAGACTAAGCATTATAAGAATTTTTTTACTTTCCTAATACCTACGCAAAAGTAATAATTTGGTATAAGAAGCAGACGACGATGTAACCTTGGGCTAACGTAGAAGATGTAATAAATTTGGTGATCTTGTATATTAGATTGCAATGAACATATTCTTACACCTACTGTAATTTTATGTTGGGAAAAAGCTAATTTTATATACCTAATAGAATAAACCTATAATATTTTGTTTTAAAACTAAAAACTGTTGTTTTTACCATTTTGCAATCAAAATTTTGTATCTAAATTTATGGGAAATTTATTTCAGAAGGCCTATACATTATAGAGAAGCAAATATTATCTTGCTTGATACGACGTATGATGAGTATTTGGGTATAGGTACCTAGTTTAAATTTAATTTAAGTGTTTATATTAGCTACCACCAGAGCTGCTCCAAATACCCATCAAAAGTATTTCAAATATCAAATACCAAATACCATCTAAAGTATTTTCAGTTTTAATTACCAAATAGTCTGCTTTACAGAAAGGGTTTGATATACCAAATACTCAAGAAAAGTAATTGAAATTTCGAGCAAATAAAGTATTTCAAATATTTTCCAGTACCTATTTGAAATACCACAAGTTTTATTTCAAATACCTAAAAATTATTTTAGGGTATTAAAATCCTTTATAGATATTTGAAATACCGCAAATTGTACTTCAAATACCCAACAAATATTTTAAGGTATTTCAAATCTTTTATAGATATTTGAAATGGTACTTGGAATAATGTGAATTATATTTATTTAAACATGCTGAAATTTTACGCCTGAGGAAATAAGTAATAATAATAACAAAACATAAAACAAACATAACTTTTAATTTAGTCTGAAAAGGGTAACAAAATATTTACGTTCAACAACAGTAAATGAGGTATTCACAAATAATTAATTATACAGTTATTGTTGCCAGTGTTGCCAATAATGCCAATGAGGTTACATACATGGTACAATTAGTACCATAGTAGGATAATATGGAATGGAGACGTTTTCATGTATTTAATTCTACGATACTACAGATTCTAAGTAGTAGGATTAGGTACATACATGCCTTTTACCTTTCTTATCTACTTATGAACTCTTAATAAATAACTAGAAATGGGAGAAAATCGCTGTCGCGATTTTCGTTCCCGTTTCTAGCCCTACCGGGGGTCCAGGCTTGCGGCCTGGGGTCACCCGTCAGGTGACAAATGCATCTAAAATAATATTATTTTTAAGAAAATACATATTAAAGAAATTTTGTATCAGGAATAATGATGTAATTATACTAAACGATTTTTCTTAGTATTTTGATGAATTGTAAGGATACTCTATTCTTAATGGTAAAATATCATAATTTTTTAAGTACTGAAGGTAGAATTTATTTTTAAGTAAACATTATCAATTTTATCAATGGGACCAAAAATATTCTAAAATGATGAATTTAAGAGATTGCCTTAATGAATGAATTAATTCTAAACTTTACGTGCAGAAAGAATAAAAGCTACGGATAATGAAACAGAATAACTAAATACTAATAGTAATAAATAATTTGAATTAAAAAGTTAAAAAAAAGTTTGCCTCCAGCGTGACTCGAACTCGCGAAATCAGCATTATGAAGTTTTCAATCCTACGACTAATCATTTGGCAAGTGTTTGGCAGTCAGTACTATTGATTCCGTTAGCAATATTTCTCGTAGGAAAGTAACCTATCTGAAGTTTAATTAATTTGACAGTTTTCGTGGGAGGTGCTTATCTCGTTAGTGCCATCTCACATCGGTACGAATCTCACATCGTCTCAAGCCGGGTACAGAGAACTAAGACTGTTGCTCGCAACAGTAAATCCAACCAATCATGAGTTGTATTCCCCTGATTCTTCTTCCCCATTTTCTGTCGCTGGCTACTGCTGCCTTGAAGTTCAAAATTCTTAACTACACGCGACAGACTTTATTTTTTGTGAGTTTATGTTGGTCAATCCTAAAAGAGTCAATCTCATGGCGTTTTGCTGTCGTTAGTTTTTAGTTTTAAAAAACACGGCACATGAAGACATGGTGGTGGGGAGCCGTCGTGTGCGACAGTTTTAGTTCTGTGTACACGGCTTTAAACGGGACGAAAATACCCCTACGCATTCGAGAAAGGCAGGGGGCGACCTCCGGTCGCCCGGGGGGTCGTTCCGCGATCCCCTTTCGGAGGAGATAGCTTTGAAACTTTGTCGATTCGGCGGCGGAATTTAGAGCGAGACAGAATGGACGCGTTTTAATATATATGGATAAGTAAGAAAAGAAGTAGGAGCTACTTGAAATAGCGGTACAGTATTTGAAATACCAGAAAGTATTTGAAATACCGGAGAGTATTTCAAATACCAAGCAAAGTAATTGAAATACCAATATTTCTGAAAATCAAATACCAAATAAAAATACTCGACCAAAAGTTGTCAAATACCAAGCACCAAATACCGACAATTGAAAGGATTTGAAATAAAGTGCTTCAAATACCGAAAGTATTTGAAATACTTTTTCAATTACTTTTTTCAAATACTGGACAGCTCTGGCTACCACAAAACCAACAGTAAAAATGATGACCAGGTAGGACGCAAATAACATAACTATCTTCACATCTTTTGCTCAGTTTGTGAGACTGAAAGACTTAAAGTTTAGGTAAAGGGTAAAAGTACGGCCGCCTCTCACTTCATGAAAAACATTAAATTCTGTTTTGTTTTCCATAGATGCAGCCAATGGGTAGTAAATTTTTAAATGATTTGAATAACAAATATGTGTGTGTAGGTATTTCAAATGAAAAAAGACGTGGATTCAAAATAATTTAATGTTTATAAATAATACATCCGTGGTTTACAAAAATAATACCTACTTATAAATAAAAACACAGCTCATCTATTTTAATGCTTCAAATAGTTTTTAATAAATAATATAATAATATAATATACTTGTGGATCATAAAACTATAAATATTATATTAATAATTGGGAAAATTGGCACAATTTTTCATGGACCTTGTAGGAACATTTCTTATATATTTTTAGCAATAAAAAATACAGGTATGTCACAACTGAACATGGAAACATCAAATAATATCGGCATAGAAATGCTTTATCATCATAACTCTGAAATGTTAGAAAACTGTCCAAGCTGTATAAAGATGGTGCAGTTGCAGTCGGATTGATATCACTGAATTTAAATATATAAAACATACTTTTAGGGCAAAAATGTACTGTTCCTAATTATAGGTTATTTATATAATATATCTACAGGGTGACCCAATTTAAAAGCTTGATTATTGCTCAGCTATTTTTGCTTCAAGATCAAATATCAAAGCGAAAATAACCAATAAACAATAAAAAAATACTGCTAAAAATAGAAAATATTTTAGATTTTCCTTTTAATAGATACAGTAGACCAACCAACATATTGGACTAGCTTAAAAACTAAAATGTTTGACTGTCTCTTTCTGATTTAACAAACTGGCCGTTGAAGCGAGTTACCGAAAAATCTGCTATTAAAAATTATCGATCGACAACAATAGCATTAAAGCTCGAAATATGGAATGAGAAAATGTTAGGCCAATATTTGAGAAAGTATATAACCTATAGTTGAAAGTTTAGTTATAGTTATAGTAGAAAGTAATCTATAGTTGAAAATAAATAATATGAAAATGTAAAATATAGGAACAACTCAAAATAAAGGTACCTATTGAATGAATTATCGAATAGAATTTTCTATTCTAAATCTTTCTTTCTCTTGTTTTCCTTAAATTATAGGTACCTATGTTATAATAATTTGAGTCTTCATTTAATTTGATATATTTGCCTGGGAAATTATTTGGAAAATTGTTTATCGATATTTATACACACATATATGAGTCGATTATTTTAGATCGATACTTTTACTTCGAGATAATTTCAGTAACCCCTGGCCATGAAGCAGAAAAGTAGCTTCCTCATCAGTAGAGATAGTTTTTAGGAATTTCGTTGATTGGTTCTGCGCACGTCCCCATGTGTTTCATCGTTACCAGAGATCTGGACCTGCAGTTCTCCATCTCCAAAAAGCAGGTGTTGCTGTACGTCATATTGTCCGTGCCGCAGACCGGGTCGTAGTAAGTGGGGCAGATTCGCTGACATCCTTTGAATTGGAAACCGGATATGCAGCGTTTCATCGGCACCACGTATATGTGTTTCCTGAAAGAAAATGCGGACTACATGAAACATAAACTTTCAGTATGTACCTAATGAATAGTAGTGGCAACCCATTTTCAAAAACCTTGAGACAATTTAATTTTGTGGTCAATCTTTTTCTAATAATTTTTAGTCTTATCTTGATGGCGTACATTAATGTTTTTCTGTATATTAAATGTAGGCTAAAATTAAGTGATTCCATACAATATTAGTAGTAATACTAGGGGGGTTTTGGCTCAAAAACTCCATGTAAAAACCCACAAGCCAAAAACGTGGTCAAATTTGTTCCCAGATGTGGGTATGTCCGATATATTTTGTGGGTACGCATGACATATTTGTGGGTAACAAGGATAACGTGTAAGGATAACGAGGATAAATGGTCTATATCATGTGTAATGTTATATCGTTCCGCTTAATTGTGTAATACTCTGTTTATAATTATTTTATCCTTACTATATACCCCATTTATCCTCGTTATCCTTACACGTTATCGTCCTTGTTACTCACAAATATGTCATGCGTACCCACAAATGTGTCATGCGTACCCACAAAATATATCAGACATACCCACATCTGGGAACAAATTTGACCACGTTTTTGGCTTATGGGCTTTTACATGGAGTTTTTGAGCCAGAACCCCCCTAGTATTACTACTAATATTCAACTGTTTTGACATAATTCCGTGGCACATTTGACTCGTCTAGTGCCTTTCAAATTCGATATTTTGCTTAACTTTGATATTGTGCAGAAAGAAGCACCCTGTAAGTTTTTTGTTCAAATTTCGCATATGGGGGTTTTAGAGGTCCTCTATTAACGTCTATAATGTTAGATTTTAAGTAAAAAAATCCCAAAGTGGTTATTTTGAATTTCGGTTGTATATAAAGAAAAATAGTAGTAGGCGCTGCATGTTCGTCTTAAAAGGGGTAGTAGGGTAAAAAAAAACAGTTTTTAGTGCTCTCTGAAAAAAAATTCAGTCGATTATCTTGAAAAATAAAGGTTTTATGGCTTTGTACATAAATAAAATAACACATTATAAGGATATACACCCTGTATATCCTTATAATGTTTTCACTTACCCGCAGTTGTCTCTCTTCATTTCACATTCCGATCGGTAAATTTTGTTGTCCGAACCGCAGACAAAGTTTCTTTCATTCGAGCATTTCTCGTTGCACGAGGCAGTCGTCCTGCAATGGTGCAGTGGGACTTGGATGACTAGCTGGCCACAAGTTTCCTTTCTCATATGGCAGTTTGATCTGAAAAGAAAATGCGCTTTATACTCAGCTAATATATTCGTATATTAATCGTGTAGTTTGAGTTGAGCCTCAGCAGATTGTCATTTATTAAAATAAGAATTAAGAAAATCTCTCGCATCAAAAGATGCATTTTGTTATTATACAGGGTCGTGATCCAATAGTGTGACAAAGTTCCATAACTCCTACGACGTGATAAATAAAAAACAAATACTTTAAGATCTCCTAAAGCCAAAGAGGACGTACATTTTGAAAATAAGTAGTCATATAGGGTGCTCTATAAACCGCAGCCATATCAAAATGCATTTATATAATTTTCATTTGTACCATCATTTGCTGCTAACAACTTTCTACACAGTTCATTGGGAATATTTGTGAAATAGTCATTAAATAAATGACTATGTATAATACTAGTAAACCCTATATTGGCGAATTCAGAAAAATTGCAGAATTCAAATAAGAAACAAAAAAATATATCATTCCATTTAAAAAAACGTATGTTTGATATGGCCCCAGTTTATAGAGCACCCTCATGGCTACATATTTTCAAAATGTGTTCTTTTAGGCTATGATATCCTAAAATATATTTATTTTGTATATTACGTCATAGGAGTCATGAAACTTTATCAAACTATTGGCCACCCTGTAAATGAAAAGTTATAAAAATAGCTTATTGTGATGGCAGCCTAAAGAAACGATAATTCTCACGATTATGGAAGATGCAGCATGAGACGAAGTCATCTTAATTCTTGTTTATTACATTATTGTATACAATTTAGTAGTGTACAACTACCTACCTACATATTTACATTATTACATTACCTATTTACCTAAGTTAGTATTATTGTAATTAATTTATCATTTAGTATAAAACAAAATAACATTAATAACTATTTTCCACATTTACAACAAGTTACGATGTTATTTAGTAACTATATTTAGTAATCTATGAAACATTTTCCGTAAATCGTCCAGAAAAAATGTTGATGGCTCAAATTTTCAAAATTTAGATCAAATTAAGTTAACTTAGCAAGAGATTCAGAAAAAAGTATATCTATGATAGCAGTTTGCAAAAAAACAGCATAACAGTTAAATGAACAGTTAAAATATAAAGTTAATAAGAACAATAGTTAAATCTCTTATTTTATTTAGTAAGAAGAAATAAGAAAATAATACATCTTTCTTCTTTAGAAGCACCATGCAGTTGAAAATGATTAATATTTGTAAAAATATGTATAGGTAGCCATCCTATATGAAGACATTATTTCAATTTTTAATTGCAAGAGCTGTAGGTAAGTTTTATGGTTTTATAGCAGTATACCGTTAAAAATATATAAATAACAGTGCAAGTTGATGTGCTCAAGAACTCCTGCTAGTATAGAAATTAATTAATTCTGTGAATTATAATTTTCCTTTCAAAATAAATTACATATTAATAAATTTAATTAAGCAGACGAGTCCGCGTAAATTTGATTTATTATACTTTAACTATATGCTCTACCACCTACGATGTTTTGTAATAATAATGAACTGTTTATTTTATGAAAACATGCACAATGCTGCCTATTTATTTTTTCTTAAATTTTTAGTAGGTATCTATTTTTGATCAATAATAATAATAATAATAATAATAATAATTTATTTTCCTTTAAACATTAATATGTATCGGAATTGTCAAAACTTACACTACTGGCTTATAAAAAATTCACTTAAACTATAAAAACATTTATCAATTAAAAATCGTTTTAATTGTCGTTTAAAACAAACCAAGTTTTCAGCTGCCTTTATGTCATCAGATAGATGATTATAAACTTTTAAACCCAAACAAATGGGTGAATTTGTGGCCACCTTATATCTATAAAAAGGAACATGAAAATTTTCATTCCGTCTACTATTTATATTATGAAATTTATAATTGGTCTTAAAACTTCGTTTGTTATTATAAACAAATACACCTAACTCTAGAATAAAAACACCTACCAAAGTTAAAATATTAAAACTTTTAAAAAATGGTCTACAAGAACTAGTACTTGACAATCCTGCAAGGCTTCTTATAATACGTTTTTGTGTTATGAAAACGTCAGCAGATGAAGTGGAACCACCCCAGAAACAAACGCCATACCTCAATCTAGATTCCACTTGACAATGATAAAAGTTTATCAGTTGTTCTATGGTAAGAAAATGTTTTAAATTTCTTATTAAATATATCATTGAGTTTAATTTTTTTACTAACTGATTGCAGTGCGGTTTCCACGTTAGGCACTCATCAAAAACAATTCCTAAAAACTTTACAGTTTCAGTATGTGACAGCCTATTATCCCCTATTTTCACGACCAAATTAGAGCAGATTTTTTGCCGATTGTGAAAACGAATCAAATGTGTTTTATTTATGTTTAAATGTTGGTTATGCTCCCTATACCAATTATCTAATTTATTTAAGTTGTTATTGCACTTGTATTGCAAATGTACATCAGATTGGTCAGATACCAGTAGTGATTGGTCATCAGCATACAAAACTAACAGGGCATCAGACACCAATGAATCTAATTCATTTGTATACAATAAAAACATTATAGGTCCCAAAATAGACCCCAGTGGGACTCCCATCTCAACTATTTTACATTCCGAACTGATCCTGGTTGCAAAGTCCTTTTGTGCATGCATCAGACTTACATATTGCTGTCGATTTTTTAAAAACGAAGCAAACCAGTTCAATGGTATACCACGTATTCCATAGGCGTATAGTTTATTTAATAATTTGCTGTGATCTACACAATCAAACGCCTTGCTTATATCACAGAAAATTCCTACAGGGCATTCTCCCGCCTCATCGTGTTCAATAATCCCTTCATAAAACAAGTGTATTGCCGTATATGTTGACTTATTAGTACGAAATCCGTGTTGGTTATCTGTAAAAATATTGTTGTTATGTAGAAATTTAAGAAGACGATTTAAATAAGCATATTCAAAAATTTTTGCAAATCCACATAACACATTCACAGGCCTGTAATTCTCCATGACTTCCGGGTCATTTTTCTTATAGATAGGTACGACTTTACTGACCTTTAAAAAGTCTGGAAACTTTCCAGTTGTAAAAGACAAATTTACCAAGAACGTTAAAGGTTTTATAATTGTATCAACAACTTTTTTTATAACAAACACCGGAACTTCATCCGGACCTGCAGAATGCTTATTCTTTAGTTTACCCTTCAATAAAGTCAACAGTTCTTCATCAACGAAGGGTTCAAGAAAAAATGAATGTTGAAGGTTTCCAATATCAGGAATATGCGTACAATTTTTTTGGGTTGTTTGATTAAATGCATCTATAGGAGCATTTATGAAAAAATCATTCAATATCGAGGATACGAGTACTGGATCTTCGTATTTTTCCTCTCCACATTTGATTGTAATATTTTTGTTATGTTTAGTTTTCCCAGATATTTATAATACTCCAAGCAGATCATAATTCAGTATGTTCCAGATAAAATTAGCGATACCTTAATATTTAATCGGATAGCTAATGATTTATTTACAGATGATTTTATTGCAAAATACAATATCTTCAATTTGTATAGCTAATTTTGTAAATAATTTGTAACCTGGACTATTATTTTTATGCAATTATAAAATATGACCTGTTGTTGTTGTTGGTAGGCGGCGCGGTTACCCGCAGCATTCAGGTCTTTCGACCCATTGTGCCTGCCGCTAGTCGGGAGCTATTGGAAGGGACCCGTGCTATGCGCATAGGCCAACACCCGTTGTAGGGGAAGCTCCCTAATGTCCTGAGGCAGGAGAAATGCTGCGCCCAGGTGTTTGTGCCTCTTGACCATGAGGCAGGCACAGCGACAGAGGATGTGAATGGAGTCCTCATCATCGTGTCCACAAAACCTGGACCTTCTAGTGTCACTAAGGCCGATAGTGTTAAGGTGTTTGTTAAGATGTCCGTGACCTGTCAACAGTCCTGTGACAACCCTTATGCTGTTACGACTTAGCGCAAGTATTGATCGAGTTGCGTTCGACCAAGGCCCTTATATAATTGTCAGACATCCGTCTGACAATTATTGTCAAATTGACAGACAGATAGCGACCTGCTTTTCCGCAGGTACCATTACAGCAGTGACCTCTATTGTGTTTGAGGAAGACTATAATACTTAGTGGTGAGAAACACTACGAACTACTAAGATACCAGATACCCTTTAGGCAATCATGGGGTAGCATCATTCAGTGTTTATCACCACTACTAACATACCAGATGCCCTTTAGGCAATTATGGTACTCTAATGAGCACAGAATAAGTGCGAAACCGGTCAGTGTCTGGTGGTTGGTCTCGATGAAGGATGTGGCGACTCCTACAGAAATGCCGGAGTAATGCAATGCTAGTTGGGGCTTATTGCCCATGGAGTAGTTGTTAAGTTAAATTACATAGCAATATCTTAGTTGTATCCATAAACATTATAAAAAAATATATAATGATTTTGTGGGAAAATGCAGCTTATCTTACCTGTAAACATTACCGTCTGAGCCACACACCGGTTCCTCATCCATCTCATTCTCACAGTCCGCCGGACAAGGTTCCTGCTCCTTCAGCTTGGTGCAGTTTCCAATGTGTGCGAATTGAACTCCCTTTAGGCACGTGGCCAAGTTTAGTTGACACTGATTGGTGTACGTCCTGGCGTCCGTTCCGCAGACCGGATCGAAGTCCGTGGAGCATTTGATTTTTAAGCATTTGGACAGCTTGTTGCGACATTTCTCGAAGTCCACTTTGGTTACGCGTCTTACAGATCTGAAATAAGATAAGATTTAGAATTGGTAGGTAACAGAAAATAGTTTTATATTACACGCGTATATACTGATCTATAGACAATCAGAGGTAAATACCTAAGTATTACTCGTGCAAACTAGGTTTGCAAATAATTAATGCAAGCTAAATAATCAAATCAAGGCTAAAATACAGTAAATACAATCGAAAAAAGAAATGTGATTGTTGTGAACTGCAACAATACGTCAATCTAATAAACATCCTAAAAGGCAACTGATAACAATAAAATTCCTACACACTTAAGGTATAGTACCTCTTTACTTTTGAAAAGAGTGTCTCTATTAGTTTCAGAATTTCCCTATTAAATGGGTGCTTCAAATTCGATGCAATACATGGGGATCTCGGAAACGGTAAGAGATGCGAAGTCGGTTAAATGGAGGCAAAGTTGCGTATTCAGGGTGTCAACATAATGGTGAAAAAAAATCAAGGCTAACTTGATTAGTTTTCGAAATATTTTGAAAAAACCGAAAATTTCGATTTTCGTTTTTATTTTTTTGCGGGCCTATTTGATGAGGTATTAAAAAATAAAGAGCACTTTTATATAGCAACTTTTTACCCTTTATCGAATGGTGTTAGCGAATTTTCCACAAAACGTTTCGTTTCCCGGAAACCAACGTCGACTTAATTTTTTTAAATACAGACCTGGAATTTTTTTTCAATTTTTTGGAAGCATTTTTGTAACTTGATGGAATGCCACCATAAAAGGAACCAGATTTAAACGCTTCAACTTTTGTTAATTCTAGATATTAAAAAATTTTAAATCACAACGTTTAAATCTGGTTCCTTTTATGGTGACATTCTATCAAGTTACAAAAATGCTTCCAAAAAATTGAAAAAAATTCCAGGTCCGTATTAAAAAAATTAAGTTGATGTTGGTTTCCGGGAAACGAAACGTTTTGCGGAAAATTGGCTAACACCATTCGATAAAAGGCAAAAAGTTGCTATAGAAATGTGCTATTTATTTTTGAATACCTCATCGAATAGGCCCGCAAAAAAATAAAAACGAAAATCGAAATTTTCGGTTTTTTCAAAATATTTCGAAAACTAATACAGTTAGCCTTGATTTCTTTTCACATTTATGTTGCCCCCCTGAATACGCAACTTTGCCTCCATTTAACCTACTTCGCATCTCTTACCGTTTCCGAGATACCCATGTATTGCATCGAATTTAAAGCACCCTGTATAGATGAAATGCAGTACATAGTAAAACTTTTCACGGGAATGCCACAGAATTCATGCACACTAAGCTCTACCCAGGTCTTGGGAACCCTGTGAGTGCTATATTACCATCTTAAACACTCGTACAGGATAGATACCAGTGTTACCTTGGGATATTAGAATCTGCTGTGGGAATAGAGAAGTGTCTATAATTCATTGGAACTACTTTTTCCCCACCCTCAGGTAAATACAAGCTAAATAAGCCTGCTGTAGTCCTCCTCGATCATCCGTACAAAACAATATTTCTCATGGAGTTATTGGCATCTGCTGAGGGTAACATTATCCTGAAGGGGAAGAGAAAATGGAGAAAATATCCTGCTCTCTGAACTCAGTAGTTACCCGGGCCACACTGTTAAGCTGTAGTACTGATTATTGGAGCCCTTGGTGGAGCGAGACCCAAACTGCTTGTGGACGAAATACTAGACTGCCGTCATAGAAATCATATAGTGGGTAAAATGCAGAGAGTTGCCATCCTTTATTTGTTAGGTTTGCTCAGAGCATATATGAATTTCAGACCCAGTAATCACGAACTTCATGCTCTAGTGAGTGATTGGTGGTATTGCTAGCACTCCTTTATGAATGTCAGGACCTTTATGAATGTAAGGTGACTAGATTTACTTAAATAATAATAATAATTACAGACAAATTCTGTATTTTATTATTATTATTGTTGTTGTAATTATTTGTAATCATACTCTACAGACAAATTCTGTATTTTGAGTATGATTACAAATAATTACAACTAAACATGATATCACGTAGAAGAACAGAAACAAGTGATAAAACTAGACTTTTTTTAGATTATAGATTATATATAGATTTAGATCCACTAGACTAGACTAGAACTATTTTTTATTTTTAATATACTTAGCATACTTACGTATCTACTACATATTATTTCCCATTTTGAAATAGTTTTTACTTTATTTTATTATTTATTTTTATTTAGAACTCACCCACAGTTCAGTAATTTTAATTCGCATTCGCTCCTGTAAATGTAACCATCTGAACCACACGTAGGCTTTTCTATTTCATTCAGACAACCAGTTGGACATCCTACGCTGTGAGAGGTCCTTTCTTGGCCCATGCAGTACGCCATTGGTACCTCGAAAACATGTTTTCTAAAAAGAATAATGCCGATCAGAGTCAATAGCATAAAACAAAAATACATCATTCTAAGACATACGCATAAACTTAAAGTGAGAGAGAGATATGATTATGCTATTTTATACTATACCAGTCAGAATGAATATGCGTGAATCCCCAAGAACCATTTTTAAAGCTGGACCCAAGTAATTTAAAAAATAATTTGTCTCAAAGGCGGCGGTTACATTGGATGAAAATTCCTACGAAGGTTTTATTCGTACGAATTCGTAAGAAATATATTCGTACGAATGCATAATTAATAGTGGTTACATTCAGTATTCAGTAGTAGTTCATTAGCGCATACTCTGCATATGTAAATACTTTAACTGCACTGACAATGAATCCAGTTGTAAAACTGTATTACTTGTGTTGACGATTAGGTACTTCTTAAGGATAAAACCAGAATGGGGATGAGTTTGGACAATCGTTTACAGAAATTATAGAAAACAATCCAAAATTCTTTCAAAATTAAATAATTATTTTAATACAAAATTTTGTTACTTATATTAATAGGGTCCGTAATTTACTTTTTTGTCCCGTAAAGACCTTCTTTCCTGCATTAAAGTTATAAACTTTTCGCAATCTATCTTCAACTCTTTCACTCCGCACGAATACTGACGAAAAAAACAAAAGAGTTTGGCCGCATCAGAACATCGTCCGAATACGTACGAAATCGTAACAAATGTTCTTATACACTGTAACCTCCAACATAAAGAAGCCTTTATTTGTTTACTTTAGACGAGTCCGTACGAATTCGTACCAATTCGTAAGAATAAAATTTCGTACGAATCCGCATCCAATGTAACCGCCGCCTAGCGGCGATTACATTGGATGTAAATTCGAAGTTTTATTCGTACAAATTCGTAAGAAATCTATTCGTACGAATACGTAATTAAAAGTGGTTACATTAGATGCGTACTGACAGTGCAATTCAGTATTCACTAGTAGGTAGTTCAGTAGTGCATACTCTGCATATGTAAATACTTTAACAGCACTGACAATGAATCCAGTTGTAAAACTGTATTACTTGTGTTAACGATTAGTTACTTCTTAAGGATAAAGCAAAATGGGGATGAGTTTGGACAATCGTTTAGAGAAATTAAAGAAAACATTCCAAAATTCTTCGATTTTAATAAATGATTATTTTAATACATCAATTTTGTTACTTATATTAATCAGTTCTGTAATAACTTATAAAAAACAAATAAAAAATCTCTACCACATTCTTCCATATTTTTTTAGTTAAGTCTCTATTATGATAGTGTTTACTTTTTTGTCCCGTAAAGACCTTCTTTCCTGTATTAGAGTTATAAACTTTTCGCAATCAATCTTCGACTCTTTCACTCCACACGAATACTGACGAAAAAAACAAAATAGTTTGGTCGCATCAGAACATCGTCCGAATTCGTACGAAATCGTAACTAATGTTCTTATGCACTGTAACCTCCAACATAAAGATGCATTTGTTTGTTTACTTCAGACGAGTCCGTACGAATTCGTACCAATTCGTAAGAATAAAATTTCGTGCGAATCCGCATCCAATGTAACCGCCGCCTAAGACATTTAAAGATAGATCTTCTATTATGAATCGTATTTGAATTCAGTGTTTTCACTTTTTTGTCTTAGCATATACATATACATACAGTGTAAACAAGATTAAATATTTTGTAATTGACAGTTAGGATACTAATTGGAATATAGGTAAATTCCTGATTAAGGGTAATTTTGAAATATATCAGACAGAAATATCTTTAAACTGCAGTATTCAGTGACCTACTGCACTGTACTTTGCTTTGTACAGTTTGTTGTTAACGTATTCCTGCATGACAATTCCTGCCATTTCGAACTCGGAACATATTTCCTTAGTAATGGCATGCCATGTTATTTATTTAACAAAAACTACATGCTAGCTGAGCAACTTACCCACAATTTTTAGATTTCATCTTACAGACGTTGGTGTATACTTTTCCATCAGATCCACAGGCAGGTTTTGCATTCCTCCAGCATGATTCTCTGCAGTGCCGTGTGGTTTGGCAGTACTTTTTGTTCGTTCTCACAACTCCCTGCCTTTAAATAAAGTAAACAACTTACTAGAGTCATTAAGAAGTGATCAAATTATCGAGTATAGATTTTCTGACGTATAAATGAAGTATAATTATTTAACGAGGGCGCTGGTGGCCTCACCAACTTTGAAATTTTTAATAGCGATGGGGTTTATACAGGGTGCCCATTATCTATCTCCTTACATGGCTAACTTTGTTAATAGTGGAGATAGAGAATTTGTTAAATTAGCAAAATTTGGCAGAATTACAAGAGGAATTCAGTGTCTCCTTCAAATTTAATTTTAATTTTCAACTTTTCGAGATATTTTAAGAAAACTGAAAATCGCCAAAATTTTTAAACTCGAATATCTCGAAAAGATACAAATAAAATAAAAATACTGTGTGATAGTGTTTGTTACGTGGCATTACGCGGTGATATTGCAAATATCACGAGCATCTTAGTTTTTCAGAAAAAAAATAACGTTATGTTTTTTAAATGGCAAGCATAGTTGGCTATATGGTATCAATAAAAAGCTTATTTGTTTCTGATTTCAAAAATATAATATTTAATAAATCGTATTTTTCTTCGTTTGTGTACCTTTCACAATAACTATTTTAAGATGAACGTTTAACTTTGACGATTATTATGTGACTTTAGTGTGATCTGACATTTATATTTTATTGTTGTTTACTGATGTACGTTTGTTTTTCATAGCTTACTATGTTAATAAATTATTTGTTCATTACAGTAAACAAGAGAAAAGAAAAAGGTATATTAAATATTATATTTTTGAAATCAGAAAAAAATAAGTTTTTATTGATACCATAGCCAACTATGGTTGCCATTTAAAAAAACATAACTTTATTTTTTATCTCAAAAACAACGATGCCCGTGAACGTTTCAATATAACCACTGAATTCCACGTAACAAACACAATCACAGGGTATTTTTTATTACTTGTATCTTTTATAGTTTTCGAGATATTCGAGTTTAAAAATTTTTGGCGATTTTCAGTTTCTCCAAAATATCTCGAAAAGTTGAATATTAAAATTAAATCTGAAGGAAGCACTGAATTCCACTTGTAATTCTGCCCAATTTTGCTAATTTAAACAATTCTCTATCTCCACTATCAACAAAGTTAGCCATGTAAGGAGATAGATAATGGGCACCTTGTATAAACATCATTTAAAGCCTTTATTTCTTATTTCACATGTAGTCTTAGTCTTCTAAATTCTACCGATTCTTTTAAATTTGATGTTTTAAATGCTGTTTTACAGGCATGTTAAATAAATTGTTTATTTTAATCGTGTACTAATACATTTTTTAAACATAAATGCCTTTCGTGACTACTAAAATGAAAGGATACCTATTTGTATTAATTTAAAATGTTCAACAATAAATTAAGGCTTGCTTTTATAACATTTAAACATTTAAATTATTTCATTTTACTTGGTAGTAATAAAGAATTGTATAATTTGCTCTAAAAAACCTTTTTGGCAATCACCACAGTGCCTGCAAATAAGTCTCTCGTTTTTCACAACATAAATATAAGTTTATAATTTTCAAACGTCAATATTTAAAGAAACTACTGATAGAGATTTTGCCCTTCATCTTTAAGAATTTTAAAATATACCTAAGAAGGTATATGCATAAAATTTTTAATCGCATAGTATGTGTGCCATGTTTCTTAAGTCACTTAGTAAATAACTGAATGATACAAAAAAATATCTTTAAATTTATGTGTTATAAATTAAGTCTGCAGATGCAGAAAAAACTCTTTCTTTTCCTCTGGCATCAATAATCTTCTGTATGAATTAGTATCACTGGATCAATTAGTTTCAGGAATGTCCATGTGATAAGTTTATCAAGTATATTCTCTAGAAGAATATTTTTAATTAGTTTATAATATATTGTACATCCTACTAATAACAAGTCTTAAATTAATTCTACGGATAGATGACCCGTTAGTCGGGAATTTCGCAGAATATTTCATATGGGAAATTTTTTTAAAACTAGCGTTTACTAGTCCAGTCATATGTATTTTATCATGTAACGGTGTATTTTTTAACCTCTGCGTGGCCAATTAAAATAAAAGGAATTTTGTTAGAAATATAGGATGTAGGCTATGTTACTATATATTGGAAAAAAGAAATAGTTTTGATTTATAATACCTTGTGTTTTCAAACATATAGTGGAATTTTTCAGAGATTGACGATACGTCAGACCCTGATGGATCAATTAAGCCTTGAAATTGTTTATAATTTGTAAACAATACTTTATTAAATTAATGAACAAAATAAGGAATTCTAAGTTTCAACGAATTTTACTTGGCTGTTCTTGGGATCATAGGTTCTGTTTAACACACAGCTGAATCTACATTTCATTACGAGGACGTTTCGCAGACGTAATAAAAAATGTAAAACAGCAGTTTTTTGAATAGAAACTATTAACTCAAGAATAGCCAACTAAGACTACGTACAAAAATATTCAGGAAACTAATTATTAGAGAATAGAACTATAAATATATATCTATAATATATCTTCTATTATAATAAATCTCCTCAATGCCGTCAAGTCTTGGAATGAAGACAACTCATGACACTAGCACATGACACTATCCTTCGTTCTTTTCCAATCAGTGGGCTATAAGTGGCGCCATATAGGATGGAAATCTTTGGTATTAGGAGTGAATAACACTCATGTGGTGATGTATACACTTTACATTTATGCATCTATTCTCTATACTTGGTATATTAGTATATACATGAAGGATCCTATACACTATCCCCTATATTTCTCTATATATGGAGTGACTATCCTAATATGGCTTCCTGGCAAAGCTAAATGGATGCTTAAAATTTAAAAAGCTCTTAATCCCTCTAGAGTTCTAGTAACTATTACCTCTTTAACTGGTTATTAAAGAGTTACAAACTGTTCTAAATAATTATGTTTCTATTTAGGTATCTAAATGTTTTTCATTTTTAGTAAACAACAATTTCCAATTCAATTTAGATTCCAGAAATAAGTTTTTGTTGTTTGATTTACTATTATCTGCATGAAATTTTAGTGAATGTTTTGTTCTTACATATTTGGTTTATTTTTTCTGTGCATTTTTTCTTCTTTTGCATGTTATTTTTATTAATAAATTTATTAGGGTATAATACTCTATTTGTAAAAATACAAATTTAATCAAAGATACGATGATACGATCCTGAACACCAAATGAGTTCTTGATAGAGTTCAACTTCATCGACAATACCTACTGTAAAGACTGTCCAAACAGGAATATACTTTGACTAGTAGGATTGCAATAGACTGTTCTTTATTTCTAGATCTCTAGCTTTTTAAAATCTAGTTCATTTTCATAAATTGATTAGTCATTATCAAATATGGTACACATTAAATTACAGATATTTAAATAAATTCAGGGAATTTACTATCACTATCACAGACATTTGTAAAGGAAGGAAATACAAAACTTACTCACCCACACGTTAACAGTTTCATTTGACAGGTGTTCTTGTAAACGTTGCCATCACTGCCACATATAGGCCCATCCTGTGGTGCCTGCTTGCAGTCTACTGGGCAGTTTTCTCTATGAGCACTGATATTATTGCAAGATCCTAAATGAGAGAGGGCTATTCCCACTCTAAAAAAACCAAATTAGTGTTTGCTTCCGTCGAACATTGTCTGGTATTACCTGCAGATCTCCACTTGTAGCATGCATTTGTTGAGATACGTGCGTCCGTCTGTCCCGCAGACTGGATCTTTTTCTCCTCCACATTTGTGTTCGCATTTGGAACCTGCTGGCCTTTGGCAGAGGCTGGGGTCTGATGATAATGTGACTCCTGAAAACAAAAACATATGTTTTCGCACTAAAGATTATCCAAGGGTCGCTCAATAGCGTGTGGAACTCTATGATTACATAGTCTATTAATAGTCAGAATGTCATATTTTCTTTTTAAGTTAGTCGTACAATGACACAATAATCTATTCAATCATAGAGGGTTAGACAGTCTTCGATTATCCTTTGATGTAGCCAATGTAGGCAATTTTTACTAATAGTTCACCTACTTGGTCAAAAACTATAAACCCAATGAAATAATGTCTTACTCGTACGTAAATAAATGTACACTTTCTGAAATCATCGGCAGAAAAACTTTTGATTTCCTTTGAATTTAAGGTTAAGCTTGATTTATATTCAGAGAGAAGTTTGATTTCTTCTGTCTAAGTCCCTACTGTGCATGTCCCCATTTAAATTTTGGTGCCCTGTAGGTGGGTCACGAGATATTATAGTGTCTATTCCCTATAGATTATATCTGAAATTTATGAGACATGTGGGTCATGCAGCTTTTAAGCAGCTGAGGTAATCACTTATAAAGCCTACTAAATATCAATCAGAAATTAAATTCAAGATTATGATAAAGACACTTATAAATTTGGGGGGGGTGATCACAAAACGAGTATTGCAATAAAACAGGCCACCTTGAACTTGAAAAATTAAATATCCTGTCCATTTTTACAAAATTGGATAGTCTTCCACGCCTCATTGATTTATATGAGGTTTGGTAGGTCTATTTTCAATAATAAGAGAAATATGATCAAAATAGTGTATCATAAGTGTACTGTGTTAAAAGAGAAGAGTTCGTAGCTACGAACTGGATGTTGCCCAAAAAATATTGCTCTTATGCTTCCTTATGCCTCATATCAATATATTTTGAGAAAGAATGTTCTATTCGAGTCTATGTTTGCAAGTAATAGTTTCAATGTGTACAGATAATGCTAAATTTTTTAGATAAACATTCTATGAAACTCGGTCGGTGCTACACATTAAGGATTCAAAGCGAATTCAGTCAGTTCATAATATTAGTATGTTACTTAAAGTATTCCCGGAGCCTTCGCCATATTATAGAATGTTTAGATCGCTTACCTTTTCCACAAGTTTTTTTCTTCAGTTCACAAATGTTGGGATATATGATGCCATCGCTCCCACATACGGGGTCTCCGTAACCATTGGGGATACATATCCTTGGGCAAGAAGCATCTCTTAAAGCTGTTGCTTCTGAAACAAAATATATTGTTTTTATTGGTATACATCTCATCTCATCCCATACATATAGGTTTATATCTCGGAAACGGTAAGAGATGCGAAGTCGGCTAAATGGAAGCAAAGTTGCTTATTCAGGGGGGCAACATAATGGTGAAAAGAAATCAAAGCTAACTTGATTAGTTTTCGAAATATTTTTAAAAAACCGAAAATTTCGAATTTCGTTTTATTTTTTTGCGGGCCTATTTGATGAGGTATTCAAAAATAAAGAGCACTTTTCTATAGCAACTTCTTGCGCTTTATCGAATGGTGTTAGCGAATTTTCCGCAAAACGTTTCGTTTCCCGGAAACCAACATCAACTTTTTCTTTTAAATAGGTACAGACCTGGGAATTTTTTTTCAATTCCTTGGAAGCATTTTTGTAACTTGATAGAATGCCACCATAAAAGGAACCAGATTTAAACGTTTTTTCTAAGAAAAATCCATCAGTAATAATTTCCCGTGGTCCTCTTAGATTTAGTTTTATCTAGGCAATTGAGTGTGCTTTGAATTCGTTGTCATTTTGACGTTTCTATGGCAAACACATTTAAATGTTGTGTTAAGCACTATCGGTGCTTAAAAAGGGCTTTCAGCAATCTAGAAAAATGCGATTTAGTGAAAGTATTTTACTAGTCCCACTGTAATTCAGTTTTAGCATACTTCCAATTATATCCGGAACGCCCGCAACTCAATCCTTGCATATTTTCAAGATTAGATAGAACATTGGTGGAGGAAGGTTCATTTACAAAATCCGGACAGGTGAATTTTTTTTGAAGGCGACACATTATCATATTATTGTCATTTATACAGGTTGCTCTAAAACAAAGCGGTTCACGACAACTTATATTTTTCCAGTTGAACAACCTGGGTACTGTGTACTACAGATTTGGATAGAACGTCTGATTGATTTCCTTACATGTTATTCTGTCCATTAATTATGATGATTGCTACGTCCTAAATAATCTTGGACTTATAGCTATTCAAATTTATGATAAAATAGATCTGTAAGACAAGAGTTTCCTATTTAGGGTTCCTTTTTTAATGTCTATGATTCGAATTAAATGACTGGAATAAAAAAATACACAAATTCTTGATTGAATGAATTCAAATTGAATCCATTAATGCCATGTTATTTCATGTCTTTCAAACTTATTGTACCTTGAAGAAAGATTATAAACACTCTTACAGAAATATAAAATTACATACTTGTTTACACATACATATTACATCAAACCACACATCACGATGTTTACATACGAACGGTATTTATGATTCAATTAGTCGGTAAAAGGAGGCATTTAATCGAACTATTAATGCATCAATCTGTACATTAATCGAATTAAGCCGCCTTCAATTACGGCGTCCGTTCATGTTCACTTTATTAAAACATGCCGTTCTATTGCTTCGGATGCACTGCCCATATTGGGTACACTTATTACTAATTACTGTGCAAATAAGAATTTGTTATTCATTGCAAATACACACTGAGAGAACAACTTCGTTTGCCCTAGGAATAAAGAAAAGAATTTGTTGAATCTTTATGTTTTAAAAATTGAATCTATCTGTTAGTTGTTCTGTTTACTTAATTGCCAGTACTTCACGTTACCGATTATGTCTTAATTAATGAGATGATATGGCGGTGACCGTAAGTAACTGTATATTTATAGATATTCACATTTATTTAGATTAATTGGTGGTACATTGTTTGTACTTCGAATTAACACATATTTACATATATAATAATATCTCTATCCCTCATTCTCATCTTAGTGATGAGCCCGGAAGTCAGAGACTTGTGTGGAAGAGGGAGCGGCATACTATTATTTTGCGGGCCGCGAGTGCGCCCAGGAACGACTTACGATGTTATAACGTTAATTACCATTTAGTACGAGAATAAGGGAAACCTGGAAAACCTTATTAATTAAAGTGTACAGTAGGTTGTTAGCCATTTATACAGTGATATTGTAGTACTAGTTACATATTAAGAACGCTACCAGCCTTACACACACAGATTTAATATTGGAGCAATTAGAAAAAGTTGACCACGGTGAGTATCGAACCGTCGTCAACCGCGAGAGAACGATTGAAAACCAGACGTCTTAACCGCTCGGACACCGAGCTCCACAACTATAACTATATAACTAAATAATCTAATATTTCCTAATAACCTGTTGTTAGAGAGACATACTAAGTCTGAGTTTGCCATTGCGCATGTCCGAGGTCTTACTAGAACCTTATGATACCATGCTAGAATCTCAAGCCGGCAGTCCCCAAGAACAGAAAACAGTCGCTCACCGCCCAACACCACGATTAGTGCTGCCTGTTACCACAGCTACTACGAATATTAAAGAGTCGAACTATGTGTAAAGTTTAGCATTTCCCTGCTAAAGTTATGCATTTATACATTCCGTACATCTATTTGGCACCCAGCGCAATTTCATTGATCAGATTCGAATTTAAGACTAATTAGAGTTCGAGTGCGAAATGTGTGTATGGAATGTAAATCGGTGCCAAACGCATATACAGAATGTAACAGTTTGAGTTGGAAAAAAACAACACAGGGCGTGACTGGACTGTGTTTTGCTTTAGTACAGATTTTTGTACAGTCAGTTTTTCATCGTCATGGATAATGCTACAAATTTAAGCCTACAGCGTTAATAAGAAGGAAAGTCGGCATAACAAGGGGGAGCAAAGACTTAAAAAGAGCATACTCTGTCACAAAATGTAAAAAGTATTCAACCAAACGCAAGTGGGGCATTGCACTAAATATTATATCACATATATTAGGTATCTGTTTTCATGTGCTTTTATTTTATGCTATAAACATATTTTCACTTTGGCTTATCTAGCATATTTTCCTTAGTCAGGAGCGCGAAGTCCCCCTAAACTTGGAAAACATACTGTTCTTGGCATATTCGCGTTTTTTGCTATTCTATACAACATAAAGGAACCATATAGTTCCTTTATGTATACACTGTTACATTCTGTATTTGCGTTTGGCACCGGTTTACATTCCGTACACACATTTCGCACTCGAACTCTGATAGGCCTTAAATTCGAATCTGACCAATGAAATTGCGCTGGGTGCCAAATAGATGTACGGAATATATAAATGCATACAGCATCTTCACTGTAGCTACCTGTGTAGTGGTGTTTCTTCTCTTTAAATAGAAACTGGCGCCCGAGGCAAATTAAAACAGAAACCGATACTCAGGAGTCAAAGTGATACTTCGCATCTGCAATCCAAAGTATACGTCATAATGTTGCTTTCAATAATAATATATTAATAAATTAAAATTATTTTTTTAATATTTATAGGTATTCTTATTAATATTATTATCAAAAAATAAATAATAATCTAACTTTTTGTTATTCAATTTTATTTTTATCGTAATTTCAGGATTCTGCAAATATTTTTTACTCTTTCTGAAATCCATAGTTTAATATGATACAGGTAATAATGAACTGCCCGTTTATAAGAAATAATTTAAGTTTTCCTAAAAATCCGGAAAGGAAATCAGAATGGCTTATTTAGATTATATTATGCACTAAAAATACTATTGTATTTGTAGTGTACAAAAAATTATTAATACAAATGCAAATTAACAAACAGCTTCTGGAAATTACAGAAGACTTGCAGCAAATTTAGAGCCAATGGCATATTAGAAAATGAAATACCCCAAACAGGATATAACTTGGGAGCTTTCTTGGGAGTTATCAGAGTACAGCGAATAAATTATAATAATATAACAGGAGTGATTTTGTTGGAAAATTAATATAAAAATTATTAAATATGATGAAAGTATAAACTAGCGAATATTTTAAAATAATATATGTGAACGGTGTTAATTTATTTCTCGTTTTATTTGAACATTAAAATTATTCTGTATCTACTATTAATATTTATCTATTTAATGAATTCCTTGAAGAACTCAATTTAATAGATATGGTAAATACGAAAAACTTTTATTGGGGGCCTGCGGAAAGACCAATAATTCCTATCAAGTTGGTTAAAACTCGAAAATGTTTGCGAGAATGTGACAAATATATCGCTGGTTAATGAGAATTATGCTCCTTAATTAAGAAATAAAATTCAATCATTTGTTTGATGTAAACGTAATTAATGAATAACAAACAAACTGTTCTCTCGCTGTGCAAATTTGTGTTGTTCGTGGCGTTCGAAGTATGAATATATTCAGATTAGTATCCTGTTAATAAATATGATAATAATATTGACATTTACGCGCTATAAATCTATACACCACACAAAGACTTTCACTATATCAATTAATATACAGTACGAACGTTTAGAATGGAAACCGTAAATGAATTGCGCCCTGTAGATTTTTCGCAAAAACGCTCTAACACGTCAATTCTTAAATTCAATTGCGCTTCTTTTGATACCATTGTTTTGGATATGACGTCATTAGGTAATCTCTGTGACGTCATCATGATATTTTTTCAAATGGGAATGTCCAGTTCTTTCATTAAATTTAAATAGAGAAAATATTCCTGAAAATGGCAATATACGACACTATCGCCTTAAAGTGGATAGTTTTTGAGATAAAGGACTTTGAAATTTGAAAAAAGAAAAAGTAGGCTAGTCAAAAAAAACTGTTTATCACAACATAACTAACAAATGGATAATAAACGCAATGAAAACTAGTTACATAAGGGGCTCGTAATCCTTGTGCTTCTTGACAATAGGCAAGCCTCTGTTGGAATTCTTGTAACACTTTACTGATTATGTGTGGCTGTATAGCTCTAATTTCATCTCGAATTTTTGTTTTTAATTCGTTAATATCCCGCGGTTTATTATTATAACCTTTAGACTTAGACCTTTAGATAACCCCACAAAAAGAAATCAAGGGGTGTGAGGTCAGGGGACCGAGCTAGCCATTCAATAAAACCTCTTCTGCCTATCCAGCGATTAGGAAATACTTCATTTAAGTAGTTACGAACATTTACGGCATAAGGTGGAGGTGCCCCATCTTGTTGATACCATACAAAGTCATTGGGAATGTTCGGATCATTGTCATCTGGAAATAGTGCTGCTAACTCCGAAATAATTTGTTGTTGTAACATTTCTAAATATTTGTCACCTGTTAAACTACCATCAATGAAACTAAGGCCAATAATATGGTTTTCTACAATTCCTGCCCATACATTTATTTTCTGAGGGAACTGGGTGTGCTTCCATCATCCAGTGAGGATTATTAGGAGCCCAATAGCGACAGTTCTGTTTGTTAACATTGCCATTCAAACAAAATGTAGCTTCATCAGAAAAAACTATATTGCTAATGAAACGCAGATTTATGTTACAGAGGTTCATCATTTCTTCGCAAAATTCTATTCTGTGGTCAGGGTCATCATCATTTAATTCTTGCAGTAGCTGAATCTTATAGGGATGCCATTTATTTTTTTTTTCATGTATTTTATGACAGAACTTTGGCTAATTTCATGATTGGATGCGATTTGTCGCGAAGTAACATGTGGATTTTCTTGAGCATCTAACAACATACCTAGTTGTTACATCCTCTGTAATGGATGGCCGACCTCTGATGCAATTCCGAACATGTCCCAACCGGATAAATTTACTTACAATCTTACTCACTGTTGATTTTCTAATGCGTGGTTCATTCGGATATCTATTACTGAAAATGTTGCATACTTCATTAATTGATCTTTTCATTTCGTCACAACCTCTCAAAATCAAGATCTCAATTCTTTGTTTTTCTGTTAAAGTTCGTACTATTTTTAATTATCACAAAAAAATATTAAAGAATAACCGACTGTGACAATTAGTTTTAAATAATTTGCGGAACTGTCACTATCAGGATCAAATAATTGAAAATTTTTTTTGACTAGTCTACTTTTTCTTTTTTCAAACTTCAAAGCCCTTTATCTCAAAAAATATCCACTTTAAGGCCACAGTATCGTATATTGCCATTTTCAGGAATATTTTCTCTATTTAAATTTAATGAAAGAACTGGACAATCCCATTTGAAAAAATATCATGATGACGCCACAGAGATTACCTAATGACGTCATATCCAAAACAATGGTATCAAAAGAAGCGGAATTGAATTTAAGAATTGACGTGTCCGAGTATTTTTGCGAAAACTCTACAGGGCGCATTTCATTTACGGTTTCCATTCTAAACGTTTGCACTGTATAAACACGATATACAGGGTGCACATATAAAGTCTTCAACTTTGAAAATGCTGTAAAATGCTGTATGAAAGAATGTCTTGTTGAATAGAAATAGTGGCTGCATGAAAAAATTCTAAATTAATGACCTCTCCAACATAATACACTTTTGGTCATTTTGGCTTCCATATCTTTATGTTAGACAGTGAGTAATAAAACTTATACTTTTTGTTTTTATATAGTTTTTAAGCAAAGTTTTTGGCTTCATAGTCATTTTCAAAATTGCACTGGAGTATCTAATATTATAAGAAATAGAAGATGGTTTCTGCTCCACCCGGTATCATAACTGAGAATGTTTGTTAATGTATTGATATTCAGTAATGTCCAAGCACGATACATATTGCTTGCCGCTTGAAACGGTAGGCCAATTAGCTATAATTTACTTAAAGGATATCGACGAAGACTATTGTCATTATGGCAAAATACTGCCTCCTTTTCCCCGAGTATCCATTAAAGCGATACCGCCATCGCCTATAAAAACAACGAAATGACGGCTTTCCGTCTCGTTGATGTTTGTGAGTAAGGACCGTTTCCTAACCTACAGGATGATCCCCCGACAGCTTGAAGTCACAAAGAGAGTGATCAAAACCTTTTAATTTTATCTTTGTTACGGGCTCTTCAGTTTTTTCGTTACATTCAAAATGACTGATCTATTTTTAGTAACTAATAATGCAATCTTGTATTACATTTTTATAAGCAGTGAACATATACAGGGTCCTGCACCACAGCTCCCTTCTTTTGTAGCTCATGAACCGGTGCCTTTATAAATTTCGTTCAAATTTGACTTCAAACTATTCGTAGAGAGGCACATTTTGAAAATATTTTCAAATATACAGGGTGCTCTAAAAACATGTACCATACTAAGGTTATGTTTTTTTTTAATGGAACACCCTGTATATTTTTTCATTTTTGGATTCTACAGAAAATTCTAAACACATTTCATGTAGGATGTCCTATACCTATCTTCAACATTTTTTTGAAATATTGACAGGTGAATATTGACATTTTTGCAACTTTGACACCCTGTAAAATCTAAGCGGTTTGAGATCAAGCAAAACGGTTTCCACATTCCTATCTTAACTTTTCATAAGCTATCGTTTGGTACTAATTTCAAATTTATACAGGAATAAAAATTTTTAAAAATTTTCAGAAAATTTTAAATTTTTGGATAATTCTGAAATTAGTACCAAACGATAGCTTATGAAAAGTTAAGTTAGGAATGTGCAAACCGTTTTGCTTGATCTCAAACCGCTTAGATTTTACAGGATGTCAAAGTTGCAAAAATGTCAATATTCACCTGTCAATATTTCAAAAACAGTTGAAGATAGGTATAGGACATCCTAAATGAAATGTGTTTAGAATTTCAGGTAGAATCCAAAAATGCAAAAATATATAGTGTGTTCCATTTAAAAAAACATAACTTTAGTATGGTACATGTTTTTAGAGCACCATGTATATTTGAAAATATTTTCAAAATGTGCCTCTCTACGAATAGTTTGCAGTCAAATTTGAACGAAATTTATAAAGGCACAGGTTCATGAGCTACAAAAGAAGGGAGCTGTGGTGCAGGACCCTGTATAAGCACATTCCTAATGAGAACATCACAGCTTAATAAACGTCAAAACAACGTTTTTTTGGTTGATTAAACGTCGAGTTAAACGTAGCAGGTTAGAAAGATGAGATCTTTTTTGCAATGAATTTTCAAGTAAACGTTGAACTAACGTGAGAAACTATTCTAGTTAACTAAAAGGTCGATTCTGTATCACCTCGTTAAAACTTAAAGACCCGCTAAAAATGTTGTCTTTAACGGACCTGTTAATTTTAAATAATAAAACTGTATTCTGTATCGCAAAATTAAACGGATCCGTTGAAAAGAAATTATTTTAACAGGGGGTTAAAAATCAAGTGTAGTAGTTCAACTGTCTGGATTTTCTGTAATATACTATGGTAACACTGAACTTTTATAAAGATATAACCTCAATTTCCAAAATAATTTGTATGTACTTGTCACTCATGATACAATAAAGGAAGGTATGATATTGCGCATATCCCTCCCACATCCGTGTCGTCACCGAGAGCGCAAATTTGACATTTTACAGTGTTTACATATGTAAAGGTGTGAAAGTTTCGTGGTTTTTACTACATTTTGTCCTCAAAATTCATTTTTTTTGGCAGAGTATTTGTATAATTCTAGTGTATACTAATTATAATCATATGTGAGTATAGTTAAAGTTAATTTTATATTAACACGTACCTAAACTAAAAGTGCAATAAAAATGCGTTGTGCCGTGTGCTTGTATAATAGTGATAATCGCAACCAAGAGCTCAATAATTTAAATAATATTAGGTAATTATATTGCTATGATATTTAGACAATGTAAACATTGCACTATCTATTATGTTACAAGGTTTTTCACGTTTCCACGGGATGAAGTAATAAAGAAACTGTGGGTGGTAGCTTGCTGTCGAGCAGAAAAGTTTAATGTACATACTGCCAGAATATGTTCCAAACACTTCACCGATGATGATTATGAGATAAATTTAAAGCCTGTAATAAATTATATAACCTGTAATAGATATGGTTCTGTAATGTGGTCATTAAATAAAAAAAAATGAGAAACATTTAAAATTTTCGAATAATTAAAAAAAATGAATACATTTAATAATACAGTCAATTTAGAATCTTAACCGAGCTTAAGGAACAATTTTCACTTTTAGTCGTAGGTGTAAGGCGAACGGCGAAATATATGTATTAAAGTTAACTTGTTGCCCACATCCTATGTTTATGAAGCGTTTATCCTATATTTAAGTACCTACTAATCATTTTACACACGAATCAGAATAACTAATTACTTATAATAAAAATTGCAATAATCACCGATAACAGTTATTATTATTGAAGTAGCTAAGAAATTAAAAGTGCCAATTTTAAACCACCAGGGATTACCAGGCCATTTTGTATATGATAGGTACCTACCATATGGAGTATATCTAATCTGTGCTTATGATTATTAAAGAACACATTTAAGGACACTGGTTAAATTTCCCAATATTTTCCTATTCGGGACACTGTTTTGTGCCAATTATATGAAAGTTTTGATAATGTTTCCATTGAAATCGTATAAAACATTTGTATTTAGCGATCATTCTGCGCTCTCGGTGACGTAATGCGCACAGCGGACGCATTTTCGTACTCACGAATGTCATACCTTGTACTTATTTCATGCTTGTCACTCTTATAGATATTCTGTGCTTGTCACTCTTGTCAGTATTTGTTTACTACTTTATTAGTAGTACTTAAAGTAAAAAAGAGCTCTGGCTAAACCTTAGTGTTATGTGAATGTGATCAATGTTAACAGTTGTTAAACATGTGGACATGTGACAATTGGGTCATCTCGCATGACAGAGAAACAAAAAGAAAAACTGATTGTATACCTAGAAAACAACAGAGATTTATTGGATGTAAAACCTAGTAATTTGGATCTTATATTAAAATAAAACACAAATGGACATGCATTTTATTGACGTTATGGACAATCCTAATATTTCTATCTATTTTTTGCGATATATTTAATTTCTAAACCAAATTGTGTAACAGATGTTAAAATTAAACATCCTTTTAAGATTTAACAGGTAGTCAATAGCAGGGTTTAAAATTTGACAGCCAGAAGGTAAAACTAACGGAAATATGTTAAATTTTTAAATAACTTGCACGGTACTGAATACTATTTTAATTTTAACTGTCGTTAAAATTGTAACAGGTCTTTAAAATTTAAAGGAGTGATACAGAATCGACCCTTTAAAGTGTAAATATTACTTGAGAATTAGGTTAAATTTATATGTTTATTCAATGATTATATTAAACGTATTAAATACCTGAAAATATTATTTAAAAAACTAAACGTATAAATAGCTCTTTGGAAAAATCGATAAACGATTGGTTTAAATATTTCTTGGATAAAACGTCAAAATTTAAAGTTTCTTCAACGTTTATTTTAAACATCTTAAAGACCTGAAAATATTATCTGAAGTAACTAAAAGTGTAAATAATACCTTGGTAAAATGTTCAAGTTTTTGATTTTTCAAACGCTAGCATTAAACGTCTTAAAAACATGGAAAAATATTAAAAATTACGATTGCTTTAAATATTACTTAGGGAAAACGTTAAATTAACAGGTTTTTTTTCAATGTATATATTAAACGTCTGAAGGGCTTAGAAATATTATTTAAAATAACTATATCTTGGAAAACGTTTATGTTTTTGTTTTAAACGTTAATATAATAGTGTAAACATGTCATTTTCATAGTTTGAGATTCTACCGTTAGATGGGGAAACTTATTTCCTACCGAGAGGAGATTGCTGGTTGTTTGTTGTTCCCAGATCATTTTCTGTCTTTTGGACATTATCAGTGGGAGCAGACTTAGCACTACCAACTACCTCGATTGTTAGTTTAAAAAAAAATCAGATTGCTCAATAGGTATATAAATGGAAAATAACAAGCTCCCTCTATGGGTACCATCAAAAACGGTATGGAGCTGCCAGCAGGCGCTCGCTCATTTGAGCAGAAAAAATAGAGTAACTCAGGTCTGGGTCCCAGGCCATTCTGGCCATGAAGGGAATGAGGCAGACGATTCTCTAGCTGGGGAGGGTGCTGCTTCTGAATTTATCGGACCAGAACCGGTGCTTGGCATATCCTCGAGTACTGCCAAAGCAACGCTCTTGACCTGGGCTGAGGGGCAAATTCTCCAGTACTGGCAGGAACTACCACGATTAGTTCATTCGAAGGTGTTTATAATAAACCCTTCAAAAACAAGAACTAAAAAACTTCTAGAGTTAAGCAGGTTTCACCTACGAACTCTAATTGGCCTATACACGAGTCACTGCCGTTTAAAATATCATCTGTGCAAATTCGGCCTAGGAGAAGATGCTGAGTGCCGCCTATGCTTAGAAGATGATGAAACGGCAGAACACATATTGTGCACCTGCCCTGCTGGGGAAAGGATCAGATACTCATTATTTGGCAAAGGACAACTTCTGCCAGAGGATCTGAACAAATTCTCACCTAATGAGGTAATCAGCTACATTAAGAAGCTAGACCTGTTGGGTGAAATATAAGTAGGTGTGAGCCACAATAGACCACATGGTCGCGGTGGAGGGTCTGGTTTTAGGCCCACTCACTTTTGAACCTAACCTGACCTATGGGTACCATAGTTCTTTGTTCTTTTCTACTGATATTGTATATCTGAGTTTACTTTCTCTTATTTCATTGGATTTTAAATATTCTGAACTAAACGTGTCATCAATTTTTTTCATCTAAACCCATCCATCTTGTTCCAATACCTATGATCACGGTAAATGCATTTTTATGGATCCACCTTATAAAGAAGATCACCGTATACCTCGTATATCCAGACTCTAGATGACATGATTCAATTAACTTCTTCAACCCGTAGTCTGGCATTAAAAGCTATTACCCGCGGAATTCGCATTGTTCGGAACCAACGAAAAACTGGTAATAAATAGTAAACAAAAAACTTATGTATGTATATCAATACCTTAAAGATGTGCCGAAAGCTTTTTATTAAAGAAATTTCTCCGTATTTACTTGTTTTTTTAACGAATTGTATATCAGCCGCTTTTTAAATAACTACTTTATGTAATTATATGTTCATATGATCTTCGATTTAATGATTGCACTGTAACTTTCTTACAGCAGCTAATTACGGGGCATTAAAACGAAGAAAATATAGTACACATATTATAAAAGAAGTACTAATATAATAATAATAATATTAATAATAATAATGATAATAATAATAATAATAATAATAATAATAATAATAATAATAATAATAATAATAATAATAATAAATTCGGCAGCTCTTCTAGCTGGAAGAATGTAGAAGGCGGCCATTCTAGGCTCATTACGTCTACTGAGGCCACACGATTTCCTTTACTCACCCCACAGACGTGGGAGAGCAGCTACTGATAACCACTAGCTAAATTATAATAATAATAGTAATAGCAATAGACTCTGAAACGACTTGGTATTACCCGTCATCTCAGAATAAAAGACCACTTCTAAAAGTGATAATATAATAATAATAATAATAATAATAATAATAATAATAATAATAATAATAATAATAATAATAATAATAATAATAATAATACTAATAAGGAGAGATTGAGGCTACTTCCCATTTGAGAACCGTTACCTAGTGCCTTTTGGAGATCATTCTAGGTCATGGTCGACAAATTATATGGGAAGGTTTCAATAACACCTTTGTTTATATGGTTAAATTTCTAGGACGTTACTATACCGGGTATTCCGTCTGCTAAAAGTTACCAAAAACCAAGTAATCATATAATAATATAAGTCAATATTTGGATCCACATTACCGTACCGTGTCGTACGTCTCATAGAGACGTACGACAAAATCTAAGTAGTAGATATAATACTAACTTACGGCTACAAAAAACGGCGAATCTAAATAATACTTGGATGAAAGATGCCTCATAGATATGCAAATCCTCTGTAAGACATCGCAAGTACGTACCACTGCAAGGTGACAATATAATGAAGATATTTAAACAGCCACATAATTTTCTAGAATTTGCATTTGACAATTTACACTGTGAATTGCAAATATATCAGATCTCATTTACATATATTTTCCCAAGGTACAGCTGCACTGCATATATGAATACTACCAAAGTTTACAGAATATACTTCTGTAAGCTTAGATGGTACCTGAGTAGATTTAGAATGTTTTAAATGTAGCTCTTAAAATTTAATGATATGATAGAAATACAAATTAAAAAGATAAATTGAAGTATAAAGAGTACAACAGGGTGGCCCAATAGTGTGACAAAGTTCCATAATTCCTATGCCTTCCTTCTTCTTTGGATACCTCCTTTCGTAATACCAACATGTTTGAAATTCTCTAGGATGCGTCCTATAGCGTCGTGATGATTTCTGTTTATGGATATACCAATCAGCAAATGTATCGCAAGTTGTTGTTATAACTTTGTCAAATTGTCCATAATTACAAGTAAATTTAAATAATCTTCGTAAGTATATAGTGATGGCATCAACTTGTGCGGGAGAAGAGGAAGCATATCATTATTCTGCAGACAGGAAAGCATGTAAACGAGCCTGTAATCAGCATTCAGTGTGGGAATTAGGAACATTTATTGGAAAACCCCATTAGTTACAAGGGGCAGCAAAGTGCTGCCAACAGAAAGTAACCTGTCATAGTATCCACCAAGAGCTAGCAAGTCCTCACAGTCGCTCTTCACCTTACCATACTCGCCAAGCTTGTTGCGCTATTATGTATATATGTATATGGCTATCCAGTATTTTCCTTATAGTTCACATCTTATGGGCGTTGATCTCAGTAACTAACATCGGTAATTCTTCAAGATCACCGAAATAAATGATCCTTGTAAATAACTAACGAGAAATAAATCGACAAAACAATGGCAGCCGTAAATTTAAGTTTTAGTAATGGTTTTAAAATTTGCGCAACATTAAACAGCAGCAGCAGCGAACGGTGACTGGCGGAAAATTTATTTTTTCTGCAAATTATGAATCAAAGGACTATTGTTTTTGAGCCAGCTAAAGGCGTGACGGTTTTAACTTGAAATTGGAAAATATTTACGAATACTTTACTTATTATTTATAATGCAAAATGTATAGTAATCTTATAATGTACGTAGTATAAACAGAACCGATTTACTAATCACAAACAGTTTTTATAAAAAAATACGAATCACTAAATACGTAGGTATAAATCTTACGGTGTCAGGGTCTAGTGGTTGGTCTCGAGTCTCGATGAAAAATGTGGCTACTCCTATGGAGTTGTCGGAGTAATGCAATGCCGGTCGGGGCACATTGCCCGTGGAGTAGTTGTTTTCGGCATCTCCTTCAAATAAACTACTAACTAGTGTTTTTCACCACTACTATCTTCTTTAGGTAATCACGTCGCAACATCGTTCATCGAGTTCATTACCTATGGTACTCTGATGAACACAGAATATATGTGATACCTGCAGTATAGTCACTGATACCTGTCAGTATCTGGTGGTTAGTCTCGACGAAAGATGTGGCGACTTCCATGGAGATGCCGGATTAATGCAATGCTAGTCGTGGCACATAGGCCGTGAAGTAGTTGTTTTCGGCATCTCGTTCAAATAAATATATTCGATCGTTTCATCAACCTTTAAACACAGGCGCGGTATTGAATTTGTAGCTTATATAATTCAATATTGCTAGTTACAAGTCTACAATATTAACTTTGTAAGTCTAAAGTCTAACAATATTGTAATATATCATGCGACAAGACTCTGTTATCAGTGGATTTCTTGTATATTTTCAGATTTCTTCGTTTAAATGTAAACAAACGGCATTAAGTAGGTATGTTGCTATCATAAAAGCAATTTGACCGCGCAAATTATTAACTGCAGTAAATGTAGCAGTAAAATATAAAATAATATATGAAACAGAACGTGGTATAAGTAAACTTCATGCGAAAATGAGAAAGGTATAAACATTTACTGTACTAGAAATTTAAATACCGTGACTTGCTTTCAGCCATTCTCTCATAAACGGAATCTAATTATTTTTAATGTTTCATGTATAGTTGTTAGTTATTAAGACGTTTTACGTCTTGCTCATGGCACATTTGGATGAATATAAGTTGATTTTATAGGGGTATGATTATACGTATAGCAACGTTCAGGATTACAACCAGATTCTAATGAAGATGTTAGCGCGCCTGTTCTGCCATCGATTTACCTTGTTTTTTTGTACATCTTCGTTTTTTATACATACGGTTTACACATGGATACATACATAGGTCAAGAGTTTTCGATTATAGAGAAAGCTTTTGGAAGAGAGCGATTTGCTCTTTGTTTGCCATCTTCTAGTTTTTGAATTGGTTCAAAAGCTATAAAAAGTTTAAGTAGACAATAAAACCACAATGTAACAATTTGTAATGAAAATATTTGGAAACGTTCAGAATATTTTCAACTTTGACAAATCTAATTTAATTTTAAGTTCATACTTCTGTCGCATGAGGACGCATGCTACCTTTGGGAAATTGTAAATTGGCCTGGTATTCACTCTCCTATGATCGAAAACTTTTTAACCTTTCTATATATTTACCTGTTGTTTAAAATGATGCCTCTACAGGCTGTTACAAATTCGAAATGGAATCATGGAATACATTTTTTGTTTGAAACGTCCGAATATGATTTATTCTGTGGTAGAATGTTGTTAGGGGTACAGAAAACTTCCAAAAACTTTAAACAAACGTATAAATCAACATAAATTATCAATTAGAAATTCCATAGGAACTCCTAATTCATGCAGCATAGCATTAACTGGATGATGCTTATTTACGGTGTGTACAGAATCGTAAATAAGTTATCTACTCAGTTTTAATTTTCCGGATACATCTACCCAGGAAACACAATCACGTCTAAAAAACGACAATTTCACGTCTTAATCATGACGTACTGACGTTAAATATGACGTTATTATGACGTCTGTGACGGGCATAAGTCAGATCCCAGTGACGTCACAAATTATGCCGTCAAAGGACGTCATAATATGCACCTGAACGACGTCATAAAATACCTTTTAATCACGTCAAATGAGGTCAAATACAAGTGATATTTCAGAAATCTGGAAATCTTAAAAATTAATGTTTACATATTTTTTTAGATATTTAGCCAGAAATTTGATTTAATTTTTATCATTATAATTATGATTTACTATTGGTTGCTATACTTAACTGGTAAAGAAAAAATGGTTTCAAAATTCCAGGTCTGTGTTTAGAAAAATGAAGCTGATGATGGTTATGGAAAAACGTAACATTACATTGAAAATATAAATATCCTGGCTAATAGAGGACAGAAAGTGGTCTTCATTTTTTAATAAGGCTGCTGTAATATGGCTGAAAAAAAATAAAAACAAATTTCCAAAATTTTGTTTTTTTTTTCAAATATTTCAAAACCTAAACAAGTTAGCCTTACACAGTGGCTTGTCAAGTAAATACACAACGTAAAAGTACACTCGTGGAAATTGGAAACGACTCACCTAAAACTATAGTCATTTTTGTATGGTTATATTTTCTAAACGCTTTTATCAATTTGACCAAATTTTTTTTTATTTCATTAAGCCAGGTTTGGGCTGTACTGTAGGGTAGGTCAGTTGTCATATAACACGATTATAGAATATGTACATGTACAGGATGATGTGTAGGAATGTGTTTTTTTACCAAAATATAAGTAAGTATCTGGGATGCACGCAAAGTGGGAAAATAAATTTTATTGTGTCAAAAGATAGTTTTATTTGTGCTAAAAAAAATGTTTTTTGAAAATCTTTTCTGCCTAGATTGGTTTCCAAATTAAAACCATTGCATTTGTGACTGATCACAGGTACCGATTTTTTAAAATAAAATAAGTTGGCTTTGAAATGAAAATCGATCCTGTTACCTATCAGGATGATGTTATGAAATTATAAGTGTTCGTGGAGGCCCCACCAGATATTCCTATTTGCCTAGAGTTCTATTTTTTTTTGTAACATTTCTAGTTCGTGTTTTTTGATTTTATTAATAAATAAGAACTTAAAATTTTGTATGATTTTGTATCAGTCACAAATGCAATGGTTTACAAAAACCGCTATAATTTGGATCTAGGTAGAAAAGATTTTCAAAAAACATTTTTTTAGCACAAATAAAACTATCTTTTGATACAATAAAATTTATTTCCCCACTTTACGTGCATCCCAGATACTTGCTTATATTTTGGTAAAAAAACGCGTTCCTACACATCATCCTGTACATATTCTATAACCGTGTTATATGACAACCGACCTACTCTACATTACATCCCAAGCTTGGCTTAATGAAATAAAAAATAATTTGGTCAAATTGATAAAACCGTTTAGAAAATATAACCGTACAAAAATGACTATAGTTTTAAGTGAGTCGTTTCCAATTTCTATGAGTGTATATCTACCGAGCCTTGTTAGTTAATTTGAAGGAAAAATGCTCGTACAGTCTTTGGAACCAATCAATCGGGATTAACTTTCAGCTTGCCATAAGGATGTGGGTAATCAGAATTATGTTAGAACAAGTTGTGTTTATTTTCAACCGTTAAAGAGTAAGAGGTATTTCAACCAGCGAGCGCAAAAAACGCACTTTCCCGTTTGCAGACCGCATAAATGGGACTACTATAGCCGTTCCTAATTACATAGTATTAAAATAATTCAACATTATTAAGCTTTTGTTGGTGAAATAACAGGGAAATGTTTTCACGCAGGTAGAACGGTGCTGTTCAAAAGTATAACTTTACGTTGTTTACTCTTTTGCAACAGTCTAATTTGTTGGCGCGTCAGCCGTTTCCTTTAGAATGTGCGTTATTATAACATATATTAGATACAAATGCGTTTGCATATTCCAAACCATGTGGTAAAAAATATTTCAATGTGTTGATATTTTTACATTGCCAATAAGTTGGGAATTAAGATTATTTTCTAACATTGTATCAAATACTTTATGGTGTCCTGCTATAAAATATTTTCATTTAATAAGGATCGATTACCATTATCAAATTTAAAGGATCTTTAACTAAAATTGCTTTTAAATATTTTCGTTACTATTATTGGGACAATCGTATCCAATGTATTCAAAAGTTACTAAAGCTCCTTTAAATTTGAGTATAAAACCGGCCGTAAGTTAAATAGGTATTTGATTATTTTAATTAAGCATAAATACACCTGCATACTGTTCTATAGAAGATACTTGTAAACATCTCGTATATAGTTTACTACTACAAGAGATATTATGCGAAGAAAAAAGCTGCACCCACACTTTCTACACACGGTGTCCAGTTTAAGATGAACTGTAAGGGCATCTCAGAAAGCATTAATGGTTGGAAAAAAGTTGGGAATATTAGGCCCAAAAAGAATCTAAGGTTATATTTCCAAGAATTCCTTCCCTTAAGTAGATATAGGGTGAAAACTAAAAATGTGCATTTTCTGCAAACGTCTAGTTTAATGTAAAAGATACATTCATAAAATTTTTAGGGTAGGGATAGCAGTCAGCAAAGACTTCAAAATTGGACTCTAAAAAGTCCATTGGACTTTCTTTGTGGGGTTATCTAAAAAACAAATTGTATGCAAGATCGTATGAAACTGCAGAGGAATCACGTCGAACAGTTCAGGACGCAGTAATTAGAATTACTCCAGATATGTTTCATATAAGTATTTAGTTTCTGAACATATCATCAAAAATAAGGTGCCCATAAGAAAATCAAAGTTGAATATTCTAGCGCAAAATATAGTTGGCCTAAATATGTTTAGAGATCAATTTTGAAGTTCTTGCTGACTGTACTGAAAATTTTATGAATGTATCTTTTACAATAAATGAGCTATATACATTTCCAGCAAATGCACAATTTCTGTTTTCCCCAGTAAAAGCAAGGCTTAAGGAAAGGCTTAACCGGGATTAAGGACCGAATTCTTGGAAAGGTAACCTTGGATTGTTCTTGTGACTAAAATTGCCCAAGTTTTTCCCAGTTTAACCAACTCTGTATTTCTAATGGCTTCTGAGATGACCATACAGTTTATCTTAAACTGGACACAGTGTACATTGTAATTTCAGACTGGTTAGCCCTCATCAGTGAAGAATAAGTGGGAATACTTTTACATACACTCATTAAGTGATTTCATCCAATAGTATATTGCAAATTATCTACCTGGAGTAAAAACGAAGACTATTTTTAAGTTGCCTCTTATATTGTTCGAATAACTACTGTCATCTGTTACATACAATACAGACTATTTCAATACAACATTAAATTCCTCACAGATATAACGTTTTGAACGATGTACTTAAATACATTTATGGTGTTATTATTCCGAAACGGTATTCGTGCTCCAAGGAGTTCAACTTCATATCATAAATCGGTACCACTGAACGTTACAATTTAAATTTATAAGGTATAAGAATTTTTAGATTTCATCGCCCAGACAATCATGTACGTCTAGCTGCAGGGGCGGACTTGAAAACAAAATTTAAAAATTACAAACTTAACAAAAGTTTTCATCTACATTATGCGCAGTTAAGGATAAAATACGTTTTAAGTTACCATAATTAATATTAGATAAGTGTTATATACACAGAGTCCAATCAAATTGATTTCTCCGGCATTGTCTTCAAAGTTGATATGAAGAGTGAATTAAAAAAAAATGTTGTTATCAATTTTTAATAATTTCACACTATAGAAATATAGCCACTCCTGTAAGAATAAAAAGTGGTCCTTCAAAAAAAAATTGTAAATACATCGTCTCACACATACAATATTTTCAATGATAAATTTGAAAAACAATGGCAAATATTTTACTTAAATTTTAGTTTTACCAAGTGAAACACTCTGTATATTACTAGAGATTGGATAAAACCTTCCTTTATCAATATGCCAAAATGGACAAATTTTGTTGCAATTAAAAAGTTAGGGTCAGCATGATGTTAATGATATTGACCTGGCTCAAGCTTTCTACAAGATTACCCGCATACAGTTTTATTAAGCTAACTAAAAAAAATCCGCTTTTAGTGAGTATCTGGTTAAGCTATTCGATTCATATTTACATAACAATTCAGTTCAGTATAGCTTAATAGTCCGGTATCGCCAGTCCAGTTTGTAAAATTTTCCCGGGTACCTCAGAGTTCAATTATTATTCAAATATGTTACTGTATGCAGTAACATATAGTATAGTTTTATAGTTATATTTAACTAAACACAATACCTAGGACTTTTTAAAAGTTTCCGTAAAAGTATTTTGACAACATAATTATTGGGGAATATTGGTCAAATCATAAAAGAAGGCAAAATCAAATTGGTATCCTTTAACAAAAATATATTTAAATGTCAGAATATTATTTGTAGCATAGTTAATGTTAACAACCAACGGAAGTTAAAGATATTAGTAATATTTACGAGCAGTTTTAAGTTTTCTAGTATTATATGTTTTTTAAAATTACGCAACTAAATTAGAATATAGAACGTCAAGAGAATAGTGATCAGAAGCCCAACGTATTGGAGCGTCCTGGTATTGGGTTGAGTATAAAAAAAGTTTATTCCAATTGGCGATTCCAAAAATGAATGCGCTCTCTGCATGACAATATTTGAACCTGCTTAAAAGGTAATTTTTGGAGGCTTATTGCTGATATAATGATAAATAACACGTATTTGGGTTTGTACAATGTATGTATTGTATTATGTATTTAACATAATAATAATTTAGTAGTGCTTGTGTTTTTTGGTATTACAAAGTTAAAAGTGACGTGGTTAGTATTTGTACATCTTTATTTTTACATTTAGAATGTCATTCAAAAGAAATCAGCACAACACAAACTGCCGTGTTTATAGGTGTTATTCCACAAAATGTGTCAATAGAAGTGTTTAAGATTGAACATAGGTAGAAGTTTGGCCCTAGTATAAGAAACTGTTTCTCATTCATTTCTGCAAAAGGCATGTAACAATTTAATAACAGGGAACACGTTTCTTTACACAACATAACCACTTTGTTGCAGTTTGTCTATACTTTTCTATTATTATTCTTATAAAAGCAAAATATATTTTAATTTAAACATTATTTAACGAAAAACAAGCACTAACATGGTATCACCACAGATTATTATCTCTGTGGTATCACCATACAGTTTGTCACACTTATTTTAGTCCAAAATGTAAGTAAACAAAAACTAGGGTACCTACTGTTTCAACACAAAAAATTCATATAATTGGCAATTAAGCACCTTCGGACATTTGACTGCTTTTACCACTCTTTTTATTCTTTAGTTCACCCTAACTAGCACATGAAGTCACTATATTTATGGCACTTGAATGCTAAATTGCTAGATGATGTGATATGAAATGCAAAATTTTTACTCGTCTTCCTCCATATTTGTTTACAATTTATAGCGCCCTCATCGGTAATTTGAATCACCAATAGGTCGGGTTAAATATAAGCTGATGAATATTTAAATTATCTCCTACTCTCTGACATCTTTTACTTCGATTACCACTACCAAAATCTATGATTTTGGAAAGAACACATTTTTTTCCCTGGGAAAGAAACGTGTTTAGTGTGCAGCTTAAAGTATGGTGCTGGGTTAAAGGACGATATACTATAGAGTAAATAGGTACTACTTAACTATTACTAGTCAATAAATCATTAACATTTGCTTGTAAATGCGATTTTTGAACCTACAGCGAAGCCGGTACAGTGACCCATTCACCTAGTTAGCGTCAAGTCGGTTTCGTCTCGTATTGATAAGCCGTGAATTCTTAATTTTGTTTTCTCTCTTAACGACTACAAATTGTTATTCATTATTTACATGCCCGAGGCCCTCTTGCCGGAGTAAATTGATGGATGCATGTCGTACACATCAGTGCCGGCTTCCAGGTGAAAATTATCCTACCTCTGGGCACGTTTTACTGCAGTGACCTCGAAAGACACGTGCACCAAATAAATGTATCTATTCGCTGGCAGGAAACAGGGATTGGTATGTTTTATTGCGATAAGGTGGTCATTTATTACAGAATTGTCTGGTGTAACTGTTTGAAATTAGAGGTAGTCTGCATAACGCTAGCAAGGAAAGAATGGAAAACTTGTAATTGATTGAAATGGTTTACTCTTTAGCATTGATAACCATAATAACAAGACTGTAATGGTATATAAATATGGCTCAATTCAGTCACTGATTTTACAATGAAACAGTTTACTAAATATTACAGAATATGCATAACCCTTAAGTAGTTCAGGTTCCATAGAACATGATTTATTTAAGGGTCCATTTACTAGTCCGAAATAAGCCCAAAATCGGCGTTCGTCTCGTGTCTAATTATAAAAAAACTATAAAAGATAGCTACATTCAGTAAAAAAGTATTGAAAGATAAGACTTTAATCTAAATCCCTATAGTAGTAATTTTTGGTCATTCTTTTTATTTTTAAAATTCCAGGCAAACAATCTTGTACTAAAATAGCGTATTTTCAAAAAGTATTTTCTCTAAAATATATGTATTAAACAAAAATTTGCTACTATAGGGATCTAGTTTATCTTTTGATCTTTCCGGTGATATAAATAATTTATAACATTAAAAAGAAATTTTGTTGCAATTATAAGACAAATCCAGTACCGTTGCAATAAGGGCTAACTTTATGTCCATGTGCCTTTTTACTTTGGCTTTACGTGCACCTCCGAAATCTTAATAATTCAGTAGTGGAAATATGTAAGTCTCCGCCCTTCGGCTTCTCAACCCGATCCCGTATTCATGCCTGTCAAATCTACAGTGAATACACTCTTAACAAAATACTTGAATAACCTGAAAAATATATCTTGCTAATTAGTTTATTTCAAATCATATGGGATAAATAGTTTGTACACCACAGGTATCGGCGGTTTCGCTGAATAAAATTTTCGTCTTGTCTTTTATGTTCTTCTAGCTCTCGAAGTAGGTACTCTAATATTTTCAAACATTGTGAGTACATATTTGGAAGTACATAATTATGATTTATATATTTGCCCCACCTGATGTATATGTACGATATTTTAAACTCCACCTGTATGTTAGTTTCCCTATGAGCATCTGTTAGTACCCTTCCAATTAAAAAACGAATTATAAAGCTAAAACTAACAAAATCCACGTACTTGAAAAATAGTACAATCTTACTGTAAAAAATAAAAAGATAATACTTTTTGTATAATGATTTATTTTTAGAATAAGAAATTGTGGATAACACATTAATTATAATATAAAAGTTATCAGCTGTTTATTGAATAAAAATTACTGTTGTATGTAGCTCTCTTATATCTTAAGAAATATGATATCTTATCTCTTACATAAGGATTGACCTAGTTTCTTAATGAAAAATAATGAGGGATATTTTTCAATCCTTTAAGATTTTTCAATGTTCAGGTAAAAATAAAGTCATCCTTTTAAAACAATTGCAAATTTGTACATAATCATCAAATTTTTTTCTCTGGACAAAAACTGAAACACCTAGAGTGTTGGCTATTAATTTTTACATTAAACCTTTGAGTGACCAAGTTACACCTACAACTTGGTTACTCAACGATTACACTATTTATGAGGTTGACTACTAGGTAACTAGGAACTAGCCTAGCAGGTTGACTACAATATTAAATACACTATCTAATCTAAAGATACTAGTGTCTAAACACAGTATCTAATTGTATAATTCATTCTTAAACAACCAATTAATAAATCAGTACTGTTTGAAAAACTACTACTTCTTGCTTGTTAATCAGCTGACATCACTAGACATCTGAGACTCCTTATAAAAACTTGAAGTAGTACAAATAATTGTTTTACAGTGATTGATGCTCCGCTACTAAAAGATCGAACCAGAATTTCTAACCAGCAGAAGAACAACCAGCATTTTTTTAGTCTTTTATTTGCGCTGTTTCTCCAACCATGCATAAAACTATTTGACATGGTTATTAGTGGAGGTATACTTAAAGAACCACTTATGGGATGTAATCGCTTCGTGTATCTTAAAAGACTTTCATAGTATCGTTTAGACTGTTATAACAAAATTAATTTTATTATAGCATTGAGATTTGTTTTGATTGTAAAGTCCTATATTATTATTTTATATTTCCGTAAGTAGGAAGCAACTTAAGTCGTTAGATTCTAATCAGTTATAATCTGTATAAACCTTACAAAACCATACACTATTTGTGTTTAGTTATGTAGTCTTTATGACTGTTACAACAGATACTATTATCTAGTTTTTCAAATCCTGACGAAGATGATCATTCAATTTTTTTACTGAAACTGTCCCATTAGCTTGTTGATACTGATTTTTCTAAAACTAAGAGTTCATTATACATTTACATCTTCATGTATATATGAAAATTTGTTTCTTTTACTTCACATTAAGTCTTCAATTACTCTGTACTCTGTATACTATTTGGTAAGTTTTAGGTATTTACATCATGTTTATATATACAGAGTGTTCCGTTTTGAAATCTACATACTTCACAGACGCGTAGAATACATAATTTTAAGAAAGAAAGTCTTTATAAACATACCCTCTATCTCACTTAGTAGAGGAGCTATGGAGTCTTGAAATTAAAATTTTTTTAAATCTTTTTTTCAATACAAAACTCTAAATTTTACATACTTCTCAAGCAGTATAAGGGTAATACTTGACAGAGTTTCTGACAAAATGGTTAAACTATGTAATACTCTTTGAGTACTTCACCACCCCTTGAAGATCCAGAACTTTTCGTGACACATCACTGACATTTTTTCACTAATAATTTTTGGAAAGTATAGGTACTGTTAAAACATTTTTTGTCTCTTGATATTTTTTATTATCTCGAACGGTTTAGCAGATACTGAAACTACTTGGTGAATATGCACATCTCGCAAAGCATCTCGTGCCAACATTTGTAATAATTGTATGTTTTGTAAAAAAATAGGGATGGTTCTGTTTATAATTTAATAATTTTAATTTTAACTGTAAAATAAATATTTTGGAACAATTAGGTAAAATTTTTTCAAATCAGTTTCTGGTCTTAATTTAGTGTCTCAGTACACAGAAATATTTTTACTCCAAAATATTTATTTCACAATTAAAATTCTAGTTATTAGATTACTTCAAGGGGTGTTGAAATACTGGAAAAGGATTACCCAGTATAGCAATTTTGACAGAAATTCTGGCAAGAATTACCCTTCAATTGTAATTTTCAGGAAAAAATAAAGTTATCCTTTTAAAACAATTGCAAATTTGTATGTAATCATCAAATTCTTTACCCTTGATAGAAACTGAAACATCTAGAGTGTTGGCTATTAATTTTTACATTAGGAATTTAGAGTTAATATCTTGAATTTTAAAAAAATATTAGAAAACCCTTATTTAAAAAATTTAATATTCAGTAGCTCCTATATTCAGAGAGAAAGAGGAATATGTATATAGGAACTTTTTTCTTGTCAACCTTTAAGGAGAAAGATGATTTTAAAACACTATTTTGTACCTTTTTGTACGATTTGTAAGTCTTCTAGAAATAATATAATTCTCTAGATAGGTATATAATAAATAAGAATTAAGGAGCTTTTTTTATAATGATTGTTCACATACAGATGTTGTAGAACTTTAATGGTTTAATCCTATGCATAGAAAACTCAGTCCCTATAATAGCCACAAGAAAAGGTACGATCTTTTCCTATATATAGTACGATATGAACACTTATAGTATCATTCCAGATCCGTAAATAGATCACCCTGTACCCGGAAGTGTCTCGCCCACCGAACGGTATTTGCTTCGGCGTGGTTATATATTTTTTTGTGGTACAATTTAGTTTATGCTTAGAGGTCGTGAGGTCGTTTGCTGTCCATTGAGCGTTACGCCGCATATGGCCGCCGATATGTAACAGATTGCGGCGGGAAGTCAGCTTATTTATGCTCTGCTTGGGAGCTGCATTTTACTGCACTTTTCAAGTCATATGCGAGATAAATATGTGCGCACCATATACCTATTAATTAAGGAAATACAAAGACTGCGATTGAAAGTAGATTTTTCAAATTGTTATTTTACAACAGAAATATGTTATTAGTATATTTTTGCGATATAGCCAAGAGCAAGAAATCATCAACAATGTGGTCCATCTATTCTATGCTTAGAACTACACTTTCAGTTAAGCATAATGTAGATATTAGCAAATACAGCTAATAGGAAATATACCGATATAACTCGGTATATTTCATAACAAAAATTGTATCTATCAATTAAACTCGTATGGCTTAGTTTCAATAAAAAGTCACTTAGCTCAATATGAGTGACATTGCCATTGCTTAGTATGTGGACTGATAACCTAGAAGTGTCTGTACAACTAAGTAAAGTATTGCGAAGCCTGTATCTGCATTTTAATACTGATACAAACGTGCCTCGTTTCCAATAATTGATGGTTTTTCTCGACATTCTTGACTTATTTTGTAGAAATTGGTTTTTGCGTGACAAGCGTAACGAATAGAACCTCGTTGGAAATGCACGTGCTATAATTGACAGTCTAAAAAACTCGTCAGCTTAAGCGACTGCTACTGTGAGAAAATCACGATTTATTTTGTCACTGAACATACCAAACAATCCTTATGTGAAGAGGATTATGCAAAATTATTAATTGTAACAATACTAACAGATTTTAAAAGTTACCAGAATTAGTGTTTGCTGACATGAAAGTAACAGCTAGTGGAGCTGAAACAATTGGCAATGGTGGGAAATAAATAAAGCAAAAAAAAAAAAAATTTAAACTGAAGATTTAGATAGGGCACACATTACGGAACGTTGAAATATGTCGTTAGTCACAAATACGGTGCAGCACACTCTTGGTAATTTTAACATAAGAACGACATTTAAAACGAAAAATACTTTAAGATCAATACTTACTAAAACAAAACCAATTAATAATGATCAAAATTCAAAAAATTGATTTACCAGATTCCTTGTGAATGTGGTAAATACTATATTGGTGAAACATCTAGACCATTACATATAAGGATCCGCGAACATAAAAATTATGTTAAGGATTACCAAGTTGATAGGTCTGCATTAGTAAAACATGTATGGGATAACGGTCACCCAGTTGATTGGAGACAGGCTAAAGTTTTACAAAAAGAAGAAAAATCAGTTAAAAGAAAATTAAAAGAAAGTGCTTTCATTAAACTTAATGGTGATAATTGTATCTCATCAGAAACAATATTCATAGATCAAACATGGCTTCCTCTACTCCAAAAGGACCTTACCAATGGAAAATTAATAATACCATAGTGATCAGTGCATGTGATGACAATTTAAATTGTCAATCACACATTGTAAAATGTCAATCTGACAAAAATTACTTTTCATACAAAGAGTTCTACCGTTCTATCGTACAAACATTCTACCGACGAAGAGTTGAGGATCAACTCGAAACGTATAGAAGAAAGAGTGTTTAATTTATTTTAAATTTTATTATAATAACTATTTTATTTAGACATATTTTAGAATATGACATAGGTATAATATTATAGAAATTTATATAAAACTGAAAAACCACTGATGAAATTTATTTTTTATTATTTTATCGCACATTATAAAGTAGTTTTTTGGGACAAACTTTAGAAGTTTGCCTTGTCACTACACTTTAAATATTTAATTTGTATACTTCTGGTTTTTTGCTTTTTGTTACTTTACAGGTGGTGTAATCCCAAAAATAAACAAACTATGAATCATGAAAACGCACCACAAATAAGTTATAGACATTATATACATGGAATATTTCATACAAATTTATATGGATTTCTATTTTCTCACTTATGTGAAAAGTTTCTGTATTGACAGAATAAGGAATACGAAGGCCTTATTTATTTTCACACAATATGTGGGAAAATTTAAATATGCTGTTTCTCGGCGAGTTAAATATAGTAGATATATTCCATACAGTTCAACGGTATTATTTTGCGGTATATTTTTTATTGGTTCTTAATTACTATCATTAATAATAACACACATAATTTACCCATAGAGACACTAATCTATTTTCAATAAATTTCAGCCAATTCCCCATTACATTAATGTGCCCCCATTTTTTTATAATAATTATGTCTCGGTTAGAACCTGTTTACTTAACGAAACATTCCAGTGTGGCCTGAGAAATTTGATAATTAAATTTTGAATAAATTAAATCCTGTCCGTTCAACTTTCTCGCAAACCCAGAAACATAAACAGAGAGTGCTATGACCTATTCAATCTGACCTTGCGAAAAATGAAATCCATTTGGAAGTGTGTTAACAGTAATTTTAATAATTGTGTATTGATCCAAGGGAAACACAAATAAAAATATAGTTACAGAGAGCATGTACTGAATTGACTACATATTCTATCATTACTTTACGTAGTCCTATATAATCCGGTATACATTTTTAACTGTAGAGTGGAAAGGATATGTAAAGAAATCTTTAGTGTCTATGAAATAGCCAAAATGAAAGTTTGTTTTGGGGAATATCCTGAAAAGCTTCCTCAAGGAGCTTTAAGCCTACAAAGATGGCGATGTAAATCAAGATTGTAGCCTTTTTATTGAATTTCACGACAGGTAAGAAAATTAAATGTGGCAGGTCAGGAAATTTTAATGAATATATTTGGATTATCTCTATTCGTTGTAGTTGGTGAAATCAGCAAACTCCATGATCCACACGGTTACTACAGAATCTGCATTATTTCATAAAATGTTAACAGCGTAATAGACTGCTGACAATTGAATCGGAAAAACATACTCCTGAAGCCTGAATCACAGCTGAAGGAGCTCATTTTGAACATTTTTTTTTTATGAATAGGCCATCTTTGGAGGTTCATAGCTCCTTGAGGAAAAATTTTCAGACATTCCCCAAACAAACTTTTATCTTGTTTTATGACTCTTTATTTTGGTTATACCTTATAGATATTTCCTGTATATTATCGGTCCGAGGTTATACCATAACAGTTATTTGGAGCTCAAAGGTCCATCCTTTTCAAAGTTAAATGAGAAACAAACAGTTGATCAGTGCAACTGTCAATTGCTGACTCCAAAACGAATCCAACTATGTACCTTTTAAGTTTGCTTTATCAAGTACGAAAGAAATGTTGTCGAATTTTTGAAAAACGTCTGCGAGAAACCACAAGGTGGTTTTCTCTGTAAAAGAAGAGGAACCACGTGCGTGGTTACAATTTTTGCGCTACTTTTCTACGATCTTCATTTTTTGGTATATACTAAATATAATTGTTGTGCAATGTGGGAAATATTTTTTTACGGACACGTGAGAAAGGTAAATATGCAAATTTATTTGGATCCAACTGGTTAGTGGTCAAACTCACAGGGTTGATTTATTAATTTTAGAATTGGTAGGCTTCAGTGAAAGTATATTTACAACGTGTGAAGGTACTAGCAACCGTAACTATGAAAAAACTCCATGAATTAGTTGTAGCTGGTGCTTATTTTATAGACTGGAGAACCAATCGAAAAGAATAGATCCTACTGGAATTCGTCGATTCTTGATTAAACGATGGATGTGACATTTTCAACACCAGCAGTAGACATTCTTTGCTTATAGAGTTCGCTGAGCTGAATATATAAATAATAAATGACTTAAGGCAAATGCAAGCTGTAGGGTGAAGTAAATTATGTTTGTGATAGGCATTAGCGATAATGTACTAGATTATACAGGTTATTCGTTGCATGTAAATTATTATTTTCACAAATAGAGTTTACAAAAAAATAAAACTGAAATAAAGTGGTGTTCGCATGCCTTCTAGTTCTAAGGTCCCTAAACAGGCTACTAGGATATTGACACCGCAATGTAATTACGACAATAAAACAGTATTTGAAAATGGCAAAACGGATAGACAAGCAAATTTTTTGAGGGTAAGTAGATGGTCACATGAGATGCCCAAATTCACAAAGTTCCAACAAAATTTTCCTGTGCGTCGGCGACCATCTTGAAAATAAGTGTACGTTTAGATATCTCTACACCCATTCGTCAATTCTTATATTTTTATTAGTTTCGTATGGAAAAATATTTGCTACAACTTTAGTTTGAAACATGTTTTATTAGATGCCAAGGAAAAAGTTACAACCAAAAGTCGTCAATTAGGGATTGAACATACTTATTGACAATTTTATTGCTCCCTGTTGAATGTATCGAAAAATTGTTCAAATAAAACTTGCAGAGGACTCAGTTCTGTACAATATCTCTACCTTGTACCTAAAATTAGATCGAGAGTGTGCTAAATTCACAGGTATTAAAGTGCAAATCTTTATTCATGTTTATTATATCACAGACAGACAGTTTTACGTGTGTTGAAATTATTGGTTATTGTTCTTATTATTTGAATAGTATATTTATTTAGATTTACGTCGACAGAAACAAATTCGAAACCTTACTTTAAAAATGAAAATGTTTTAATTTACTTTTCCAGTGTAGCACCACCTGTTTAATACGAGTATATAGAAAGGATTCCTTATTATTCATTGATTCAGAATCACTATTGAAGTAGGTAGAAATGGAAACGCGTGCATATAGAAAGGAACGAGCTGAATGTACACAGAAAACAGGAATTCCTGCCATTCCTTTGCACCAAACACATTTCTATACCTACAAACTAGTTTGTATTTCATTTCTACGCTTTATTTTACTTGAACTTATTTTATCAGACTCTTCCAGCAACTGTACAGGGCGGCCCGTTCTCCAGAGTTTTGAAGCTAAAGCTTATTTACCAATGAAAATACAATGAAAGTTGTAATTTCATTGGTATGTATTGGAAAAATATGTTTTTATGCCATTCAGTGTAACAATATATAGTCACAGATCATTAAAAACTTGTAAAATTTGCACTTCAGTAATCAATCATGCGCAATCTATATTTTATTTGAGTCCTGTGAGGTATGGCGGGCTAGATGGCCTGACTTGAGTCAAATCTATGTATTCCTATGAAAGTTTAAAAAATCCGAAAATAGAATATCACGTGTTTAAAAAGTTATGATACCGATTTTCCAAAAGAATAAATCAAATGTATCAAATCAAGATAGCTAACCAGTAATTTAATAGTATAATTAAATAGAATACTCGTATATGTCACATATTCGAAGATGTGATTCGATGTGACATAACGCCAACTTTTACGGAACGGTGTTTGAAGTATAATATTTTGTGTTATTAGGATAAAAAGTGATATTTTTTTTGACGAGCAGTTGTCTTGTCTATGCGAGGCGGAGCGCAGCGTAGCCGAGCGAATACAAATCTTCGAGTCAAAAATATAATTTTTATCCGAATAATACATACTGTTTTTCTCCAATCATCTGAGATAAATAATATTTCATTATTTTTATGTTCTTTTCAAACTTCTAATAAGATTTTATATCGTCATTCAAACATCTCACAACAAATTTTGACGCTTGAAGAAAAAATAGTGTGTAACTCGGAGTACAAAGCTCTTTATGTGTTTCGCCCAGTTTACAGACTCGGCTTCTGGGCTCAACAAATAATGTTCTACTCCTAGTATAGTCTATATAATGTCAATTGAAACTGTAAAAAAAATTCCGACAGAAGAAACACCTGCACTTCGACGGCGGTCTCTTTGTTTACGCACGTGTGTCGGTCGTTTGTCACAATTTTTTATGCAGTTTCAATTTAGATTATAAAGACTATAACATAATATACTATTTCTCCGGCGGATTTAAAAGTGTTGCCCAGCAACCCATTTATTTTCAACCTAATAATGAAAAAGCCATAATAATAACTTTAATGCCTTCAACAATTGAAAAATAATTATATGGGTATCAAAACAAGTGCCTTTTAAGACGGTTGGAGAATAAATATATTTTTACAAACCTTGTAACTTACTACCACATTGTACGGATTATATTAATATACTGTCCTCTAGAAATCCATCTAAAATGGTCCACCCAGTACTATATTGTTGCCTTTACAATTCCTGTTGCTGAATACAAATTAGAAGTACTTGAATATCTCTTGCCAGGCATAAGGCTGTGCTGGCGAATGAATGGGACGGACGGCAGCGATTTCTCTTATTGTACGTTAATTGATGCACATTTTATCGAGAGGATATTTATTAAATTGCCACCTAATTAAGGAATTATTGCTGTTAGGAAAATAAATGTACACCTGCAGTCCATTGAGGGAGTCTAGGAGGTCAGTGGCCATTAATATTTATCAATTGATAAGTATTCTATAGTAATAAGATAATAAGAAAACATATATGAAATGATTATGTTGTACAGAGTATAGACTTTCCATGGAGAGGCTATTTATTTAGCCTTTTTGGTTATAAATAAATAAATAAATAAATAAAATAAATTAATTTCTTGGCACTTCTTCAAATATTAATAGTTTCTGGTAATATTGTTTTTCTCGCGTAGTAAAATGAAAATGAAAACTATCGAAACACATAACATATTATTGCCGATAAAGTTGTTAAAATTTAGGTTTCAAAGTAGAAATTAAGTGATAGAAAACTTAATCTCTTGTAATTTATATTAACTGAACCAAATATAGTTAGTAATAGCTTATTAAATTGTATACCTGACGGATATAAACACTTTTACAGACACGTTTCAATCAAATACTTCTAACAAATAACATTTTTTTCGCTATGATTAATGATCAATTTACTCTTCAAAAACCTGGCTCGAAACTGGTAAACACTCGATAAATTATGAAGTGAAGTAGCAGAAGAAAAAGTCAAAAATCCAATATAGATGTATCTCCGGTCGTTCCACTTTTGAGAAGAATAGCTTTGAAATGTCAACATCTCAGAAACAAAACACATTTGCTTTTACCCGAGCCGATTGAGTGAGGTCAAATTAATGGTTAACCTGTTAAGAGCCACCAGCTGGGCAGGATTTAATTGATACATAATAGAGTTATATACCATAATAGAATGACTCACTGAATTCAAGCTTTGATCAAGTTATTTACTCTTTATGAAAGTCATTAGCTTTAATAAACAAGCTCATTCAATTTCTTTTATGATTTTTTATACGGTGCGGGTCTAAGATCTTCCCCTTGTTAACTTCTGAATTAAAAGTATTAAAGAATTTGGACAAATCATGTGAAAGTATTGACTAAAATCATGACTAAAAGAATAAATTTTAATCTGTCAGATTTTTTAAACAAAATATGGTACCGTGAACCTAACATTTCTAAATAGGCCAGTCATTGAAGACATCGTAGGTCGCAAAAAATTGCAGAGTTCTGATTTTATGGAATGTTGTTAGAATAGGTACCAATAGTGTAAAACCAAGTTTACAGCTTCGAAAGACCTGTGCTAACTGCGTGGTGCTCGAAAAACCTTTTTTTTTCGGACTTTTTTCAGTTTTTGGCTTATAACTTCTAAATGGTGCATCCTACGGAAAAAGTTGCCCTGTAGAATTTTAAAGTAGACAAAATTTATTACAATTTGAGTGCAACCGCAGCCCCATAGGTCTAATAGGTCCCGAGATACAGTACTTAAAATATTGGCCATTTTTCCCAAAATGTTCGAAATTGTTGTTTTAGCCGTTTTTCGAGACGAATATCCGCTAAAATACTCAGCCTCAGCCAGAGGAAAGTAATGGGAAATGAAGTTTTAGAGCAGTTATTTAGCTTTAATTTAAGCATAAGCGGAGCACTGTAGGGCTAATAGTTCCCTTGGTATCAGGAAATAACAAAAAATTGGGAATTTTCAAGAAATGGAGTCTGACGAATTGCAGGACTTTTGTAAAGGATAAGAAAGACATAACATAGCCTAATATTACCTATCCTTCGTTGTAATTTATTATAAAATTGATTACGCAATAAATACTAATTTACATTGTGCTCTGCATTTCTGTCGCAGAAGTCAGTTGAGGTCCCGCCATCACTTCACGTTTAACATTTCACCTCCAAGGTCCCCCAAACTACCAAAATATTTTTTATACAATTTTGATATAATTTTGATAAATTTATACGTTATTATTAATTGAACTCAATTTCATTTTGCATGATGTAAAACCATTTTCCACTGAGTTATGTAGTTATGTATTTCTTATCCTTTACAAAAGTCCTGCAATTCGTCACTCCATTTCTTGAAAATTCCCATTTTCCTTCATTTGTTGTTATTTCCCGATAACAAGGGAACTATTGGCCCTACAGTGCTCCGCTTATGCTTAAATTAAAGCTAAATAACTGCTCTACAACTTCATTTTCCATGACTTTCCACGTAGGCTGAGTATTTTAGCTGATATTCGGCTTGGAAGACAGCTAAAACAGCAATTTCGGACTTTTTGGGAAAAATGACCAATTTTTGAAGTGCTGTATCTCGGGACCTATTAGACCTATGGAGCTACGGTTGCACTCAAATTGTTTTAAATTTTGTCTACTTTTAAATTATAACTTTTTCCGTAGGATGCACCATTTGGAAGTTATAAGCCAAAAACTGAAAAAAATCCGAAAAAAAAAGGTTTTTCGAGCACCACGCAGTTAGCACAGGTCTTTCGAAGCTGCAAACTTGGTTTTACACTATTGGTACCTGTCCTATTAACGTTCCAAAAAATCAGAACTCTGCAATTTTTTGCGACCTAACGCGATTTTTGTGTCCACGGTGACTGGCCTAAAAGGGAGAGAAGGCCATATTGCATACCGTTTCTCTTTTAATTTCTATTAGTAAACTCACAAATTAATAAAATGCAGCCAGTTCGAACACTTTTATTAAAATTTTGTTCAAAATGATCACCTTCTACTTGACGGCTGGATACTATGTCGTGGATTGCTTGAATGATCTGTTTGCTCACCAGATCTGGTTGGACTGGATTCTTTTGTAAAATGTCTACAAATACATCAGCATTGTTCTATTACAATTTTTTGGTGCATTTTCTGAAATACACGAATATTTTGTTTAGGTATATTATATGTAAGTGATCAAGTAAAAAATTCAATAGACTCAGATCCTGTGAGCAACCCGGCCAATTAAGAGGGCCAGGAAGGGTCATATTTACTCATTAGGCACAACGTAATTATTTTCAACCAAATCCTTGTTCATTAATAAAAAATTAGATAAACCGTACCATTTTTCAAAAATTAATATGTAGAGAACTGGAATATGGTAAAAAGATAATATCACATAGCACTCCTTGTCACATAAATCTTTTGAAATGTTTTTGTATTTTGCATATAAACACGGATTTATCAATTTTATTTTCAGATATGACTCCAATAGAATTAAAAATAACTAATTAGGATACTCCTTTTATCTTTTTTTATTACCATTCTAAGATCATGTGATATTATTCAGATCCCGGAACCATCTCTCTCAAGAACATATTACCATGTGACATGTTATAAAGGCAGAGTTAATTGCTCTTCTGCCACGGTATATTAACGATATGTCCCTTATAATTCCATTAACAATGTTTCTGTGTGAAATTTTTCTATACAGATATTTAAATATTTAAAAATATGTATGTAGATTTAAAGACATATTTGGAGACATTATTGAATGATTCGTGAGTACATCTACTCTTAAAAAGTGTTCTTGACTTTAGTCGATAAAATAACCGAATTGCATAATATTAAATACTTTTCCGACAGCTTGTTAATGAAACACCATGTTTCATTGTTAATTTTCAGAGGAATAAACTTATTACACTATTGAAAATCTACAGTTTGTGCACGCAAACGAACACAACATTTTCAATTAAGCTATACGGATATGAATATTTTATATTACTTTATAATGTTTCATGTAAAAATTGCTACTACTCCCCAGAAGTACACACGAGCCGCTACTGCTCCCTAACGAGGCAAATTGAATTGGCGTACGTAATGAATAAAAACTCACCATGAAAATTGAGCTGCCTATTAACTGGTTAACATAAGTACGAGAAGGCAGCGGCGGAAGACTTTTTTTATGTAAAATACCCATATATTCTCCAACAGGCTAGAATGATTTATCTGATGCTGAATACAGACGGTCACAGTTCATAGATCTTGGGTTCGTCAGCCTACGATTCGCGACTACCTAACTAGTTAAGATAAAAAATTGGCTTGTGTAATTTCAAGCATCGTTATAAGTCTGAGCAGTGTCTAGTAACTCTAGAATTGAATCGCCTGGAATTCATCTATTATGAATGGAGGTAGTTATGTAATAAAATCACAAAAAGGCACCTTGTTAATGGAAAGATTAATTTTTTTTTAAATCAAATTAATCCTTCCTGTAGTATACACAATAGCGCGTTTCCAAAAATGCGTTTTGCGAGAATCATTTTAAAGGTTCTATCTGTTTAACTATCGTAACCTTAGATATAAAGCATTTCCACTACTTATTTATTATAATCTTTCCCATTTTCCGAAGGAGGAACATTTTCATCTTTATGTGGGAGAAACACGCCTGTAGTTACACAGCTTACTGCTTTTGTATGCTATGCCATGTATGTACTGCTTTTAGTTGCTTTGTGTGGAAATAGACTTGTAATGTAATTTTCTATACAGTGAGGACATAAAGTCCGTCCCCCGCCCCTAATTTTTAAACCACTAGGTAGATTGTGATGAAATTTGGAACGATAATATATGACTAAATTCTGCATTTTTTGACAGATCAATGACAGCTCCGAATGTTGTCAAAGTGACAGCTGGGCGCGCAATAGGAACATTTTTTTAAATGGAAATGGGGGTCGAGTAATAACTCATTTTGAAGCTATTTTTATGCTTAAAACATCCCCCAATTTTGAGAACATTTGGTTCAGTAATTTCCAAATAAAAACCAGTAATATCGATTTCTGTTATATTATTTTTTTACATAAATATTACAAATTATTGTAAATTATTCAAAGCAAAACAAAAATTAAAAGTAAACAAATAACAATAAACCATCCCTAACCTAAAATAACCTAAATTAAAAAATTATGACATAATTTAAATTAAACGTAGAGGCAGTAACAAATTTAGAAAACACGTGTTACTTCAAAAGATGTTGAAAATGACCACTATGAACCTCCTGCCAAATAAATGGTCCATGGGTAAGTTCTATTATAAAGATTATGTGGTAAAAAGATTATGTTATAAACTGATATTACTGGCGTTTATTTGGAAATTACTGAACCAAATGTTCTCAAAATTGGGCGATGTTTTGAGCATAAAAGTAGCTTCAAAATAAGTTATTACTGGGCCCTATTTCCATTTAAAAAAATGTTCCTATTGCGCGTCCAGCTGTCACTTTGACATTCAGAGCTGTCATTGATATGTCAAAAAATGCAGAATTTAGTCATATATTATCGTTCCAAATTTCATCACAATCTACCCAGTCGTTCAAAAAATTAGAGGGGGGTGGGACGGATTTTATGTCCTCACTGTATGTATGTTGTATAGATAAATTATATGTAAGAATTCCATAATCGCTTTTCACATTAACAATAAATAAAATATCGTTCAAGATTGCTGCTACACAACTACATACACTGAAGCTATGGCTTGACAATAATTGTTATATAAATAAAATAAACATAGGACTAGGCAAGGGGAATTCCTTTCTCTTTCTATGCTCATAGAAAGAGAAGACAACTGACATCCACAGACAATTTTAGTTCGTATACTTTTTAGATCTTCGAGTAAAGATTAAAGCTATTCATAGAATGACAAATTCCTTATCTGTAAAGAATCCATTCCATTCCATTCCATTACATTGATAAGGGAAAAACGACGGGCATACTTCTCTTGTAGAGCATTATTTTAGTTTCAAGTTACAGTCGGTTACCGTGCAATTACTGATTATTTTTTCTTACAAGATATACTTATCTTCTTTTATATACATTGTGTATGTAAAGTATCTATGGAATAAATTCATTATTTCAGAATACAAACATATTTTGGAAAATTCGGGCTATTGTCTGTAGCTCCGAATTTATGAACTCTAGACCCTAAGTGGTATCCATAGTGGTTTCCATAGAGAATTCAGAAATGAAAAACATACAGGGTGTTCCATTTAAAAATCAGCAGATGACGTTATAGCCCAAGCAACAATGACGTCATAGCTAAACACATAAGGTAAAAAGATGCGCTATTAAAATAAAAAATCGGCCTGTCCGAGGAATTTTCCAAGATATGTTCGTATTCTGAAATAACGAACTTATTCCATACTTTATGTACAGGGTGTCCAAAATAAGATCCTCTATCCCCTTATCTCAGAAAGTATAAAAGATAGAGAAAAATGTTAAATACGAAAGTTTTTTGTTTTTACCTGAATTTTTCATTTTTATAACTTTCTTGAATACAGGTTGTTCAGTTTTTCTGATCTAGGCATCAACTTTCTTTTTTTAAATGGAACATCCTATATTCAATTACGTTTTTGAATTCTCCTTAAAATTCTAGATCGACATTGTTAAGAGTACCCTATACCTATCATTTACCCTTACGAAGATATTAGCATTTAAAGAAAAAAATCTGTAAAGAAATACCTGCTCAAAAAATCTCGGCAAAACAAGTAAGACATCCAAAAAAAAGCTAAATAGGGTTTATTTCGTAGACAATGAGACTCAGAAATTACTTCTATGGATCAATATTACCTGATTAATATACAGGGTGTTTTTGACAGATGGTTCAAACATGTATATGTTAAAATTCCAGAAAATCGAAAATCTCTTATCGGACACCCTGTGTATTATTATATTTTTGGGTTCTATATTAAATTTTAATCTTACTCTGTATAACTTTACCTATTCTTATTTTGCTTAGTTTTCAAGATATTGACGAAAATGTGGAAAAAATGTTTATTATCGGCTATTATTAAAAATATATCTACTATTTTTTGGTATATTATAGTAAGTGTGCCTTAATACTGATTAAGAATATATTATTTAATCAAATCTAATATTTTTTGGAATTATTTCGTTAATTAACTAATATAAACAAATCTATGTTTGTAACTTGAACCACAAATAACTAACAATAATTAATAAATAACAATAAAAATAATAAATTAAATCAAGTATCCGATATGTCCTCAATTTTCAGCTATGCATGTTGTGTATACCTATAACTGCTAGTTTTCTTACAGCGCAATCACTTTGATTGAGCGCTTCAATTTCTATCCTGATTTTAATCTTTAAATCAATTTTCATCTGAATTTGATAAACTCAGGTTTTCAATGTACCCCATAAAAAGTTATCAAGTGGAGTTAAATCTGGGATCCTCGGCGGCCATGGAATATTCCCGTTTGGCCGTATCCATTCCACAAAATAGTTCTTAATAAAATTCTTTACAACTGCAGTATTGTGGCATGGAACTCCATCCATCTGATAGATGATCTCATTGGCATCTTCTTCGGCATCCAATAAAGGTAAAATGCAAGTTTGTAATGAATGACATTTCCTGATATTTTATTTAAGGTACCTGGGACAATTTAAATATTGGCTAAGAAAGACAGGGCCTAAAATGTGTCTCTTATAAATAGCGCACCAAACATTTTCGTCAATATCTTGAAAACTAAGCAAAATAAGAATAGGGAACGTTATATAGAGTAAGGTTAAAATTTAATAGAGAATCCAAAAATATAATAATACACAGGGTGTTCTATAAGAGATTTTCGATTTTCTGGAGTTTTAACATATACATGTTTCAGCCTTGTGTCAAAAACACCCTGTATATTAATCAGGTAATATCGATTCATAGAAGTAATTTCTGAGTCTAATTGTCTACGAAATAAACCCTATTTACCTTGTTTTTTGATGTCTTATTTGTTTTGCCGAGATTTTTTGAGCAGGTGTTTTTTAAAGATTTTTTTTTAAATGCTAATATCTTCGTAACGGTAAATGATAGGTATAGGGTACTCTTAACAATGTCGACCTAGAATTTTAAGAAGAGTTCAAAAACGTAATTGAATATAGGATGTTTAAAAAAAGAAAGTTGATGCCTGGATCAGAAAAACTGAACAACCTACAGGTTGAGGTAAGATTAAAATTTAATATAGAACCCAAAAATATAATAATACACAGGGTGTCCGATAAGAGATTTTCGATTTTCTGGAATTTTAACATATACATGTTTGAACCATCTGTCAAAAACACCCTGTATATTAATCAGGTAATATTGATCCATAGAAGTAATTTCTGAGTCTCATTGTCTACGAAATAAACCCTATTTAGCTTTTTTTTGGATGTCTTACTTGTTTTGCCGAGATTTTTTGAGCAGGTATTTCTTTACAGATTTTTTTCTTTAAATGCTAATATCTTCGTAAGGGTAAATGATAGGTATAGGGTACTCTTAACAATGTCGATCTAGAATTTTAAGGAGAATTCAAAAACGTAATTGAATATAGGATGTCCCATTTAAAAAAAGAAAGTTGATGCCTAGATCAGAAAAACTGAACAACCTGTATTCAAGAAAGTTATAAAAATGAAAAATTCAGGTAAAAACAAAAAACTTTCGTATTTAACTCTTTTCTCTACCTTTTATACTTTCTGAGATAAGGGGATAGAGGATCTTATTTTGGACACCCTGTACACACTCTATACCAGATTCTTTGTGTTTAGATTTATCCATGTTTACCTTTAAGCAACTTACCTGTAAGTTAGAATTTTATTTAATTTTTGCCCGCATAAGTTCATGTGATTTCTCGCATCCAGCTTCACTTGGGGCGTTTTAGAGATGACGATCATGTCGTTTGTTAAACTAGTTAAAGATTAATGTCAATGTTTTTTTTATCAATTTTCTTTCACAATTTTTTTTGGAATATTTTTGCTTCACTTCTCTTTTATTATTTTGCTTTTGGCGTATTCCCCGTACAATCTTTGTTTTCCCTTAAGCATTAACCCGTTCGAGACGGGTTCTGAAAACTATAGTGGAACTTAATGGATTTATTGCTTGTCACAGACATATATTAACCTTTGATTAGGATGGTACTCCATGTAGATGGCAAGGAAAATCAACCAATTAACCATAACTCATTCCCAGCATCATTTCCTCATGCACGTTAATCATCGCAATGATTTAGCGAACAATATTAATGAAAATACTGATGCCATATGTAATATTATTCTCATTGGTTGCAATACATCATTCTTTGCGGTAATACACTTGACATCATTATATCTCATTATATTAAATCCGCCAATATACTGTGGGACGTGCATCCACCACCACGCGACTGAATGCAGGAAATCACAAGCGGATTTTTACGACTTGTGCGCACCATAAAGCTCAATTATACTGGGTGGCAATTTGTTACGCCTTCGAAATAGATTAACTTTAACTGCGTCTTGTGATAATTAACAGCATTTTTATAAATTTAAAGTGCCACAGATCCTGACTTAACTGGTTCTAGGATAATCACCATTATTATGAAATGCGGTTATGTCGGTTATAAAATGATTAATGTACATTACTACATTTAATTATAATTGTCAGGGTAATTCAAAATTTAATTTGCACATCGGGTAGTATAAGTATCATATCACAATGTAATTGTTCCAGTGTTGCCTCGAGACAACAGAAATTGTTTCATCTCGTCTCACCTCTGCTTCATCTCGTCTCGACGAAATTTTATCTGTATAAATTCAAGACGAGGCAAGATTAGATAAAGCTCGTCAAGAAGGAGCTTGGAGGAGGAGGAGAAGGAGGAGGAGAGATGAATTGATCGAAACACGGGAAACGAGATGACACGAGACATCTCAGTACATATTTTTTATAGTATATTTTTGATATTTATTTATTGGCTTATTTAACTGTTTATATCTTTCTGTATATAGGAATTAAGCCAAAAAATTAACTAATAGATATATACAGTAAGGATATAAAGTCCGATTGTGATGAAATTTGGAACGATAATATATGACTAAATTCTGCACTTTTTGACACATCAATGGCAGCTCTGAATGTCAAAGTGGCAGCTGGGCGGGCAATCGGAACATTTTTTTAAATGTAAATGGGGGTCGAGTAATAATTCATTTTGAAGCTATTTGTATGCTCAAAACATCCCCCAATTTTGAGAACATTTGGTTCAGTAATTTCCAGATAAAAACCAGTAATATCGATTTCTGTTATATCATTTTTTTTACATACATATTACAAATTATCGTAAATTATTCAAAGCAAAGCAAACATTAAAAGTAAACAAATAACAATAAACCATTCCTAACTTAAAATAACCTAAATTAAGAAATTATGAAATAATTTAAACCAATTAATTAAACAGAAACAAATTTAGAAAACACGTGTTACTTCAAAAGATGTTGAAAATGACCTCCATGAACCTCCTGACAAATAAATGTTCCATGGGTAAGTTCTATTATAAAGATTATGTGGTAAAAAGATTATGTTATAAACTGATATTACTGGTTTTTATTTGAAAATTACTGAACCTAATGTTCTCAAAATTGGGGGATGTTTTGAGCATAAAAAATAGCTTCAAAATTAGTTATTACTCGACCCCATTTCCATTTAAAAAAATATTCCTATTGCGCGCCCAGCTGTCACTTTGACATTCAGAGCTGTCATTGATGTGTCAAAAAGTGCAGAATTTAGTCATATATTATCATTCCAAATTTCATGACAATCTACACAGTGGTTCAAAAATTAGAGGGGGGACGGACGGACTTTACATATGTCCTCACTGTATATACATATGTTAAAATTTACGGTTCTGTTACAATTTATAGCCAATCAGAAAATTGTATTCTTGGAAAAGCTAATTTCTGACTGGATATAAGAATTAATTTAATTTATTAAATTCTGAGTTAATAAAAGTTACCAGACATGATACAGAATAGACACCCATATGCTTAAGCTGAAAATAAGATTTTTAGGTTCATGAAGTCACGTCGTTCCTGATCTCTAATGTAATTTACAAAGTAATATGCCGCCTTATCTCATAAACAAATCTCTCCACGACTTTCGGGCTAGTCAATGCTTCGGGCTCTATATATTATTATTACATTGTTTATATATATCACCCTTTCCCATCTATTCAAATTATATATTTTCTTAACTTCTTACCTACAAAAAAATATTCTCCTCAAAGGTTCTTTATTGTTATTGCTCCTGTTTCAAATATTTTATTTCCTATAGAATTAACTGAGACCTACAACCCTTGCATTTTCTAAGTCTTTCACATATTTGATGGACTGCAAACCCTATAGTTCCCATTTCCTACAAGGAAATACACTTGTTTGAATACACATAAGTCTTGTCGATTATCATACCTCAATGTCTTTTTAACGATAAATACCATCCAACTTAATATATTCATATCTAACGATACGAATTTATTTTACAATAGAAGAAAAAACCAAAGCAGTTGAACTTTATTTCATATATCTAATACCGCAAGGTAAATATGACTGGACTGACTTTCATACCAATAAAGAACTGTAACATTTACCCATAAATAATAGACTTTAATATCTATATCCATTCGATACGCTGCTGTCAGGAAACTATGAAAATATCTTTTAATGAGATAAGCACGTACAGGAAATGGCAACACCTACGGATGATAGTAATTGAATATATCGCCTTAGGATATGAACTGTTATCGGGACAATCACGAAATCAAAATTATTCGCTCGCAGGTGCAGCTGTAATCAAAATCTATTTAATAATCTTTCTTCCAATTATAAATACGTTTTAGAAGGATAAATGGCTTCGTATGATTCTACAATAAAACCTCGCGTTTATTTACTTTTTGGAGTATTAAATGTTTTAGGAGAGAACAAGATGGCTTTGCATATTTTATCCCCTTCTTGCAGTTCTTATTTATGGATATTCTATCACATGTTCGTTGATATAGAGGTTAATGGGTCTGTCTTTATAGTAAAGGATATACTGAATAATGTTATATTGGATATACTCCTCAGATCAATGTAGTAGAAAAGCTAAATAAGATTCAGAGGTTACACTATGTAGGTATAGCTGGAGTCATGCCTCGGCTCTAACAGCTACGTTAGAAGTCTTGCTAAATTTACCAAAACTCCATGTAATGTTAAGAAAAAGAAGCAAGGTAAGCAATAATAATTGGACCGGAAGCTATGAAGGAACGGAATATTCCAAGATAAGACCTTCCATACCTACATTGTTGTTGTCAAAGCCGTTAATATCTGACAGAATGATTGCAAAGTTTAACTTCTGCAAGCCATTCGAGGTGCAGTTACAGAATTTTAGTGATAAGGACTTGTAGGTCAATTCTCTGAGGCTTCACAGATGACTCCAAAATAGACAGAGGGACAGGAGCTGCAATATTTGGGTTGTGACCTAAATGCCGTAGAAGCTATAGTCTGGAAACCTATACCACGATGTTCCAAACAGAAATTTTCGCAATAATGAGGTGTTTGGCGGAGAATGTGGTTACACGTACATTCATCTACATATTCTCTGATGGTCAAGCCACCATAAAGGTTTAGAACTTAAACAAGGAAAGTACGAGGCTTGTTTGGGATTACTGAGGATTCGTAGGAAGAAGAAGAATCTTATCCAAATATTGTATCATAAGGGAAATAAGTTAGATGAAGACAATTGTAACCCAGCAAGGAAACAAATTGCTCTAAGTGATAAACATGTTCCTCCTATTGTATGATGTTGATAATTTTGATGTTGATAATTTTCTGTGCATATTATAGCCTTACACATAGATACCATATCAAATATGAATAGTACCAGTTTATTTTGAGGGAATGCTATAATCTGAATCACTAAAAATATACATAAAATATTGCATTTCAAAATAATATATTATTGTTAGGATTAAGAAAATTTGGTGTTTCGGTGAAAATTAGAACACTCTGTATATAGACTTAAGAGATTTAGTAAAAAAAGTAAATTGACTTAATGGAGGGGCATTATTAATAGATAGGCATTCCCTGATAAAACTGTCCCATGCATTATTATGACTGTTCGTTGAAAATTTGAGAAACAAGTTTAGAAAATTATGCAGGTATATAAGTGACGAACTGGTTTGTCTCCAGCAGATCCGATAACATCGCTAATGGTAGTAACGCTAATGGATATTGTTTTAAATTCGCTTACAAACAAAAGCAGCATTCTTTCAGTATCATTTACCCAGAAAACATATTTCTGATATCAATGACCTAGTGAAGTTTTCTGACTTATTTGATTTACAAAATTTACATCGAATATATCAGAATTGGGCTCTCAAAAGTGAAAATATGCTTACTTAATTACTTGGTATTGTTACATGCCTAGCCAACTCCCAAAGTTGTCAATTATCGAGGGTCTCGATCACCTCATTAATTACATATGTTATAGCACTATTACCACATTCACTCAATTACAAATATAACACTTGCATAAGTTTCTCGCCCAATACGTCCCCGCAAAACGCAGGTTCACTCATTGACACTCTCCAGAAGTCTGTAGACAAAGTGGAATATCCATCAGTATCATTATACAAAACTTGCGGGGACTTTCTGATCCTTCAGATTTTTTTGTGCAATAGAGCAAGTGTGCATTGGAAAAGGAAAATGAAAAATATAATTATTTAGTATACATTTAATTGTTAATGTAATAATAGGTATTCATATATTAAGTCATCTTCTACACGTTATCTAACGTCAATTGGACTAATACATAGTTGCGCAATAAATGTCAAAACCCGTGGACTGCCAATATATATGAATAATTAGTGAACCTGAAAAAATACAACCCTTCATAACTATTCGTGTAAGATATAAAAGATTGATTTTTTATAGCTCTATACCGTTATATGCTTTATAGACTTTTGCATATTTTTTAGTATAAAATCAACCCAAGGATTATGTGCCTTTTTCTCACAACCCTGTATATAATCAAACTAGTAAGTCACTGTTGAAAAGTGTATAAACTCACTATTACGCCGCCTGCATCCGTACAAATTAAATTATCCAAATAATGTTGTATGTATGCTCCTCAGAAGGAATGTAGATTATTATATCAGATCCGAGGCTGACTAAGAAGACAGAGGAGTACTTAATTTTATTGAACAAATCACATTTAAATTCAAATATTTTTTTTATTATTTGAAGGGTCCACCAACAGGACAGGTCCATAAATTTGGTGAAACTAATCAATTTATATCTTTGTTTTTAAAATATTTTTTTCCAAAAATATGTGCCATTATTATAATTTTCGAATTACACATTTCACTCATTAGTTAAATGAGTAGCATTTACATTATCCAAAATTTTACGCACGTTATTCCTGTGTCTTAGCCTCTTTTCCAGTATACTTCTATTCACATCTATAACTTGTAAGTAAGCTCTAAAAAACTCTAATAAAACCCTCCATTTTTAATAAAACATGTTGGACCTCTCGTACAGCAGTCGCAATAAACATGTTTCCACCCATAGACATAAAAAATATATAAGGATAAGTGGTCAATATAAAATACATCTAAAAATGTCTACATTTTGCAGTATATGAGAAAGGGAAACAGACTAGTAGAATTCTGGTACAATTAATAAAAAAATATCAGAATAGCCAAATACAAAAAGAAAAAACAACTATAATTTGTTATAATTTAGATACCTACAATCTGGATTAGAAATTGAGACTGATAACATTCACAACCAAGCTTCATCTAAATTTTACAATTTATTAATTTAAAATTATTGTAAAATACATAAATACATGTAAGGACAGTTATTATTTTTCTGTGTACTGAAATGTATCAATTATAAATCACCTAGTCAGTTAAAGAAGTCGTTTAGTTTTATTCTAAAGCCGCCCATAAAACAGAACGTTGGATTTTTTTAAGAAAATATGGGTTTTGTACATCAATGGCTACCTCCTCTACCATATTTTAACAACTCCTATAATAATAATGAGGTTTCCTAAGGTAAGAATTAATAACCTCGTAAAAAGTAATACTTATGACGTTTATATCACCATCCCCTACGTTAAATCCATAAAAATTCAAGTCAGTGCAACCCTGTGTTTGCAAATCAACGGCGAAGACAGAGGTTAACTTATTCTTGGCAGTACTATCGTATGCCTGCATGTTCGGCATACATTCCTTTAGTCTATATTTTTATAAAATTGTTACTTAGATTTGGTAAACAACATGCGATTAAAATCTTATTTAAAGAATGACTATTTCGAGAATAAGAATAATTTTGTAGAGGTCTATTTGTCCTTAATAATAATAACATCTCTACCCCTCTTTCTAATCACAATAATTAGCCCGAAAATCTAAGAGTTGTGTGGGAGAGGGGCGGCATATTATTATTCAGTATGCCTCAATTGCGCCTTATAACTTTACTGTATTGCACAAACTTCTAGTTAATAGGTATTTGTAAAAGCTAAAATATTCCACAGAGTTTTTTGTTTTATAGTTGGTTTTTTACTCGTATCACTTTTTTTTAATGTGACTTACACGTACCATAAGTCTCCACTGAGCATTGTAAGCGTAATTATTTTTTACATCACCTGTTGCGACAACCAATTTTAAATACAACAATACAAACTTTAGATATCGGAAAATGAGAACCATTGAAAGGTTTTCCGACTGTATTTACCACAGTATTAAAATTAACACGCCTCTTAAAATTCTTATCCAATTAGAGATCATCCTTTAAGAAAACTATTTAGTTCTAATTGGCCATAAATACTAATAGGCCAATTAAAATCAGCATAGATGGTGGTGAATACAGGTGTTTCTGAATGTAAATTATCTGCCGGTGACTGTGTCTATTATCGGTACTAACTACTGACACCGCAATGTGTTATAAAACACACATAGAGTAAAATAAATTTTTTACATTGGAAATGTTTATGTTCTTGTATGGGGGACGAAACTAGGAGTTTTTGTTCAAAACCAAAAGACAGGGGTGTCGCGATAGAGTGACGCAATACATAGGTATAGTGGAGCAGAAGCTATACCATCTTATAGAGCATGTTTTGGGGCGTATGTAGTTTGATCTACAACTTTTTTAAGTAGGGCAATTGTTTTAAATGTCTTAGGAGTGCGTTATCTGCACAATTCGAAAAACGATTTGATATCGATGTCTTGTATGTTTTGTTCTTGTACCTACTTTAAATAAGGTTGTTTGTTGGGTGGTATATGAATAATAGAGTAGGTAGGAATTACTTTTCAGTTTTATTAATTTATTTGTATTTATTTTCTTTACAGGTAAATTATACCTAAAGCTCTTAAAGATAGAAAGACATAATATACAGCATTGTCTGAAATATCACCAGGACAATATGGAGGGACAGTTGAAAAAAAAGCACGGAATACAAAAACCAAAGCAAGCCATTCTAATGTCATTATTGTATAAAGCTGGATCAAGTTGTCTACCTCAATGGATGTTTTGTTTTATTCATGCCTAACAATGCTGCACACAGTTCAACGAATAAATTCACCACAAAATTATAACGGCTACTATTTATTTTTACGGCTTTTAGCTGTTATAACTGTTAACTCATGTTAATGATAAATGATTTTTCCCAATTGTTTACTTACTAACCTAGAAGAGAGAGAGGAGAGTCTCACAGAGGCTGACCACACACCACAGGAAACATATCGATAAAAGTATCGCGAAAAATTTATTTGGCATTAAACTACATGACAATGATTTACTGTTATACTGTTAATAACTGTTATTTCATATGATAATTGAATGTATTTAGAGGGAACATCAGGTATTCACCAGCTTTGGATGTATTCTATTAACCGAAGAGTATTCATTAAATTTTCATTATTCATTATTTAACAATAGATAAGAAGATATAAAATTATTTTCAATTTTTCTAAGGAGTGTGGATGCATTTAATTATTAGAAAAAAAGAAAAACAATAATAAAAGAGTATTCATTAATGTCTATTTTTATTCTATTAATAGCTTCAAGTATATCGTAATTTAAGCAAAAGCAAAAAACTAGCAGAATTTTGCATAATGTAGAAATTTTATAGTTTTGACAGTAGATTTTTTTACTATGTGCAATTCATGAGTCATGGATTAAGGTAGAATTTATTAAATAGATGTAAATAGCTGAATCGGTAATATATGTTTTCTTGTATATACTTTACTGGATGTATGTAAGTGCCCCACGAAAGATAACTTGTAATAGATTATAAAATATAACGGAAAGAAAAACAGTTCTAGGTAATCAGATTACTAACTAAAGCACTGAAAAATAATATTATAATTGAAATTCTCCCACGTTACTAAACACATAAAGATATGTTTCCAATCAACATTAAGATAATTTGATGTTGTACGATTGGCAATATTGCAATATATTGGAGACTTTGGTGACACAAAGCTTCTATGGAATGATATGTAAAAAGATAATATAAAAATATATAGAAAATAGTGTATACACTACTAACAATTCAAATCAGAACAACTCGAACATGTGTTTGAAGTTAATTAAATACTCCTAGGTGGAGTAGGTGGAGTAGGTGGTTAATCTGGCTGTTGATAAACTTTGGAGGTACAGCCTTGCAAACCTCTATCTCAGCATGTTGGAGCTCATCTAAAGTGGTCGAAGTATGCTGAAACTCATGCATGTAACAACTCGAAGTAAACTGTATTAGGTCCTCTCCTAGGATCCTAAAAGAAGCTAAGACAATATGTTGGCATTCATTGTTCTGCTGGAAAATATCTTCTTCTATATTCCTAACACAAAAGACAACAACTGACCTTAAAGTAAAGCTGTCATGGTGGAATCACAAGCAAGGCAAATCTATTACCAAATTTATCAAGCAACATTGGTTCTCCGGGTAGCCACGAGAGGGTATCGGTGCAGAATTGTTTATAGATAACCAAATAGAGATTACCTATAGGTCTTGGAGATATACTGGTCTTGGTTCTGCTGATGTGGTGAGTGGATTAAATGATTTTGTTATCTAGTTACGAGAGAATGAAGCAACCTAATTTCTTGAATGACAACTTAACAAGAAGTCTGCCTCCAAACCGATATAAACTTCTCATTGAGTAAAATTCCAATACAGTGTGTCATTTAATGCTTTTAGCAGTGAAATGGTAGTTTTAGGACACCACTGCGTGCAGTTTGAGTTAATTTAATACCTTGATATTTAGAAGTAAATAATGAATGATTGGTCTCTTAAATCATTTATTAATATTTAAAACGTATCAGTTTCAAATGCTACAAAAAGTACCAGGATATATTTAACCCATTTTCTGAGTACCTAAAGATAAATATCTTTTAAGCACCTTTAAGTAGACTGACGAAAATTACTCAACTCAAGTTACCTTGGCTCTTCTCGTGTTAGACCGACCTAACTGATAGAGATACTTTCATTTTTTTTGGTGTCATTAAAATAATTGCTGATATGTCTGGTCATTAGTGAGAGGAACAATATTTCGTATCCAAAATAACACAAAAGGCAAAACAGTTGATGGCTTTGTAGCATTGTAGAAAAGAGATTATTCTAGGAATCGTACCGCCCTCTAATAAAAAATATACTTGGCGATTTATAATCCTTGTAGTAATTTAGTTTTTGTAGGGATCCTATTTTAGAAGTTAGTGAAGATCTTATTAAGTGTACCGAAATCCACAGCTTGAGGGGTTTATACTTATGCACTCTGATGACTTTGATGAATACTTACTAATTTTAGAGATTTCAAGTAATTATGTGGGGGATATGTTTTGAAAATTATCAACATGGGTTAACACAAGTTAATTTCCTAATGATTTTAGGTATAATTTTACATGGATAAACACGTATATCTAAAATAATGGCTACTTTGAAGCCGGCAAGTTTACAAAAGACAAAAACAAAATAAAGATATGAGTTTGTGCACGCGATGTAGTCTGTATGATATAAACTTTGTAAAGTATTCATTTGTGAAACTGCGATCAGGTTTTTTGTTTGTATAGTTGCGTTTATCGTTTTTTATTTCCTGTTCTGTTATATTTTGTATAATTTTAATACCCAAATAGTTAGACATTTTAAATAAAATATCTTGGTCTTCCCAGTCACCTCAATCTTCTATTGAGAAATGAAAAAATATCAGAGAAACTATAGGTATATTAACTTTTCTATTTTGCGTCTGTAAACAAGTCGTTATGAAAGGCAATTGCGTATCGAAAACAAACTCTTTTCGACATTCATCTTTTTCTTTTTCAATGTTGCTAGCAACAAAATTTACATCCTTGGTTTTGTATGGTGTGCTATAGTTATGTATACAAATGAATTATGAAATTAAGAAATGAACAAATAAATTATAACCTAATAAATTTTCAAGCAAAGAAAAGTTGATAAATGTAAATGTAAGGGCACAAACTGTCGCGGAATATCTATAAAAATCCTTACACGAGAATTCAATTTTCCGCTGATTTTCTTTGCTTCGTAACAAAATAGCAAAAAATATTATGAAGAACGTGTTTCATAAGGCATTCATCGTACTTGATCTTTAGAGAACTCGCCACTTTGCGGCTTGTTTTCTAAACTTGGACCCGTGCGATAAAAGTAGGTAGGTACACCTTATGAGACTCGTTGTTTAATATACTTACTATTTCAAATCACAACAGTTACAACAAAATACAAAAGTCAATGTGAACAAAATATATATGCGAAGATAATAGACGAGGGTAAGTGGTCGTAGCTACTTTGATTTTATATCATCGATATAGAGGCTAAGCAACGTGGTTCGAGGTTAGCATTTGGATGGGTGACCATGCAGTGAAAGGATATGGTGGCTTGTACGTCAGTGAATAGAAAGAAGTTAAGTACGTATACAAACTTATGTTTGTGTAGATGTAGAAGACGTACCATCCCTCGAATAGGATGTAAATTCGGAGGGCCCGCATCTATGATATCAGCGATAAGTAATATACAGGGTTATTCACGCAAAGCGGGTATTAGACGTTCTTGGGGTTCGGTTAACGATAAAAATCTGATTTTTTTATGGGGGAGGTTTTCGATTATTTCCGATTCAATGAAAATATTTTCAGGTTTGCATCACTTCCGGTTATACAGGAAGTAGACCGCAACTTCGTTATTTAAAATGGAACATCCTGTATATTATTGCAATTTTGAACTCTACGTGATATTCTAAACATATTTCATGTAGGATGTCCTATACCTACCTTCAACTGTTTTTGAAATATTGACAGGTGAATATTGACATTTTGCAACTTTGACACCCTGTAAAATCTAAACGGTTAGAGATCAAGCAAAACGGTTTGCACATTCCTATCTTAACTTTTCAAAAGCTATCGTTTGATACTAATATCAGATTTATCCAGAAATAAAAAAAATTCGAAAATTTAATCTCTTGGTTAAATCTGAAATTAGTATCAAACGATAGCTTTTGAAAAGTTAAGATAGGAATGTGCAAACCGTTTTGCTTGATCTCTAACCGTTTAGATTTTACAGGGTGTCAAAGTTGCAAAATGTCAATATTCACCTGTCAATATTTCAAAAACAGTTGAAGATAGGTATAGGACATCCTACATGAAATGTGTTTAGAATATCACGTAGAGTTCAAAATTGCAATAATATACAGGGTGTTCCATTTGAAATAACGAAGTTGTGGTCTACTTCCGGTATAACCGGAAGTGATGCAAACCTGAAAATATTTTCATTGAATCGGAAATAATGGAAAACTTCCCCCATAAAAAAATCAGATTTTTATCATTAACAGAACCCTAAAAACGTCTAATACCCGCTTTGCGTGAATAACCCTGTATGACTATAACTGGCGGTTTGGCAAAATTTCTAGGTTGTAGGTTGCTCGCCTCCTATAGCGGGTGATTAGTCTTAGTCACAGAAATAGACCGACGTTAAATTACACAAAAAAAAAAAACATAATAGCATTATTTATATAGACATACCATACAACTTTTTAAAAGAAGTGGGTAGGTAGGCTCTACTAAAATCGACAAAATTTCTAATGTTGATACAAATTCAGTTGAACAAGTTTTATAAGTATTTCTATTTTAAACTGCTTTATGAATAACTGTATACAGTAACTGTTTGTGGTTAATCTTTTACATTAGTAATTCTAAATTAGGAGTAGGTCGAATTTTATGCTCTGCTTTATTTAATTATTTAATAGTATGGCAGTGATACAATGCAATCCATAAAAGAAATAAAATTTTGAACGAATAATTTATTGTTCGTTGAAATTTTGAGATCGTATGTTCCCGTTTTGTCGATTGACTGTTTCGTTGACTAGACATTCTCACCTGTTTTGATACTCTTTCGTCGACTGAGGCCTAAATCACTTTTAGCCCTTCCCGTTTTGTTGACTCACTTAATTAATCGCTCAACCCAGAGGTCGTGGGTTGTAATTCCCATTCCACCAAATAATTTTTAATTAAATTGTTTACTAGTAGATCAAGGTTTATTCGCAGGGATGGCTTGGCAACCATCCTGGCGATGGCCTAGGATGGGAAGAATATCAACTTGGTGTTAATGTGAGAGATTAAAATCAGTTGATGTTTGACTTGTCCCCCTAACTAATGAGGTTGTCCAGGTTTCCCTCATTCCAGAACTGAATGGTTGTTAGGGCCTACCAACGTAAGTCGTTCCTGAGGCGCAAATGCGGTCCGCGAAATAATAATATGCCGCCCCCTCTCTCACACAAGTTTCAGACTTTCGGGCTAATCCTTGTGATTAGAATGAGGGGTACAGATATTATTATTATTATTATTATTATATTATTATTTAAGTTCTGAACTAAAGCTCTAGCACCAGGTTAGGTTAGATTACGTTTCATCGAGGAAGTCTTCGAGATGTCGCAGATGAACAGATAAATATTGCTTGCTTATCATCTTGGACATAAAGAGCGCCTTCAACACGGCCTCATGGAGTCGGATCATCCATGAAATGACGGAAAGACAGATAAAAGGGTACCTGGTTAACATAATTAATAACTATTTCAAAAATTAAGCAAATACTGGACCAAGATCAAGATCATGCCAGTCTGGGGCGGGGTTCCACAAGGCTCAGTCCTGGGTCCCACACTCTGGAATTTACTCTACGACGGGGTGCTCAGGATTTACCTTCCAGAAAATGTTTCGTCCGTTGCGTTTGCCGATGACCCGGCGATAATAATTTTGAAGATAGAAAAAAATTTCCAAACGAATCTCCGTTTCGAAAGTTCGTTCTTACTATCCAATTTTCACCTTATGTAAATTACTCTGTATATTACAGGGTTCTAACGATGGAATTCAACGCTCAACGGTTAAATGAATCTCAGTTGTATACGTTATGTTCTAGCTTGAGTGAAGTTATCCACACATTTCCACCCACAGGTTATGACGTGGGGTCAATTAAATGTGAGACACATAGTACAAACCACTATCACGCGCCACATAATTATGATTTGCATTCGCATCCACAGCTTCGATAACCAATAATAACCATACTTCTTGTAATAATATCTGTCAATTTGCGTTAATAAGTTATTAATATTTTAAACTCTTCTTAAGTAATGTAAATGTAAAAAATAATAAAAAAAAATGATGTAGTTCATGACTGAAAGGGCTGTGGCAATATTAAGGTTATTTATTAAGTAATTTGTATAGACCGACTGTCTATCACACCTAACTGCGGTTTAGATTATAGCCTTATAGGTATACCTACCTATGTTTATAAGGCGTAGATGGAACTTTATTCGTAACTCTCACAGGAGTTTGAGTCCGTTGATAATATTTCGGCTATATATTAAGTAATATATGTAGAGTACACCTATATAGTCGGTTTAGTTTGCCTGCTCCTCTGACACCCTTAAAAATTGTTGTATTTGTAAATTGTCGACGAATGAATAAAAATTAGGAACTCCCACGGGAGTTCGAGTGCGTCGATAAAATTCTGGCTATATATGAAGTAACATATGTAGAGTACCCCTGTATAGTCGGTTTAGTTTGCCTGCCCTTTCGTCACCCTTAAAAACTGATATATTTGTAAGTTGTGGATGCATTATTAAAAAATTCGTAACTCCCACAGGAGTTCGAGTGCGTCGATAAAATTCTGGCTATATATGAAGTAACATATGTAGAGTACCCCTGTATAGTCGGTTTAGTTTGCCTGCCCTTTCGTCATCCTTAAAAACTGATATATTTGTAAGTTGTGGATGCATTATTAAAAAATTCGTAACTCCCACAGGAGTTCGAGTGCGTCGATAAAATTCCGGCTATATATGAAGTAACATATATAGAGTACCCCTGTATAGTCAGTTTAGTTTGCCTGCCCTTTCGTCACCCTTAAAAACTGATATATTTGTAAGTTGTGGATGTATTATTAAAAAATTCGTAACTCCCACAGGAGTTCGAGTGCGTCGATAAAATTCAGGCTATATATGAAATAACATATGTAGAGTACCCCTGTATAGTCGGTTTAGTTTGCCTGCCCTTTTGTCACCCTTAAAAATTTATATGTTTGTAAGTTGTGGATGTATTATTAAAAATTAGGAACTCCCACGGGAGTTCGAGTGCGTCGATAAAATTCTGGCTATATATGAAGTAACATATGTAGAGTACCCCTGTATAGTCGTTTTAGTTTGCCTGCCCTTTCGTCACCCTTAAAAACTGATATATTTGTAAGTTGTGGATATATTATTAAAAAATTCGTAACTCCCACAGGAGTTGGAGTGCGTCGATAAAATTCTGGCTATATATCAAGTAACATATGTAGAGTACCCCTGTATAGTCGGTTTAGTTTGCCTGCCCTTTCGTCACCCTTAGAAATTGATATGTTTGTAAGTTGTGGGTGTTGTGGGTGGGTGTTGTGGTAAAATTCTGGCTATATATCAAGTAACATATGTAGAGTACCCCTGTATAGTCGGTTTGGTTTGCCTGCCCTTTCGTCACCATTAAAAACTGATATATTTGTAATTTGTGGATGTATTATTCAAAAATTCGATTCGAGTGCGTCGATAAAATTCTGGCTATATATGAAGTAACATATGTAGAGTACCCCTGCATAGTCGGTTTAGTTTGCCTGCCCTTTCGTCACCCTCAGAAATTGATATGTTTGTAAGTTGTGGGTGGATGCATTATTAAAAAATTCGTAACTCCCACAGGAGTTCGAGTACGTCGATAAAATTCCGGCTATATATGAAATAACATATGTAGAGTACCCCTGTATAGTCGGTTTATTTGCCTGCCCTTTTGTCACCCTTAAAAATTTATATGTTTGTAAGTTGTGGATGCATTATTAAAAATTAGGAACTCCCACGGGAGTTCGAGTGCGTCGATAAAATTCTGGCTATATATGAAGTAACATATGTAGAGTACCCCTGTATAGTCGGTTTAGTTTGCCTGCCCTTTTGTCACCCTTAAAAATTTATATGTTTGTAAGTTGTGGATGTATTATTAAAAATTAGGAACTCCCACGGGAGTTCGAGTGCGTCGATAAAATTCTGGCTATATATGAAGTAACATATGTAGAGTACCCCTGTATAGTCGGTTTAGTTTGCCTGCCCTTTCGTCATCCTTAAAAACTGATATATTTGTAAGTTGTGGATGCATTATTAAAAAATTCGTAACTCCCACAGGAGTTCGAGTGCGTCGATAAAATTCCGGCTATATATGAAGTAACATATATAGAGTACCCCTGTATAGTCGGTTTAGTTTGCCTGCCCTTTCGTCACCCTTAAAAACTGATATATTTGTAAGTTGTGGATGTATTATTAAAAAATTCGTAACTCCCACAGGAGTTCGAGTGCGTCGATAAAATTCAGGCTATATATGAAATAACATATGTAGAGTACCCCTGTATAGTCGGTTTAGTTTGCCTGCCCTTTTGTCACCCTTAAAAATTTATATGTTTGTAAGTTGTGGATGTATTATTAAAAATTAGGAACTCCCACGGGAGTTCGAGTGCGTCGATAAAATTCTGGCTATATATGAAGTAACATATGTAGAGTACCCCTGTATAGTCGGTTTAGTTTGCCTGCCCTTTCGTCTCCCTTAAAAACTGATATATTTGTAAGTTGTGGATGCATTATTAAAAAATTCGTAACTCCCACAGGAGTTCGAGTGCGTCGATAAAATTCTGGCTATATATGAAGTAACATATGTAGAGTACCCCTGTATAGTCGTTTTAGTTTGCCTGCCCTTTCGTCACCCTTAAAAACTGATATATTTGTAAGTTGTGTATATCTTATTAAAAAATTCGTAACTCCCACAGGAGTTCGAGTGCGTCGATAAAATTCTGGCTATATATCAAGTAACATATGTAGAGTACCCCTGTATAGTCGGTTTAGTTTGCCTGCCCTTTCGTCACACTTAGAAATTGATATGTTTGTAAGTTGTGGGTGGATGCATTATTAAAAATTCGTAACTCCCACAGGAGTTCGAGTGCGTTGATAAAATTCTGGCTATATATGAAGTAACATATGTAGAGTACTCCTGTATAGTCGTTTTAGTTTGCCTGCCCTTTCGTCATCCTTAAAAACTGATATATTTGTAAGTTGTGGATGTATTATTAAAAAATTCGTAACTCCCACAGGAGTTCGAGTGCGTCGATAAAATTCTGGCTATATATGAAGTAACATATGTAGAGTGCCCCTGTATAGTCGGTTCGGTTTGCCTGCCCTTTTGTCACCCTTAAAAATTGATATGTTTGTAAGTTGTGGATGCATAATTAAAAATTAGGAACTTCCACGGAAGTTCGAGTGCGTCGATAAAATTCTGGCTATATATCAAGTAACATATGTAGAGTACCCCTGTATAGTCGGTTTGGTTTGCCTGCCCTTTCGTCACCATTAAAAACTGATATATTTGTAATTTGTGGATGTATTATTCAAAAATTCGTAACTCCCACAGGAGTTCGAGTGCGTCGATAAAATTCTGGCTATATATGAAGTAACATATGTAGAGTGCGCCTGTATAGTCGGTTCGGTTTGCCTGCCCTTTTGTCACCCTTAAAAATTGATATGTTTGTAAGTTGTGGATGCATAATTAAAAATTAGGAACTTCAACGGGAGTTCGAGTGCGTCGATAAAATTCTGGCTATATATGAAGTAACATATGTAGAGTACCCCTGTATAGTCACTTTAGTTTGCCTGCCCTTTTGTCACCCTTAAAAACTGATATTTTTGTAAGTTGTGGATGCATTATTAAAAAATTCGTAACTCCCACAAGAGTTCGAGTGCGTTGATAAAATTCTGGCTATCTACGAAGTAACATATGTAGAGTACCCCTGTATAGTCGGTTTAGTTTGCCTGCCCTTTTGTCACCCTTAAAAATTGATATGTTTGTAAGTTTTGGATGAATTATCAAAAATTAGTAACTCCCACTGGAGTTCGAGTGCGTCGATAAAATTCTGATTTTCTGACTAATATTTAATAATGCATCCACAACTTACAAACGTATCAATTTTTAAGGGTGACAAAAGGGCACGCAAACTAACCCGACTATACAGGGGTACTCTATATATGTTACTTGATATATAGCCAGAATTTTATCGACGCACTCGAACTCCTGTGGGAGTTACGAATTTTTGAATAATACATCCACAAATTACAAATATATCAGTTTTTAAGGGTGACGAAAGGGTAGGCAAACTAAACCGACTATACAGGGGTACTCTACATATGTTACTTCATATATATCCAGAATTTTATCGACGCACTCGAACTCCTGTGGGAGTTACGAATTTTTTAATAATGCATCCACAACTTACAAATATATCAGTTTTTAAGGGTGACGAAAGGGCAGGCAAACTAAACCGACTATACAGGGGTACTCTACATATGTTACTTGATATATACCCAGAATTTTATCGACGCACTCGAACTCCTGTGGGAGTTACGAATTTTTTAATAATGCATCCACAACTTACAAATATATCAGTTTTTAAGAGTGACGAAAGGGCAGGCAAACTAAACCGACTATACAAGGGTACTCTACATATGTTACTTCATATATAGCCAGAATTTTATCGACGCACTCGAACTCCTGTGGGAGTTACGAATTTTTTAATAATGCATCCACAACTTACAAATATATCAGTTTTTAAGGGTGACGAAAGGGCAGGCAAACTAAACCGACTATACAGGGGTACTCTACATATGTTACTTCATATATAGCCAGAACTTAATCGACGCACTCGAACTCCTGTGGGAGTTACGAATTTTTTAATAATGCATCCACAACTTACAAATATATCAGTTTTTAAGGGTGACGAAAGGGCAGGCAAACTAAACCGACTATACAGGGGTACTCTACATATGTTACTTCATATATAGCCAGAATTTTATCGACGCACTCGAACTCCTGTGGGAGTTACGAATTTTTGAATAATACATCCACAAATTACAAATATATCAGTTTTTAAGGGTGACGAAAGGGCAGGCAAACTAAACCGACTATACAGGGGTACTCTACATATGTTACTTCATATATAGCCAGAATTTTATCGCCGCACTCGAACTCCTGTGGGAGTTACGAATTTTTTAATAATGCATCCACAACTTACAAATATATCAGTTTTTAAGGGTGACGAAAGGGCAGGCAAACTAAACCGACTATACAGGGGTACTCTACATATGTTACTTGATATATAGCCAGAATTTTATCGACGCACTCGAACTCCTGTGGGAGTTACGAATTTTTTAATAATACATTCACAACTTACAAATATATCAGTTTTTAAGGGTGACGAAAGGGCAGGCAAACTAAACCGACTATACAGGGGTACTCTACATATGTTACTTCATATATAGCCAGAATTTTATCGACGCACTCGAACTCCTGTGGGAGTTACGAATTTTTGAATAATACATCCACAAATTACAAATATATCAGTTTTTAAGGGTGACGAAAGGGTAGGCAAACTAAACCGACTATACAGGGGTACTCTACATATGTTACTTCATATATATCCAGAATTTTATCGACGCACTCGAACTCCTGTGGGAGTTACGAATTTTTTAATAATGCATCCACAACTTACAAATATATCAGTTTTTAAGGGTGACGAAAGGGCAGGCAAACTAAACCGACTATACAGGGGTACTCTACATATGTTACTTGATATATACCCAGAATTTTATCGACGCACTCGAACTCCTGTGGGAGTTACGAATTTTTTAATAATGCATCCACAACTTACAAATATATCAGTTTTTAAGAGTGACGAAAGGGCAGGCAAACTAAACCGACTATACAAGGATACTCTACATATGTTACTTCATATATAGCCAGAATTTTATCGACGCACTCGAACTCCTGTGGGAGTTACGAATTTTTTAATAATGCATCCACAACTTACAAATATATCAGTTTTTAAGGGTGACGAAAGGGCAGGCAAACTAAACCGACTATACAGGGGTACTCTACATATGTTACTTGATATATAGCCAGAATTTTATCGACGCACTCGAACTCCTGTGGGAGTTACGAATTTTTTAATAATACATTCACAACTTACAAATATATCAGTTTTTAAGGGTGACGAAAGGGCAGGCAAACTAAAACGACTATACAGGGGTACTCTACATATGTTACTTCATATATAGCCAGAATTTAATCGACGCACTCGAACTCCTGTGGGAGTTACGAATTTTTTAATAATGCATCTACAACTTACAAATATATCAGTTTTTAAGGGAGACGAAAGGGCAGGCAAACTAAACCGACCATACAGGGGTACTCTACATATGTTACTTCATATATAGCCAGAATTTAATCGACGCACTCGAACTCCTGTGGGAGTTACGAATTTTTTAATAATGCATGCACAACTTACAAATATATCAGTTTTTAAGGGAGACGAAAGGGCAGGCAAACTAAACCGACTATACAGGGGTACTCTACATATGTTACTTCATATATAGCCAGAATTTTATCGACGCACTCGAACTCCCGTGGGAGTTCCTAATTTTTAATAATGCATCCACAACTTACAAACATATAAATTCTTAAGGGTGACAAAAGGGCAGGCAAACTAAACCGACTATACAGGGGTACTCTACATATGTTATTTCATATATAGCCGGAATTTTATCGACGCACTCGAACTCCTGTGGGAGTTACGAATTTTTATTCATTCGTCCACAATTTACAAATACAACAATTTTTAAGGGTGTCAGAGGAGCAGGCAAACTAAATCGACTATATAGGTGTACTCTACATATATTACTTAATATATAGCCGAAATATTGTCAACGGACTCAAACTCCTGTGAGAGTTACGAATAAAGTTCCATCTAGGCCTTATAAACATTGGTAGGTATACCTATCAGGCAATAATATAAACCGCAGTTAGGTGTGATAGACAGTCAGTCTATACAAATTTCTTAATAAATAACCTAAATATTGCCACAGCCCTTTCAGTCATGAACTACATCATTTTTTTTTTATTATTTTTTACATTTACATTACTTAAGAAGAGTTTAAAATATTAATAACTTATTAACGCAAATTGACAGATATTATTACAAGAAGTATGGTTATTATTGGTTATCGAAGCTGTGGATGCGAATGTAAATCATAATTATGTGACGCGTGATAGTGGTTTGTACTATGTGTCTCACATTTAATTGACCCCACGTCATAACCTGTGGATGGAAATGTGTGGATAACTTCACTCAAGCTATGTTCTACTATAAGTTAGATAACATGTAGCAAAGGTCATTGTAGCTATCAATATGAGGATACAGTAAATCTATTACTGTATCCGGAATTACTTAAAAATTTTCCATCTAAATACACTTATCAATTATTGTTATATCGCTGTTTGTACTCGTTGACATACACAGTTGTAGGTGAAACTGGTATTGATTTTAATACCCAGGTAGTAGTAGTAATAATCCATCAATCATATTTTTTTGGAAATTAGTTTAGCATCAACAACAAATCAACAACATTCAACAAATTCAAGAATTTGCTCCGCTCTCAAGGAAAATTTCCGTAATGTATGAACCCGAAGAGGTGGACCGATACTAAGATTACTAAGTCCTCCTGGATTTACCTATTTGACTTTTTCTCTGTGAATTTTTAAAAGATAACGTTTACCGCGAACCTGTTGTGATTCTTGAAGATGTTGTAGCTCGTATTATGCTTCAGTAATATTGATAGTTGAAAACATGCTATAGACGGTCCGTGCTTCCATGGTAAATTATGCGATTGTTTCTTTTGAGATAGGGGGCGATTTATTTGAACACCTTTTGTGACAACAGATCATACATTTACCTTGTATTCTTATTAATATATTTTTAGTAATAAAGATTAAAGAGCAAACGTTAAAATAAATTTTTCATGAATATCTGAAAAATAAAGGAAAATCGGACATTTTTCTGCTACAGATTTTCGATTTATTTTTGACCTCTCGTATAAGGTTCTTAGAGGCACGGGCGTGAATTTTGGGACACCCTCTGTAGACACAAAGGAATAAAGTAGACTTGTTGCATATCCCTGTGTTACATAACAATATAAACATACTATCAATAAAATGCATAAATATTTATGGCCTTAGCTGTTTATTTACCGACTACCAGTTCTACCACCTACATTAGATTGTGAATTTTTTAAACTGCGGAACGGTTAAGCTACGTTCGGAACAATGAAAAGTAAACTCTATTGAACGGGAAGGACAAGCGATAGTATCAACCAGGCAAGAAGAAAGTAGAACATGGTAAATTGCTCATTACGCGGTGCTCGGTTCCCAAAGTAATGCTTACTAGTTTTATTGTTCTGCTAATGCATAAACAGTTACTGTATATACACTTTTGCAAGTTTTTAGTCGATTGACACGTAAATACTGAAACGGCAGCAAGAAATATGCCAGGAAAAAGAAATAATAATTATGAATAATTATAATGAATAATTGTGCTTTTTGATATTGAATGATTTAAAAATGATCTCAGATATCTAATTTTTTCAGATTCAAATATCTTCACACCAAAGGTATCAACCGCTTTTAAGACTTGGAGGTTTCGTACCATGTTTTTGTACTTTCCAAAGACATTTAAATAATGTCCTTGGTACTTTCTATATTTCTAATGTTTTAAAGTCTCTAAACAGTATACAAATATTTAATTGACGTACGTATTAGCTATTTTATTATGTACCATTGTATATGTAATGTGGTAATTCTGCGCATGCATACATTTATTATTATAGTTTTTGTCCATTATGACCTTCTGAATTCTTAGCTGGTCTATATTTCTTGTAGATGGGTTCTAAGTCTGCGTTTTTTTCAGGTGTACCCTCCCTCTACACAAGCCTTAGGCTTTCAGTAGGGAGGTTGTCCATTTCTGTGGTGTGTTTTATGTTTTAAAAGTCTATAATTTTTGGGTTAGGAACGATCTTGTTGCATTGCATATGAAGTATGACTGTTTTTGTTTTTTGTGAGTGGGTATGTACGTTTTCTTCAAGGTAAAGTTGAGTGAGGTGCTTTATGAATGATTATGGTATGGAGTGATAATACATACTCATCACCGATGTAATGAATGGAATGATATGAACTTGTTTCTAGTTCCATAATATGGAACTAGCAATATAAGTTGAAAGAATATTTTATATTCTTTCAACTTATATTGCTAGTTTTCTTTCTTTTCTGTATATTTTTTTAGCTATTGTGTTGTCACATGAAATTGCTATGTCAGTGACTCTTTTTATTTATCTTTTTAAGTTTTTTGTTTCGTTTATTATGAGCCGTTTTATCAGTTTGTATATTTAGATCACAGTATAATTTATATTTTATAAATTTATAATGATAAATAACATATTCTTGGCCGATGTTTTAGGAGAAGTTTTATATTTTCGTATTTCTTCGAAAATTTAACAGACGGGTACCTAGCAGCAATTTTGTTAGTTAGGTGACAAACATTCACGTGCAAAAAAATAACCAATTACTAACAGGAGACATGATTTCAAACTTATTTTTTGAATAATAATAATCAATCATATTGTTTACCATGGTATGTGTTTTCATAACAATCAGATGTGTTTTTTTTACCAGTACAAGTAGGTAGGTATATGTTTCGCAGCAGTATTGTAAACGGCGGTTATTAAGAAGATAACCCATAAAACTAACCTATACTAACCTAAACCTAACCTAACCTAATTATGAACTAATGTGAACTAATGTTTACAATTATTGAAAATATTAGTTTTTCTTGAATTTCCTTTGATTTGAATGCTCCACAACACTAAAAGTTATAAAAATTGAGGTGGCCGTCGTATAAGATGGATTAAAGGAATGATGTACAAATACAATATTTATTATTCACAACGAGAAATGTTTTACAGTTGCTGCCGAGATTTATGATATCGTTATGGTTTATGCTTTGTCTGATTTAAGCATTCCTCGAGTTTTTGCAAAATTATAACACTTTGAAATCTTCCCAGGCTAATGCTGGAAATGAAGCGGATCATTAAACCATTAGCGTATATTAATAATGACCTGTGTTGTGTTGGATCAGTTCAGTTCAGTTTTTTGTTCTGGATTCGTTACGGCTGATATAAGAGAAACATTTAAATCCCTCATCAATAATCTTGGCGTGTTGTATAATTGTAAGAATATAATGCACTTTATTTATTTATATATTTATAGAAAATTAAGCTAAAAAACTAAGAAAATTAAAATAATGAAGTTTATACTTCCCTGTTACCTATAACTGAAGGGTGCAAAAAATACTGTCACTAAAAAATGTTTAATGTCACTATTAACTGCAAAAGGATCAAAGCTATCAAAAATTCTTGACATAATTTCCTTACATTTAACAAAAGATACATCTCGACCTGTTGAATGTAAAAGCAATAAGAAAGATGATGATTTCGAAGGACATTTATCTTTTGCTATAAGCCAACAAAACTCAAAAAGAGGCAGCCAGGCAGTTACTGCCTTCGCAAATAAATTAGCCTAAATTAAATAGATTGAGTGCACCAATAACATTCAATATTCTCACAATGAAGGTATCACTGTTGTATGTCTGGTGTCAAGAACTGTTACTTACATCTGCATGGTTCAGTGGTAAAAGGTGTGGGTAGGGTATGGTATGACTAACAGCACAAAGAGCATTCCCCTATTAATACAGTTAAACTGAATTATTTACTTTTTATTCTTTATAATCGGTATTGATAAACAGCTGTTTATAGTGTTTTTATAGACAAGAACAATTATTAAACCAATACAGTACTATAGGTTCCAGTTCTGTTGTATTGTTTGTGAATAAGTAAATAATCTAGCTATTTATTTCATGTTTTTCTTCTCATATATTAAGTATTAACTTATGTTACAATGTTAAATGATAGTAGGTAGTGTACAGATAATATTATTATTATTATTATTATTATTACTATTATTATTATTATGTGACCATTCGCCATAAATGTAAGGAATCTATTGGAATCATGCAGTTTTTTATTTAAATCTACAACTTATCATATCTGCTTGTACTGTCTGTGAAAGTGCATTTTTCATTACGAATATCTCATATATTGAAGAAATTCGTAATAGTAATAGTAGTTTATTTTCCTTATTAACCCTACATCTATAATTTTCACATAAAACTTCGAAAATAAGGCGCAATAACACGGTATTGTTTATGATTGTACTTTTTCTGGGCACTAGAAAATCTCAAGATTTGTTGGAAAAACCATTATGCTTACCATCGAATAAATATCGCAATTTATTACTGTGCTTTGTTGCTCAACAATAGAAAACAATTAAACATTAAAACCAATAAAATTATGATTAAAATAACAAAAATATAAACACCCAAAGGGACCTAACCAAATTCTTCATATACATTATGTGCAGTTATGGACCAAATACGTTCTAATTTATTATAATTAAAGAGTTAAATATACTACACATAACATATACTGGAGATGTAAAAAATAGATTAGTTCTTGTGTGGTTATAATAAAAAGTAACGGTATTTCTAGAAATCTGCTTGGGTACAACAAGCAGTGAATCTGGAAAAATTTTGGACATTCAGTAACATTGTCTAGCAATTTCTATAAAAAATAATGGAAGTTATAATTTTCTTATGATATCTAAACTTTGAAACTGAAATCTGGTAGTTAATAGTCTATATGGAAGGCCTCTGTCGGGAAAATCTTCTTTATAAAATAAATATTTTAAGAATTTCCTTTGAGGCTTTTGCCAAAACCCTGTAACGCCCATAGAAGGGGTTCCATACAACCAAACAAAATTCTAATTATTATGGTCTAACATAAGCGTAGAATAAACTAATGAGAGCATTAATATTTGTAAAATTACTGTTATATTTCAAGCAAACTGAAATCACATTAATTGTTTCGAAAACGTAGTCACTTATTTGAAATATTAGGAATATTTAAGTGAATAATGAATGTACTATAGGCAATGAACTATAGGCAATTAACTATAAGTTTAAATAAATGATAAACGAGTAAAAAAAACGACATACTATTAAAAACCTACTAAATAACATTATTTAAAATTTGAGAGAAATTACAGTTCTCGAAAGGCTACTCCGTATAACGTGAAAAAATATTATGTGATTGGTCTATCTCTAATAATTATTAAATATGCCCCCAAAAATGTGCCATAAGAGCGATGTGTTGGAGAAAAACCGTAGCCTCTGTAGCTTTTAAACGAATCGATATTCTCTTTCTAGCATATTGCTCTTTTGGCATACTTTTCTAGGTATATCTTCCTTATTATAATTAGAGATAGACCCATCAAATAATATATACTTAGAAAAAAACGTTACACCTTAATATGTCAAAACATACATGATGTTTTATTTAAAAAAATAGTGTACATTCATGCTGCTTTATTAAGCTACCCTGTAAAAAATTAAATATGTGAAATAAGGGGAAAAATAAAAGAAAGTGAATGTGAACTTTTGCAACACACTGTATAACTGAATGACTTTGTAATAAAAGTATAGGTAAATAAATAAATAAATAAATAAATACCCAAGGTACATTTCATATTGGACAGAAGTCATTGTATCGTATTTTTAACATAAATTAGAAATAAATCACACTTTTAATTAAAAGAATGATAAGCGACATTTCAACACGCTTCAATTTACTTAAAAAATATATATTTTTCAAATTTCATCAAAAATATTAAGCAATCTCAGGCATCAATTCAGTAAGCCTCTTTAATGACAAAAGTACCCCCGTTCTTTGTCCGCTCCTTTTCTTTTTGATCACTGAAATCGTGACACCGCATCGCCACTGAACCAACAGCCTTATCCCTAGCCTACAAGATCGTGTCCTTTTTACGTACCTGGCACGTTGGCCGCCAAGATAGCCACGAAGAGCGTGAACACAGCGGTGCACAGGAGTCCCATCACTGTCAAGTTGTCAAGTTCAATACCGCGACCACGAAACTCTGTCCTCGATGTCAACGAAAGCAGTCCGCTGACTCTTATGTTCGGTCTGATCTGCACGACTGTGCCACGGCGAGGTGTACTGGCCAGCCGTTGCGAGATTCTGGCCTATATCCGACCCACCTCTTCTGCTTCTGCAGCAGAAGATGCTCCATCTGTCTGTATACGATCTCCACGGGCGATGATTAGCACTGTTAACGATGCCTTGCAAGCATTTGGTAAAAAAATTTGGACTACAATGTTTGACTAATTATTTTATAGGGTCTTTTATGAAGTTTTCTTATAATCTTGTTTTTGAAATATTTTAATTTTTTTTAATATTATAAATAATAATGTTTTTTTGAATAACCAACTTTACATCACAGTGAACCTTCATTCTTTTACATATGATATTGGAAAAGCTGCTGGCTGTTAAAATAGAACTTATTTCTTCAATAAAAAACAAAATCACAGAACTTTCAGTCAGATATATGGACAAATATCCTATGTTTCGTCCAAGTTTTCGGACGTTTTCTAGGTTACCTAATAGCTAATATCAATTTCCTATTTTAATTTTATTGTATGGGTTGGTTTTCTTTTGTTTTTCATCTTTTTTTCTATTTTGTCTGCCCAACTCTTCAAACTACACGTACGTATTCTTAAACGATAAAAAAAATGAAAAACAAAATAAAACCAACCGATACAATAAAATTAAAATAGGAAATTGATATAAGCTATTAGGTAACCTTGAAAAATTCCGAAAACTCGGACTAAACGTAGGATATTTGTCCATGTAACTGGCTGAAAGTCCTCTTTTTTTGGTTTTTCCTGTCAGTGTCTGGTGTTTGGTCCCGATGAAAGATGTGGCAACTTTTGTGGAGATAATAATAATAATATCTCTACCCCTCATTCTACTCACAAAGATTATACCGAAAGTCTGAGACTTGTGTGGGAGAGGGGGCTGCATATTATTATTTCGCGGGCTGCATTTGCGCCTCAGGAACGACTTACGTTGGTAGGTCCTAACCACCATTCAGTGCTGGAATGAGGGAAACCTGGAAAACCTCATTAGTTAGGGGGACAGTCAAACATCAACTGATTTTAATCTCTCACATTAACACCAAGTTGACATTGGTCCCATCCTAGGCCATCCGCCAGGATAGTTGCCAAGCTATCCCTGCGCATAAGCCTTGATCTACGAGTAAACAATTTAATTAAAAATTGTTTGGTGGATTGGGAATTAGACCCCACGACCTCAGGGTTGAGCGATCGAGACGCTAAGCCCTGAGCCACCGGCCCGATAAAAGATGCCGACCGGAGATGCCGGAGTAATGCAATGCCAGTCGGGGCACATAGCTCGTTGCTTTCGGCATCTCTCTTAAATAAACTTAATAACAATCATGATTAAATAACAATATTGTATTATTAAAGTATTCTTCAACAACCATTATTCAGGCAAAGAAATAACTTTCTAATGAAAGTCCATTGAATTCAAAAAATAATATTTAGGACAGGATTTCATAATAAAAAATAAATGAGATTTAGCTAAACTTGCCTTTCAGTACCTTGAATGCTTGGATACTATTATTGAGACGATCGTATTAAAAAGTAACTTTAGCTAAAGTTCCTTTAAATCTGGAATAAATCTAAATAACATAATTTAAATTCTTCATCCCAAATGGTTATCCTTTTTGCATATGAAATTTTTATAAAGGTAAAAAGTAATATCTAAAAGTTACATAACCATATTATTCTCATTGTTTATATAACTACTAACTTACATTAAGATTTAGTAATTACTTATAATTTGGAGCGTATCACTCTTGAGTCGCCGTGAAAGCTTGTTTAAAAAAAAATTAACAATATAACCTAGAGCAAAGACGCTACTACATTCTTTATTTGTGAACCGCTTGTCAGTTTTTTAGAATTTGTCTGTGAGAAATATGCGGTCAACTGTTTAGCATACCAGTACTAATGACTTTTTTGCAGACAACTTTCAAGTTTGATAAAATTGCACAGATCTATTTAAATGAGCTGCACTGAACCTACATTACCGATTTTCCGTATAAATACTTACTCGGGAAGAATCATTTTATAATTATGAAATCGAGCGTATCCCATTGATTTAAAGTTTAGGTACATGGAAAAAAGTTATTTGGACGATTGCTATTTCTAGATCTTTTACGAAAATGTATTCTAATTTTGGGCAATGACTTTCATTTGGAAAAAATAGGTGATCAACCATTACCATTCTGATTAATTATAAGATAAAAATAATGTCAATCTGACATAGTTATAATGAAATCGGTAAATTTAAACAGACCATGTCGGAAATACTCCTTATTTATGGTCTATTGAACTTCAAATTTATCAACATAGGAATCAAAGCCCATAAGTTATCTCGAAAGCTCTGACCCAGTACGGCCATTATGCACTCGATGTACTGATCTATAGCTATCTGATTATAATTAATGCAGTTACTTCAGCGATTAGCTCTCAAGAACCGTTTTGAAAGGTCAAGGGAGCAGAAAAAATTTGAACCATTCCTTGTTGCAGATTTTATGCCTACACAGTTTCTGCTGCAGGGTAATGGATATTGATCGTTACATGAATTTCATTCATTTAATGAAGATAATGTTTAAAGTTCATTTCTTATTAACATTATTTAAGTATCACAGTTCACTTGACTTCCTTTGTGCTATAAAATCTATAGTGTATTTTAAAAAACATTTCAATATTATCAGATTAAAAACATCTCTCAAGCTTTAGTAGCTTCCCTTGATTTTTTATTGTTTGAAGAAAATTGATTCCTAAATATAATAAATGGAAATTTTTGATTAAAAATGATTTTCAGTAACTTTCGGCTTTACAAGAAATAACGTAATAGGTATTATTTTTAAAATTACTTACTGTATACTAATACAGATTTGTAACAAATACGTTTTACGGGAATTAATTAAATTAAATTGGATTACAAACACCATATAAATTAGACAACCTGAAATCCAAAGGCTGTCTAGAAGGGGTTTAGGGTTTTCACGTTAAAAAAACGCAAACATCCCATACCCATCAACATTGCCAGCTGGGGGATCGAACCCAGATCATAATATGTAGTGTGGCAGAGAAATCTTGCCATATCACGCTCTAACCCACTGCTGCGCGCTACTACTGTGGTTTTTAAATATACAGAGTGTTTTGAAATAATTGAGAAAAATACATTATTTTGAAGATAAATCGGAAACTTTACCTATATAACCTTTCTTATTTATAAGGAACCAAGGACAACTTCAAGCATATAGACAGTAGGCTGACCTAATAATTGTTTTGAAGAAAACATTGATCTCATTTAGATGTTCCAAGAAATATATAGAAAACACTCTATATACTAGTATTTTGGCTTATGAGGTCTTTTTCAATAGAGTAATGTCTATTACTAAATGTTTCCAAGCGCGTTTTCGTTATTATTTCGAGCACCTACCCCCGATTGATCCCACCATCTGGTAAAGCCCGAGTTTTTAGTACCTTTTCTAAGAAGGGCGAAATTTTAAAATCTATCGTAGTGTATCGTATACATTTTTCTGATCTATAAAATATAGATGATGTATAGAAAACAATCATTTTATAGATCAGAAAAATGTAAAGGTACTGCATCGTGAAAAGAAAGGAAAGCGCTTAGATCTGTTAGAGCAATTAGAAATTAAAAAATCTTTAATTATAAATCCTTGTACTACGAATGATCAGATAGATTTTACACTTTCGCCCTTCTTAGAAAAGGTACTAAAAACTCGGGCTTTACCAGATGGTCGGATCAATCGGGGGTAGGTGCTCGTAAACAAATAAATAACGAAAACGCGCTTGGAAACATTTAGTAATAGACATTGCTCTATTGAAAAAGGCCTAATAAGCCGAAATACTAGTATATAGAGTGTTTTCTATATATTTATTGGAACATCTAAATGAGATCAATGTTTTTTTCAAAACAATTATTTTCACGATGTTTTATAAAGAACCATCCGCTTCGAGTATCCACTTTATTTAGGCTGACCTATGATAACATAATAATGGTTTTTTATAGAAATGGTGCCCTGTCAGGTCGGAGATATAAGGTAAGAAGCTATTCTTAAAAAATGTAAAGTTAACGATGAGCACAGAATAAGTGCGAAACTGGTTAGTGTCTGGTGGTTGGTCTCGATGAAAGATGTGGCGACTTTCTTAGAGATGCCGGAGTAATGCAATGCTCGTTGTGGCATATTATCCGTGGAGTAGTTGTTTTCGGCATCTCCTTCAGATAAATAAATGGGATCATCTTCTCTAAAAACGATAGTGGTCCAAGCTATAATGGTACTTGCCATTATCCAAATCAGTTTTCTACTACTCTCTGAAAAAGTTTTAAATTTCAGTATGATCTTGAGTTAGGAAAAGTTATTTTTTCAACGCTAGTGCGGAAAAAAAATTGAATAAACACAAGAAATTACCGACAACTATTTATTATAAATATTATACTTTATTCGTATTTATCGGATAGAAAATTATATGTACCGGGTGGCCAAATTTGCTTGCTATTATAGGACAACTCGACAACTAAGAGAGATACAAAAAAATTAACCCCCCTTTCTCGAGCTCTTTTTCTGAGACAAACTTAATGCCGAAATGCAAAATGGCCCATCTTCTTTTGTTTTTGAGATATTAGCGAATATTCGATTTTTCAAATTTTCGATGCCTGCGCATATCTCGGTTATTTTAGATATTAGAAAAAAACAACTAATATGTTCTTCAGACACTTTTTTGAAAAGAATGCAGTGGCGTCGGCAATATTTTAATAAGTTGATAACATTTCGAGTTATGACATAAACTTGTATTTTTTTAAATGAAAGTCGTAGTCGGTTATGATTTAGTTAGAAAGATAATTTTTTTCTCTTTTCAGCGATATATAATATGTTTGGTTAATTTATTCGACTTCACTATTTTTTATAGAATCTTTGACTTTTTAAGGTTATTAATAGCTCCCATTTCATTTTCGCGTAGTAGACGTATATCTTTTGTTTGAAATTTAAGTATTGACAGTTCTAACTGCATTTATCACTTTGTGTCTGTAATTTATACCGCTTATAATAATTGATCTGCGAATAGTTGTTTCCTAGAAATTTTAGAATAGGTACTTTTAAATTTCAAGAATGGCATTTCAAAATTATGAAAAATTCGACATGCTGGAATATTATATAAGAAATAATTATTACTGAGAAGTTACGGCCACTATGCCAAAACAAAATGGCAGCTATTAATAACCTGAAAAAGTCAAAGATTCTATAAAAAATAGTGAAGTCGAATAAATTAACCACACATATTATATATCGCTGAAAAGAGAAAAAAATTATCTTTCTAACTAAATCAAAGCCGACTACGATTTTCATTTAAAAAAATACAAGTTTATGTCATAACTCGAAATGTTATCAACTTATTAAAATATTGCCGACGCTACTGCATTCCTTTTAAAAAAGTGTCTGAAGAACATATAAGTTGTTTTTTTCTAATATCTAAAATAACCGAGATATGCGCAGGCATCGAAAATTTGAAAAATCGAATATTCGCTAATATCTCAAAAACAAAAAAAGATGGGCCATTTTGCATTTCGGCATTAAGTTTGTCTCAGAAAAAGAGCTCGAGAAAGGGGGGTTAATTTTTTTGTATCTCTCTTAGTTCTCGAGTTGTCCTATAATAGCAAGCAAATTTGGCCACCCGGTACAGTACTGTGGGTTCAAGTCAGCCGAAATTTTCGCGATTTCAGGGGTCCCTCAAGGGTCTGTTTTAGGACCATTGTTGTTCAATCTATTTATAAATGATGTCACAGGTGATCTCCATTCAGATACACTGATATATGCCGATGACCTTAAAATATTCAGAAATATATAAAATATTGCCGATTGCGTGCAGTTACAGGAGGACTTGGCCAGGGTTAGCTCATGGTGTAATGAAAATATGTTGTCGCTTAATATTAAAAAATGTGTTAGCATGAGGTTTACTAAAGGGAGAACTAATAGCAGTATCAATTTTGATTATAAAATCGACAATGTTCCGTTAACCAAATGTGAACATTTTAAAGATCTTGGAGTTACGTTCGACACTAAATTAACTTTTATTAATCATATTAATGATATTGTAAGGAATGCATATAAGTCCTTAGGATTCATCATTCGTAGTTCTAAGTAGTTTTCAGATATTAACACGATTAAGTTGTTGTATTACCCGTTTGTACGTCCCATATTGGAATATGCTAATGTTGTTTGGAATCCGTGTTATGGAACTCATATACATATGATTGAAAAAATTCACCGACAGTTCCTGAAATATCTAATTTTTAAATCAGACGGTATCTATCCTCCTCGAGGTATGCTTCAGGAAGAGCTATTAACCAGGTTTCATTTTAAGGACATGGCTCAAAGAAGGCTATACTTTTCCGTTGTATTTCTGTACAAACTTATAAATAGTATGATTGATTGGCCAATACTATTAAATTGCTTAAATTTGAATATTTCGGGATCTAGAACTCGCAATGGTCTGCTGTTTTATTTGAAGACCCCAAGGAAATTTTTTCCGGTATACAATATGTGCTCAAATTACCATTGTCATCAAAATAGTTTTGCCATTTTTTGTTCAAATATGAGTAAAATACGGAAAAGCATTCTTCACGAGTCCTAGGTTAGTTTTATGTTATGTACCTATACTTTCTGTATATGGATATATTTATTCTTGTATCTAATGTTCATCTTTGTATTATATTTTGTTTGTTTTCTTTTTGTTTTTATATACTTTTTTTCTACAAATCTTTGTAATGTCCCTGCCATGCAATTGGATTTGTCTGTCTTGGCAGTTGTATGAAATAAATAAATAAATAAATAAATAAATAAATAAATAAATAAATAAATAAATAAATAAATAAATAAATAGTAACAGAAATTTTCACTACCGAATTTCCGCTGTATAATATTTTGAACTGGTAAAATAGTATTCCAATTATTTTCACTGGTCACACCGTATTTAATTTTCCTTCGGGGGTGACCTTAAAACCCGGCAGTCCGCCGGTTCGCAACTATTTCACTACTCTAGTCACTTCTACGTGCACCGCAGGCTGGTATTCTCATTAGCCCGTGCACATTTTAGTTTCTTTGTCCGCATCCTCTGGAATTTATGTTATAGTATCTCTTGGTCATGATCGGATTATCAGCATTTGTGATGTTCTTTATACATTTACGCATAGGCGGAATGGTCATTTTTGGCCCAAGGCTTAATAAGGTGGTGACTAACACCTTTGAAATAAAGAAAATGTTAATGTAACAATTATTATCTTTTAAAACTTCTTCTAAGGGAAATCAGTAGATTTTATTTTGGTAAACTATGTACAGGGTGTACCTGTTTTATGCTGAAAACTTTCGGGAACATATAGAACCAGTAAAAATAATGGGACTTTCCTATATAAATTTATTTCCAAATCTGTACCATTTCCGAGATACAGGGTGTTGAACTTGAATTCGTTTTTTATTTATATCTCTGACAGTAATAAACCAATTGTTTTAAATTGTATTATTTGGTAAATGCTACTACGTATCTTTCCTTCCACAAAAAAATTCAGCTCGATGGGAATAGCCAGTGGCGTGCAACCTGCTCTCTTGGAACCCTTTTCTAAAAAAAATATGTTACGCTACTGATTAATGTTTAAAATAATACGATATTTCGATGCCCCATCCATTTCTCTACAAAAAATATACTTTTTTTTAATTTTTTTTTCCAAAAACACCGTTACGGAGTAAATCGATGTTTTATGAAACTATGCCATGTCTTTCCCTAACAAAATAATATTTTTATTCTACACTGTCAGAAAATCCTATTTTCGTGAGCCTTTAGCGACGCGAAAGTAGGCATTTTCACGTCTAGGCGCGAAAATTTTTTAACTTCTCTATCAATAGGTGGCGCCTCCATTCTCTGTCATTGTAGCGTCATTTAATTTCACATTATAAAGCAATTTTAAGTGAACACATCATTATTGTTACCATTAATTATTAAATAATGGACGAGACAAGTATCCCGAGGACATTTCAAGCTTCTCAAAGTGATGAAAGTATGGAAGAAACTGTATGGAAGCTTCACTTGTCAGAGAACCTCCAGAAGTGACATATCATCATGAATGTCATGATTCATGATTTAATTTCAACACCAGTTTCAGAACAAACCCGGTTATTGAGTTTATGTGAATAAGGTATTATGTGAATAGGGTATCCGGGCTTCTTTTGCTGATTGCACTATTCATAATCCTGTATTTTAATATAAATATTTTAAAGAACAAATTTTTTTTTGTAAATTATTTATTGTTATATAAAAAAGTTTTGACGTTTATGATTTTTTCTTGTGTAGGATAAAAAATGTTGTGTGCACCATGGCGGGAAAGTGGTTTTCCGGGCTTCCAGAAGTGGCCAGGCTCGACTTCGCTTCGCCTGTCCATTTCTTCTGTCCGGAAAACATTTACTTTCCTGCCTAGGTACACAATATATTATTAATTCTACCTATTTTGCTTTTAGGTGCACATCTTGCTGATAAACTAAGCTATCTTCTACTAATGCAAATGCACTACTTATTAAATTAAAGAGATGAAGCTCTTTCAGCCTCCTAACTACGTCCATGATCCCGCAATATCCACTTCCTGGGGCCGCACTTGTAATAAGTAGAGAGATGTGCTGTCTTCCGCAATATTCAAATAACGCGCAAGCAACAATCCAAATAAAACAAAGGCTAACTACACGTTGTACACTTAGGAGGGATTCGAGCACATTGTAAGTAATTTGCGTTTTCTTTTTGCGAGTTAACATTTGAGACAAGTACGACTTGAAAACAGTCAGGTGATTGATTTACTCCCGAGGCTTTGGCGGAGCATTTCCGGGTTTGGAACGGTGGCTCTTCTCGTGATTGTTTAGGTACAGAATAGAAACAATTTAAATCACTTTCAAGCGTGGTTGTGCGCGTGCAAGACACTTGAGTGATATTCACTGTGAACCACATGCGACGGGTGTACAAAGGATAGGTATATGTTTCTAAAAGTGATTAAAATATAAGGAATTATATGGTATTAATGTGGTATTCATAATGGTAAATATGCCACCTCCTACACAAGTGTCTGATATTAGGACTAATCATTGTGTTTATAATAAAAGATAGAGATGTATTAATATTGTACGATGACTATTTTCTTTAAACAAACTCAACGCTATACAACTCTTATATCGGCAAGCCATGGTAGCGACTTGGGGTTCATATTGTCCATAGGAATGCTAAGCCACGTGGTCCATGGTTAATAGGTGGGTGACCGTATACGGAACATACGTTCCAACATTTACGTCGGTGAATTTACAGAAGTTGTATAGGATAAGTTGTATAGGAGGCATCCCTTGGATAGGATATAAAGTCGAATATCCCTTGTCTATGAAATGATAGGCAAGAAAAAGCGCTTTCCTTTCTTTTCCCGGTGCAGTACCTTTACATTTTCCAGATCTATAAAACGATTGTTATCTATACAATGCGTCGATAATCCTGAATATTTTATGTTATTTAGTATAGCTTTTTCGTTTAAAGATGTTCTTTGACTCTAGTTTCAATACTTCTACAGGTTTGACTCACATAAACGGCATTACAATCCTATTGTATGTCTTGAATTTTAGCATTAACTTCTGTGTTATTATAAAATGTATCTATAACTTGTATACATTTATTTATTATGTAACTTGGATTGTTGCAATTAAATAACATTACATTAGAATAACACGATAACAATAACAATAACACAACGATAACAAATCTGTATTTTACTAACAGTCTCCATTTAGTCTGCTACAAAGAGGTATTCTTTTATGTCCAAGGGCATCCTTCAAAAATTATATTTAGAACTTGGTATATTAGATCATAAATATTATTAGGTAATAAATTATTTTTATTTTTATTCATCACATATAAAAGTACTGGATGGATGGAATATCTTCTCCAGTTTCCAAGAATTTTCATTCCTAAAACAAGATGAGATTCTTATGAAGACCTTCAGACGTATCAACCTAACGTATTGCCTTTCTTCTAAAAGTACTAGAAAGACTTACAAAAATAAGCGAAGACTGGTCCGATTCTTGAATTTCTACTGATATTGTCGAGTACGACATTTGTGAAAAAAATTTCTCGTAAAACTTTGGAATTGTGTATTCTCGAGTACCCGTGGACAGAAATGTATCATTCGACAATTATGTCATGTGATGAAACGTGGCAAGAATGTAGTCACTGGTCAAATTGGACTCTGTGGAAGATTCTCAGGCGACTATTCACCAGGCTATAGTACTCATTAAGAAGTGCAGATAGAAACAAAGAATCCCTAATGCAAGAAATAGCATAATACGATTTATTAAATTTTTTCTTTAAATTGTCAAGATGAGACGCTCATGAAAGATCCTGAATCACAATAATCCCAAGAAACTTAGTTTTATCAACTGATTTGATGTTACAGATTTGAAATGATATATCTAACTCTTTGTGTGTACTAAATTATTTTGAAAGTATACAGGGCGCCCTATTTCTTGACCCGTTGCATGGGTAACTTTTTTATTAGTAGAGATACAAAAACGCTTAAATGAGCAAATTAGTGCAGTTTCGTATTAGTAATTCTACGGTAAGGCGAAAAATTATATACGGGGGAAGGTTGAAAAGTTATTGACAAAAAACGAAAAATCCAACTTTTCTATTATCCCTCGTAGCTCGTTCATTTGAAGAGTTAGAGAAAAATGCTTCATATGTTTTTTGCAGTATTTTTCATGTAAAATGACATGCACTTGCTACTTTTTATATATCTCTTAAAATGGTTGAGAATCACAGTAAAATATATTTTTTTAAATGTAATGGATAGGTGGCTGTGACATTAACCGAAAGTCCCCTTTTTTCTCTTTCAGATGATATAACATAGTCCATATTTTATCCTTACAAAAGTAATAATAATCGTTGTTTTTAAAGAAAGTTTATTGTCACATCAAGAATGCTATGGAAATAAAACAAAAAATAAGATTCCTGATATTTTTAAAAACGTCTAGTTGGCATTTAATTATTGACAGATCATAAGTGACATTTTTAGTTTTTGTTAAGTAGTTTATTGTTTATTATTAATACTGCATACAAAATAATAGTGTTGCAAATATGTACACCAACGAAGAGAAAAATGATATGCTATTTTGTTATTATAACCAAAATCGAGATGCACAAGCTGCAGCGAATCTTTATTTTGAAACTTACATGGAACGAAGACAACCCCATCATAGAATATTTAGACAGCTGGAAAATAATATACGATTATACGGTTCTTTTTCAAAGCCTAAGGATGAAAGAAATTTCAATGAAGACACTGAAATAAATGTTTTGGCTTATGTAAATTTTAAACCTGATTCTTCAACTGCAGAAATTGCACATCACTGCAACACTTCCAAGGAAACTGTAAGAGCTATTTTAAAAGGTAACAATTTAAAGCATTATCATTATTCCATATGCAATACTTTATATCCAGCTGATAATCAAAGAAGGATGACATTTTGTCGATGGTACATTTCAAAATGCGAAGAGGATCTATACTTCTGGAAAAAGATTTTATTCAGTGATGAAAGTAGATTTACCAACAATGGTATTTTTAACCGCCATAATAACATAATGTGGTGCCGAGAAAATCCACATCTTGTTTCTGAAAGAAGAAATCAACGTCAATTTGGGATAAATGTGTGGTGTGGAAGATAATTTGAATGCGAATAATTACCTTCATTTTCTAAGGAATACTCTAACAGAGGAATATATAAATGAATTCCACTTCATATTTTTAGAAATCTTAAATACTTCCAACACGATGGAGCACCTGCGCATAATTCCCGCGAGGTAAAACAATATTTACATGAACAGTTTGATAATGTTATAGGAAATAGAATGGATATCGACTGGCCAGCGCGAACACCTGATTTGACCCCCTTAGATTTCTTTCTTTGGGGGTTATTGAAAGATAAAGTTTATGTGACAGCTCCTCTAGATATAGAGGATCTAAAAGTCAGGATTCAAGATGCAATTAGAAGCATACATGGACATACAATAAATAATGTTTTAAGAAGTATCCAGAAACGTTGCTTACTATGTATCCAACAGGATGGTGGTCATTTCGAACATTTACTTCAATATAATTAATTAATTAATAATTTCTGTTCTCAAAACATTCTTTTGTTCCATAATCCATAGCATTCTTGATGTGACAATAAACTTTCTTTAAAAACAACGATTATTATTACTTTTGTAAGGATAAAATATGGACTATGTTATGTCATCTGAAAGAGAAAAAAGGGCACTTTCGGTTAATGTCACAGCCACCTATCCATTACATTTAAAAAAAATATATTTTACTGTGATTCTCAACCATTTTAAGAGATATATAAAAAGTAGCAAGTGCATGTCATTTTACATGAAAAATACTGCAAAAAATATGTGAAGCATTTTTCTCTAACTCTTCAAATGAACGAGCTACGAGGGATAATAGAAAAGTTGGATTTTTCGTTTTTTGTCAATAACTTTTCAACCTTCCCCCGTATATAATTTTTCGCCTTACCGTAGAATTACTAATACGAAACTGCACTAATTTGCTCATTTAAGCGTTTTTGTATCTCTACTAATAAAAAAGTTACCCATGCAACGGGTCAAGAAATAGGGCGCCCTGTATACAATGTTAGTAGTGGTGAGAAACACACTGTAGTGCCCTCTTTGGATCTTAGCTACTATCTGTCTGACAATTATTTCGTTGGCGACTTCTATGGGGATGCTGAAGTAATGTAATGCCAGTCGGGGCACATTGGCCGTGGAGTAGTTGTTTTCGGCATCTTTTTCAAATATAGACTGTGTTTTATCTATGTTAACTATCAAACCATTTGCATTGCACCATTCTACAAAACATCCGATTACATTTACCGAGGACGAGACCATCTCCTAATGGGTTTGCGAATAATATGATGACTTCACATTTAATATGTTTGGGTAGGTCATTGACGAACAACAAGGACCTACCCAAGATACCTAATTGGCCTTTTGAAGTTATATGGAAGTTCTTTGTTTATACGTTCTCGGTTAACATTATTATTAGTATTTAAACAAAAAAAACAAAGATAATCTTTCATGTAAGTTTTGAAATGCGAGAATTTCTCTATGCTCTTAATGTATTATAATTAAATTTTTTATATTCTTCAAAAAATTGGTCTAAATCGAAGGCAGCTTTGGTCTCTTTCAAAACTGACCTCCATTAAAATTGTCTTTAAATTGAAAGCCTTTAATGTAGAAGCAATTTATTCACACACTCTTATCGAGGTTGGTTAATTTAATTTTAGTTTTTTATCAGAAAAAAAAAAGTATAAGATGAATACTATAAGTGATCATCTTAGAAAGTTATTAGGACAATTTTAAACGTTATTTTGTAACGGTTATTAGCGAAATAACGTTATTAGATAAAATAGGCGTGTAATAAGTTTTCGTAAATAATAATTATCGACTGGGCAGGATATAAAGTAAAAAGGAGTAACCAAACATTAGAAGATAATTATTGTTTTGGGATATTCCTGTTGAATTAACCATACGCTAATTTACACAGAATAATCGTTATTCAATAAAGAATAACTTTGTTAAACATTGTCAACCTTTCTTATATAATACTTTATACTTGACTGGTACCTTTGTTGTTAATTAAGGCACTACTATAATGATTAGTATTATTATTTGATCACAACTTTTCTAGATGTCTTAATGGTAAAACTAAAGTCAGTGAAGAAAAGTGGCAAATTTTTTTTGTAGCTATAAATAAGTGAAAGAACTAATAGTGTTATATAATACGTTTTATAATTTTTCACAAACTTTTATTGTAAAACACTGATTCGCTGAAACTTTAGCTTCTTGAGATATACCTATAAATGAATACCTAAGAATAAGCAAATGTAAGTTTTTCTTCAAGCGTATAATGATGCTTACATTATATTATGTAAGACGTATTATAGAAATGGCTTATTGTTTTACTAGTAAAGAAATATTTTTTTAATAGTACCAAAAAGTTAAAGTGTAACCATATGAACGGATTAAAAAAGAGAAGAAATGTAGAGATGCTGGGCATGAGTACACCTCGGCTCAGGAGCATTTCTCATAACAGGGCGCTGCCATCTCAAGAAGCATCTCTATAATTTAAGATTAGCAGTAAGCCTGGTATACCGGGGCTGCGATGATGCAGATGAAACTGCGCTTCACATTCTAAGTGAATGTGAAGGTTACGCTAGTATGAGGCTAACGCTCATGGGTAAACCATTTTTGAAACCTTGCGAGCTAAGAGAAATTTGAGCGAGTAGACTTTTGGACTTCATGCAAAGAACAAACTTGCTCGCTGAATAGAAGATCAACGGGATGCACAATAGGCCTAGATAAGGCCGCACTGCTTTGGGACTCGCTACAGAGGAACTGGACCCGCAGGAGAAAGAAGAAGGAGGTATATTGGTTTTGTCTAATTAAAGAAAATTTAGTAATTTTGAATAATTGTCTTCTGTTTGTTTGTTATCTGGGCTTCTTCAGATATAAAAAATGTAACTTGTTACTAATCTTCCAAACGGAAGTGAGTTACATGGTGAGTTCAACAATATTATATTTGTAGAAACTAGTTCTACTACTTGTCAGATGGCATGCATATAGCAAATAACTACGAATAGTAAGGACATCATTAAGACTATCCTCCATCTGCAAACGCCTTATTTTAAATAACGACTAAAACAAATCAAGCCAAAACAGCTATTCTCCTGGCTATATGCCACGCCGTGCGCTGAATTACAAAGTAAGATTTGCCGTATTTTGGTCACTCTAAACACAATTAGAATAAAAAATGCAAGGATTCGGATTGCAACGAAAACTACGAGGAAATACTCAGACCACACATCGTAGGATGCCACTAATTGCAGACCGGTTTCGACCTTTTTATGATCTCATCAGTCCAATATAACTGAGCATACCTACGAATGCGAAGATCTGAGTATTTGGCACAATAGGTAAGCCTTGCGTACGCAAGCCCTATTGGCGCCACCTCTGGGTAGCTTTCGCAACACAATCCAAACCAATCGTAATGGGGTAAATCCAATACAATAACAGGTTGTAGAAACTAGTTCTACTACTTGTCAGATGGCATGCATATAGCAAATAACTACGAATAGTAAGGACATCATGAAGACTATCCTCCATCTGCAAACGCCTTATTTTAAATAAGGACTATTGAAAGGACTATTGATTTTAACTGTGTTTAGACCAAAATACGGCAAATCTTGCTTTGTAATTCAGCGTTAGGCGTGGCATATAGCCAGCAGAATAGCTGTTTTGGCTTAATTTGTTTTAGTCCTTATTTAAAATAAGGCGTTTGCAGATGGAGGATAGTCTTAATGATGTCCTTACTATTCGTAGTTATTTGCTATAAATATTATATTTATTTTAATTAGATATAATAGGTTCTATACTTTTAAATACATTTTACTTGAATATTTTGAAATTTTTATATGAACTTCACATTGTTTAATATCCACTTTACATTGTGTCACATATATAACCAACTTCATGGATGGATTAGTACAATGAATTTTTTTCAATCTTTAATTAATAAAATACTTTTTTAAGCAAACATTAGAAAACATCACTTGCGATAGATAAAGGAATTTTATGCGTTTCAAAGAAAGAGAAAGACAGAAAAGGTATGTTCTGTGTAAACTATATTTTAATATAATTATGCAGATTTCTCTGCGCTGCGAAAATTACTGATATTATTTATTACTTGTAATGATTTATTAGAAAGTTAATAACACAGTAGAAGTGAAGTGTTACCTTATTCCACTAACCCCACGAGAAAAATCAACAATAAAATTACAGTGGTTATTGCGCTAAACTTACAGAAGCAGTATAGGTATATTATAACAAAAAGAACATTCTCCAGTAATGGAAAGTTTGTCTAAACCTTTTCTCGATGTGTGACGTTTACATCTCATACGTCACACACGAAATGAAATGAAACGATACGATAATGAAACGACGATATGAAAATATATAAAATAATAAAATTGATAGTATGAAGAGGTTTATAATACACATATTTTAAATCCAGTATTTACAGAATTTTAAAATGATTTATCTGAAAGTCGGTGCAATAATTTTAAATAAAGTGAAACTAACAAACCTAGAGTAAAAGTTAATAATATAATAATTATTGCGACTGAACTGAAATAATTTAACATCGGCCCATTTCTGCGATTAAGGCACCACTTAACGAGTAATTGGTTATATAAACTTATATAACACTGACATAGTTTTCCACGTAACACTAAAACACTACACTGCACTCGAGGCGCGTTTCGCCAACCAAGTTGCCATCACGTGAAGTTGATTAAAACTAAACCTATGCTAACCCTGTGTCCTATTTACAGCTTAACTATTGCTACTATTCAGTGAATCGCTAATCCCATACAACCCTCTTTAACCATCTCAAGATGTTTGTAGTGGCGAGATACAGTGAAATACACTGCAGTGCCCTCTTTGGGTCTTTGCTACTACCTGTCTGACAATTATTGTCTAATTGACAGACAGATAACAATCTGCAGAAAGCAGATGCCATTACAGCGACCTCTATTGTCTTTGAGGAAGACAATCCTACTTAATTATTGGAAGGAGATGCCGAAAACAACTACTCCACGGCTGGTTGTTTTCGGATTGATGAAGGATGTGGCGACATCCATGGAGATGTTGATGTAATGCAACGCCAGTCGGGGCATATTGCCCGTGGAGTAGTTGTTTTCGGCATCTCCTTCCAATCATCTCAAGATGTTGCCAACTTGGTTGGAGAAACGCGCGTGGAGTGCAGTATAATGTTTTGGTGTTACGTGGAAAACTACCTGAGTGTTATCTTCACACCAAAGGTTTCAACCACTTTAAAGAAGAAACTTATATGCCAAAAGATAACATTTTCAAGTTAAAGTAATTTGAAGTGTATTTTATTAAAATGTGTTTTAGGTACTTATTTTGTGCTTATGTTTGTTTTGGTCTATCTTGTAACACACAAGAGCAAACAGAATTTGCAGTGAAGTACTAAAACAATTAACCCAATAAGCGTTTCGCTAGTCGAGTTAGCAATGTCTGAAGTTGCTTCAAACCGTCAATGTATCATATTTCGATTTTAAGAACGTTATCTTAGCAAATAAAAAAAGGTAATAGATTAAATTGGGATACCATCTATGGTTGCAGTATTTCATAGAGATCGTATATGGCATAAATTCATGTACAAATATATGAACATGACTGTGAATAAATTACAAACGACATTTATATTTACAGGACACTAAACATATATTTTACGGACATTCAAAGAAAGCACAGATAGAAAATTTTTTATGAACATTACGGTTAGAACAATGAAATGGACCATTAACATCTTATAGGCCTGGTATTTATCTTCATTTTTGTTCATATGAATTATTTTTGTCGTAATCTACCTGTGCTCCCATTGACAAACAAGTGAAATTATCATTACTTCGACTTATTGTCACAGATTAGTACACAGGATGATTCACCACTACATCACCACCATTACAATCAAAGAAACGTTTGATTTATCTTGATTTTCAGATCATTGTTGATCAGACCTTAGTCTGGTCTTGGTTTGAAGATAATTGTTTATCTGCAAACGTTTCTTTGAAAGTCCCTTTTTAAAATTAAAGTTACTGCACACAAAACTATAAATTTACTCAACGTTATGATTTTTAAGCCTTGAATACACCATTGAAACTGAAACTTGGAAAAAGAAATAAAGGAACTGAGAGTTAAAGTAGAAAGAATAAAATGAAAATAAATTAAAAACTGTAGGTTTTGCAATAAATCAAAGAAATTTCGATCTTATTTAATCAGAGGGTTACTGACCATCGGACAGGAATAGTTAGCTTTGTTATTCTTGACTATGATAGTGATACCACGAGAAACGAAGACATTTCAAGACGCAAATACTAGCTTCGAGAAACCAGAATTTCCCCTAAAATCGACTAGCTTAAAATTGTAGAAACAAACTCCTAAAAATAATGTCAGTTTCGATTATATAGTTTACCAATCAGATTCCAACACATAAAGAAATACCTAGAATATACTATATGCTACATTTTACAAACTAAATTAGTATATAGGTTGTCGAGTGATAAAAATAATAGAAATATCGAAAAATGATTTCGACTATACAAATTTACTTGATTTTATGTTTTGTCAGTTTTGCGAGATGAATGGAAAAAATAAATGTACTTTGTTTTTTCTACTGTTCCTTGAAGGGGGTTGGAACCTTTGGTGTGAAGATAACGCTGACGTAGTTTTCCACATAACATCAAAACACTAAACTGCCCTCGACGCACGTTTCGCCATCCAAGTTGGCATCACCTGGAGATGATTAAAACTGGTTTTAATTATCTCCAGCATAGAGTGCAGTATAGTGTTTTGGTGTTATGTGGAAAACTAGTGATACTACTGTTCCTTGACTACTGTTTGTCAATGTACTTCAAACAATCATTTGAAATACTTGGCTGTAAAAGCCACCTAGAAAATTCAGATCAGTAATATGTTAATACTTTATTCTATATTAAAAAGTGAAATTGCTGAATACGATTATATGGAAAACAGCTGTTTGGAGAGGTAAACACTGCATAACAACGATAATGTACCTAATATCTTTTAGAAAAAATGTTCATAAATACCAATGTGTCAGTCAACTGAATTATATGGTTTTTGTTATTTTTTTTTCGACAAGACAGGTGTTAGTTTTTGCGTCAATATCCTGGAATGAGGAACTAAGGACTTTTCCGATAAAAATTCGACCATTTGATTTCCCGATGTATTTTTGTCTTTTTAAAGGATATTTCCTCGCCTATTATAATCTGCTTACAAAATTAACGACAATTAACAAGTATGAACTATGTTAACGGGTGAGCCATCGGCCAGCTTAAACAAATTCACGTGCATGAAGTCTCTAAAAGGAAGTCGCAGTGACCTTCAACGAGGTTACTGCAATCACCTGAAGGCTCGGTTTGCCTACATATCGACGTCTACTGACATATATGTTACCTATATACACTTATCGCATACCCGGACGAGCGAGAAGTTCAGGACCGGTTCAAGCTTACGCGGAGACGGTGCTACAAGAAAAACAGGGCCTCAAAAAAAAATGTAAAATAAAAAAACAGATTCTATTTCCATATTGCAGATGCTTTATAAATAAGAAGAAAAAATAAAAATAAATTTTTCACATAAAACACAAGATATATAAGGCTTGTTCAACAATATGTGATGTGGGATGGGAAAATAATAACCAATTGGAATTAGCCTGTTATCAGCTCAATTTTAACTATATACAAACATATCGATGGTAAATTTCTAGCAACTTCAGGGTTACAATATATAAATGGTACCATTGTAAAGATCTTTTCTGTACATGTCAAACTCCAACTTATTTTTACTATTTCTAATTATTACCTAATACATCTAAGAATGGTACTTAGTTGTCCAGAGTTTTCAATTTCATATGTAAATTTAACTGACGCGAAACGACTATTCAATTTAGAAACAAAGTTGTCAATATCAGTTACTTTTGTATCAAACACTGCAAAGATATCATCCATATATCTGAACCAAACTGAAATATTCGAATTCTTCTTTTGCCTCCATTTCGAATCTGTTCATGAAGAGATCGGCAATGAATGGTGACAGAGTTACCCATTGCTGTACCTTTATATTGTTCGAAGAAATTACCATTGAATCGAAAGCAATTTTGTTTCATACAAAGTTCAGTAAATTGAAGATATTCTTTTACTACACCTTGACTGGGATTGTTTGATTCGAGTAGGTTCCTAAGGTAGTCCAAGGTCTGTGGTATCGGAACACTTGGAAACAATGAACAAACGTCAAAGGAGATCAAAACTTCACCTTCTTGCAACTGGATATTCTTCACCTTATTAATGAAACCAATGGAATTAATCACAGAAAAACTAGGCGCTTCAATGGGTAAACCTTCGAATTTCTCTGTTAACCATTTTGATAGGTGGTAAGTCCATGATCCAATTGATGAAATAATGGGACGCACCGACTTTCCTGGTTTATGAATCTTAGGCAAACAGTACAATCTAGGTGCACCTAGGTATATGGACACCTAGGTATATGGAAAACCCTCCATACTCCAAAGCGTTGGAGTGCTTATACAAGGCGGGCCGAGAACATTTTAGGGCTTCTCCCGGATAACGCGGACTAGACTATACTTTACGCGTGGGCTGATTAGTCATCTCGCTATAATATGTAGCAATCACTCTCATGTCCAACAATGCCAATAGTAATATATAATGAAATGTATAACAGTAATAGTACTTTGTGTACCTAGGCGGGAAACTGAACGTTTTCCGGGCTGACAGAAGAAATGGACAGGCGAGGCGAAGCCGTGCCTGGCCACTTCTGGAAGCCCGGAAAACCACTTTCCCGCCGTGGTGCACACAACATTTTTTATCCTACACATGAAAAAAATCATAAACTTCAAAAATTTTGTATAACAATAAATAATTTACAAAAAAAAAATAGTTCTTTGAAATATTGATATTAAATACAGGATTATGAATAGTGCAATCAGCAAAGGCAATACCTTATTCACATAAACTCAATAACCGGGTTTGTTCTGAAACTGTTGTTGAAGCTAAATCATGATATTCTTGATGATATGTCACTTCTGGAGGTTCTCTGACAAGTGAAGCTTCCATACAGTTTCTTCCATGCTTTCATCACTTTCAGAAGCTTGAAATGTCCCCGGGATACTTGTCTCGTCCACTATTTAATAATTAATGGTAACAATAATGATGTGTTCACTTAAAATTACTTTATAATGCGAAATTAAATGACGCTACGATGACAGATAATGGAGGCACCACCTATTGACGGAAAAGTTAAAAAATTTTCGCGCCTAGCCGTGAAAATGCCTACTTTCGCGCCGCTAAAGGCTCACGAAAATATGATTTTCTGACAGTGTAGGATAAAAAGATATTTATTCACAACCATATATGTAATAAGGTTATTACTGACTTTTTAGAAGTTTGAAAATTAGTCATTACTAACTGTTGCTACTGTCCAGGTCGGGAAGTGACACCCAAGGGTGGAAAGTAAAACATCTGAAAGATACATGATGTTTGTATTTTGAGTGACGTTAATTTTGACAAGGCAAGAAAAACCCTTATATTTTATATTTATTTATACAGAATCAGTTTGCAATAACAATGATTTTGGATTTTAGTTTTTTAGCAAATACTAAAAAAATAATCAACTGCTGTCAGTGTGACAGTCAACAATTTATGCCCCCTTTATTAAATAATAATGTCAGAGTCATAGAAACGGATTTTCACTGTCTTCTAAATTGAAAAGTAGTATGAAAAAATATGAATGAATAAATGCAGATATTCCCGTTTTCTCGTTTTTTTAGAGATGGTTGTGAATAAAATCATATACACACCTCGGCGGAAGGTTTCATTCCTGTCTCGCGCTATAGCTTACCTCAGTGCGACGCACCTCGGTTATCTAAACTGCGCTCGACAGTAATGAAACATTTTCCGCCTCAGTATGTAATATACTATTACCATGCTATTACCGGATTTTGACAATATTTCCCTTTATGCTTCACGTCATCTGTCAATGATGCACCAGTAAATGACAGTTAAATAATATTAATTATACAAAGACACATATACATAGGTATATACCTATATTACTTACCTAGAAAACTGTCGCGACACGGGCCGTATGGGCGGGTGTGTCTAGAGCCTGCCCTGTAGCAGCCTCATAAAACGATTTGCTGACTCTCGACACCAATAAATGCCCTTTTTCGCTGCCGTTCATCAATCATGGAACGCTGCAAAAATGCAATCAGTGGTCGGAATCGCAGTATGTCAGTATCTCTGGGGAAGTAATTTATAACGATGTCTTCTGAATTGTCGAACGATGATATGTGGTCCGTATGCCCGTGTTCTTATTGCAGTAACAGTTGTTTCATGATTTTTATAGCAGTTACAACGGTCCCTTGTCGAGATATATTGTACTTCAAGAACAGCTTGTTATTACAATGAGATATACAGGCAGTTTCTTTGAAGTGATACCATTGTAAGATTTTCGTAGTTAAGAAATAGCTTTAATTAGAAAGTCACTGTAAGTGCAGGTACTTTCGGTCAGTTCTTGTTTGTATATAATGGACTATATATAACAATAATAGAGAAAAGATCAGATTGATATGGTGTAATTAAATGGGTTGACGAAAAATCCACTAAACATTTCTAAGGGGTTCAGCTCCAGTGAGCGAGTAGGCCATTCAGACGGTCAGTGATATCTTATCTGCCAGCGTTAAGCACAAGGTAGTAATTTTGACAAAATCTTTGTTTATTAATTGGTTATTCCAAAAATGAATGCACCATTCACATGGAAATATTTAAACCTTAAAAAATATTTGTTGGAGGCTTATTGCTGATATAATTACCGTAAAATTTAGCTCTAACGTACCACATGTGCCTATGGAATTGCGATCCCTTGCCAGTTCATCCGTCGAATATAGTTTTGACTATACTAGCTATCCTGTTTCTCAATGGTAGGTAAATAGCTTCGTATACACCTATTCATTGATAGAGGGCACTTCAGTATTGCTGAACATTAAAGTCACTAGATATATAAGTGGCTAACATGCATCGAGGGGTATCAGCCATAAAGGTAAAAACTATGTATGAATAGTATAAAAGATTTTATAAAAGGTTTCGGATACTATATTGATATATAGTGATATTATATATCACTTATTTCACTAAAAAAATGTTTTTCTGCCGTAATTAAATAGAATATTGATGTCGAAATTTATTTCAATAACCCAAAAAGTAACATTTAGTGGACACACTGTAGGTAGTTAGCTGTGTTCCATTAATCCATTTAAAGGCATCATAATGTCTTTGTGTATTTTTTAATTTATTAAATGTTGCCCCATGGGCGTCGCCTCGAAAATCTCCAGGGGAGGAGGCGAAATAAATTTTTTTTAGAATTCGTCTTTAAACAACAAAATATAATTTTTCTATTCACTTCAGTGAATAGTAAAAAGCATCTTTAGTTTCATTGAAAAGACAAAAGACAGACATAAGGGCAACAGCAGCGCAACAGTTTGATAGTGCGTATCGTGAAAATATAAGAGGACTAAGTTATAATAAAAGTGATATTAAAACTAATTAAAAAGTGTTTTGTTACTTTATTACATCAAAACTTGATATTTTAATAACATTCACCTTAAAATTATAGTAATTTTTTTGAATAAAATAAAATAAAAATTTAGTATCATTATATTTTTAAGATGCAAAGTAAAATGTAAAAACAGATTTAGTATCATTATGTTTTTAAGATGTAAAGTAAAATGTAAAAACTAATAAAATAAACAACTTGATTTGCTACCGCATTTTGATTGCTTCATAAAATAGTAGTAAACCGAAAACAACCAGAAAACCTATTAAGATATTGCACAGGTGTTCAACGTTTTCATTTGGTAGGACATTTACACACATACGACATACGAGCATATTATTGGTCATCACTTCGGAGACGCAATAAGGAACGGTCAATTATTATTGATAGTGTGGTCTCCTATTTAGTATTTTAGTATTTATAGGATATGGATAGTATTTCTCCTGCCCCAGGACATTAGAGAGCTTCCCATGGAAGAGGTGTTGGCCTATGCGCATAGCACGGGTCTCTTCCAATAGCTCTCGACCGGCGGCAGGCACAATGGGTCGAAAGACCTGAGTGCTGCGGGTAACCGCGCCACCTTCCAACAAGAACAACAACAACAACAACAACATGGTGTCATTCAAACCACACGAGGAATGATGTGGCATCTTTTTTGTTGATGGTGGCAACTCTTATTAAAACAAATAATGGCACTAGATATTTTGTTTTGTGCATGGATGACTAAAAAGTCATAATAAATTTTATTCGTGAATATTAATTTGGGATATTTTTTAAATTGTGACGTTGTACTTTGTATTCGACTCGAAAGCCAGGAAAGGCAGTCGCCCCCCCTTGACGACACCCGTGGTTGTCCTAAATAAAGCTGGGAAGTTGTTTGCGATTAATTTATATTTATTAAGTTTTATTGGTTTAAATATCTCCATAACAATTTACCATCACGAAAACCATTAACAGAATTAATTACATCTAGATTGAAAGGTGTAGAAAGGAGTTGCTTTTTTTTTTTGTTTTTTTTTATTATGCAGCAGAGATAACTGGGATGTTGTATCTTCTAGTTATCTCTATCGAAGAAGCAAACGAATTTGAAGCAATCGGAAGAAACATAAAGCCTTTTGAAGCTTTGCACTGTTCAAATAAAGTCAAGTATATTGATTCTCTTTAATCAAGTTTTTTTACGGTTTCAGGTCCATGTAGACTAACATCCAAACTGAACCCACGGTATATTTAACTGTTATTTAAATTTAACAGCAATAAACTTTAAATATGACTATTTTCACTTAGTTTGCACAATGGGTGATTTTCAGAACTGCAAGATAATAGATAATACAGCTTGTGATGACCAGTTTCAATATAATAACGCATCCAACGTTTGTGCTAGATTGCTCTGTTGTATTTAAATAAGGCATGCTATAGACCTTGTGGCAGACGACACAGAACTAAAGCAATTCAAAGTAAGCACAAGTTATAACGGTTCCCGTTTATTTCAAGGCGCAAGAGAGATTTAGTGTTTTCGACAGATTTGTCACGGTTTCGAGGAGTCCAACTATTTGTAGTATTTATTTCCCATAGAATATGGACATCTTTTTATGTCTGGTAGCAATCTAGTTCTCAAATTAATATATTTTACCTTTCTCAATATAAATCGTGATTTTCTCCATGAAGGTTTACCCATAAATTAGTATTTACTGAGACCGTTTCTTTTTCAGATGGTTTGCTTTCATTGTAATTTCTTTCTTACCTACTTGTGAGGTAACTAGGTCGGTCAACTGGTCTTCGTCTGATTTATTTCAAGCATTGATTAACCTCACCTGCTTGGTCGGTATATTAATTGCAAGTTTAGCAGCCGCAATGGAGATCCACAATTAATAACTTAAAATACTGACATATTTTTGTACACAGTTCTGGGTAAGGCCATACAAGTTTCTGAGGACAATTTTCATGTATAGCGGGTGAGTTTTTAACCTGAAACTTTCAAATATCTCGAGAAGTAAGCACTTTACGAAAAAATACCTAGTACCAAAATTTAATCATATAGCGGGGGAAATACAATAGTACTAAAATTAGTCCACCTGCCCCTTCCCTGTAGGCGGGGCGGGAAGTAACTGTGAAATCTTAAATAGGAACTTATATTTTAGAAATCGAAAAAATGTTTCAGATATTATACAGTGAGGACATAAAGTCCGTCCCCCCCCTTCTAATTTTTGAACCACTGGGTAGATTGTGATGAAATCTGGAACGATAATATATGACTAAATTCTGCATTTTTTGACACATCATTGACAGCTCTGAATGTCAAAGTAACAACTGGGCGCGCAATACGCGATTGATTTTAAGATCGAAGCGCCAAAATGGCAGTAACCTATACTAACCTACGTTCACTGACACTGACGTTTGAAATTTTATTCATCAAAGATTTGTTGTCGAGAACTTTAAACCAGGTAAAAAGCTTGTAAAACTATTTTGAAAGGGGTAAGTAGTGATATAAAATTAAAATAGATTTCAATATTTTTCGAGCGTTCAATCTGAAAATGAAACTTAACCTCAAAATATGTCAAATTCTTTATTGGGCATGCAGCATACATACCTTTATGGAAATAGTCATCCTTAGAGAATGGTAAAGAGCACACTCTCTACCTGCGTTCTTTAGCTTCTTTATCCATACTTGTCTCCTGTAACTCTGTAATGCTCAACTTATAGTTTCCGCGATAGCTCCAGATTTTCCCGCTTTTGGAAAAGTATAAAACTGATCTCGGGGTTTTTCTTTGTTCAAGAGGAACAATGACGCTCACAACAATAATGAATCATATCTAATCAAAGCAATTAACTAATATAACAACGGATATTTCAAAATTCACAATAGACATACATACGCAAAACTGAACCAATACCCCATGCGTTAGTTGTGCGTGCCGCCAGTAGGTAGCGTATTGCTTAGCAAGAATCGCGTATAGGAACATTTTTTTAAATGAAAATGAGGGTCGGGTAATAACTCATTTTGAAGCTATTTTTATGCTCAAAACATTCCCCAATTTTGAGAACATTTGGTTCAGTAATTTCCAAATAAAAACCTAAAAACCAGTAATATCAGTTTATAACATAATCTTTTTACCACATAATCTTTATAATAGAACTTACCCATGGACCATTTATTTGCCAGGAGGTTCATGGTGGTCATTTTCAACATCTTTTGAAGTAACACGTGTTTTCTAAATTTGTTTCTGCCTCTACGTTTAATTTAAATTATTTCATAATTTTTTTATTTATATTATTTTAGGTTAGGGATGGTTTATTGTTATTTGTTTACTTTTAATTTTTGTTTTTCTTTGAATAATTTACAATAATTTGTAATATGTATGTAAAAAAATGATATAACAGAAATAGATATTACTGGTTTTTATTTGGAAATTACTGAACCAAACATTCTCAAAACTGAGGGATGTTTTGAGCATAAAAATAGCTTCAAAATGAGTTATTACTCGACCCCCATTTCCATTTAAAAAAATGTTCCTATTGTGTGCCAAGCTGTCACTTTGACATTCAGAGCTGTCATTGATGTGTCAAGAAATGCAGAATTTGGTCATATATTATTGTTCCAAATTTCATCACAATCTACCCAGTGGTACAAAAATTAGAGGGGGGGAAGGACTTTATGTCCTCACTGTATGTATATATTTAATGTTAATTTATTAATAAGTTATTACTTGTTATGTACTTATTATCATAAACCCGTAAAGCAATTTTTTTATAATTATTTTCCAGGATATTGTAATATTACAAAATATTATTTATCGTGACAGATATGCTCCAGTTTTTATTTTGTTCGAGATCATGTTTGTAGCCAAGCCACATTTTTGTTTATCTTGACGTTATAATTAACAGTACTAATATTCGCGAAAATTATAAGCTGCAGCTGAAACCAACACGCAAACTTGCAAATTCCCTTGTCGACAACGAAAGAAGTAGGTTTTTAGGTGAGATAAAATGAATGTCTGCATTTGTGGCACGCAGATTTTGAGGTAAACACCGAACATATTAAAATGCAATCATTATTGTAAAGAGCGGCGTCACAAAATTTTAATTACCACACGGTCGGGCGACCTCAACCGCACACGAACAACGAGGATGGGCTTACTTCTTATGTACCGGGTGGCCAAATAAGAATGGACGCCGGCTGTATCTCAGAAACTACTTTGGGAAAAAAATTGTAATAAGTAAATCCGACAAGAGAATTCGCTGGAAATTATTTTCAAGTTCGTAGGATGACCGCTAGGGGTCGCAATTGCTATGGTCAATCAGAGAATGGGATTTTTTTCAAAAATATGCAAAGTTAAGAGGTATTTTAAATAGTGGCATTGTAATCTTTGTAAAATTTGCATCTTTTTCTTGTAATGCACTTTGCTCTATCTTTAAAAATAAAGTGGTGGGGGAAGGTTAAACTTTATTTTATTCAAATAAGAATAACTCCGGTTTGGGTTAACAGAATTAAACGAACTAGGTCTCGTTTAAAAGAGATTTTCTGCAGTATATATTGTTCCTGAACTTATTTTACCGAGGTGGCTAGAGGGCGCTGTTTGACATCGTAACAGTTATTGAGCGTTTTCATAAAAATTTTAAATGGCAGGCTATGTCTCTTTTTCCATATTTAAATAGAGCACAAAATTTCCAGAAAATCAGCTCAAACCGCAACTTTCTATCTTCTCTCTAACGGAAGATATTAAGAGAACAAGTAAAATTAGGCTGCCGCCTATATAGGCCTATAATAGTCTAATTAAAAATTATATTAGTAGGCTATGAAACCAAACCTATGTTCCTTGAGTATGTTTTAAACCGTAGTTTGAGTTACTCCAAGGTCTTTCGCAATAGTTCTAGTACTTAGTTGGGGATTAAACTCTATATAAGCTAACACATTAATAATGTTCGCTTCGGTGCGACCTCTGCGTTGTCTAAGGTATACAGTTAGATGAACATTTCCAGTTGTTCACAAAAGGTGAATTACTCGTAGAAAAACTTTTTTATTGGGGTGCCGTCTATCAGGATCTTGTTGCGCATATACTCTCGCAGCAACTGTAGCATTTCTCATTGATTCAAAATAAACTCTTACCATGTCAAATAACTATTCGTTTGTATAAATCATTTTGTAAGAAAAAACGAACAATAAACTACAATTCAGAATAAACAAGAAAATAACACGAACAACAACAAGAAAAACCCGGACAATACAAACTTAATAAGACATGAAACGACATTAACTAAATGACATTAACATGTAACTAAAACGTTTTAATATTTTGACGTACCTACCTATTTACCTCTTTTTGTTTCATAGCCTACTAGAATATTTTTTTATTAGACTATTATAGGTCTAGGCGGCAGCCTAACTTTATTTGTTCTCTTAATATCTTCCGTTAGAGCAAAGATAGAAAGTTGCAATTAGAGCTGATGTTTTGGAAATTTTGTGCTCTATTTAAGTATGGAAAAAGAGACATAGCCTGCCATTTAAAATTTTTATGAAAACGCGCAATAACTGTTACGATGTCAAACAGCGCACTCTAGCTACCACGGTAAAATAAGTTCAGGAACAGTATATACTGCAGATTATTCAGTAAGAAAAGCTCTTTTAAACGAGCCCTAGTTCTTTTAATTCTGTTAACCCAAACCGGAGTTATCTTTATTTGAATAAAATAAAGTTTAACCTTCCCCCACCACTTTATTTTTAAAGATAGAGCAAAGTGCATTACAAGAAAAAGATTGCAAATTTTACAAAGATTACAATGCCACTATTTAAAATACCTCTTAACTTGGCATATTTTCGAGAAAAATCCCATTTTCTGATTGACCATAGCAATTGCGACCCCTAGCGGTCATCCTACGAACTTGAAAATAATTTCCAGCGATTTCTCTTGTCCGATTTACTTATTAGAATTTTTTTCCCAAAGTTATACGATAAGTAGTTTCTGAGATACAGCCGGCGTCCATTCTTATTTGGCCACCCGGTACATCCACAGACCAATTTTCTTTCATGCGACGCACTGTAACTGAAACATCGATATGAAAATATAGTTAACAGTTCATTAAATATTATACTTAGGTTTCGTTAGGGGTCAATGTAAAAAAAGTAGGCTAAAGTGGTAATTCTATAAAGAATATGTTAAATTTTAAAGCACTTTAAAAAGTTAAAACCCGTTAATAGACATAGTATTCTGACATTATTTAATTATTATTATGACATTATGTTATGTATACTTAAAGAGAAACTTCAAGCCTTGGGAGTTGGAAACATACGTTTAAAATAGATCTGTGCTTTTCTTGAGAATAGGAAACAGTATGTCAGCCTTCTGGGGCCGGTATTGTTTCTTTTATACACCAACGAACTAGATGGTTTAATACCTTCTGCCTTTACAACAATGTATGCCTATGACCAGTCTCTGTTGTGGCCTAACGAATCAGATTTGGTACTGGAAAATAATTGTAATAATGGATTAACGATTTTGAACAACTGGTACTGGTCCTGTAAATTATATTTTAATTATGATAAAACAATGCGTGAGATTTCATACTCGTCAAAAGAATTGTTGCGATTTAAACATCAAAATTGAAAATGGCTGTCAAATTTCAAGTAGCAATAATATAAAATGTCTAGGAATACTAATGGATGAGTGTCTCAGCTGGAAGCCACACTGTGAACAATTGATTTCAAAATAAAGAACGATTTATTTTATTTACCAACAGTATCTAGAAATATAATCCTCCATTATTATCCATTACATAAACAGGTGCAATATCTTTGACGAATTGACCTCTGCCTTTGACATTTTTCCGGTATTATTACGAACATAAAAGTATTTCTAACACCCCTTTATGTTGATGTTGGACTTTTATATTATTCAAAAGATGTATTAGTTTTTTTATAATTTAACTTGTAGTTGTTTTTCTTTTGATTTTACGTTCATGTCTATTTTATTATATTAGGTACTTCAGAATATTGTATGTTGTATGTATTCCTATTTTTTAGCTGGGTCATTTGGTGTGTTAAATAATGTAGATAAAATTAAATAAAACAAAATAACATAAAATGAAATAAAATAAATACCGTTATTGTTGACACTTTTCTTTAATTTATTATTATCTACAGTGACAATACTTTTTCAGTTCTGCATTATTAACGCAGTAACTGTTATCTTCATATCTATCAAGACGACTGATATCGCCCATAACTTTAAAACGTCGATAAAACTCGACAGGAACCTCCAATGCCACTCCAAATATTGCTGTCGGTTTTGTGTTAACCATTATTAATATATAGTTAACTTTCTTATTATCTTCGTTAACACATTCTTCTGATTTACTAGCTGCAACCACGCTCTTAAACCTATATATAGCACATCTGCTTCTTTCCAAAAAATTTTGCACCACATTATTAACTGTTTCAACAACTAATGGAGCCAAGTTTTCGACAATAGGGTCTGTTACAGGCAGTGGTTGGTAATTTATACAAGTACACCACTCTTGAGAAATACTGGCTGCTTTACATGTTCTATTCTCATTAATTTCTTTAAATATGGATTGACATTCGAGGCAACCAAGGCTTTTGAGGGGCTCATAACTGGCATTAGACAGCGTCAAAACATGTTGCAAGGTATTATACAAGTCATACGGTGATGTTAGTCTGTGAGAATTTATTTGAATGTTTTCATACTCCACAGGAAACCGTTTTTGGAACTCCATAGGCACACGCAAGTAAATAAAAGGAAGTCTGTCTTCAAGCCAACCTGAAATCGAATGCCGAATATCCCCGAATCTATACCCATGGTCGCTAAAAAATATAAAAATAGTATTGTCCAAAGAGTCTATAAAATCGGGGTCGCTCAGAAACTTTAGAACTTTATCGTCCATAGCAGAGGGGCAGTTAATGTTATCGTGGCTAAAAGTATTGGTCCAAAACAATCCGAACGTTGAATGGTTTTGTAAAGTAATGGAAAAGTCTTTGGCGATGTTTAGAATCCTTTCTCCGGTATTTTCTGGCCCGGAGCAGAACCTATTGTGACATTTGCTTGCAACCGTTTTCAGCTGTTCAGCGGCTAGAAAATAAGGACGGTAGTAGTAATCTGTTGGCGTATCAGGAAATCCTACTTTGTAATAATTGAATGTACTGAGAGGGCATGCATCTTCACCGAAAGCAGTTACGTACCCAAGTCGACTAAATTGTTTCCATACTAGATAACATCTGGAAAAGGGATTCTTATTTCTATTCCTGTGGCCATTGTTGATCGAGAACGGGCAACTCTTCCACAGTTGAGACGTATTTTGTCCTGTAAGTATTGCCATGAGGTTTGGGTAAGTATTATCGCCAATTTTATTGTATCCGTTTAATTTAGTGAATTGCCCTTCTAAATATCGATAACATTTCGGCATCGTGCGTCGTAAGTTTTGTTTCGACATGCTGTCTATTCCTACGAGTAGCACACTAAAGAACGATGGATCTCTAAGATCCTCTCTATGTGGAACATCGCTTGATAGTGTAGTGGCGTGAACGTTTTCATATACTTTTTTGAAAAATATGTTTCGGCAAACCACTTTTACGAATGGATGTTGTATTACTATACTTGCTTTAAAGTAGTTGCATGGAGTAAATCTAAAAACAAATAAAGTGGATATTCGAAGCGGATGGTTCTTTATGAAACATCGTGAAAATAATTGTTTTGGAAAAAACATTGATCTCGTTTAGATGTTCCAAGAAATATACAGTGAGGACATAAAGTCCGTCTCCCCCCCCCCTCTAATTTTTGAACAACTGGGTAGATTGTGATGAAATTTGGAACGATAATATATGACTAAATTCTGTATTTTTTGACACATCAATGACAGCTCTGAATGTCAAAGTGACAGCTGGGCGCGCAATAGGAACATTTTTTTAAATGGAAATGGGGGTCGAGTGGGGACTCATTTTGAAGCTATTTTTATGCTCAAAACATCCCCCAATTTTGAGAACATTTGGTTCAGTAATTTCCAAATAAAAACCAGTAATATCGATTTCTGTTATATCATTTTTTTGCATACATATTACAAATTATTGTAAATTATTCAAAGCAGAACAAAAATTAAAAGTAAACAAATAACAATAAACCATCCCTAACTTAAAATAACCTAAATAAAAAAATTATGAAATAATTTAAATTAAACCTAAAAAAAAAAAAAAATTTAGAGGCAGAAACAAATTTAGAAAACACGTGTTACTTCAAAAGATGTTGAAAATGACCTCCATGAACCTCCTGACAAATAAATGTTCCATGGGTAAGTTCTATTATAAAGATTATGTGGTAAAAAGATTATGTTATAAACTGATATTACTGGTTTTTATTTGGAAATTACTGAACCAAATGTTCTCAAATTTGGGGGATGTTTTGAGCATAAAAATAGCTTCAAAATGAGTCCCCACTCGACCCCCATTTCCATTTAAAAAAAAATTCCTATTGCGCGCCCAGCTGTCACTTTAATATTCAGAGCTGTCACTGATGTGTCAAAAAATGCAGAATTTAGTCATATATTATCGTTTCAAATTTCATCACAATCTACCCAGTGGTTAGCCAAGTTAGAGGGGGGGGGGGACTGACTTTATGTCCTCACTGTATAGAAAACACTCTATATACTAATATTTCGGTTTGTTAGGCCATTTTTAATAGAGTAAATGTCTATTACTAAACATTTCCAAGTGCATTTTCGTTATTTATTTGTTTACGAGCACCTACCTCCGATTGATCCTACCATCTGGTAAAGCCCGATTTTTATTACCTTTTCTAAGAAGGGCGAGAGTGTAAAATCTATCTGATCATTCGTGTAACGGCTCTTTCACACTATCAGGTCTCGCCTGTCAGGTACCGGATCTGATACAAACCTGAGAAGTAGTGGACTATTGGTTTGAACGGAAGTGTTCACATTGTCAGGTTCAGGTCCGGCGCCTGATTTCAACCCGACATCTCGACTACAACGTCAGATGACCTGATCCCGGACGCAAGGGTGGTGGAAGACACATGTAATCGAATGATTTCACACTGTCCGGTAGTTTTCGTCAGGTTTTCAGAGCGCGTGCAACAAAATGCAACCTACAACAATGCAACAAAGTGCAACAAAACCCGATGCAAACCTGATATATAATCCTACTTCAGATTTATATCAGATCCGGTACCTGACAGGCGAGACCTGATAGTGTGAAAGAGCCGTAACACGGATTTATAATTAAAGATTTTTTAATTTCTAATTGCTCTAACAGATCTAAGCGCTTTCCTTTCTTTTCACGATGCAGTACCTTTACATTTTTCTGATGTATAAAATGATTGTTTTCTATACAATGCGTCGAAAATCCTGAATTTTACATACACATAACATAAAAACAGAACAGAACATAAAAAATCCATATTAAATAACGCAAAAAATTCAGGATTTTCGACGCATTGTATAGAAAACAATCATTTTATAGATCAGAAAAATGTAAAGGTAAAGGCATCGTGAAAAGAAAGGAAAGCGCTTAGATCTGTTAGAGCAATTAGAAATTAAAAAATCTTCTTTAATTATAAAACCGTGTACTACGAATGATCAGATAGATTTTACACTCTCGCCCTTCTTAGAAAAGGTAATAAAAATCGGGCTTTACCAGATGGTAGGATCAATCGGAGGTAGGTGCTCGTAAACAAATAAGTAACGAAAACTCGCTTGGAAATGTTTAGTAATAGACATTTACTCTATTGAAAAAAGCCCAACAAGCCGAAATACTAGTATATAGAGTATTTTCTATATATTTCTTGGAACATCTAAATGAGATCAATGTTTTTTTCCAAACAATTAATAAAAACAAATAATTACACAAAACAAATGATTGTAGGTATAGGGTTTTTATACCTTATTTGGTTATCATCGCCCATTACCCGATGTATCTCTGAATAACAGCATGTTACTTGAAAATAGCTGTATTGATGTAGGAGGGTAGCGTTTATGTTCAGAGTAACACTGCCAAATCTCTTTTCAATGTAAGTTAGTAATCCCTTATCTGTACATCTGGTATACTCTTCCTTGTGAACAAACTGCCTTATATCTTCACCGAACGGGTCAATATCTGGTATGCGGCAGTAGGTGGTGTTGATTAGATATTTTCCAGATTCACTTTTCCTGTGATGTGCTGAAAACTTTTTTAAATTACAATCTAGTACAGGGTATATTCTTATTATAAAACAAAAAAAGCAAAAGGTCGATATCCTCAAATAGTTGTACATATTTACATAAAATTTTTATTTAGTGATTATGATCCAATCATTATTATACTAAATGCTGTAACTTTCATTTTGGAATTTGTAGTCAAAGCTTCAATACGAACAGAAATAAAATTAGTTAATCTGATTTGGTGGCAGTTGCCAAATTTACTCCTCATTTACCTAAATTGAGAAATAAACTGCAAAATGTTGTTATATTAATATTTTACGAATCATAGTTGCTGCTTATTTACTAATATGAAAACTCATGCATTATTATTATTATTATTATTATTATTATTATTATTATTATTATTATTATTATTATCATTATTATTATCATTATTAATATTATTATGAGAGTTACTCTTATACAGGGTGTCCACCTGGTGCGCGTAAGTCCAATATCTGGGTTAATGAAAGAGATAACTTAATTTTTTTTTCTACAGGGTTGTCTAATATCCCGAGCTGCACAAAATGAAAATATATTTACATATTCAGTTTTTCCTGGACAGGTACCAACTTCATTTTTTTAAATGGAAACCTATATTTTTTATGGCATTATCGAATTCTACGTAAAAAATTAGTGGGACTTTGTGCATAACACTGCTATTGAAATATTGATAGTTTTTGAGATATTTGACTTTTAATTTTTTTTTCTTATGTTTCGTCACTTCTAATAGTTGACATAATTATGGTTGTATGACAGCTAGAAATTATTTTTTTTCAGAAACTGTAGAGTGAAGATGGCTCTTTCGAAAAACGTATCAAAAGTTGACCTGCGATATACAGGGGGCAACAGAAATCGTGCCAAACCTGATGGTTTAAAATTTAAAAAATCTCGACTTTTTCAAATGGAACACCCTGTGTTTTATGATTTCATTAGATGCCTTTCTGTAGACTCTACAATTTTATAATAGCTTTCCCTATACCTAAGTTGCGTAGTTTTTGCAAAAAACCCACTTTTATGAAAAATACCCGATTTGCGCACTCCCTTGACGGAAAAAATATTGTAAGGCTATTTATTTTTATAAAATGTATTAGTTTACACTTCTTAAAATAAAAATAACTGAAAAATTTAGATAATTTCAGTTTAATAAACAAGTCTTTATGGAAAGTTACCATTTATTTGTAAATAAAAGTAAAAAATCATAAAAGCTCTACATGTAATTAAGAATTAGCAAAACTGGCGTATGCTTTAGAAGAAGTTCATGGGGATTATTTGCTAGCAGCACGTATTTATAGAGATTCCCACGTGCTGACTGTTTTGAAAATGTGAAAGAAAAATTTGAAAGAACAGCCAATGGGAATTATGAGAAAACTACCAGGAGACATGGGAGTAACAACGATAATATTTAGTTTAATGTTGTGGTTTCTGCTGTTGAAAATCCAAAAATATTAGTATCAGAAAATCAGTAGAAATCTTGGAGTTTTCAAAAGCTCGACAAATAAGATATTGAAGAAGAAGTTTCATACGTATCATATTGAAAACCAAACGGTGTTACCGTAGTTAGAAAAATTATTAGTGAAACGGATGAATATACATAGAGTATTGAAAAAAGAATACGCAATACTCATACAAGCAAGCTAACCTAAAGTAAATGCTCAAAATGTCCACCGTTGTTTTCAACACAAAGCATTAATCTACGACGAAAATGAATGTGAACATTTCTTAACATTTCGGGCGTTATGGTTAGAAACTCATTTTGGATCTTTTCTTTCAAGTCTTGCATATCCGTTGGTGGTACTTCGTATACTCGCTCCTTGATATAACCCCACAAGAAAACGTCCAGAATATTTAAATCAGGCGAACGTGCAGGCCAAGGAACTGGACCACCACGACCTAACCACTTATTTGGATATACGTGGTTTAGGTGTTCTCTAATCTGAAATATGAATAGATAATAGGAAAAGTACTACAACAATAAAATAATCACAGTACCGCCAAAGTGGAATGTGGAGGGGCACCATCATGCTGAAACCATTGTTGAACCAAATAATCAGCGGGCATATTCTGTAGCTGTAGAAGGGGAAGTTCGTTTTGCAAAAAATGCAAATACACATTGGCATTTAAATTGCCTTCAAAAAAGTACGGTCCAACAATATGTTCTCCACAAATTCCAGCCCACACGTTCACTTTGAAACGATGCTGATTATCTAGTACCCTCAATAATCTTGGATTATTGTCAGCGTAGTGATGAAAGTTGCGACGATTGGGTAAGCATGTGTTTGAAAATGTTGATTCGTCAGTAAACAAGACATTCATAAAAAAGTTTGGACTTTCCTGAATTTTATCCAATGCCCAGTGGCAAAATTGCAGGCGGTTTAGGTGATCTTGAGGTAACAGTGCTTGATGGTTTTTAATATGATACGGATGAAAATTATTCTTCTTCAGTATCTTGTTTGTCAAGCTTTTGGAAACTCCAAGATTATTACTGATTTTCCTGACACTAATATTTAGATTTTCAACAGCAGACGCCACAACATTAAACTGAATATCGTCATTGTTACCGTCATGTCTCCTGGTAGTTTTCTCATAATTCGCATTTGCTGTTCTTTCAAATCTTTCTTTCACATTTTCAAAACAGTCAGCACGTGGAAATCTCTGTAAATCTGGATTATTTGCTTTGTAAATACGTGCTGCTAGCAAACAATTTCCATGAGCTTCTCCTAAGGCATAAACCATTTTCACTAATTCTTCTTTTGAATAGTTCATTGTATGCACGCTTAGTACTTACTCTAAACTCGTACGTGAATATTCAGTAAAAGAAGAAATGACATGTAAACTGATTGTCACAAATTTTATTGCGTGACAGACGCTCACTGCGTTTTTCCCGAGAAAGGAACGTGCGCAAATCGGGTATTTTTTATAAAAGTGGGTTTTTTGCAAAAACTACGCAACTTAGGTATAGGGAAAGCTATTATAAAATTGTAGAGTCTACAGAAAGGCATCTAATGAAATCATAAAACACAGGGTGTTCCATTTGAAAAAGTCGAGATTTTTAAAATTTTAAACCATCAGGTTTGGCACGATTTCTGTATATCGCAGGTCAACTTTTGATACGTTTTTCGAAAGAGCCATCTCCACTCTACAGTTTCTGAAAAAAAATAATTTCTAGCTGTCATACAACCATAATTATGTCAACTATTAGAAGTGACGAAACATAAGAAAAAAAAATTAAAAGTCAAATATCTCGAAAACTATCAATATTTCAATAGCAGTGTTATGCACAAAGTCCCACTAATTTTTTACGTAGAATTCGATAATGCCATAAAAAATATAGGTTTCCATTTAAAAAAATGAAGTTGGTACCTGTCCAGGAAAAACAGAACACCCTGAATATGTAAATATATTTTCATTTTGTGCAGCTCGGGATATTAGACAACCCTGAAGAAAAAAAATTAAGTTATCTCTTTTATTAACCCAGATATTGGACTTACGCGCACTAGGTGGACACCCTGTATAACTATACAAACAATTACTCGTATCACATAATAAGGAATAAATATAAGCAAACACCTATAAAACCGTGGCCACTTGATTTGTGATTTAAGGCCTAACAGCCTTAAGAAATCAGGGGCCTGAGATTACTGGTTTCAACGATAGAGGGCGTTTAAGTTTTTGAATAATGCCACATTGTTCAATTATCTCTGAAGCCGTATGACGTAGATTGACGAAACTTGGAGGAATGATATAACTTATTAAAGGGAATAGTTCGGTATATTTTTATACAAATACGTCAAACAATCAACCTTGGATACGCCATTGGGTTTTCAGAAAAATTATTAGATGCATTTAATTCCCTCTCATATGTCTAATAAAAAAAGGTTAAATTATTATAAATTCCGCGTGACATATATTTTTTATAATATTTCTGGACCTGGGTACTCAGCTGTTTAGAAAAGAAACATCCGGAACCAGGAAGACATGTGCAGCAACTAAACATCATCAGAAGAGAACATTCTTTAAACCCAATAATTATATTGATCCAATAAATTTTAATAATTTTAAAATTATAATTTTAATTTTGTCGTTAATAAAAATTGATTTTAAAATTTCTATATTTATTCTGATCGGTAAGTCCCCCTATCACTAATAATATGTAAACATCACTTACAAATGTCCCAACAAATTCAGTAAGGTGTCCAAATTATCTGAGGTTGGGAAACATATATTTTTTTATATCTCAGATGAGAAATCCGGATCTGTAGATTTTAAATGATAGATATTAAATTTGTATGCATAAAATCACCATAAGCTATATTAACCCAAATTTATATTTACCATAGTCTCTAAATGACAAAAGCTTTTAAATTTGGCTATTATACATATAACATTTAATTTACTTAAAATTTTAAGTGGGTGAGGTGTTTAAGGAGGTGATATATTTCATAAACTTACCTGCCCACGAAGCACCTGTTTTAGGTGAAGGGATAACTTCTGTATACGAATCCTTGCTACTGCTGATGCCAGAATCATTGCCATTCTGAGTGGAATAAAATATAAAAACTATAGTTGCTGTAATTACAATAACTATCCATATCTTATTCCTCTCTGGTCTCTTGTACATTTCAGCAGGCTAGTTATTTTGACACTACACTAAATTCAGCTGCCCCTGAAGTATCTTCGGACCAGTTATATACACATTGATCATATTGAGCTCTATTAAACGGAGCTCTACTACAATGATAAAAATTGTATTTGAAAATTATTATTTCCTAGAACTTAATAAAATGATGCTTGAGGTAATTTTCTGCTTTCAGCTTTTTCTGCTTTTTACAAAACACTTAAAATACACGCAATGATTAGGTATTGACTTTTTTTTACAGAAAAACCACAAATGTCAGCAACCGTCACGTTTGCGAAGCGCGGACCAAACTTCAACAATTGACCTGTTACCATAGAAACCCATGGTTATAATTTATTTCATAGATATTTAAAATGTGGTTTATAGTAATTTTTTTAGTTATAGAACATAAAAGCTCCTTTTTCTTTAAATTGGCCTGAAATGCATTAGAAAAATCATTAACAGTAGATAATCTCTGTAATTTACTTGTAGTGGCACCGGAGTTAAAATAACCCAAAAGAAATTGTAATTTGTTTTGGTATTATTGACACCACTGTTGTTGATGAACCTACTGTTGTTGATGAACCTAAGTTTTATAATATCAGAACTGATATAAATGAAATTTGCTATACGGGGTTGGGCAAAAGTAACTCAACGGATGAATTACAGCCGAATGGAACCTCGTTTCAAATTCGGGTTTTTAGCACGGTATTCAACGAAATTTTAAAACTTTATGATGCGATGTGAAAACACCATCATGTGAGGAGACGCGACGTAAACGGTTTTTTATGGCACACCCAATATGTTTTTTCACATTTTGATACTTTGAGTAGTTCTGAGTTTAAAGATATAAGGTTTGTGTGGACTCTGTCGTGTAATTTTGTCATAATAACGTGAAATAAAAATAAAAATTAAATTTTCGTAACTGTACCTATTTCATTTTTAAATTAAAATTAAATATTCAAAATGAAAGCTCTCCACTGCCTGCAAATTCCCACTGAACATTTTTGAGGAAGTTGGGTTAATATTAACTAGATATCTGCAGTCAAAGTACTATTATTTAGAAATAAAGGGCCTATTACAGTGTTCCAATTATACCCGCTCAGGCATTTAACTTTTCTGTTGAATGTTGTTTATTATCAATACAGACATGATATCCTGACATTTGTAGTCTATGTTATACTATTTAGGAGGGCTCTTGTAACATTTCCTATAACTAAAATGAAATTTTATGTATTTTTCATATTTAAAATGTTGAAGATAAGTTTGCTATATTCTTTTAAATAATTTGTCTCAATCTCAATGTCCTAGCTATCTCAATGAGATAGCTAGAACAATATGATTAACAATATACAGGGCGCCCTATTTCTTGACCCGTTGCATGGGTAACTTTTTTATTAGTAGAGATACAAAAACGCTTAAATGAGCAAATTAGTGCAGTTTCGTATTAGTAATTCTACGGTAAGGCGAAAAATTATATACGGGGGAAGGTTGAAAAGTTATTGACAAAAAACGAAAAATCCAACTTTTCTATTATCCCTCGTAGCTCGTTCATTTGAAGAGTTAGAGAAAAATGCTTCACATGTTTTTTGCAGTATTTTTCATGTAAAATGACATGCACTTGCTACTTTTTATATATCTCTTAAAATGGTTGAGAATCACAGTAAAATATATATTTTTTAAATGTAATGGATAGGTGGCTGTGACATTAACCGAAAGTCCCCTTTTTTCTCTTTCAGATGATATAACATAGTCCATATTTTATCCTTACAAAAGTAATAATAATCGTTGTTTTTAAAGAAAGTTTATTGTCACATCAAGAATGCTATGGAAATAAAACAAAAAATAAGATTCCTGATATTTTTAAAAACGTCTAGTTGGCATTTTATTATTGACAGATCATAAGTGACATTTTTAGTTTTTGTTAAGTAGTTTATTGTTTATTATTAATACTGCATACAAAATAATAGTGTTGCAAATATGTACACCAACGAAGAGAAAAATGATATGCTATTTTGTTATTATAACCAAAATCGAGATGCACAAGCTGCAGCGAATCTTTATTTTGAAACTTACATGGAACGAAGACAACCCCATCATAGAATATTTAGACAGCTGGAAAATAATATACGATTATACGGTTCTTTTTCAAAGCCTAAGGATGAAAGAAACTTCAATGAAGACACTGAAATAAATGTTTTGGCTTATGTAAATTTTAAACCTGATTCTTCAACTGCAGAAATTGCACATCACTGCAACACTTCCAAGGAAACTGTAAGAGCTATTTTAAAAGGTAACAATTTAAAGCCTTATCATTATTCCATATGCAATACTTTATATCCAGCTGATAATCAAAGAAGGATGACATTTTGTCGATGGTACATTTCAAAATGCGAAGAGGATCTAGACTTCTGGAAAAAGATTTTATTCAGTGATGAAAGTAGATTTACCAACAATGGTATTTTTAACCGCCATAATAACATAATGTGGTGCCGAGAAAATCCACATCTTGTTTCTGAAAGAAGAAATCGTCAATTTGGGATAAATGTGTGGTGTGGAAGATAATTTGAATGCGAATAATTACCTTCATTTTCTAAGGAATACTCTAACAGAGGAATATATAAATGAATTACCACTTCATATTTTTAGAAATCTTAAATACTTCCAACACGATGGAGCACCTGCGCATAATTCCCGCGAGGTAAAACAATATTTACATGAACAGTTTGATAATGTTATAGGAAATAGAATGGATATCGACTGGCCAGCGCGAACACCTGATTTGACCCCCTTAGATTTCTTTCTTTGGGGGTTATTGAAAGATAAAGTTTATGTGACAGCTCCTCTAGATATAGAGGATCTAAAAGTCAAGATTCAAGATGCAATTAGAAGCATACATGGACATACAATAAATAATGTTTTAAGAAGTATCCAGAAACGTTGCTTACTATGTATCCAACAGGATGGTGGTCATTTCGAACATTTACTTCAATATAATTAATTAATTAATAATTTCTGTTCTCAAAACATTCTTTTGTTCCATAATCCATAGCATTCTTGATGTGACATTAAACTTTCTTTAAAAACAACGATTATTATTACTTTTGTAAGGATAAAATATGGACTATGTTATATCATCTGAAAGAGAAAAAAAGGGGACTTTCGGTTAATGTCACAGCCACCTATCCATTACATTTAAAAAAAATATATTTTACTGTGATTCTCAACCATTTTAAGAAATATATAAAAAGTAGCAAGTGCATGTCATTTTACATGAAAAATACTGCAAAAAACATGTGAAGCATTTTTCTCTAACTCTTCAAATGAACGAGCTACGAGGGATAATAGAAAAGTTGGATTTTTCGTTTTTTGTCAATAAGTTTTCAACCTTCCCCCGTATATAATTTTTCGCCTTACCGTAGAATTACTAATACGAAACTGCACTAATTTGCTCATTTAAGCGTTTTTGTATCTCTACTAATAAAAAAGTTACCCATGCAACGGGTCAAGAAATAGGGCGCCCTGTATATCCAGATTTATTTTTCAATTCAATACTATATAACATCAATATAACTAAACAATAAATTCTTGCGCAAAAAGATCAGGCGGGGTTGTGTCCTTAAACGTAGTTGTCCATCTTGAAATCGCGTCCTTGAAAAAAGCACAAATATTCTTAACCAAAACATACTTTCTGTCTCTCTGTGTTTTAATAAACAAGCAGTTTATTTTAATAGAATTGTTTGGCATCGTTTGCCAAGCGACTATCATTTAGATCTGCCATTGTAGATATGTCTTCAATGATATAGATCACATATCTACTATATTGTTAAAAACATATGTGAAGATATAAAAATTGGGGAACTAACAGTACCTATGACTTGAGTGATATGACAACTTTGGAATTTTTGCAAAGTTGATATCACTTAAGATAAGATACCATACCAACAACAATAAAAATAATATTCTGCGAAGATATAACTAAAACTATACCAGCTTTTAGACTAGTGCAAGCGGAATACTTTACATATAACATTCATTAAATCATAAAAATGAAGAGAAAAATGTTATTCCTCTCAGTTTTTTGGTAAGTTCGGTAATATTCAGGACCTTTTTAACATTTTATTATGAGTTTATGGTATAATACGAATGAGTACGACCAGACAAAAAAGAGTGGCATACTTTTTTGGTATCTGACTGAAAAAAAGTTGTTTATTTCGTCGTATATGTGGTTCAATCGGTTCATCATTTATTTTATCGGCTTGTAATTCTCATTTCGACCATACAACATTCCGCAACTGCAAACTGTAGTAGCTGGGTCGACAGGATCCGTTCAAATTAACTGTCATGGGCTGAACCCATCGCGAAATTGCTTACATTCTGCTAATTAAAAGTAAGTAATTAAAGAGAAACATGCAACGTATGTTTCATTCGTTAAATGAATGCAATTCTATCATTGAAAACATTTTTATCTTTTTACTTCGTGATGCTTAAGAGATTGGATTTGTAGCTTACAAATATCAAATATCGTACCATACGACTTTTAATTCCACAATTATTTTCTGTCCGAATTCAAACCAGATATATTTGGATTACGAAGAGGAATTTTTTCAAATAATGTAATATCGATGCAACATTTATAACTGATTTTGTTTTTCTACTGATAGAATACTCTTTGAAGGAGGCAGTGCGTTGGCTAGATGTTTCATTTTTGTTAATTAATATATCCATCTATTGCTCTAATATTCGTTTATTATCTAGTTACTCAGGATCCAAGGTATTGGTCTCTAGATGCAGAGGAAACACATTCAATTTCATGCATCCCCGACAATTTTTCATTAAATTATTTATCTATAAAATGTTTGCTCGTTGAATGTTTGCTCGGAGAGATTCCTTGAAAATCTATAATTGGACGTAATAAGATGGGGAATACCAATCAGGTGTTAATGTTTAAGATTAGCTCTAATTAAAGCAGTTTTCGGGATCTCCTTATTCTTGCAGTAAATCATTCAATCAAAGTCATTCCTGGTTGTTAATGTGGTTGCTACATAATAATATACCATATGATGAGGAGTTTGACATTGAGCAATGGCGTCGAATGACAGCAGTTCAGCTGCTCCATGCAAAAGATGTAAAAAACCCGTCGCAAGTGGTTTAAAGTGTAAAAACTGTAATCTATATTATCACCCTACTTGTGCTAAACAGAATGGTGTAAAAGTTTTGGATGCAAACACATTATTATGTTGTGGGAATGCATCGGTCGAATATGGTGACGATCAAGCGTTTTTTGATGCAATAGAACAAGTAAGTGATGACAAGAAAATTGATATTCATATTTTTCAATATATAATAAAACAAAAGGATTACATAATTGATGAACTTCGTGACAAATTGAAACTTTTAAATGAACAAATTATTCTAATGAAGGATATAAAATCCAGCAAAAAAACTGTCAATAAACCTGTGAATGAAATACAAGAACAAAAACTGTCTGGGTACAAGAAACCTGAAACATCGACTGATAAGGTAACATCTAGTAAAATAACAAAGATGACTCAGCTCCAAAGAACTTTATAAATATAAAACAGGTATCAACAGCTGTATTGGAGGCAAAAACCAGGAAAAAAAATGACGGAATACATAAATATAAACAATGATGCCAATACATCGCCAACACAACAATTAAATACAGTAGATAAAGAAGAATCGTTTCAAAAAGTAGCTTACAGACGTCAAAGAAGGTCTGTGGTATATGGAAAAAATGAAGATACGTGTAATGTAAAGGGGGTTCCCAAATTTGCAGAGCTGCATCTTATATAGAGTAAATCCTGAAAATACCACTGATGATATCCAATTTCTTTTGAAGGATAGTTTTCCTGAAGTTAAAGTTGAGTTTTTTACGCCGAAGCATCCTACAGTTTATTCTTCTTTTAAAATAAAGGTATATGAATCAAATTTCAAAAAAGCCATGGATCCAAACCTGTGGCCATATGGGAGTTGTGTCAGTCGTTTTTTATACCGTCAAAGCCGGAACCGGATAGCAGCGCAAGAGATTTTCGAATCACGTAATACCTTCAGTTCTTTAAGTGAAAATGTGAAAAAAAATGATCTTCTTCTAAATGTACAGGGTGGCCAGTTAAGCGAGGTAAGCGGCTGTATCTTGGAAACCGTTCACCGTACAGCATTCGGGAAAAAAATTCGTTAGTAAATACGGCCAAGAGAAATCGCTGGAAATTATTTTCAAGTTCGTAAGATAGCCGCCAGGGGGCGTAACAGTAGCAGTGTGTTGGGAAATGGCGATTACTCTAAAATTTGCCTTGACAAGGTCTACTGATAATACTTGGAAACAAATCTCGCATCTATTATGAACAACTTTCCTTACATACATTTTTCTCTAACTCTTCAAATAAAGTGGTGGGGGTAAGGTAAACATTCATTTAGAAAAAATGCAATATCTCAGGAACACCTTGTCAGATAATATTAAAATTTGTACCATTTAAAAGAGTTTTTCTTGTTCTATCAGCTACGTTACAAGCGATGTCTTTGTTATTTTCACTATGATCGCTAGGTGGTGCTTTTTTAAAAAATGAGAAATTGTGTGATTTTTCTCGAAAAATTTAAATGTAATGGTATAGATATTACACTGATACAAAAAAGAGAACTAAAGGCCAAAGCCAATGGTGAAAACCGCAAGTCCCTATCTTTTTTCTAACCGGAGATATTAATGGAAAACTATTAAAACAGGTATTCAAATGAAATAAAAAAAGTCACAGGTTTTCTAAATTCTAGGAATACTTTCTATTAGAGATTAAAAAGTGAAATATTTAAACTAAATAATTTTAAAGTAATTTTTTTCTAAAACTGCTTTATTCATGGTATTGCAGTCATAGCCCAACTATACTATGTGCGGTGCTATACTGTTCCGTTTTGCGGGTCCTGCGACACGGGAGCCGTTTAACGAGAATTCCTTTTTTGATTCACATAGCTGAGAAAATGCAGCACAAATGTGACAGTGATGATAACACTTAATATACCATCCCCCTGAAAGGCTCTCGTCACGCGGGATTCGCAAAACCGCACTATGACTATTAACTATTAATTCACCGAATATTATACTATAAAACATAGTAGGTTTAGAAACAAAAAAAGAATGTCTCTAATAATAGAAGAAATGTCAAATTATTTTTTTAGTGTTTATTTTATATTTAATTTGAGCATTAAAATGCCTTTTACTAATGACGAAAATGTTGATATGATTGCTGTTTACTTTGAGTGTTTTCAAAATGCAGCAATAGCTGAAAGAGAGTGTAGGATGCGGTATCCAAATCGCCGACATTGCAGCAGAAGGTATTTTCCGCAGTTAGTACAGCGCTTACGTACCACTGGAAGTTTTCGCAGACCTATGTTTCAAAGGCGTCGTAATGCTAGAACCGAAGAAAATATTATCAATGTTTTGGCATATATAGAGTTCAATCCCCATGTTAGCACCAGAGCATTGTCTTTTGAATTGGGAATATCACGGACTACGGTTCAAAAAATTTTAAAAGAGAACAGGCAAGTTTATTATCTCTTTGAAGTATGATTAATTTTGAAGTATTTTTCTAAGAGATCCTAACTTTATACTAATGGGAAATATATATTTTTTATTTTTAGATTTCACCCTTACCATATAGTTTTACACCAAGCTTTGACTGAAGAGGACTTTGACCGGAGGCTGGATTATTGTCATTGGCTTTCCGGCATGATCAATCAGAACCCTCAATTCATATCCCAAATACTTTGGACAGATGAGGCTACTTTTCATAGCGACGGTAGAGTAAATTTAAAAAATAAGCATTACTGGTCAGCTGAAAATCCTCACTGGATGCGGGAAGTTCAGCATCAAGGTCGCTGGAGTATTAATGTGTGGTGTGGTATACTAGGGAATATTGTTATTGGACCCTACTTCTTTGACCAGACATTAAATGGCAATCTTTTTCTCGAGTTCCTTAGAAATGAATTGCCGGCTTTATTGGAAGATGTACCCCTTAAAATTAGGCAGAATATGTTTCTGCAGCTTGACGGATGTCCAGCACATTTTTCAATTAACGTGCGTGAACACTTAGATCAGACATATCCAGACCGATGGATAGGAAGAGGAAGCCTGTTTCCCTGGCCAGCTAGGTCACCCGATTTAACCTGCCTAGATTTCTATTTGTGGGGACGATTAAAAGATATGATCTTCCAAACTGTTCCTACGACCAGGGAAGATATGAGGAACAGAATTGAACACGCAATTCGTAGCCTGCCAGCAGCAGAGGTAGAGGCTGCTGTATTCTCTACCCGAGAAAGACTCGACCAATGTGTGGAAAATGATGGCAGGCACTTTGAAAATCTAAGGAGGCACTAGCATACTTATAATTAAATCCTTAATTTCTTAATAGTTGAAATCTAATGTTCTATCACACGAAAGAGTGCGAGAGATTTTAAAACAAAAAACTACAATTTTTGAACTTGTGATAAATTGTTTAAACTTTAAGCACATATTACTTATAATCAATTCGAAAAATGTTTTATAGGTAATTTCACATGTCAAATAAACATTTCTTTTATGTCCGTGCCTACTTGTCTTTTAGCATTATGCCCGGGGGTCTAGATAAATTAGCTTTAGATGAGTATATTAATTTTCCATTAATATCTCCGGTTAGAAAAAAGATAGGGACTTGCGGTTTCACCATTGGCTTTGGCCTTTAGTTCTCTTTTTTGTATCAGTATAATATCTATACCATTACATTTAAATTTTTCGAGAAAAATCACACAATTTCTCATTTTTTAAAAAAGCGCCACCTAGCGACCATAGTGAAAATAACAAAGACATCGCTTGTAACGTAGCTGATAGAACAAGAAAAACTCTTTTAAATGGTACAAATTTTAATATTATCTGACAAGGTGTTCCTGAGATATTGCATTTTTTCTAAATGAATGTTCACCTTACCCCCCACCACTTTATTTGAAGAGTTAGAGAAAAATGTATGTAAGGAAAGTTGTTCATAATAGATGCGAGATTTGTTTCCAAGTATTATCAGTAGACCTTGTCAAGGCAAATTTTAGAGTAATCGCCATTTCCCAACACACTGCTACTGTTACGCCCCCTGGCGGCTATCTTACGAACTTGAAAATAATTTCCAGCGATTTCTCTTGGCCGTATTTACTAACGAATTTTTTTCCCGAAAGCTGTACGGTGAACGGTTTCCAAGATACAGCCGCTTACCTCGCTTAATTGGCCACCCTGTACAAGGCTTAAATCAATATAAAATAGATAAATTAACGTCAGATTATTGCGAATATGATCTTAAATTTATATGTATTACAGAGACGTGGTTGTTAAATAATAATGTAAATAATTATAATTTCTTAGGTTACCAACTTATAAGTTTTTATGGAAGAACTTATCATAAATGTGGCGGTGCTGCAGTTTGGGCAAGAAATTACCTAAACGTAGAACCTATTTGTTTGTCTGAATATTGTTTGGATATGGATATAGAAATATGTGGACTCAAGTGGAGCTATTAGTTGCATCAGAGTGTCCTCTTAGTATATTATAGATCACCTAAGGGTAATTTTCATACATTTTATAATAATATAAATAGTATTTTGGAATTGGTATTTCAACCAAATATTTACATTTTTCTTTCTGGTGACTTTAACATTAACTCTATGACGAGAAATCAGTCTCGCCTTTTTGTGGAGCTGCTAGAGTCCTACGGTTTATTTCCAAGGAACTTTTCAGCCACTAGAACAACACTGACTTGCAGAAATATTCTTGACCAGGTGTACACAAATGTTGAGAGTTGTGAAGGTGCTGTTTGCGTAAATACAGAATCTGATCACGATACATTTTTGTTAAATTTAAATTTATTCACTGAACGCTCCGATGATATATTCTCTGACTATAGAGAAATTAATGAGAACAATATAAATTACCTAAATAATCTTCTTCGTAAAGAAACATGGAATGATGTTTATCTTGCACGAGATACGGATTCTAAGTTTAAATATTTCCATGATACACTTATTTATTACTTCAATATAAGTTAAAAGGAAAAAGGATTTAAGTAAAAAGGAAAAAGGTACGTTATAGTAGGGATAAAAGATGGGTTACTGATGAAATAATACAATCATCTAAGAAACTGAAAAATCTATATAATTTGAGGTCAGTGTTTCCGGAGCTCGATAAAAAGTATAAAAACGCAAAAACACAACATAAAATTCTTACTGAAACCACAAAAAGTAATTTCTATTATAACAGAATAAACAATTCAACTAATAAAAATAAGACAACGTGGGAAGTTATAAATGAACTTAATGGTAAGCAAAAATTTATTAAAAATATTTCCTTGAAAGTGGACGACTCCAAAATTGATGATCCACAGGTAATAGCAAACAAATTTAATGAATACTTCATACAAATTCCTATAGATATAGTAAATAAAGTACCTAAACCTAGTTTGAATATAAAATATCCTACTAATAATTTTGTGACAAATAGTCTTTTTCTGTTAAACGTAACAGCTAATGAAGTGTTAGATATTATCACTCACAAATTAAAAAATAAGTCATCAAATGGTTTTGATGGTATATCTGGTACTCTAGTGAAGAAGATTTCTGTTTTCATTGTGGAGCCTCTTACACACATTATTAATGCCTCTTTTAAAGAAGGAGTTTTTCCTTCCATATTAAAATCCTTGGTGGTTACTCCAATTCTGAAGCAGGGTAACTCCGAAATGATGTCAAACTATCGACCTATTTCCGTGCCATCGGTTTTGTCAAAAATATTTGAATATGCAATGCTAAATCAATTAATAAAATTTATTGAAAAAAATAATGTATTATCAAAAAACCAACATGGTTTCAGATCGAATTGTTCGACCTCTACAGCTCTGGAATCTTTTTACAATGAGGTTTTGGATTTAATTGAGCGAGGCGACAGTCCGGTTGGAATATTCTGCGACCTGAGTAAGGCATTCGATTGCGTTCAGCACAGAATTTTGAGAGATAAACTATATAAATACGGTGTGAGGGGTAGAGCACATGACTGGTTTAGCTCATATTTAAATAACAGATTACAATGCGTGAAAATCACTAATAAAGGAAATACAGCTATGTCTAGTTCGGAAGTTAATGGAAGTGGAGTGCCACAGGGATCAATATTGGGGCCATTATTGTTTTTATTATATATAAATGAACTTCCCCTTATTTTACCTGAAGCGTTCACTTCCCTTTATGCTGATGACTCCACATTATTATTTAGTGACCAAAATCCAAATATTGTGCAGGATATGATTTCTAACGCACTTTTAAAATTCTCTGCCTGGTCCAGTGATCAGTCTCTACTATTTAATACAAATAAAACAAACTCCGTCTTATTTCACACTCGACAAAAAACTAACCTACCTCATTTTGATATATTCATTAATGACTCAAATATTCAAAGCATGGATCATGTAAAGTTCCTTGGAGTAACTTTTGACTCTGATTTGTCGTTCAGGACTCATTGTTTCAATTTATGCAGATTACTAAATTCTAAATGTCACCAGATAAGAAATTTGAAAAAAACTCTTAAAGCACAGCAACTTCGTCTATTTTACTGTAGTGAGATACAGTCCAGAATTGTTTATGGAATAACTGTTTGGGGTGGTTCTCCGTATTTAAAGGAAGTTTTTTTGTCACAAAAAAGAATTATAAGGTGTATTAGGAGTGCTCCTCAAAATTCCTCCTGTCGAAATTTGTTTAATGAATTAAAGTTATTAACAGCTTGTGGTCTCTATATTATGTATTTAATCATGTTAGTTTTTTGAAACAAAAGTAAATTTATATGTAATAGTGATTGTCACTCATACGATACAAGATGCAAATCAAATTTCTCTATACCGTACCGTCGTCTGGAAGTATCTGGGAGGTCTCCTGATGTAATTGGTAAAAAGCTCTTCAACAGACTCCCACAAAATCTCAAAAATATCAATGCATTGCTGGAATTCAAAAAACAAATAAAACTTTTTCTATTAAGGATGTGTCCATATTCAATTCAAGAATTCTATGATAATACTTAATACATTAGTTGTGAAGCTTGTGTGATGTGACATGTTTATTTTAATATGTTTGTGTTTATGTTTATGTATAACATGTTTATTTTAATATACTTGTGCATGTATATTTGACGTTTCCTATGTAATTTCTATTATCTCTTGGAATAAAAGTATTTGATTTGATTTGATATCTCTCCCACACATGCCTCAGACAGTAGTGCAGTTGACCTTATGAGTAGAATGAGAAAAATAGATCATATATCGATTGCAGAAATTTTCAAGCAAGGACCCTCAAATTACCGAGCTGGTGATATGGACAAACATATTCATTTATAGCGCACAAAAAATAAAAATGTCGAAGCTCTCTCGTATTTCCTAATATCGACTGTATATTAGATTTCATATTATAGAACATTTTTAGAACCGGTATTGTTAGTTGAAGATGAACACCTGTTTGCTATAAAAATGTTATGTATTGTAATAATTGTTAACATAGTGCCAAAGAGAATGTAACCAATATATTACAATGGAAATTATAGGCGGTTCTTTGATGTTTGCTACTAAATAAATCTGTGTCACTGTGTGTCATTAGCTGACCTCAAATCGCCATCTTCATCTATGAAAGTAAGGTAAACCCCACTCGGCTGTTAATATTATTATGTTAATGCTGTAATGTTCATTTAATAAGCGATTCTTTAAATAAAACATGTTCATTTACTAATACTGGTCAATTTTTATTTGAACAGGCACATTTTGAAATCATTGATGTATACACAAGGTGTCCTGCAAACAAGAGGCTTACCAAACTAACTAGCAACGTACAGCACGTACATTTTTTATAATATAGTAGTAAGTAATTTTTTTCATGAATATATTAATATAGCCTAATGAAATTGTGGTCAAAAGGGTGTGTCATAAGGGCAATGAGTAAGCATTTATACAGGGCGCCCTATTTCTTGACCCGTTGCATGGGTAACTTTTTTATTAGTAGAGATACAAAAACGCTTAAATGAGCAAATTAGTGCAGTTTCGTATTAGTAATTCTACGGTAAGGCGAAAAATTATATACGGGGGAAGGTTGAAAAGTTATTGACAAAAAACGAAAAATCCAACTTTTCTATTATCCCTCGTAGCTCGTTCATTTGAAGAGTTAGAGAAAAATGCCTCACATGTTTTTTGCAGTATTTTTCATGTAAAATGACATGCACTTGCTACTTTTTATATATCTCTTAAAATGGTTGAGAATCACAGTAAAATATATTTTTTTTAAATGTAATGGATAGGTGGCTGTGACATTAACCGAAAGTCCCCTTTTTTCTCTTTCAGATGATATAACATAGTCCATATTTTATCCTTACAAAAGTAAAAATAATCGTTGTTTTTAAAGAAAGTTTATTGTCACATCAAGAATGCTATGGATTATGGAACAAAAGAATGTTTTGAGAACAGAAATTATTAATTAATTAATTATATTGAGGTAAATGTTCGAAATGACCACCATCCTGTTGGATACATAGTAAGCAACGTTTCTGGATACTTCTTAAAACATTATTTATTGTATGTCCATGTATGCTTCTAATTGCATCTTGAATCCTGACTTTTAGATCCTCTATATCTAGAGGAGCTGTCACATAAACTTTATCTTTCAATAACCCCCAAAGAAAGAAATTTGAGGGGGTCAAATCAGGTGTTCGCGCTGGCCAGTCGATATCCATTCTATTTCCTATAACATTATCAAACTGTTCATGTAAATATTGTTTTACCTCGCGGGAATTATGCGCAGGTGCTCCATCGTGTTGGAAGTATTTAAGATTTCTAAAAATATGAAGTGGTAATTCATTTAAATATTCCTCTGTTAGAGTATTACTTAGAAAATGAAGGTAATTATTCGCATTCAAATTATCTTCGTAAAAATATGGGCCAATAATTTTGCCACAAAAAATTCCACACCACACATTTATCCCAAATTGACGTTGATTTCTTCTTTCAGAAACAAGATGTGGATTTTCTCGGCACCACATTATGTTATTATGGCGGTTAAAAATACCATTGTTGGTAAATCTACTTTCATCACTGAATAAAATCTTTTTCCAGAAGTCTAGATCCTCTTCGCATTTTGAAATGTACCATCGACAAAATGTCATCCTTCTTTGATTATCAGCTGGATATAAAGTATTGCATATGGAATAATGATAAGGCTTTAAATTGTTACCTTTTAAAATAGCTCTTACAGTTTCCTTGGAAGTGTTGCAGTGATGTGCAATTTCTGCAGTTGAAGAATCAGGTTTAAAATTTACATAAGCCAAAACATTTATTTCAGTGTCTTCATTGAAGTTTCTTTCATCCTTAGGCTTTGAAAAAGAACCGTATAATCGTATATTATTTTCCAGCTGTCTAAATATTCTATGATGGGGTTGTCTTCGTTCCATGTAAGTTTCAAAATAAAGATTCGCTGCAGCTTGTGCATCTCGATTTTGGTTATAATAACAAAATAGCATATCATTTTTCTCTTCGTTGGTGTACATATTTGCAACACTATTATTTTGTATGCAGTATTAATAATAAACAATAAACTACTTAACAAAAACTAAAAATGTCACTTATGATCTGTCAATAATTAAATGCCAACTAGACGTTTTTAAAAATATCAGGAATCTTATTTTTTGTTTTATTTCCATAGCATTCTTGATGTGACAATAAACTTTCTTTAAAAACAACGATTATTATTACTTTTGTAAGGATAAAATATGGACTATGTTATATCATCTGAAAGAGAAAAAAGGGGACTTTCGGTTAATGTCACAGCCACCTATCCATTACATTTAAAAAAAATATATTTTACTGTGATTCTCAACCATTTTAAGAGATATATAAAAAGTAGCAAGTGCATGTCATTTTACATGAAAAATACTGCAAAAAACATGTGAAGCATTTTTCTCTAACTCTTCAAATGAACGAGCTACGAGGGATAATAGAAAAGTTGGATTTTTCGTTTTTTGTCAATAACTTTTCAACCTTCCCCCGTATATAATTTTTCGCCTTACCGTAGAATTACTAATACGAAACTGCACTAATTTGCTCATTTAAGCGTTTTTGTATCTCTACTAATAAAAAAGTTACCCATGCAACGGGTCAAGAAATAGGGCGCCCTGTATAGCTTAACAAATAAAGACAATTTGTGTAAGTAATTCAGACACATTTATGTTAGTCAAAGTGTTAACTATTGTGGTTTTCCTTTTAAGTGTAAGATGTACCGGATAAATTGACACCTTTTAAAGTATTTTTAAAAGAAACATGTGCAATACCCACTTGGACTGTTCAGAGCGGTTCTAATGGGTAAAAGGAAAGCAACTAATGTCAAAATTGATATACGACGGCAGATTTAGTTATCGTGAGGTATAAAGAGGATAGGGTTTGCCTGATAAAATATGCACTGAAAAAGCGTACATGGTATTGAGTTCTTCATTTGTTTCAATGGCGCTGCGGATGAGACATTCGTATGTCTCATGAACTATAATAAAGATGAGGAGTCCGAACTCTCTATATTGAAAATATCACAAATTAATGGACAAAATAACAAATGAAATTGTTGTTTACTTTATAGTTACTGTGACAACTGTCAATGTCATCAAACTGGCATTTAATGTAATTATAATTGAAAATTTTTTGTAATGAATAAATAATTCAGACACTATTTTATTACCACAAAATACTATTACGCGATACATTACGCATGCAATAATTATAACAATTCATAGACAAAGTTCTGATACATAGGGTAGATGCTCCGGTTGTGGCCACTTTAAAAAAATTTTCGACTTTGATTAAGATTAGCCTAAAAACTAATAAGATCTAATAACTATTGCAAATTATATAAATTACATCATTGGATATTTCTAAGTGGAAAAGAGATAAAAAATATTAATATTTTAAGGTCAATAAAGATAATACGAATATAATTCAAACAAAATACATTTTTGACAAGTGTGGCCACCTATTTGCTAGTCGAGGTCATGAAATGTACTATTTGTGTTATGATAATAAAGATAAAAACGTAGTTTGTATAAACTGTTTTATTAAGTTTTATGAAGTAATTAAGTTTAAGAATATATCATTTATTGTAAAAATAATGTAATTTCTGAAACAGAATGCTCTCCTGGTTACATAAAGGTCCATTGAATTTTAAAATTACGTTCTTCGTAAGTCTTTTCGTATGTTTTTTTCTTCATCACTCTCTTCTTCAGTCTTTTCTTCATTAGTTTCTTCGTCGTCAATTTTTTCTGCTGTAACAATATTTGTGTTTTCCTCTTTATTGGTTTTGTCTTTATTAGTATTTCCTTCCTCAGTCTTTCCTTCACTGTTTTTCCATCCTCTTTTTTGTATTTTCTTCTTCAATAGTAGTGTCTTGATTAGTATTTTTTCGGTCTCATCTTTATTTGGGTTTACTTCATTCATATTTTCTGCATAAGTCTGTATTTCAGTCTTATTTGTAATGGTTTTTTCACCGCGAACAATTCCCGTATTAGTTCTTTCTCATTATCAATCATAGCTCCACCATAACCCTATGGTAGGATTGAGATATAAATATAAAAAACCAATATCTTATTCACAGCAAATTTTATTTTACAAATTGGACTTACAATTTATGATAATAGATTATATAAACTTACAAATTTTAAAATTCCAAATTGTGCATCAATAATTATTATAGTGATTGCAATATCAACTACAATATTATAAGGAAACGATAAAAAAACGTTATACTTTATATGCTAATATAAAATAGAACACCGGTAAACTTATGTTATGGTGCTTTTTTATTTTTAATTAAAAAATATCAACAAGCAATTGCAGTGAAAGAAAAAATCAGAGGTGTTCCATTTACATTAGCTGATTTTCTATATGGTGTCAATAATGTTGTCAAGGACTTCAACTTTTATATCTATATTAAAGAAAAAATACTAATAAAATACATGTGCCATCCTTGTATATGTATAAAAAACAACTATGTAGTTCATAATATAATCATATATTTACGAAAACTATGTTTCGAAATTAATGTTTATTTTAAATATTATTATAAAATTGTAAAATATAGACAAAGAATCATATAAATCTAATAATTTTTATTTAAACTTCCAAAAATTAATTTGCATCTCTCAAAAAATATCTCAGTATCTCTCTAATTTCGACCAATGTATGACTCATATTATAAAAACGAGAGTTATTCTTGTGCCCATTTGTAAGAGCGTTTTCATTTTAAGGGAAAGAATCCACCCTTGATGTGTTTTATTGGATCGTTTTAGAAATACCCTGTATACCAGGGGTGGCACGATGTATAAAAAATAATTTCTACCGAGCATACTATGGAAATTTTACTGTTGATTATTGATTATTATATAAAACAACGATGCTCTAAGTTTGCTAAGAATATTTACCCGATTTTCCGAACATCTTGTGTAAGGCCAGAAATAAATATCACTAAAATATTTAAAAATATAGTCCTAGATATGTACTGTATTATTATTATTATTATCATTATTACTTAATTACTTATTTCAATTATGTTTTTTACAAAGTAGGTTAAATTTGAAAATTTAGGATATAGAAATTAGGTGTGATGAAAATATTGTTGAAATTATAGGTATGGCTATTCAATAGTAAGTAAAATTTAATTTTTGGAGGTTTTAGCACAGCTTTCTATGCCAAAAGTAAGTTGTGCTTTTAGAATTTAATTGAAAGAAAAAGAAACCTAGTTTTAATTTAAATTGTGTTTTGACGGTGGGGTAATGTTAGAGCCTCTAGCTTAGGAGCTAGCTCTATAAATACGAAAAGGTAATATTTATTAAAAAATCCGCAATACAACATGTATCTGCATTCCGGAAGGAATAGAGTTCTTCTGAGTAATATAGAGAACACTGTTAAATTATAAATTATTATATTATGCAATACTCTTTACCGTTTGTCTTGGTCTGACGTGTTCCTGGTTGCATAACTAATATCTTTGGACTTAACTTTTAAATATTTTTGCACTTTTTGGCTTAAAGCTAAAATTAACATAGACAGTTGGTACACCTAAACAAATTTGACAAGTAATTTTTTGTTAAACATTGATTTAATATATGGTAAATAAATTGGCACTGACAATTAAATATTCTTAAAAGCTAAACACATAAAATATTTGGAAGTGGAAGATATAACACACATTTATCGATAAAAATTGTAATTAGTAATTAGCGAATACTGCTAGACGGTAAGTATGATACTGTAACATACAGATATGGAATAATACATTTTTTCATTCCTTCATTTACTCAGTCCTTTTTTCACTATACAATCTTATAATGCGGATGCTAAAACTAATGAAGCCCCTAAAAGAAGGCACAAATAAAATTGGTCAAATTGCCTATTTTAACATTTTGATTATTTATCAATTGAGCTAGAGTCAAAACAATAACTGAATGGTTTCCTTCACTTGATGATAACATTAATCTAAATCTTGGAAGGGGTTGGAACTATTGATGTGAAGAGATAACACTGATGTAACTTTCCACATAACACCAAAACACTTTACTGCATTGGACGCGCGTTTAGCCAACCAAGTTGGCATCATCTGGAGATCATTAAAACTAAACCTATGCTAACACTGTGTCCTATTAACAACTAATCTACGGTCCAGTGAATCGTTGAGATGGTTCAGTGAACCATTGTGACGGCTCAGTGAACCGTTGCGACAGATTAGTGATTTACTAACTAATAAAGCGGGCTGTATGAGATTGGCCCTCTGTCACTATTCATACTATTTTTACATTTTGCAATTTCCAAACTCTCAAATGCATCCAGCTGTCTGGAATTTGTTACATTCCTAATTAGTATTAAATTGCTACTATATATTTTATGGTTGTTCTCAAACGCATGTTGGGCGACACTAAACTTATCTGGTCTACCATATTTCAGATAAACCTTATGTTCTTTGACTTTAGTTTGAATTGACTTTCCAGTTTGTCCAACATACTCTTGATTGCAGTCTTTACAGCTAATTTCGTGAATCCCTGACTTTTCCTTAGTTTTTATTTGGTTTTTTGGATTGCCTAAAAGTTGTTGTAGTTTATTTCCTGATGAATAAACCACTGACATACCTATCTTTAAAAACGTTGCCAAAACCACAGGTGAAACGAGGATCGTATGGAATAGATATGCATTTTGGATTATCTCTTTCATTTTGAAAAATCGAGGAATTTTGAAGTGTCTTTTTAAATTTACGTTTCTTAATTATTTTATCAGTAAAACTTACAGAATATCCATTACGGGCAGCTATATCCCTAATCAATGCCTTTCCTTTTTCAGTCCCTCTAAATAAGGCTTCTCCCAAGGCCCTCAATCTTCCCCCTAAATAAGGAGAAGTTTGAAAAAGAAAAGGCACTGATTGGGGATATAGCTAATATTCTAACACATAATAACACCAAAATAATTAGAAAACGTAAATTTAAAGAGACACTTCAAAATTCCTCGAATTTTCAAAATGAAAGAGAAAATCCAAAATTCATAGTTGTTCCATACGATCCTTGTTCCACTAGTGGTTTTGGTAAGGTTTTTAAAGATATAGGTATGTCAATGGTTTATTTATCGGGAAATAAACTACAACAACTTTTAGGTAATCCAAAGACAAAATAGAAAGTAAGGAAAAGTCGGGGATATACGAAATTAGGTGTAAAGACTGCAATCAAAAGTATGTTGGATAAACTAGAAGGTCAATTCAAACTAGATTTAAGCAACATATGGCTCATCACAAATATGGTAGAACAGATTAGTGTCGCCCAACATGCATTTGAGAACAACAATAAAATAGATAGTAGCAATTTAAGACTGACCAGGAGGAATGTAACAAATTCCAGACAGTTGGATGGATTTGAGAGTTTGGAAATTGCAAAGTGTAAAACATGAATAGACTAGTGACAGAGGGCCATTCCCATACAGTTCGCTTTATTAGTTAGTAAATCACAGTTCACTGATCCGTCGCGACGTTTCACTGAGCCGTCGCAATGGGTCACTGAACCGTAGCAATAGGTTCGGTGTAAATAGGACACGATGTTAGTATAGGTTTAGTTTAATCATCTCCAGGTGATGCCTACTTGGTTGGCGAAGTGTGCGTCGAGTGCAGTATAAAAATTTGGTGTTATGTGGAAAATTACGTAAGTGTTATTAATCTAAATGTTTAATGTTTTGTAGACTTGGCTGTATCATTATTAAGACATGATGTTATTTTTATTCTTTCTAACATGATCAAAAGTCAGATTCTACGAATGTTACTATCTACGTTTTAATACGTAAATTGAAAATAAATAGGGTTGTGTAAAATTATTGAATGTAAGAAATAGTTCCAGAAACAATCAGACAACTGTTAAAATTGCTATCCTTGTGCTATCCTATCCTCCTATCCTTTAATGAAACCTTTCCACTGACTTTAAATTAAACTGCGAGCCATTTAAGTTGCAGTAATCAGTTTTAATACCCTGTTCGTTGAACTGAAATTTACACATCAGGAATGATTATTAGTTCTGTACAACTAACACTGATTCTCAGATAAAAAGTTCTCAGTTCTCCCACATATTTTGTTTTCTTTGAATAAAACTATGAAAGACATAACGTGAAAAACGTATTAGTAATCATTCAGTTATGGTGAAATCAAAGTTTAGTTAACACAAAGTTTAGACATCATTAAAAATATGTAGAAGGTTTACCTGATGAAGATATTTTATTGTATTCTCTAACTTATGTTACTGTTTAGCCTTTAAATAAATAATGAATTACACATAAATTGAAAACATTGTAAAAAATCAAAAAACGCATTTCCGATGGCAAAATAAAAGCTAAAAAATGCAGAATTCGAATTTGAATTTATTTTATACGGCCGTTTAGCATAGACGAACATGCAATAGGGAAAATAGGGAAATAAAGACCAATTAATTTGTGTCTGGCACTCCCTATTTTTATCCCAAACCTATTAGGCATATTTAGTGCTTCGTGAACGTGAAAAATAATTTGAACTTATTTGTCCCATGTTCGTATTCTTGCTGAATAATTTATTTGGAGATTTCGTTCTTAACAGAGCACAAAATATTATATTGTTATATTAGGATTATAAGTGTCACTTTTTTGGCGAGCAAATTTTGTATTTGAGAGGCGAAACGTAGCGTAGCCGAGCGGATGCAAAATTGCGATCAAAAAAAGACACTTTTAATACGAATATAACATGTTATTTTTCTCCAACTGAAATACCCCATTTAATTCTTAATTTGTGCTTTGGCCTGCTCTGAGAATTGCTTCAAGAAAAAGGATACTGGCAGCAGTTTCAGTGGTTCATTGAATTTTAATACTAGTTCTAACTGTGTATTTAATATCAGTGTGGATAAACAAAAATTCTTGTAAATATTGTTGAATAAACTTTTATAAATTAAAATTTGATTAACACTTTTAATATAAGGATTAAAAATGTCAACTTTAGCTTATAGGATTAAAAGTGACTACTTTTGTTACTAAGTTATTATTTTTTTTTCAGTAAAAAAATGTTAATCTTGCAGACACCTGACAGTCAAAAAATGTCACAGTTTCGTGACGGTCGGAGAAAAAGATTTTTATGTCAAACGGGGCATAAAAGCATGTTCCTATGAATAATATAGTAACATCGGTAATCCTTCCACAGTTTTTTAAATTGTATGAAAGTATTTCTAGCTCAAAAGTACAAGCTTTCACGTTTCAACGATGATTTAAATTCCTTTTGCATATTAATAAAAATAATAAACTTCTAATTTCGTCAACAACCAAACACCCGATATTTAAAGCTGTACCTTGCTTTTAAAAATTCTCATTATTAAACACTCATAGTAAATAAAATAACTATCTTCTAAGTAATATATTTTCTATACATAATTTTTATGTCCCTATGAATTTATTCTATTTATTTGCTAACATATGGACCCGGGTTGATTAATATTATATTATAAAAAATTCATTTCATATCTAATCATTATTGCCCAATGAGACAATGACACAATTATTACAATTTGTGTAGTTCTACTCTAATATGCAGTTCATTGGTGTTGACAATGTGGACCCTAAACAACTGTTCGACATAACTTGTCCTTGGGAGATATGCAAATGATGGGAAATACTCTACGGGTTATTTCTGTCTTAAAATTTAAGAGTTTGTTAGTTACAGTTGACAGTTAGAAAATAATATAAGAACTATTATATACCAAACTGTATTCAGTCAAATATAAAAAAACATTTAGCTTAAAAATATACAAAACCTTAACTATAAATAAATGTAATCACAACAAATTCAAACTGCAAGAGAATCATTTCGGGAGGCAAACAACACGCACATGATTTTGTATCTCGTATTGAAATAATAACCAACTGACATCAAAACTTTGGAACCACCTGGAGATGAGTGTCAATAATCTTCAGATGATGCCAACTTGTTCAGTGAAAACAGAATTCCGATGTCTTTTTATCGCAAAGGTTTTTATGTTTTCAGTAAAACTTGCCTAACCTTAAAATTATAAATAAATTAAAAACAGTCATCATAAAACAGAACCACTCCTATGTGTAGCACACATTCACATCTAGTATATAAAATATATTACATACTCTATTTAAGTATGGTATAAAAATGATAATACTGATATATTTTTACCACCAAAGTGGAAAATGACAAAACAATTCACAATGTATTCTCGAAAAGATTCTCTCCAAAATAATCACATTAAGAATTGTACTGTCTGATTGCCGTAACCTAAATAGGATTTCAAAATTTCAACAGCACGTTTAGTTTTAGTGGTGGGTAAATATTTTTTAAAATGTTATTAATAAATTTTTAAGCGTATGTTCAGTACTGTTGAAATTGTAAAACATCAAAAGAAATATATACATATTAATAAGATATAGTTACGGACTTGGTATACACAGGATGGAAAATAAATTATTATTACAAGCTTTTCTCTGTTACAAATTTTTATGTTGTTTTTATATTTTTTTCCTTTCATATTAAAAATATAGTATTCCAACTTTTATTCCAGATTAAATATTGCCTCTAGTAAGTGCTAACATCCGATTTTGAATTTATTTGGCATTGCTAGGTAGCTTGAATGACAAAAATAAATAGTGAGAAAACATATTTAACAAAATTGAAAACACAGTTAGCGAAAATGAAGATACGTTCCAAAATACATTTCTAAGATTGATTTAACAGAAATCTGTATTGCCCCTATATAAAAAATAACTAGCGTGAAAAAGTGATCGTAGAATTTTAGTATAGAGGGTTCTCTTTGAAACAACATTCTCATTCCCATGTTTATTCTTGTATAACATTGATGAACAGTCGATGATACCTAAAAAAGTGAAACACTTGTTATAGTTTGATGTTGGGGAAATAATGTTCAAAAGTTTTCATTCCTCAAAATGTAACTGATTATAGCTTTATAAATTATTTTATATCCTGTGTATACTTGTCGTTACCAACAAAATGTTCACGGTAACCTCACTGATAATATCGTAATCTCTAATAAGCATATCGGACATCACATTAAAGTATACAAAATCTTAACAATAAAACAATTATAACACATGCAGGTTTTCACACGACTTTGACTTGCTATCCCTAGCCCATACTTTTCCCAACAAATTTCTGACTTTCAGGCTGGCGGACGTCCTAGAACCCCTGTATTTTTTCGGCGAATTTTGCGCGCTTCCGGTTGGCGTGGCGGTGCCGGAAGCTGGGGATTTGTTCCGGTTGAGGTTCTTCTTGGAAGAGCTCCTCTTGCGGAAAAGGTCTCTGGTGCGTTCCGGGTTCTCTAACTTCAGGCGGATCTGTGTCAAGATACCTACGAGAAGTTCGTCGACGTTGTGGTTGATGCCGACAGAGGTCTCTATGTACTTGCAATCGTACGCAGTGGCCATAGCTTTCCCTTCTGGAAAAAAATAATCAAGTTATTTATATATTATATAGGTTTCGATTTGATTATACTTCTTTAAGAAAATTAATCAGTTTCAAAATTTTCGCTAAAGATTTAACATGTATTTCTAAAACAAATAAAATTTTCTTTAGTAAAAAAACTATGTGTTACAGGCATGGGCGTAGCCACCAAAATATCTAGGAACGAAATAATTTCTTTTAGAATTTGTCTTCAAACAACAAATTATAATTTTTCTTTCACTTCACTTTAATATTCATTTCACAGTGAATAGTAAAAAAAACGCAGTGAGAAAAATATAGTGTTTTGGTGTAGTGGAGTAGAAAACTCAGCGTTTTTTGTGATTTATCTTTTATGGGATTTACTTACGAAAACCTAACCAGAAAACCTATATGATATTGCACAGGCGAACAATGTTATCATTTGGTAGGACATTTACACACATACGTGTATATTATTGGTCATCGCTTCGAAGAGACAATAAGGAATGGTCAATTATTGATAGTGTGGTCTCATTCAAACCACACAAGGAACTAATCTGGCATATTTTCTATTGGTGGTGGCAACTATTGTTAAAAAAAAAGAATGGGACTCGATATTTTGTTTTGTATATAGATGATTAAAAAATTACAATAAATTTTATTTTTAAATATTAATTAAGGCTATTTTTTAAATTATATAACGTTGTACTTAGTATTCGTCTCAAAAGCCAGGGGCGAGTTCGCCCCTCCCTGCCCTCCCGTTGGCGACGCCCATGGTTACAGGAATAAATTGTGTAGAGCAGTATATTTGCCAGCAGTGTAGATGCCACTTTCATCCTAGGTAATGTAATGTGTAGGCAATTGGAGAAGCGTAGTTATTTTTAAGTAGTAAACTCTATTATAAGAGGCAGTTTAAAGAATAAAAAATTTAATTTTAATAAAATCGCATTTTGATGGTATACGCTGTATAACTACAGATTCCCAAATAAAAAATAGTACTTTGTGTACCTAGGCGGGAAAGTGAACGTTTTGCGGGCTGACAGAAGAAATGGACAGGCGAGGCGAAGCCAAGCCTGGCCACTTCTGGAAGCCCGGAAAACCACTTTCCCGCCGTGGTACACACAACATTTTTTATCCTACACAAGAATAAAATCATAAACTTCAAAAATTTTTTATAACAATAAATAATAATTTACAAAAAAAAATTAGTTCTTTGAAATATTGATATTAAACACAGGATTATGAATAGTGCAATCAGTAAAGGCAATACCTTATTCACATAAACTCAATAACCGGGTTTGTTCTGAAACTGTTGTTGAAGCTAAATCATGATATTCTTGATGATATGTCACTTCTGGAGGTTCTCTGACAAGTGAAGCTTCCATACCGTTTCTATCATGCTTTCATCATTTTCAGCAGCTTGAAATGTCCCCGGAATACTTGTCTCGTCCATTATTTAATTATTAATGGTAACAATAATGATGTGTTCACTTAAAATTACTTTATAATACGAAATTAAATGACGCTACGATGACAGATAATGGAGGCGCCACCTATTGTCAGAAAAGTTAAAAAAATTTCGCGCCTAGCCGTGAAAATGCCTACTTTCGCGCCGCTAAAGGCTCACGAAATAGTTATTTACATTACAAGCTGCGAAAGCTTACTTTTAGGTGCGAGGTGTATTTAAATGGCCGAGGCGAAGCGAAGCGAAGCCGAGGCTATTTGAATATCTCCGAGCACCTAAAAGGGCTTTTGCAGAGTGTAATGTATTAAACTTTTCATTCTCCCCTCGATTTTATATAAAATAGGCGGTGTATTGCCATAAAATTTCCATTCTAAATAAAAATTTGACATTACTTAATAATTTGACGTTTTATTTTTTCGTCGTCCAGGGCGCGAAAGTTGTTCATGCCTAGCAACCGACCTAGCATGTTTTGCTTTCGCTTTCGCTCGCCTCTTTAAAATAGAAAATTATACTTTCGTAGGGGGGAGAATGAAAATTTGATTTTCTGACAGTGTAGGATAAAAAATGTGTTTAATTTGGAAACAAAGACACAAGATATTAGTGCATGATGGTTAAATAAAGATATATAACATAATACTGAAATAATAATTCGCTATTTAGTGGGGAGTGGGGGATCACAGGTAAAAGCCACACCCACAAACTACCTCTGTGGCCACACCTCTGACCTCTGTCAGCCGTGTCACGTTGCATATATAAATTGAATATATTTTTATTTAGGAACCTCTACAAAGTAAATGTAGGCTACGAATTGCTTCATTTATACATCTTTCTGGTGCTGGCGTACATAAACCGGGAAATAAACTGCTGTAGCTGAATATCCAACTTTAAAAATGCTACTTATTTATTCTGTATCGGATATTATTTGCTATTTCGAGTCGATTTAGTTCGCAAAAATCTGACAGAATAATATTTTATAGTGTCTTATTAATGTCCTCTCGTCCGTATGTTCCAACTCTAGTTTCTAATTTATCTGTTTACATAAATCCGACTAGACCTACCTACTTTATGGTTAGTATCAAGTGCGAATGATTTCAGAAGCAGAGACTAACTAACTGCTTGCAGGATATCTGATACAATTCGCTGGGAGTTTATCAATGTCAGATTAATAGGACAAATCTACGCAGATTCAATCGAAACTAATTGTCAATATTTATGTGCAATGCCATTTTGTATACCTCATAAATAAATATATAAACGAAATAAAATAATTATTGATAATATATTAATAATGATAAGTCGCTCAAACCGTAACGGCTTGTTTGTAACTTGAACCTTATTAGTTCTTGTCAGTATCTATAAAAAAAAATTAAATAGGTTGGTAGGTTATTATGTATTTCTAATAAGAATTTATTTGAAAATATGGTTTACGAATCAGCAAGCAATTTTTTTTAAATGAAACGCCCTGTATTTTACTGCTCTTTGAGATGTAGAATAAAGTGATCTTTCAATCTGTATTACGATTCCCTATACCTATCTGTTTCCATTTCTTTGCTATCGACGTATTTACTTATAAAATATGAAATTACACATTTCAAAATAATGTAACAACGAAAGAATTGAAACTAAAACGATTCACGTTATACGCAAGGTACTTAGTAACTCAATAACTTAGCAGGCGAGTCTGCGAAGTTATTGAGTTACTGAGTACTGAGAATAAACAGAACGACAATGACGTTAGACGTTCGTTCGGATCTATGTGTGAATTAGAGCAACATGGAGTAATAATGAGTAGGTAACTCCGATTATAGTTCAACCACACATTCTCACGAATATAAGGAGATGACTAATCCTCTGTTAATGATATAATTAGAAATGTTTGATGATATGTCTAAAAAATATACAAGGTGTGAACTAACTATAATTATAAATTATTACCAAAATATTAATAAATGACAATCTTTTAAATTTAATGAATAGCAATTATAAATGGAATAATACAAACTAGGATTGAAATTAACTAAATAGAATTTACACAGTGAGCCAAATAAATAAAACAGTATTATTGATGCAAACTCAAGTATAAAATCTCTACTACAAGTTGAATGACAATTCCAACCGTAACACTATTATAGTTGTAAGATTTTACTAACATAATAAATGCAAGTATTTAACTTTCTGTAAACTGTTCTTTTTATCTACAATTTTGTAATTCAGTATAAGTTTTTTCTGATATGTGCAAATAAAATCAAACCAGTTACCCTTTATTCAGGTTAAGCAGAGAAGTCTATCGAAATCACCACCCACGCTTAGATAAGTATTTGTTTTGTATTAATATTGTAGAGTACCTTATAATTGTGAAAATGTCTTTGGTAGGAAAAAGCATATAGATATCAAAAAACAAATTTCTTGTGCTATTATCGGTCGGGCTTTATTGTTATTAACCTTTTTTAAATAAAATGTTCTCAGAAAAAATACACCTAAAGTTTTAATCCCATTTCAATATATTCCTGAGGTTTTTACCTTTAATCGTCACCAATCTCTTTACCTAATCCCCAATAGATCCATTAGCTAAACCACCTTAAAAGGGATTTTCAATCAAAGGAAAATGCGTAAAGGGAATTACTGTATCCATATTAACTAGCTAAGAAAAGATGGTGGAGATTTTTCCGAAGTAAACTGCGATCGTTCGAAAGGAAATCTAAATTAAAATTAATTTTTACTTCATCAAAATTGAATCCAGTTTCTGTTTCGGTGTGTTTTATGCCAATGGAAAATGTAAATATAAAGGAAAACGTAATTATAATCTCTATTACCCATATTTTACGTAAAATTTCTAAGGATACGGAAAATGCCCTGCTTGTATTATAAATAGCTCGGTTATTTAAATGAACCTGATTTGGAGCTTTAAAATAGGTAATGCTGTGCATTTAAGGACGGTTGAATTTGAATAAAAGTTCCACAGCTGCAAAATGCAACCTCTAGAATAATACTGCAACTGTGATTCTCTTGGAATTACGTGAATCTAGAGATCTAAGGTGATGGGGGATTCTGTAATGAAATCCGAGGATACATTGATTTTCCGTTTTATTTAGAGGAATTTTTAAAAAGAGAACACACTTTTTCACAGCAAGTTTCGTCGAGGAATTTCACTGCACATTTAGATTTTCATTGCGATATTTCGATTGGGAGAAATTATAATCAGGCAACTTATATTATATCATTGAACAGCCAAAAAATGCTCTATTTGCTCAACTTAAAATTCAGTATGGCGCCCATAAGAAAAAAGAAAGCGACCGCCGTAATGAAAATCTAAATATGCAGTGAAATTCATCGAAAAAACATGCTGTGAGTAAGTGTGTTCAGATTCTAAAGATTCCTTTAAATCTAAAAGTTACAGACCTCTAAAAAAGTTACAGACGATTTTCGAAACCGCCACATTTACTTTTTTCAAACTAACTCTCAAAAACCTGAAGAGCTAGTACCGGTCTGCAACAGCCATTAAGTTAGCAACAGAACTGTCTAAAACTTTCCCCATTTTCCTATCTCTTATAGCTTCCAAGATACCAATACATGCATCACCAAAATGGTCCACACTGTAAATACACACCCCACAAAAATTATCGCAACACTAAAAATTTGCTATTATTTTGATATTCGTTTTCTCTGGAACTAATTGTCCGATTTAATTGATTTTTTTTTGTATTGTAGGTTGATTCGTTAGCAATGTGACTGGTTTAGTTACATTCTCGAAAAAAATAATTTTGAATACATACAGGGTGAAACAAGTGTAACATGATTTGTCACAGAAGTTTAGAACACCCTGTGGAGTTAATCAGTTATGGCAACATAGTAAAACTTAATAGGAGTTAAAGCGACTTCTTTTCTTAACATAATCGTCTTGGTTTCACATCGATATCTCAATAATTAAAGGAGATATTTCAAAATAAAGGGTTCGGTGTCATTTCAGTAAAAAAAATCAAATAAACCTTAACAAACATTTACAGATTTTACGAAAACTTAGCAGGCTCTGAAAACAAAATTTGAAATGTCATTCCTACAATCATTATTTCTACAGAAATACGATTGTTACAGTTTTGTTAAAACTCTTTTAATTTGCGTGCTAAATTTAAAAAAAAATGAATGCTGAACTTCGTTTAAACAGACATTTGTCAAATGAAGAGTCAGTAAGAGCAATTGCACTCGTTGAAGACGGACGAAGTCATAGATATGTGGCAAATGTAATAGGTGTTCAACCAAGTACCATTTCCAGATTAATCAGGCGTTATAGAGAAACGGGACAACATTCCAGAAGGCAAGGACAAGGGCGTAAAAAGGTAACTACAGCTGCAGATGATAGATTTCTAAGACTTTCGGCATTAAGAACTCGACATTGTACTGCTCGTATGCTTCAACGAGAAATTTTGGGAGCCAGACATGCAAACATTTCTTTACAAACTGTTAGAAACCGTCTTAGAGAAGTTAATTTACGTCCTATGGTTCCAGCCAAGGGACCACGTCTGACCAGGGAACATCGAGTTGCCCGTCTCCAATTTGCTAGGGAACACAGTAACTGGGGCCTAGAAGAATGGTCTAGTATACTGTTTACTGACGAATCAAGATTTTGTTTATATTCGTCAGATAGACGTATGCCAGTATACAGAAGGCCAGGTGAACGGCATATGCAGTGCAATTTTCGACAGATCGAAAATTTTGGAGGTGGATCGGTAATGGTGTGGGGAGGAATTTCTGTTAATGGGCGTACGGCACTGGTGCCTGTCAACAATGGCAGCATGACTGCCCAACGTTACATAACGGATATTTTAGTTCCTCATGTGATTCCATATGGACGCTTGTTGGGTAATAATTTTACCTTAATGCAAGATAACGCACGTCCTCACGTTGCACGTATAGTAAGAGAATATCTTGAAAACAGTCATGTTGCTACAATGGACTGGCCTGCTCGCAGTCCAGACCTAAATCCAATTGAGCATGTATGGAACTACATGTCATGGAAAATCAAGGAGGGTCAAATCCCCTGCCGAACATTAAATGAGCTCCAGAATAAGCTTCAAGAGATTTGGAATGATATAGGGGAAGATTACATACACAGTCTGTTTGAAAGTCTACCACAGCGTATTCAAGCGGTAATTGAGGCTAGGGGAGGAAATACCCGATACTGAAAATTGTTATTTTAATTTTATGACGTGTTTTATTGCTGTAAGGGTATACTGTTTTATTAAATTTGTTTAGTGATGCACTTGTAATCGATTTTTTTTACTAAAATGACACTGAACCCTTTATTTTGAAATATCTCCTTTAATTATTGAGATATCGATGTGAAACCAAGACGATTATATTAAGAAAAGAAGTCGCTTTAACTGCTATTAAGTTTTACTATGTTGCCATAACTGATTAACTCCACAGGGTGTTCTAAACTTCTGTGACAAATCATGTTACACTTGTTTCACCCTGTATGTATTCAAAATTATTTTTTTCGAGAATGTAACTAAACCGGTCACATTGCTAACGAATCAACCTACAATACAAAAAAAAATCAATTAAATCGGACAATTAGTTCCAGAGAAAACGAATATCAAAATAATAGCAAATTTTTAGTGTTACGATAATTTTTGTGGGGTGTGTATATAACTAATACACCGGTACTAACACTAACCAGCACAATTTTACTTCCCAGCAAATAAAGGATCTAGTCAATCTATTGACAACCAATTCACTATATATTATTATTCCTTTTTCGCAGACGGTGCCTTGAAAAATAATCTTACATATTTCTTATTATACGCCTTCTTTTGTCCTCTTGCTTTAAAAATTACAATATCCGAAATCATGTCAGAAGAATGTTTGACTCACCTACTATCTCGAGAATGGCGTTGTAATTAAGCGATACAGAAATTAGTTTTTTTGTTAAAGCCCTGCCTTAAAAGGCCAACTTTAAAGAATCCATTTTTTAATTCTAAATTCGAGCGAGATGATAAAAATTTTAACTCCCTCTCCAGCGATAATAAATATGCGGAATATTTGCCATCGCTTTCCATAATCTTTTAAGAAAGTTTTAGGAAATTCTCATTACTGTTCGACTTCAAAGGGTTAACGGTGCCGTTGAAATAAATTTATAAGCAGTCAATTAAAGGGTTCCAGTTGAACCTGTTCACAGACAAGGGAACTGCAAGTATAAAAAGTTAGGAAAAGCAATCCGAACTCAAGGTCCTCTAATTATTTTCCTCGGAAAAGCTCGTTTGGAACTTCTTAACGGAGTAGGCGGAGTTTTTTCCATATTTATCTCGAACCAGGTGACAGCTCTGGTATTCCTTTGCTCGGACAACTTAATTTCCTACTATACGAATTATATTGTTTTTATTCTCCTATAAAATCTGAAAGCTATTTTATCTTCATTAGCAACATTTTGTTTGTATTTCTGTAGCCTTAATCGCCATTTCTCTCGATCGTAATAAACTTCCACATTAATCTTGTCTTCTTTTACAGGAAGTTAATAAATATCAAGTACGACATTTTCTGAATTCACAGATTAAACGACTTATATGAAAAAAAATCTATCTTAATTGTACAAGTATTTTTGTCCAAATATATTACGAACCGTATAAGGTGGGTAACTTATAGCATGAAAAATTCGAAGTATTTTCAATTTATTTGGATGTTTTGTTATGATGGAAAATGATTACATTATATACGATTGAGCTTATGTTAATTAATATCTGACGTAAAGAATGCCTCTTTTGTAAAAATAAACCTTACAATATTTCTTTTTTATATGCGTCAAATTATACACGTAGCACTTTTAGTGTCAACGATCAAAGCATTTTTATTTCTAACCTATACAGGATTATTCAGAACTTATCTCTAAAACTTTGAGGATATGTGCATCCTTAAATAAGAAATCGATATCACCAAAAAAATTTATAATAAAAGTCTTAGGATTTCCCGTAAACAATGTTTAAAGTTATACCATTATAAAGGACTACGTAGATGGGCAACTGTAATTCAACGACATCTGATATATCACATTCCTTCAAAAAAACAGTAAACAACAGTTTTTGTACTTGGAACGCCTGGTTAAGACCGAGCTAATAAGTTGGAGTGGGGATAATATCTCCATTGTCTATGCACTCATCAGTCTATCTGTGTCGCTGTCTCAGTGCGGGTGTTTTATGTATTGTAGGAGTGTTAAACTGTAAAATTTTCAAAATGGCTCATGTGTACAGTAATGCTGAGTTAATGGACATGATTCTTATTTATGGTGAAGTTGGAGTGGACGAGATGGTGGCCCGGGACGACCACAACGTATTTTAGCAGCTGAAGAACAAGTGTTGAATCTGGTCCGTGAAAATCCGCGAATAAGTACAAGTCAGATCGCTAGGAAACTGCATGGGGCACTGTTACCAGCGGATTATCAATTACGAGTTAGGTTTTGTGAGTGGTTGTTGCAGCAAAATGCTGAAAATCCCCAATTTACTGCTGATGGACAAAATTTCGAACAGCTTTTGTAACAAGGTATGTGCAAATTTTTTATAAATTTCATGTTTCCTACCTAGTAATCAAGTAGCGCAATTCTTCAAAATTAGTGTAACAAAATTTTATTCATTTTAAAGACACGTCACTTTGGTCACATCTATCTATCTTTAAGTTTATTTTAAAGTAAAAACGCTGCAAAACTTCCGAAGTTTTTTTCATGCTAGCCTGTTTGCATTGTCAGTCCTAAGGTCACTCCATTACAGTGGACCAGTATCCAGCGGCGTGCAATGAAAAATTTTTAAATAGTTTTCAGAACCCGTCAAAAAATTTTTTTTGCACTACCACATTTGTACATGTATTTTGAACATCCCCAAATTTTATTATGGATAAGTTCTGAATAACACTGTATAGGTAGAAATTTACATATTTTCAGTTAATGTTCATTTTCAGAACGCAAGAAGCACGTAGATGAGATGGGGAGGGAACAATGAGGACTGCTTGCAATAGGACCCAAAATCTTCCCGATGGAAATTAGCCTAGTTACACGACCAACATGTTAATTTTCCTTATTCGCCCCGTCGGCGTAATTTTGCGTCGTATCTGTCCAAAACACAATTATTATACTAAGCGACGGCACTGGTTGACGTTTCCAATTTTCACGTACGTCAGCGGGTCTGCCTGAAATCGGTTGTCGAGCTCAGAGATGGATTATCCTTAATCCTATTCATGTATGATTTTTGAAACCCCTTAAGTTAGAGTCCATACAGGTTTACATTAAGTATAGAAACATATTTTAGTACCGAATTAAATATAAGTGTGTCAAATATTTCTTCAGTATACTATACAGGATGATAGTAATAAAGATGGTTCGAGGCTTTAAAGTATATATTCAAATTAAGTACAACATGAAATTTGATTCATTGACTATATATTCTTGGCCCTTTAATGTTTTTATTATATGTTAACGATCTTTCGAATTATGTCAGTACAAGTCACCTGATTCTATATGCTGATGATACCACTTTGGCAACTGATGCTGAATCTCCAAAAGAACTTATTACAAAAATGAATATTCTCTCCAGAGAATTTACCACGTGGTGTGAAAGAAATTCGCTGATTGTAAATGCTGCTAAAACCACGTGTATGCAATTTGGCACCAGGGCTGTAATCTCTGATTGTGGTGCGGTCTTGGTTAGTGATGTTGATATATATTTGTCTGAATATATAAAATTTTTAGGTGTATATGTTGACAGCAATATGAGCTGGAATACAAACATAGATAATGTATGAAAAAAATTTAACAGCAGTTACTATGCTATATAACAACTGAAGAGTATTTTTACAACAAGTCAATTGATTAATGTGTATTATGCTATTGTGTACTCGCACACTTATAATATTATTTTGTTGGGAAGTATGGGGATGGCATCCAGAGTTTTCATTTCTCAAAACAGAATTGTATGACTAATTTTTTATTTAAAATACAGAGAAACCTGTAAAGAACATTTTAACATATTTACAGTCTATTCTGTTTACATATTTAGTAATTCTATATGTAAAGAGTAACTATCAAAATTTCTGCAGAAATTCCAATTATCATGATCATTTTACTAGATCCTCTAATTCTATTAGGCCACCTTAGCATACAACTAGTCGTTTTGAAAAAAGCCCAGTCTATATGGGAATTCAACTCTTAAATCATCTGCCTGAGCGTATAAGATTGGAGAGTAATCGAAATGTTTTTAAACGTGAACGTAGACACTTTTTATCTGATGAATGTTTCTATAACATTGCAGAATTTTTGGATGGAAGATTTTAAAATTTAAAATTTTAAATTCTATGTTTTTAAAGAATTGCTTATGTTATTGAGGTGTATGTATGTGGAAACTATGTTATATTTTAGTTTGAATACTATTGTGTGTTATTTTGTGAGTCTATGGGACGGTTGAGGCAGACAGTGTGACGTCACACTGGCGCCAACTTCAGGGTGGTCGGTAAGTATACGATCTGCATTACCGGCCGGACACAACTTCAGACCATGGAACCACAGAATAGTATGAGACGATTGAACCACAGAACGATACCATGGAACCACAGAAAAGTAGATCAAGTGATCCGAAGTGAACTGAACTGATCCGGAGTGAACTGAACTGATCCGAAGTGAACTGAACTGATCCGAAGTGAACTGAACTGATCCGAAGTGAACTGAACTGAACTGAACAGAATGAGACCATTGAACCACAGAACAGAATGAGACCCCCACAACGACACCCCAGAAATTTAGGAAAGGACCCCCGAAATTAAAATTCATAGTATACAGGGTGTCCGAAAAATGTTAGTTATAGGGTGAGCCAAAATAAGAATAACCTGCCTATTTAAAGAAAAATCATGCGCAGTAAATCCTCTACGATAATAGAAAAACATGCGCAGTAAATTCTAACAAAAAAACATGGCGGACAGTAAAATAAAAGAGGGAAATTCAATTGGTGTGATTCACGACGTAGAATAATAATGATAAGATATTAAAAAAGAACTTACAGCCATTTGAGGTTATGTAACTGAGGTGGAGCACACATGTTTTGACCACTATTGCACCATCACTACACTGATACTACTATATCATATAGTAAGTAACACGTAATTTTATCATAAAGCTCTGACATCTGTTTTTCTAGTTCATTGACTTATTGTGATCATAGTTTATGGCTATTCAGCGATTATATATAGTAACACCTGCTAGCTACTTGATAAAATACCGAGGCTTTATGCATACGTAGATAATAGACAGGAAGTTAGCAAGATCGCGACATTTTACTTTTACAGAAATTCAAATTCATAGTATACAGGGCGTCCCAAAACAGTTAGTTATAGGGTGAGCCAAAATAAGAAAAGCAGTCAAAGTAAAAATCATGCGCAATATATCTTCTACTATAATAGAAAAACATGCGCAGTAAATTCCAGCAGAAAAAAACATGGGTGTCAGTAAAATAAAAGAGGGAAATCCAAATATTAGTATACAAAGTGTATCAAATTAAAAGCAGGGTGAACCAAAATAAGAAAAGAAGAAGTTTAAGTAAAAAATCATGCGCAGTAAATTCCAATAGAAAAAACAAAGCGGCCAGTAAAATAAAATAGTACAAAATATTAGTATACAGGGTGAATCAAAAATAAAACTATATAGAGTGAGCCAGACAAGAAAGTAACCTACCTATTGAAGAAAAATTATGAACAGTAGATCGTTTTATTTATAGAAAAAATGTATGATGAAATAATAGAAAAAAAACATGCGCAGTAAATTTCAATATTTAAACAGAAAAAACATGGCGGTTACTAAAATAAAAAAATAGCAGGAAATTCAAATTATTAGTATACAGGGTGTATAAAGAATAAAGCTATATAGGATGACCCAAACAAGAAAGTAACCTAACGGGTAAAGAAAAGTCTTGCACAGTAGATTCTATTATTTACACAGAAAAAAACATAGCGATCAGTAAATTTAAAAAAATAGTGAGAAATTAAAAAAGGAACGTAGTCAGTACAATGTATTGTAACAAATGTAACGATAGAGAGAGAGAAAGAGAGAGAGGCCCAGACAGTCTCTTCTGGTCTGACATCACTGACAGGAACAATGACTTTCTTACAGCTGTTACTTAATAAATACATATATATATATATATAACTATTCGTTAATATTAATATATATTTACGTATATAAAATACATAAATTAATAGAGGTATCAACTGTTTCACTTATAGAAAAATATGGCTGTTATAGAAAATAGACAATTAACACAAGGTGGATTAGATGCTTTTCTTCTACTCATTCTTCTTCTAGAATAATAATGATAAGATATTAAAAAAGAACTTACAACTGTTTGAGGTTATGTAATACTCATTGTATTTCTTTATATTGACTTGTCATAATATATCTTTGCTGTAAGATCTAAAGGGATGAATAAAATATTATTATTATTATTATTATTATTATTATTATTATTATTATTATTATTATTATTATTATTATTATTATTATTATTATTATTATTATTATTATTATTATTATTATTATTATTATTATTATTATTATTAAGAACCTACTAGTTTTGTTTGAATATTTAAAACGAGCTTTTAAAATTAAATTTAGAGTGATATATTTTAGGTATTTATTTTATTTAATACAGAAACTATATTACAATAATTACAAAGGTGAGTAAAAAAATGGTTGGTTCTACTCTAAAAATATGTTCTACTCTTTTTGGTGAAACCTGGATATTCAGTACATAGCAAACTCATGATGCACTCATAACCTACATCCTACATCCACACCTCTTGGATTTGAGATTTTACTTTGAGCTGCTTTAGAGCTGACGTCTACAATTGACGAAAAGTTATATAGACATACAACTTCACATACAAAGAACGAAGCAATAAAATGAAGCCTAATCAGACTAAAACTTTAGATTTAGGAGAAAGGTATTCTTTTAAAGACTCTAAAATGTTTTCTGAGAGTTTCTTTCAAATATTTTGTACGGCAAGTCTGCGACACTACTCAATAAATTTTACATTATAGGGTTCATTTCTTATAAAAATTTGCTTAATTGGGTCTAATTTCTCTTAAGCGAAATTTGATTTTATGTAGGGAAAGCTTCTGATGAATTTTTCCCTCATGTAAGAGCTTCCAATCATTCTCGTACTAATAACCAGAGGCAGAACTAAGGTTTAAGTTAATTTCGAAAACTTTGACGAATTTAACGAGATATAACTTCACATATACAGAATAAAGCAGTAAAATGAAGCCTAATTAGACTAAAACTTTAGATTTAGGAGAAAGGTATCCTTTTAAAGACTCTAAAATGTTAAGAGTTTCTTTCAAATATTTTATACGGCACGTCTACGACAGTACTCAATAAATTCTACATTGTAAGGATAAAAATTTATTTAATTGGGTCTAACTTCCCTTAAGCGAAATTTCATTTTATGTAGAAGAAGCTTCTGATGAATTTTCTCTCATGTAAGAGCTTCCAATCATTCGAGTACCACTAACATAAGGCAGAACTAAGGTTTAAGTTAATTTCGAAAACTTTGATGAATTTAACGACATATAATTTCAGATACAAAGAACGAAGCAATAAAGTGAAGCCTAATAAGACTAAAACTTTAGATTTAGGAGAAAGGTATCCTTTTAAAAACTCTAAAATGTTAAGAGTTTTTTTCAAATATTTTGTCCGGCAAGTCTACGACACTACTCAATAAATTTTACATTGTAGGGATAAAAATTTATTTAATTGGGTCTAATTTCTCTTAAGCCATATTTGATTTTATGTGGAAAAAGCTTCTGTAGAATTTTCCCTCGTGTAAGAGCTTCCAACCATTCGCGTACCAATAACCAAAGGCAGAACTAAGGTTTAAGTTAATTTCGAAAACTTTGACTGCGAACTTTATCATCATCTGTGGTACGTATGTGTGTGCTAACCCGGTCCTGAACGATAAAATCAGGAGTCAGCTGTTTATTACTGTGGATATTGAAGTCACGCCGCTATATCCATCGATACGATATATATATCCACTCTAGACATCCTCTCAGTCAATCACCAGAGGAAATGCGAATAAAAGCTGCCACGCACTAAGCTGCCACTAGTCTCCTACATATTTACTGGTGTGATCCCTTTTCTAGATTCGATTAAGTTCTTGACTGGGAAATAGACTTATGGCTCTAAAGGGCTCTTTTTGCAAGGGGAAGTCATCAAGAGTAATTGACTGCCCCAGGTGACAAGAACATTTCATTAATGCCGTATTTAAAAAATTCAGAGGCCTCGAGGCATGATCCATATTAATAATTTATTGAACGTAAATTATAATGGTATACGAAATTTATTTTGGTAAATGTTTTGCATATAATAATAAAAAAAAATGTATAAATCGACTACTTTTTTGACGATAACGATAATATATCATTATTTAAAAGGTGTAGAAAATACTATTAAAAATAAAAATGTATTAAAGGCATTAAGTTGAGGTTATATGCTGCTGTAGCTCAATGTTGGGGGGTGCATATTGCATGCAAAGTCTTGTTTTCGACATATGTTAAAAATAATAAAGTTCTATGCGTACCTAGGATATCAGGTACTTAATTGCTCTATAATATTTGATAACTTCATTAATAATTTATCTCTTGTAGTAGTAGTGGTGGTATGGGGCGGCCAAGACCTGGCAAGTAGGCCACAAGCGGGCCTTTTTTGCCTACCCCTGTCGTCCCCTACCTAACTCCATCACCTCTCTTCCCTCGTCGAACCTTCCCGATCTTCTGATGTAGGTCAGAATATGAGTCCGTTCAAGGGAACTGACCTCTTCCCCTTGCAGCTTCCCGCCCCCCCCCAGACGTCGTGTCTCAGTCTGCCGAAAGCCGCGCATTTTTCCAAGAAGTGGGAAGGCGTTTCGTCGCCCTCCTCGCATTTTGGGCAGATAGGGTCTCCCTCAACACCCATCAATGATAGATGTCTTCTAAGCCTGCAGTGACACGTTAAAACTCCCACCAACTGGTTTAGATCCTTCTGGTTACGACTTAATAGCCAGGCCGTCTTGGTCTTGCTTGGCTCCACTATAAAGTTGCGAGCTTGTCTACAGCTCCCACTCCTTCTCCAATGTTTACTTAGTGTCTCATGAGCCCAATCATTAAGAGCCATGTTGACCTGCCTTCGTGTAATGCCTAAAATTGGTTCTGGTCCCTGATTGGGTCCCTGAGATCCGAGTCGAGCCAGGTCATCGGCCCTTTCATTCCCCGGGATTCCACTATGACCTGGCACCCATACCAATTTGACCTCTTTTCCTCTGGCCAGCTCCTCCAGGGTATCTACGCACTCTTGGTCAAGAGCTCTTAATTAATTTTTCTTAGTCTATCTCTTAGTTAACTTTTTGTTTTAATCCCTACATAAAGAAAGATATAACCTGTACATTTATTGTTGCAAAGAGAAAATATTACCGCATAACACGGAAGAAGAAGGCAAGAAGGTACATTAAAAATGTACCTATGGCTGCATTTTGCTAAAAAAAGTTCCTGGAAAATGTCATTATCTAATTTTAAAATCAACCAAGCTGTTCGCATGTGCCAAAAAGCTGACATATTAAACTTTTGTTCATAACTCGAAACAACAATAACACATTTTGGTTGTCACCAATCAGTTTGTTTCAAAAAATAACAACGATGGAGTGCTATTTATTTTTGATGTATCTATTATAGTTATCGGAGTTTTTCTATATAAATTTTCTATATACTAGATCCTCTAATTCTATTAGGCCACCTTAGCATACAACTAGTCGTTTTGAAAAAAGCCCAGTCTATATGGGAATTCAACTCTTAAATCATCTGCCTGAGCGTATAAGATTGGAGAGTAATCGAAATGTTTTTAAACGTGAACGTAGACACTTTTTATCTGATGAATGTTTCTATAACATTGCAGAATTTTTGGATGGAAGATTTTAAAATTTAAAATTTTAAATTCTATGTTTTTAAAGAATTGCTTATGTTATTGAGGTGTATGTATGTGGAAACTATGTTATATTTTAGTTTGAATACTATTGTGTGTTATTTTGTGAGTCTATGGGACGGTTGAGGCAGACAGTGTGACGTCACACTGGCGCCAACTTCAGGGTGGTCGGTAAGTATACGATCTGCATTACCGGCCGGACACAACTTCAGACCATGGAACCACAGAATAGTATGAGACGATTGAACCACAGAACGATACCATGGAACCACAGAAAAGTAGATCAAGTGATCCGAAGTGAACTGAACTGATCCGGAGTGAACTGAACTGATCCGAAGTGAACTGAACTGATCCGAAGTGAACTGAACTGATCCGAAGTGAACTGAACTGAACTGAACAGAATGAGACCATTGAACCACAGAACAGAATGAGACCCCCACAACGACACCCCAGAAATTTAGGAAAGGACCCCCGAAATTAAAATTCATAGTATACAGGGTGTCCGAAAAATGTTAGTTATAGGGTGAGCCAAAATAAGAATAACCTGCCTATTTAAAGAAAAATCATGCGCAGTAAATCCTCTACGATAATAGAAAAACATGCGCAGTAAATTCTAACAAAAAAACATGGCGGACAGTAAAATAAAAGAGGGAAATTCAATTGGTGTGATTCACGACGTAGAATAATAATGATAAGATATTAAAAAAGAACTTACAGCCATTTGAGGTTATGTAACTGAGGTGGAGCACACATGTTTTGACCACTATTGCACCATCACTACACTGATACTACTATATCATATAGTAAGTAACACGTAATTTTATCATAAAGCTCTGACATCTGTTTTTCTAGTTCATTGACTTATTGTGATCATAGTTTATGGCTATTCAGCGATTATATATAGTAACACCTGCTAGCTACTTGATAAAATACCGAGGCTTTATGCATACGTAGATAATAGACAGGAAGTTAGCAAGATCGCGACATTTTACTTTTACAGAAATTCAAATTCATAGTATACAGGGCGTCCCAAAACAGTTAGTTATAGGGTGAGCCAAAATAAGAAAAGCAGTCAAAGTAAAAATCATGCGCAATATATCTTCTACTATAATAGAAAAACATGCGCAGTAAATTCCAGCAGAAAAAAACATGGGTGTCAGTAAAATAAAAGAGGGAAATCCAAATATTAGTATACAAAGTGTATCAAATTAAAAGCAGGGTGAACCAAAATAAGAAAAGAAGAAGTTTAAGTAAAAAATCATGCGCAGTAAATTCCAATAGAAAAAACAAAGCGGCCAGTAAAATAAAATAGTACAAAATATTAGTATACAGGGTGAATCAAAAATAAAACTATATAGAGTGAGCCAGACAAGAAAGTAACCTACCTATTGAAGAAAAATTATGAACAGTAGATCGTTTTATTTATAGAAAAAATGTATGATGAAATAATAGAAAAAAAACATGCGCAGTAAATTTCAATATTTAAACAGAAAAAACATGGCGGTTACTAAAATAAAAAAATAGCAGGAAATTCAAATTATTAGTATACAGGGTGTATAAAGAATAAAGCTATATAGGATGACCCAAACAAGAAAGTAACCTAACGGGTAAAGAAAAGTCTTGCACAGTAGATTCTATTATTTACACAGAAAAAAACATAGCGATCAGTAAATTTAAAAAAATAGTGAGAAATTAAAAAAGGAACGTAGTCAGTACAATGTATTGTAACAAATGTAACGATAGAGAGAGAGAAAGAGAGAGAGGCCCAGACAGTCTCTTCTGGTCTGACATCACTGACAGGAACAATGACTTTCTTACAGCTGTTACTTAATAAATACATATATATATATATATAACTATTCGTTAATATTAATATATATTTACGTATATAAAATACATAAATTAATAGAGGTATCAACTGTTTCACTTATAGAAAAATATGGCTGTTATAGAAAATAGACAATTAACACAAGGTGGATTAGATGCTTTTCTTCTACTCATTCTTCTTCTAGAATAATAATGATAAGATATTAAAAAAGAACTTACAACTGTTTGAGGTTATGTAATACTCATTGTATTTCTTTATATTGACTTGTCATAATATATCTTTGCTGTAAGATCTAAAGGGATGAATAAAATATTATTATTATTATTATTATTATTATTATTATTATTATTATTATTATTATTATTATTATTATTATTATTATTATTATTATTATTATTATTATTATTATTATTATTATTATTATTATTATTATTAAGAACCTACTAGTTTTGTTTGAATATTTAAAACGAGCTTTTAAAATTAAATTTAGAGTGATATATTTTAGGTATTTATTTTATTTAATACAGAAACTATATTACAATAATTACAAAGGTGAGTAAAAAAATGGTTGGTTCTACTCTAAAAATATGTTCTACTCTTTTTGGTGAAACCTGGATATTCAGTACATAGCAAACTCATGATGCACTCATAACCTACATCCTACATCCACACCTCTTGGATTTGAGATTTTACTTTGAGCTGCTTTAGAGCTGACGTCTACAATTGACGAAAAGTTATATAGACATACAACTTCACATACAAAGAACGAAGCAATAAAATGAAGCCTAATCAGACTAAAACTTTAGATTTAGGAGAAAGGTATTCTTTTAAAGACTCTAAAATGTTTTCTGAGAGTTTCTTTCAAATATTTTGTACGGCAAGTCTGCGACACTACTCAATAAATTTTACATTATAGGGTTCATTTCTTATAAAAATTTGCTTAATTGGGTCTAATTTCTCTTAAGCGAAATTTGATTTTATGTAGGGAAAGCTTCTGATGAATTTTTCCCTCATGTAAGAGCTTCCAATCATTCTCGTACTAATAACCAGAGGCAGAACTAAGGTTTAAGTTAATTTCGAAAACTTTGACGAATTTAACGAGATATAACTTCACATATACAGAATAAAGCAGTAAAATGAAGCCTAATTAGACTAAAACTTTAGATTTAGGAGAAAGGTATCCTTTTAAAGACTCTAAAATGTTAAGAGTTTCTTTCAAATATTTTATACGGCACGTCTACGACAGTACTCAATAAATTCTACATTGTAAGGATAAAAATTTATTTAATTGGGTCTAACTTCCCTTAAGCGAAATTTCATTTTATGTAGAAGAAGCTTCTGATGAATTTTCTCTCATGTAAGAGCTTCCAATCATTCGAGTACCACTAACATAAGGCAGAACTAAGGTTTAAGTTAATTTCGAAAACTTTGATGAATTTAACGACATATAATTTCAGATACAAAGAACGAAGCAATAAAGTGAAGCCTAATAAGACTAAAACTTTAGATTTAGGAGAAAGGTATCCTTTTAAAAACTCTAAAATGTTAAGAGTTTTTTTCAAATATTTTGTCCGGCAAGTCTACGACACTACTCAATAAATTTTACATTGTAGGGATAAAAATTTATTTAATTGGGTCTAATTTCTCTTAAGCCATATTTGATTTTATGTGGAAAAAGCTTCTGTAGAATTTTCCCTCGTGTAAGAGCTTCCAACCATTCGCGTACCAATAACCAAAGGCAGAACTAAGGTTTAAGTTAATTTCGAAAACTTTGACTGCGAACTTTATCATCATCTGTGGTACGTATGTGTGTGCTAACCCGGTCCTGAACGATAAAATCAGGAGTCAGCTGTTTATTACTGTGGATATTGAAGTCACGCCGCTATATCCATCGATACGATATATATATCCACTCTAGACATCCTCTCAGTCAATCACCAGAGGAAATGCGAATAAAAGCTGCCACGCACTAAGCTGCCACTAGTCTCCTACATATTTACTGGTGTGATCCCTTTTCTAGATTCGATTAAGTTCTTGACTGGGAAATAGACTTATGGCTCTAAAGGGCTCTTTTTGCAAGGGGAAGTCATCAAGAGTAATTGACTGCCCCAGGTGACAAGAACATTTCATTAATGCCGTATTTAAAAAATTCAGAGGCCTCGAGGCATGATCCATATTAATAATTTATTGAACGTAAATTATAATGGTATACGAAATTTATTTTGGTAAATGTTTTGCATATAATAATAAAAAAAAATGTATAAATCGACTACTTTTTTGACGATAACGATAATATATCATTATTTAAAAGGTGTAGAAAATACTATTAAAAATAAAAATGTATTAAAGGCATTAAGTTGAGGTTATATGCTGCTGTAGCTCAATGTTGGGGGGTGCATATTGCATGCAAAGTCTTGTTTTCGACATATGTTAAAAATAATAAAGTTCTATGCGTACCTAGGATATCAGGTACTTAATTGCTCTATAATATTTGATAACTTCATTAATAATTTATCTCTTGTAGTAGTAGTGGTGGTATGGGGCGGCCAAGACCTGGCAAGTAGGCCACAAGCGGGCCTTTTTTGCCTACCCCTGTCGTCCCCTACCTAACTCCATCACCTCTCTTCCCTCGTCGAACCTTCCCGATCTTCTGATGTAGGTCAGAATATGAGTCCGTTCAAGGGAACTGACCTCTTCCCCTTGCAGCTTCCCGCCCCCCCCCAGACGTCGTGTCTCAGTCTGCCGAAAGCCGCGCATTTTTCCAAGAAGTGGGAAGGCGTTTCGTCGCCCTCCTCGCATTTTGGGCAGATAGGGTCTCCCTCAACACCCATCAATGATAGATGTCTTCTAAGCCTGCAGTGACACGTTAAAACTCCCACCAACTGGTTTAGATCCTTCTGGTTACGACTTAATAGCCAGGCCGTCTTGGTCTTGCTTGGCTCCACTATAAAGTTGCGAGCTTGTCTACAGCTCCCACTCCTTCTCCAATGTTTACTTAGTGTCTCATGAGCCCAATCATTAAGAGCCATGTTGACCTGCCTTCGTGTAATGCCTAAAATTGGTTCTGGTCCCTGATTGGGTCCCTGAGATCCGAGTCGAGCCAGGTCATCGGCCCTTTCATTCCCCGGGATTCCACTATGACCTGGCACCCATACCAATTTGACCTCTTTTCCTCTGGCCAGCTCCTCCAGGGTATCTACGCACTCTTGGTCAAGAGCTCTTAATTAATTTTTCTTAGTCTATCTCTTAGTTAACTTTTTGTTTTAATCCCTACATAAAGAAAGATATAACCTGTACATTTATTGTTGCAAAGAGAAAATATTACCGCATAACACGGAAGAAGAAGGCAAGAAGGTACATTAAAAATGTACCTATGGCTGCATTTTGCTAAAAAAAGTTCCTGGAAAATGTCATTATCTAATTTTAAAATCAACCAAGCTGTTCGCATGTGCCAAAAAGCTGACATATTAAACTTTTGTTCATAACTCGAAACAACAATAACACATTTTGGTTGTCACCAATCAGTTTGTTTCAAAAAATAACAACGATGGAGTGCTATTTATTTTTGATGTATCTATTATAGTTATCGGAGTTTTTCTATATAAATTTGCAACATATTCCCACCTTGTGGCTATAAAATGTACAGTGTTGGGAAAAGTTGGAGATTTATTCAATTGAGCATTCAAAAATATTGTTTCTCTATCGTAACTATATCTATTATTTAAATAGGCATTATATTTCATGAAGGAAATATGTTGCTTAATCTTTATATATAAAACATGAATTTATGTACGCATGAATGAATTCATGTATAAATCTCAATAAATAACATTTGAAATATTCTTGCACCTTCATGAACTGGAATTAATTAGAATGAAGGATTATATAACGAAATGAAAGAAAAGCTCCGTAGGACTTACTGAAGGAATTTCAACAATTGTTTCAGAATACTACTTTCTATACCCGCATAATCGGATTGTGGAATGTATATGGTTCGTATGAATGATATAATGCACGAATATTCTCAGGGTTATGCGGGCTGGGCACACTATAATATAATTATTTCAACTGCGGAATAATGTTGTATTATATTAAATTGAAATTTAATTACCACAGACCTGTTTTAATACCGCATGGAGCATTAGTAATTTATTGTATTACTACGTGGAATGTAAATTAATTTGGTAATAATTTCTATGGAATGCAGAAACGGTTTTGAGTAGATAACGTTTCAGTCTTCCCCATTTAGACCATATGGTCACTGAACGGTAATACCATGATTTTGAGGTTTTGTACAAGGTGCTGATTGATACATGTTACCGAATAAGAATCACCTGTCATCTAGAATAGGAGCAAATGTGAGACCAACCGTAGAAGGCTTGGGGTCTCTTATATATATTATAAAGAGCGTACTTTGGATAAAAATTCTCATAAAAAACGATAAAAGTTCGTTCTTCGATATTAAAAAAACGAACGCTATTGACCTCTCTCACACCCCTCCCTCGTTCTTACATGTCGACATAACCCAATTTTTTACCAGAAGGAATCGAACTAAAAAAGTTGAATTAAAATGCAACTCATGTACTCAGTTACTCTTGTACTAATAGTAGCACAAGAGTAACTCTAGCAGCTCCTGAAGTGATGAGAAATTTAAAGTAACAAGTATAAGTGGGAAAATAAAATAACATATTTTGCTGTACGTATGCTCTCACCACTAATCGTTTGGTGTAAAATTGTATTTTGGTTTATTATCACATTACTATATCGGTAATTAAATGGTATTGTAGGATTTACTCCTGGAGTTTCCTCACAGATATCAGAAATATTAACAAATCCGTGACTTGGCTCCATTCTAGCCCTTGAGTTTATGCTGATTGCACACTGCGTGTGTCGGGTAACTTTTACATACTGCTCAAGGTGGGTAACTTATTTTTACCCGTACGTCTTCCTTTTAAATTTTCTAACAACTCGGACGTACTTTCTCGAAAGAGCGCTCTACATTTATGAACGTTTTGCATGCATACGGACGCGTCTATCCTCGATATCAGAACACACCCCAAGAGAAAATATCGGCTTGAAGTGTCTCCTATTCTTAGCAAAATGCAACTTCAGCTTTACTTGATAAGCTTTATTTGTTGATTTGCCGTGTTTACAGCCAATCAACAAATATCCGTATCTGATATTGTTTAAATCAAGTAAGTGATAGTTTAGGTGTTCTACTTTAGTATAAAATAAATTAATCTTTAACAAAGGAATATCACATACTAATTCCCATTAGTGTTCCCAGTAGCTGACCTCTCTAGTGTGTTTAATTGCATATGTCTCAAAAATGGTGGAGTAAAAAATTTAAAATAATTACGTAGGTATTTTAAACCACTTTGTGATTGTAATTTTTGCCTGTGAAATTATATTTTAAAGGTATCGAGTTTCTAAGGTATCTTGACCATGTTAGATTTTAATCGGTTATATCTTTAAAGTACAATCACAGCTTATTATTTATCGATTTTCTTCTCAATTAGTGTGAAACCATTTTCAAGCCATGGCCTGAAGCATGTGACAGTTAGATCTATCCAACGACACAAATATTTGCTAGAAAATGATTTCTTTGTGACAAAGAAATACCTGTGACTAAACAGGAAGTGACAAAAAGTTTTAATCAATATTTTTGTCAGTTGACATTGCACCAAGTCAAAATTCAGTTACTTTGCATTTTCCATTTGTTGGAATAATCAATGTTTTGCTATATCTTTATTAACCATATTTAATCATATTGAATATTAGAAGGCGCAACTTTCATTCGTGGATATTAATCAGTCTTTCAGAATATAAAATTGTAAAAAAATTAATGAGCCAATTACCTCTTTATAGTGCTCAAAGTAAAGCATAAACAGCACCTTCTATCTCAAAACAATAGAAATATATATAATTTAAAATAAAATAATATTGAACAAACTGTTATTATTCAATAAAATAGCAAATATGTACATGTAATGAAAGAGTGCATTAAATGTACTGCATTATTAAATTTTCTGAAACTGAATTAATAAATATAGTGTATTATGACAATATGATTTCCAAACAATTTTCCCTATATAAATTTTATATAATGTATGTTATAGGTATAACATGTCATTTGCTGAAATATATTTCATGTATTTTTAAAGCACGAAATAACCACTTGATAAAATTTGAAAACTTTGTTTAAAATTTATTTGTGCAGTAACAACCTCTAAATTGATTGAATTAAATTGTTGAAACAGTGATTTTACTAAATAATTAAATCCTTGGTCTATCCAATTGTATATTTGATTTTGTCAAACAATTAATATATTGTTTTTATATTGTGTACTTGTGTATTGTATATTTAAACATTTAGTTATTTAATGTGTGGAAAGTTCATAAACTCTAAAATCGAAAACTTGTAACATATCCTACACCTACCCCATTTTTGAAGTATCTATATCAAAGGTATTTAATGATTATACAAAAACATTGGTATGCCTGTATGGACATTCATAAAATTATGAATCAAATAGTCATAAAAATCATATTCACGTTAAATTTTGTAAATTTCAAATAGATAAACTAAGTATTTATTTGAAAGAGATAATCTTTCAAATAAATAAGTAGGATTGTCTTCTTTAAAGACAATAGAGGTCACTGCTGGAATGGTACCTGCGGAAAAGCAGGTCGTTATCTGTCTGTCAATTTGACAATAATTGTCAGACAGGTAGTAGCAAAGACCCAAAGAGGGCGGCACTACGATGTATTTGTCACCACTACTAGATAAACTAGTGTTTATGGTGATACGAATCTTTATACAGTGTGCTCTGAAAAAATCTGGTAAATCAAATTTATGTTTTTTAAATGGAAATCTTTGTATACTATTTCACTTTTTGATATGTCGTGTTACGAATGGACTGGTGTAGGGATTGATGAGATTTATAAGTATGGTTTTTGTACGATAGTGTTTTTGGTTTTAAATGTCGTGATTATCTTAAAATTAGGTACTGCCAAGTCTCTAAAACACCTGATTGATACAGTATTTCCCTATTTGTTCTTGAATGTTCTTATGAATCAATTTTTAATAAAAAAAATTAGGGGGGAGGTACTCTTCCCATGTCTCTGTACACAGTCTAGCGCAAGTCATTATGTCTAATTACTAATTATTCTACCTGAGTGAAAGCTTCAGTGATGCAATTTTCAAGGATATTCTTTACAAAATTGTATACAAGATAAAAGCACTTTGGAGGCTTTGAAGTGTAATTTCAGACTGACAAATAACAATTATAACGTCACAAGTTAACTAGTCTGAATAGGTAAAAGAAACGAACACAAAGCCTTACAACTCTGGTGGCATTTACCGTAACTTTGCTTTTTGGATCTTAACTAGACAAGTCAGAATACAGCTGAGGAATAAGTGTATTTACATATTGTTTACGTTTTAAAGCTAAATGAGAAACTCAAAGCACAAAGGGTGTAAATTTACAGTAGCTGCCATTTTCCTTAATTTTCGTCTAAACAATGCTGTACAGAATTGTCCCCATTTTCTTTTACATAACAAGCGCCTTCGAGAGCCTAATAAATTGAATTAATATACTTTAATATCTTAAATGTCAAACTAGTGACTTCTCGATAATAGTTATAAATACAACAATCAATTGTACTTATGTTTAGAATAGGAAAAACTTGATTTTTATTTACCAATACTATGTAGAGAGTTGATAAACCTACATTTCAAATATTCTGGTGGCAGATTCTGTTATGGATGCAGCTGTATATAAAATAATAAAATAATTCAATGTAAATAACTTCATACTATTTTCCCAAGCACCTAAATTATCTGGAATATAAAACTTCAATGTACACTGACAATAATTTATTAAATAGGATATAAAGTACCGCATGTTCCTTCGTCTAATTTTAATGGTTAAAAATAAAGTACTGGTGCAGTTTACGGATGACAGTTTAATGCTTTGTTAAGTGTATTTTATGGCATAATAATGTTTTTAATAAGCTTACGTTCCCGTAACTTTTAACTTATCCAGATGCTCGTTTGTTTAATATACTGGGTGACATGAAGATTATAGAATTATAATTATCTTATCCAGAGAATCTGTAAAATTAACAATTTGAGATAATTATCTAAGGTACCTACGTGCGTAGTTAGTATATGAAAGTGTAAAACATTTTATAATAATTATTGTGGTAGGTAATCTAATTTTGTATATTGAATAAAGATTTTTCAATGAAGAGAATCGAAATGAAAAAGTTAAGGGTATTAAGGAAAAGTATTAGCGACAACATTTACATATCTGATGTTGATGGTGACCATATCAGGAAGATCTGCTATGATTGCTACCTTGTAGCAGCTTGTACGCCACTGAATTTAATGAAGCTATACAAATCAGGTCGAGGTTTATCGATTTAGTCGAGGTAGAAGATTTACCACTTCTCAAATAGCATGTAAAATAGACGTTTCTTACCTGTTAGATGATAAAAAGTAAAATATTTATTACACCACAAAGCGGAAGTTTAGCAAAATTACCAGGTTGGGAGTTGCTCGTCACTTCTCGTGTGTGATTGGCCTTAGTCGCGGAAATAGGTCGATATTACATAAGTGAAACAAAACACTGCAATTATTATAAATACAATATTATCTCATCAATTTCACGTAGGAATACGATATGGTTAAACTGTTCTCAAAGACAATTTGTACAATCTCGCAACACCACTGTTGAGGGATCCCTCAGACAATCCCAAGAGTAAAGTCTCAACCCTCTAAGGATTCTAATACAATAAATATACTCCTTTCCAACCAGATTTCACCATCACCTTGCCGATCTTTACCGATCTGCCTGGACTACTTGGCCTCGAATGACTAGATGGAATGTCAACAAGCATCTAAACCTTGACAAGCGAATACAAAGTCGACGGATTGGCTGTGCACATCACTTGAATTCAGGTTACAGTAGATACAATAGTACCTAAAAATCGAAGTGGAATAGTGCCATTTTATATATTTTAATCGTGTTGTTGAATTAATTTTAAAGTTTTTGTTATAAATTTTTAAATTTAGGGCTAAAATGAAGTTCATACCATTGAAAATTGATCTGAGTTACCTACACAAACTTATAGAGGAGTAATCTTCATCTACATCTATCTAAGTATATCTACATCTAAGAAAAGAGAATAATTTTGAACTTTTCCTTCATTACATAGGTTCGAACGAATGTATAAATTTTAAAGTTTAAATTGATAAAGTATAAACTCGACAAATCTTGTAGCTGATTGGTTAATACGAAGTTTAAACCGCAGGTTTAAAGTGAAGTTGACGCTTGACAATCAGTCCTTCAAAGCAGGCTGCATTGCGTGAGTTAATCTCCTGAAATAATTACCTTCGTTTTCATATTCATGTTTGACATGGTAGTTAACCACTTACTAAACAAACTCAAATTCTGTCTAAAATAAAAAGAATCCTAACTGAACCGAACGAGTAAATAATATATTATGTGTTTTATAGTTTAGTACGCGTTGATGATCTCTGATGTTGATGGCGTTCTCTATTGAACACTAAATCCATTCCACAGTGATGTTCTGCTAGAGTATATTCTGTGAATAAATAAGTTTCTAATTCGCGTGCAAGTAAACAAAAACCACCAGCCATAAACTCCCAACTCGAGTAAACTCCACAGTACTAAAGCTTAGATTTTCCGCTGAAATCAAGTATGCCGGATATGTTGACTAGTAATTGCCTATTTACGTCTAAGAAGGCTTTAGAAACAACTGGGGAACCGGGTAACGGAATAATGACATAATGAATATCCGATTTTAGTTTCAAAGTTGCTACAGAATGTTGCAACAACGAAAACTCTCAAACTTGCGTAGTTTGAGAATAATATCAGTATGTTGGGAATGGGTGGATGGAAATGATATTCGTAATCCCGCGGTTGACGACGGTTCGAATCTCACCATGGCCATTTTTCTAATTGCTCCAATATTAAATCTGTGTGCATAAGGCTGGTAGCGTTTTTAATATGCAACTAGTACTGCAATATCACTGTGTAAATGGCTAACAACCTACCGAACACTTTAATTAATAAGGTTTTCCAGGTTTCCCTTATTCTTGTACTACTTAAAGTTATATCATAGTAAGGCATTCCTGGGCGCACTCGTGGCCCGCAAGCTGAAAAAGTGTATTTAGAAAGAAAATAGGTTTTGGTTTCAGCTACCTGTTGAAATAATGCCTTAAAAAGCAAATCTGAAATGCAAGCAATAGCTAGATACACACGTAAAGATTTATCGCTTCGATAAATTGTACCAAATAATCGTTAGATAAATCGCTAAGAAATTTCTGGCAGATAAATCGCGCTCAAGCTACCAACGCAAAGTTCTATTGGAGCGATATATCTATTCAAATTAACTCGATCATGAATTTGGTTAAATTTGTTCAATTTATCTGTAATCGGGGATCTTTCGTAATTCCGAAAAATATAACCGATCGTTCGCTTGCAATAGAGTGAGGTGTAATGTAAATAGTCAGTGGTTGCCTCCTTTCGAAACGCTGTCCTAAGGTTTTGTAATTTTTGTTGAACAAACTGTTAGTCTGCTTCTTTGAAATACTGCTTACAATAATCCACTAGCTCTTCATAGCACTTATTTTTTATATTTTTGTTGGTATATTCAGGAATAGTTGTTTTCCATAAACACGGTTTATCTCTATATAGTGCAAATAAGCCTCTGATGAATTCTTTACTTGCCATTCTGTCTATGATAAATACGCTTGATAAAAAATATGTGGCATGCACGAGTCGACAACTAATACTGGACATTTGTCTGCTCAATTAATCGTTATGTTAATATTGTGACTACAAACTATCGCTCAAAATTATTTGCGTAGATTTATCGTGCAAATTTCTTAAATTAGTTTTTTCCCTTAACTAGCAGTTTTATTTTTGCAATTCTGTGAATCTAACGATAAATTGTTAAGATCGCTCGATAAATCTTTACGTGTGTATCCAGCTAATCAGTTTTCTGCAGAAAAATTCCGTATCTCTCGGAAATTCTTAAACATCAGACAAATGAGCACAAAAATAACCGACATTACTCTAACTTAACTTTTGCAGTATCTCTTACAGTTTCCCAGTATCCTGGATACAAACGAAAACGAGTTTGTTCCTACCTGAATAGATATTTTCATCAAGATCGCGTAATACTGGCTATGCTATTACGTAATATCATGTAATATATTATGTGTTTGGTATCTGAGGGTTTTGTAATGCCGAGAACCCTTAATTGAAAAGTCTAGACGTTTCTACTTTCCCCAATCTCTGCATTAACCCAGTAAGTTTGAGAAACTTTAACTGTTCCGTACAACTTTGAGTTGTGTTCCGAGTTGAAAGTTACGGCATTCATCAGAGTGCTATTGACAGGACTATGATATTTCTTTTTTGTATCCTACCCTCACCAAGTTCACAATATGTTGCGTTTCGTCGGAGATTCTGTGCCATTGTACTCGAAGTTAGGAATATTTGCAGTTCCCTGTTGAAAATATAAGTCAGTGGCATAAATATATTTATTTCATGGAAAGGACTTTTATTATACCTACAGTGTGTTCACGTATTGAAAAATTTCGCAGCAAATATCAAAAGAATTTTCAGTTCTAAGTAAATATGAATAGTCTGCCTATTAGGGATTGAAAATACCAGTAATTATATATTTGAAGGAGATGCTGAAAACAACTACTTCACGGGCAATGTACCCTCGACTGGCATTGCATTAGGTACATCGGTATTTTCATAGAAGTCGCCACATATTTCATCGAGACCGACCACCAGACCCTGACCGGTTTCGAGCTTATTATCCACTCATCAGAGTGCCATAGGTAATGGACTCGATGAACGATGTTGCGACGTGATTGTCTAATGAATATCGTTCACAGTCCATAGTGTAACAAATTTCATTTTCTCGGGCTATCGCGCGTCAGACGACTCAAGGTCACTGCGATAGATAGTGCATTATTTTAGGCTGCCTGTACACTGATAAAGCGAAAATTCAATTAGACAAAACGCTTTGTTTTATATCAAGATGTTTGGCATACATTTAACAGGCAGAAAGCCTTTTTTTCAGAAGGCATTCTGAAAAAAGCTTTTTTCTTTAAAACTAAAACGTTTCAACAAAAAATCAACTTAACATAGAACAAAACGTTTTTTACAACTGCACTTTCCTGTCATTCGTTTGGTTGTATATAGGTATTTTTATCAAAAAGTCCACCGTTTCCGAAATCTACAAAATCTCAAAAAGGTGGTGGAAATAACGTCTTAGGGGATGAAGCACACTACGTAGGGGTGGGAACTTTTCGGTTTAATAATACTTATGCTATTCTTCTTTCAGTTCATTTGCAATCAAGTAAAATTGGTGGTGCATTAAACCAGAATTTTAAGCAGTCTGCATTCTAGCTATACGATGGTGTATTTTGAGCTGATCTACCAGTTGTGAGTTACTCCGCCGTGTAATAAACATTACGTTAACTTGTAAAGTTGAAGTGGAAAAATACGGGAACTGTCACTAATGATTCTGCACTAAAAATTTTTCATTTTACGTATCGCTTATTTCCTGTATAGTTGGATTGGAGGATGAGTTTGAATTTACCTCTTGGAAAGTAGTAATACAAGTTAAGACATTGAAATTATTTGTTTTTCTATAAAATGCCGGATGCGCCGATGTTGCCTTAAACTTGAATTTTAAGATATAGGAAGGAAATCACACATGTTTATTAACAAGATTTTATCAATTTTATCAGATTCAAATTAGTTACAAGATATAAAAGTTTTAGGAACATTTTTAATTCGTTTAGTGTACAGTCTGAGTCACCAACACAGAAAAATTCTATTTTTTTATTTTATGTTCATTTTTTTATTTTAGAAAAAAATGAACATACCTACGGGTACGAAATGGTTTGTTAGTGGCTAAAATTTATACTTACACATTAATTTATGTACAGGGTGTTCTAATTTCTGGTGCCATTAAAGTCGGATTTTTTTTAAATGGAAATGCATAGTTTTTTTAATCATCAGAGAGGCCATGAAGAGAGCTTTCCAAAAATATAATATAGTTGGTATCTGCTTTCATCCATTTTTGAAATATGGCTACTTAAATCTTCAAAAATTAGCTACGCTATTTATATTTTTCGCACAAGTTATGAGTGTGCTATGAAATAAGTGGCATAAATTTACATAGTAAACGAATTTGAACCAAGTGAACTCTCAACTAGTGCATTTGCAATCAACAATAATAATATCACCATGAAAAATACGAATAACATAGCTTAAACTTTAATACTAAAATTTAATAATAATTTTTCCAAATTTAAGTACCTATATATAAGTTATATCGGATACTACACTACACGTTGGACATTAAAAAGTTCCCCATGTATATAAAAAAATAAATGAAGAAAATTAACAAACAATAAATATAATATTATTTCACTTTGTTTCTGATAAAACTAATTATATACGAGTATTTCTTTTTAAAATAGTGAAACTTTTGTCAGTTACTAAACAGTGCGTTAACTAAATGCCCCACTTTCTGCTTTTATATTTACCGTTTACGCTACGTCGTAAATATACAGAATTAATATTTTTACAAAATCATAAATTAGACACCCTAGTGCTTCAGTTTATTGAGATATTTAAAAGAAAACTAAAAATAGTCTCATTATGTTAATAAACTTAAACGGATAACCTATTTTTTCAAATTCATATGGACATTATATGCATTTAAATAATAACCATATTTATTTCAGATATAACGAGCATTTAGGTACATTTGTAATTATTTATAGCGCGTGTATAATTTACTATAGTTTATACCATGATATACCGCGAATGTTCTTTTGATGTAGTCTAACTAATTTGTAGATATTTTTTCAATGTGTGTGGCATGTACTTCCGTCCTAGTATCTAAGTATATTTTTAGTACTTTTGGCACCATTAGTTCCATTGACAAAAACATATATAGACAGGGCGTACCAAGTAAACCTTCAATTAGCCATTTCTAGAATACTACAAGTACTGGAATTTTGAAAATTTGAATACGGGGGTTTCTCACAATTTAATATCGATTAAAAATCTTGCCGTTAAGGTGCGACTTCCGGTTCCATCGGAAGTTGATAACAAGTCGTTTATTTCAAATGGAATATGTTATTTTTATTCCGTTTTTGAATTATATGTCAAATTCTAAGGTAAGTTTCATAAGCATACCCTATCCTTATTCTTCATAGCTTTCGAGATATTTTGATTTTTTCAAAAACTTCTCAAAAAACATAGTTGCACTTATCCCGATTTATCTCTTTCAGTTTGTAACCTAAACAATTGAAATTTTAACGGAGTAACACTGAAATATATCAAAACATGTAGAAAATACGAAAGCTAGTACAAATTACATAGGGTGTCCAAAAAGGGGCCGACCAGTTGTGACAAATTCAAAACCCAATAACTTACTTATTGTAAATAGAACACTCCGAGTTTTATAATACTAACTAATGTACTCTCTTTTGATTGGCATATTGGCATTAATATTCCATATAAGTACATAAATTTCACCGATTTGAAGATATTTGGACATTATTCCCGGAACGAGAATAATCCCTCAGGTTAGCTATGAAACGACACATTTGAACGTCTTCAGATGGTGCAATTGTTGAGGACAATAATAATTGTCTTCGAGGGCAGTCTTCAATACATTAAATTTGGGAGAAATTCACATGTCCTTCGCCTTTCTAAGTTTAATGAATACATCTGTACCACAAATAACTTGCAGGCATTATTCTCACCAATCCTTGAAATGCCAAAATTGTTATTAAAATATCAAATATCTACAGAACTAGGGTTTTTGTACATTTTAATGAAATGTATGAAGAACCCTAACATATATTTTGACATTTTACAAATTATTTGGCAGCTACAAACCAGGTAAGTTTTCAATTTTCCAAGTGAAGCACTTATACATTTACTTTGAATAATGAAACAAGCAAAATTTATTCAAAAAGTAACAGAAATGTCAAACAGTCGAAAAGCAAAAAATAATACTCCATTACAAAAACTAATACCTAGCCTAGTTTCAGCAACAACACTTCCTTGAAAAAAAGTCTATGATAAAGTTTGGCTCGTGATTTAGATAAGTGAAGTGAGTTTTTTTTTTAAATATGTATCAACAATTCATTACGAATAAAGCAAATAACATTTTATATTTATGACATCTTTTCCTGTGATCGAAATCGTTTTAATCTGTCTGTATACAAAGCCATGTCCTACACAAAACCCACACATTGTAAACTATGTTCCAGTCCGAGACAATGCAGCAGTTTCTGTCAAGTGGAACTATTTGTGTCAGACACAATACCCGGAGTAGGATGGTAACCGTAGTAAGTAAATGTAGCGCAATGCAGCACCGGTAAATATGTGGTGATAAGGCGTACGACCAAATGAACCTTTCATAAATAGGAAAGGCGTCGCGATGTGAAGCCAGAGGCGTTCGGGTGGATGTAATATTAATAATTTCTGACTCCCACTTATCGAAAAGCCAACCGTAGCCTTAAGGGAGGTATAATGGCTTCTTGATTAACATTACCTACATTTAATTTCTGGCAAAATGGTAATCAGTGTACTTCCAATTACTGTAACTACAAAGTGCTTTACTTGGCTTCAGAATATATCATCATCCAATATAATTATAACATCCAGGTACTACAAGATAATTTAAACACAATATAAATAGAATATTTTTTCTTAAGCATTGCAGTTTAAGAAAAAAATTCGCAGATATAAATATGCACAGTGTGCTCAAGTAAAACGGACCTGTTTTCTTGTCTTAAATCTCAACATATTATTTTGTTACAAAAACCAGACTTAATCTGGTATTTTTTCTAATATATTTTCCTACAAGATATTTACCGTGTACTGCAGAAATTTGGAAATGTAGAAATGAAAATGTTTACAATGTTTGTTTTCTATAACTTCAAATTTTGAAAATGATTTCCTATAGTTATATATAGTCCGCTAATTGCACTTAAATTCTGCTACTCTATGTGTATCACAGAATTATACACATAACATCAAACATAAAATAAGTTGATGTTTGACTTGTCCCCCTAACTAATGAGGTTTTCCAGGTTTCCCTTATTCCAGCACTGAATGGTGGTTAGGGCGTACCAACGTAAGTCGTTCCTGAGGCGCAAATACGGCCTGCGAATAAATAATATGCCGCCCCCTCTCCCACACAAGTCTCAGACTTTCAGGCTAATCCTTGTGATTAGAATGAGGGGTAGAGATATTATTATTATTATTATTATTATGTTCAGTGATGTAAGTAAATATATATCATGCGGTTTACTGAATAATAATAGGTTTACTCCCCTCCCCGACACAAGTACCCCCTTTAACTTTCTGGCTAATCGTCGACTTTAGAACTAGAGGTAGAAATATTATATTATCATTATATAAATTAGACAATTGTTATTTCACTATTTACTCAAAGGAAGATATAACTTCAGCAGATAAGATATATCTTACTTTCGTGTAAGAAACAGAATTAAGGACGGATGCCGTTTATAACTTTCACGCGGACATCAATTTCTCAAGTGGCATTAGAGAAGCCCGTGCACCAGTCAGCTGGAACATGACATGCATTGTCTTGTCGCAGGACATGAGGAGGTTGCCGTGCTCGGTAGGCTATTGACCCTTCGCTAAATTCTGCAACGCGGCCTAAGCCCTCTTCCCGACCTCCCTATTACAACGGGATCCGGTAAAAGTTCGAGTTCGATTGGATAAAGGCATTGAACCTGTCACGAGCAGCTGAAAATGCCTAGACATCAATTAGTTTCATTACTTCGATAGAATGTCGAAGTTTGACGGTACGAACTTCTTGGAAGCTTTGCGAATTTAAATGTTTTCTTGCTCGTTGTGATTGAAAATGAAAATCAAATACCTACCAACTTTCTCATCAGCGTAACGTACATTTTATTAGCCTCAATTTAAATATAAACATTAAATCGATTAGACAGTGCACGTTTTTTCGTATACATTCAGAGAGTTACTTTGTAATAGTTATGTAGGTGCTTTGCACTGTGGCAACTTACTCAAGAAACAATATAATATTTTACTACTCCCATTTCGGGATTAAAAACAAATTATAATATTAAAATAACATAGGTTAACAAGTTTGTAGGTTAATATGATTATAAGGTTTATAGGAGTTCGTCAGAAGAATCTCTTCGAGCCAACAGATTTTGAAAGGAAAAATATTGACCGAACCATCACATGTTTATGTGATCCAATCACAAAGAGATCAGAAGATGAAATCTCTCCATCATTTTATTATGATATCCGCATAATGGACTAATTGTTAAACTGCACAAGAAAGGCATGGGAACTACTTCAAATCTCCAAGAAAACTAAGCCAACAACTAATGAGTCTACTGCAAACTTCGAGAGTGTATTTGTGCTCTGCAACGACTGTGATGACTGTATGAATGCATGACTAAAAGAACACAGACAAGTACGTGAACCTTCTGACATGTTCGCGATTGCGAAAACTCTTGGACGGAAGAACATAGAATCGCGGTCGATGCCAACCAAATATTGGTACGTACCAATGGGTACTACAAGCTAGCGCGGAGAGAAAAACTCGGTTTTCCAGTATCCATAAAACTTCCTCAGGGGTGAAGGATGGAGAAGCTCTTACACAGGAACAAATGACAACATGGAAAGATTAGCATAGTAAATACAAAAAGTTGTAGATAATTTCTTACCGTCCCGAAAAACTTATATTGTTGTAAATGGAAACCATTGGTTTCATAAGGAAGATTATTTTACATCTTTACTTTTTTGTTTTGTCAAAATAGTCACTTTAAAAATAAAGAGGTGATGGCATGGCCCTTTCCCTCAATATTTTGGTGTTATTAATTTACTGTATAGTCAGCTATAAAGACAATAAACATCACTGTTTTATCGTGATCCATTACATATAATTAACAATTATTATTGGTTTTACTGGCAAGTCACACAACTTATAGCTTGCAGGTGATATTCAAATAAAATTATTTTAAAAACGTTTAGTAACAATGAGTTTCTCACCATATCAGATGCACCTCAGAATTTTATTTATTTTATATCTGCCTCAATTTTTTACTATGAGATTGTATTTTAGTCTTATTTCTGAGAGAAAAACCAATCAAAATAGTTTTATTTGTATTCAACTGCAGGATGTTTGACTTAAAACCAGGTGCAAGTTATCCATTCTCTAAAAAGTCTGAGATCCATACTGACCTTCGGTGGTGACAACTCTCGACCTGACTAGGTCCGCCTTATTCGCCACCAGAATGACCGCTCTGGTGCTGATAGTGTCCAATGTCCAGAGTGTTTGTAGGATTTTTTCAGCGCAGGCCATGCTCTGTCTGTCGGCACTGCTATACACCACGCAGTAGGCGTGAGGGTCAGTGTACTTGTGTATACAGCTGTCCGGCTAGAATTAAGAGGAAGATACAGTTAGTTAGGCTATGTTGTAAATAAAAAAGTAAAAAAATATTAAAAAATGTAAAAGTAAAAAATGTTTCTTCATTTCCAAAATTGTCAAAACAATAGCTAGTGCCTAGTAAATCACTGATCAGCGTGGTATTGTGTATAACACTGGTCTGTCAACATCAAGATAATAAGAAGAATAAGTAAGACCTTCTTACTTACTGACACTACGCGGTATGCATATGTACTTAAATGTGTACAAATTGATCTGTGTCGTAGATTTCCTTGGCATTTGTTTCGAATCTGCACTAATTTATAGCACCTTCCTTTTAGTTACGCTGAAGAAAGAAAATTACGAAAGCGTAGAAAGGACAAAATGTCAATTATATATAATAGTCAGTTTAAATGTCAATTACCTATATATAATTACCAGATTAAACTGGCAATTATGCAAAATTGTTAGTTTAAACTGGCAATTATAAAATTATTTCACGATATGGCCTTTGCATACTTTAACTGTCAATTATTCATAATTGACAGTTTAAACTGGCAATTAAAAAAATATTTCACAATATGTCGTTCTACGTTTTCTGTCTAACTGACTAACGCTTTCTGTCTAACGCTTTCTAACTGTCAATTATACATAATTGACAGTTTAATCTGACAATTATATATAATTTACAGATTAGCCTGGCAATTATATATAATTCACAATTTCAACTGGCAATTATGTATAATTGTCAGTTTAAACTATCAGTTATAAATAATTGACAGTTTAATCTGGCAATGATATATAATTCACACTTTCAGATATAGTTAAACTGGCAACTATGCATAATTGTCAATTTAAACGGGCAATTATAAAATTATTTCACGATATGTCCTTTCTACACTTTAACTCTCAATTATACATAATTGACAGTTTAATCTGGCTATTATATATAATTGACACATTAAACTGGCAATTATAAAATTATTTCCCGATATGGCCTTTGCATACTTTAACTGTCAATTATTCATAATTGACAGTTTAAACTGGCAATTAAAAAAATATTTCACAATATGTCGTTCTACCTTTTCTGTCTAACTGACTAACGCTTTCTAACTGTCAATTATACATAATTGACAGTTTAATCTGGCAATTATATATAATTCACAATTTCAACTGGCAATTATGTATAATTGTCAGTTTAAACTATCAGTTATAAATAATTGACAGTTTAATCTGGCAATGATATATAATTCACACTTTCAGATATAGTTAAACTGGCAACTATGCATAATTGTCAATTTAAACGGTCAATTATAAAATTATTTCACGATATGTCCTTTCTACACTTTAACTCTCAATTATACATAATTGACAGTTTAATCTGGCTATTATATATAATTGACACATTAAACTGGCAATTATAAAATTATTTCCCGATATGTCATTTCTACGCTTTCTCTCTAACCGACTAACGCTTTCTGTTTAAAGCTTTCTATCAATTATACATAATTGACAGTTTAATATGGCAATTATATATAGTTGATACTTTTAACTGGTAATTATGTATTGTCAGTTTAATCTATCAATTATACATAATTGCCAGTTTAAACTGTCAATTATACATAATTGCCAGTGTAAACTGACAATTATACAAAGTTGACAGTTTAAACTGTCAATTATAAGGTTATTTCACATTAGTCCTTTCTACGGTTTGGTAGAAAATAGCTCCGAAACATTCGTTTTGCTTTGCAGACAATGTCACCTATTTTTTAATTTAAAAGTCTACATAATATATACGTTAATACATACTAACACCATCCGAACAACATTTTTATGCACATAAATCAACCCAAAAACAGGAAGCAACCCTTTTCCAAAGTGTACACATTATCGAGCGACCTCTCGGGACGCGCCCTTGAGTTACTCGTCATCGTATGGTTGATTTATGACAGTTTAAAATACAACATGATATATTGTGAGCCAGGCCTCGCGCAAATAAATAAATGCCGGGTAATTAATTACTCTGTTCCGTTTCACACAGTTCAAAGTTTTTAAGACTATTTCATGATCATCCTGTTTACCTTTTTCGCTCCATCCTAGTAGGTTTTAGGGAATTTATAGCCATAAAATTTAAAATGATTTATTAAGGTGGCGTTCATCGTTTTTAAAATTCTGGTCTGGTTCCTCTGTAAATGTGCAACTCTGGATGAAAGAAAATAATAACTCGTTAGGGATAATGTAACGCTGCATAATATAGAGAGTAACTCGGAGAATGGGTTCGGGATGAAAGAAAATGTTTATTTATGTATGCTATAGAGTGCACAGTGACTGAAATAGGTTACATTGATTAATACGTTCTTTAGAAAACAAATTTGATAATAAATTATAGAAAAAAGGATACAATGGTAGAGTTACTATTAAGAGAGGGTTCAACCATCGATCAATCAGTTCGTAAATAGATTTATTTAGCCATAACCTTTATTTCAAATGGTACCGCGTTGATAAAATTGTTTTTATTGGATTTTCAAGATATTTAAAATACCTAATGTAAAAAATATATATTGATAGTACAGGATGAAATATATTATACATTAGTTAGTCTATCTTGTGATAACAATTGTGTAAGAAAATATTAATTCTAAATGTCAACGAGTCAAGATCTAGTACCATATGACAACGATATACATAATTAAGTTGAAAGGATCGAATGAAGAACAGTTACATGGTTCTAGTTCGGCTGCGTTCTGTATTTATTTATGTAAAATGTGGTTGGTCAACTCACAAAAGTAGTGTTGATGAATTTTAGCAACTATATCGTCTGATGAGATGTTAAACTCTACCGTAAACCTTCTGCTAATTTAAAAAAATGCCAGAAAAAGTGCTAGACCGAAAAATTTTAAATTTATTTTATTTAGTATATTAAAGAAAAGAGATAAAAATACATACCGTGGCAGTTTGTGGCGGCAGTATTTAAATTTCTACTAGAGAGGTAGTCACATTTTTGCTCAAATCACATGACAAAGACGCGTTCGAACTTATGCGTTCTCCTCAGTATGATGTAGGGCGCAGATATCAGCGTGAATCACTAAAGGACTACTAATTGTGCTTTCACTACTACTATTTTGATCATATCTAATTCCAGAAACCGTATTACGACCGATGTTTTACCATAATATACTTCTGAGAATACTTTCTTCGTATTAAAGAAATCGTTCAATGTGTTTATTTATCCAATGAAGGAAAACGTATAATTCTGTGATAATGAAAATAGTAAAAGTGGTATTTAGCCTTAATCAAGTTTTTTATGACAGCGCTGAATATTTCACATAAGGATAATAAACAGATAATGGACGATGGACTAAAGTATGGCGTGGCTTACTCGAGTACAGTTTTTTATTTAATTATCTCATTACGATGATTACTAGAATTTCAGTGAACAGCAAACTCAATTATGAAAGGGCACAAGGTCTTGGCATAGCTGTTTTATATTAACTAAAATTTAATTTCTGTTTAACTTTCCAGATTAGTGAAGCTTCAAAATTTGAAAATTGGAATAATTAGCAATAATAACTTTTTTTAATTATATTTTGTTATTTGTTGGATTTATAAATTCTGACAAAATTTTCCTGATATTTTTCCAACACAATTTTATAATCTCTGATGCTTTGTGATGTAAATATTAAGATTTACACAGTTAACATTTTTTGTATTTTTAACACTAGACATTATTTTTTAATTTTTAAATGAATGGAATTAAACTAAAAAAATAGTAGGTACTGTAATATAGTAATAGTTTTTTTTAGTATAATTTTATGCAAACCAATTTTCCTATGGCAGAAATTATTTTTAATATTAAACAAAACTGAATGGCTTTGTGGCATAAAACAATTATTTCCGTTTGACTCTTTCAATTCGGATTATCATAGATTACTGAGATTTTAAATAGAATTTAACTAAAATATTGCTTCGCAAAATTTTAAATGCAAATTTTAATGAGAATCAGATACATGCAAAACTAAAAGAAGCAAAGGAGTGCAGATTCAAACCAGAATTTGAATTAAAACGTAATTTGTATAAAACTCCAAGCGAGATGCTTCGGTTTTCAGTCTATTTTCATTCCATTAACTCTCTTTTTTATCACTAATGTATAACTGGTTGGCACAGAAGTGATAGATAAGCTGGAACTATTTATTTTTATGTAGAAATTATAAATATTATACTTGTATTTTACTATTTTTTGAGAAAAAAAAAAATAATTAAATTATCTTTCAATGATACCTACTTATATATAGGATTAGTCAATTTAGAAATTCTCTCAAGAAAATTTACATACCAGTTACAAATCTAGTACGGCTTTATTTTAATATTTTTTTACTTCTTAGAAAGTACTTCTCGAAACAATGCCGATACCGATATTCAGTTATTAAAAAAGATATATTACGTTTTGAAAAGTCATATACAGGGTGTTACAACATGGTATGTCACAAATATGTGGGCGTGTTCTACGAACAAAAACAAGAAAAAAATTCTTTACACTTTTGTCCTACCTTAAATTTTGTCTATAATCTTAAGCTTATTCTTAACAAATATGGTTAACCGTAATATTTTAGGCACAAATTGAAATGTTTATATCAACATGCATTGTGAAATTCAACTGTAACCACTATTAAACAACTATTTAGGTACAAGGATATTGTCATCTGAAATTTATAATAATTGTTCAGAACTTCCAAAGAACTTCCTTGTTGAAAACTTCTATGAATATTTAATTTGCGCCTAAAATATTAGAGATACAAAAAAGATACCATATTTGTTTACAATGAAAAGTAAAATTTAAAAATGGTCTTTTTTAAACTGTAATCAGTGGCGTCACATATTTTTTTTTGCCTAAGATCGCAGGCATACTCTGTACCTTCGCTACTGGTTATAGTTGAAATGCCATATTTAGGCAATAAATGTATAAATGTCGTATCGTTAGTTAAGATTTTAAAGATTTAAGAGTTTAAGATAAATAAAATAGATAGATAGATAGATAGATAGATAGATAAAATAAAATCTTTCTTTCTCGAGAAATTTTCTTGGAAACGAATGTAAAGAACTTTTTTCTTCTAATGGTGGTATATCTACCACAATTAGTATCGATCTCTTTTAAGAGTGCTAAGTGGTAGTATATGGTTCTATACAGTATAGTGTGCCAAGTTCTCAAATTTACTACCTCGTAAACTATGATAGAGCTATAATAGGGCTGGAAAGAAGGTAAGAATTGAGAAAGAAAATGAATTGTGATCTACAACTTGGTAAAAGGGTGGAAAAAACATTGTGAAAGTTTGCATTTCCATCATTCGTCTGTAATTATGTTAACAAATTGCACAGTGCACAAACAAAGTTCTAACAAGACTAGTATACAGGGTATACTTTTAATCGAGTGTCATCTTTAGAGGGTTTTAGTACTGGGCTAAGGGCAACTGGTATACTATTAGGTACCAGTTGCTAAGAATAATGATTTGAAATAATTTTTTTGAAATCTTGAAAAATGGTCGAATACAGTTTTCTGTAGATAGATTTCAACCCGGTGATGCTAGGACGCTCGGCGCTCTATTCTCTTGAAGCCCTGGTGCGACTGCCTGTCGGTACTGATTAAATGCAATATTTAATGCGTGACCAAATTTTACACACATGTTTTACACAAATATATTCCTAAACCTAATTTATCTAAAATTTAAATTCAAATGTATACTAGAAGCTCGACCTGCCTTATGCCTTCGTCTCTTTATCTCGTTCGAACGTTCAATTAATTTTTTCGCGGCGATATCTCACGTTAAACTTTTTCACAACTTAATTCAGATCCGGAGCAGCCATAATATATTACCTGAAAGTTAAATTGTAACCTGCGACACTTACCGATAAATCAGCCGTGGCAAAATCTATGAAACACAGCTCGGATTCCTCTCCTGCTAATAGCACCGACACAGATTTTTCACCGCTTTCATCGTCTGAAACAAATAAATAATTTCAGTTTATTGGATTTTACTTTGCTAAGGGAAATAAATAAGTAACCTTAAGGACTAATCTGTCTAGTGTTTACTGTTTCATTTAGCAAAAATAATAAAATTAATACTAAGTTGGCAATTAAATATAAATTTTTATGCAGAACAAGAAACAAGTAGGTAATGTTTGTAGTGGCGAGATACAGTGAAATACACTGCAGTGCCCTCTTTGGGTGTTTGCTACTACCTGTCTGACAATTATTGTCTAATTGACAGACAGATAACGATCTGCAGAAAGCAGATGCCATTACAGCGACCTCTATTGTCTTTGAGGAAGACAATCCTACTTAATTATTGGAAGGAGATGCCGAAAACAACTACTCCACGGGCAATATGCCCCGGCTGGCGTTGCATTACATCAACATCTCCATGGATGTCGCCACATCCTTCATCAAGACCAAATACCAGACAATGACCGGTTTCGATCTTGTTATGATCTCATCAGATTGCCATAGGTATCGGAATCGATGAATGATCTGGCGACATTGATTGCCTAAGGGGCATATGTGAATGTTTGTAGTGGTGAGATACAGTGAAATACACTGCAGTGCCCTCTTTGGGTCTTTGCTACTACCTGTCTGACAATTATTGTCTAATTGACAGACAGATAACGATCTGCAGAAAGGATGTGGCGACATCCATGGAGATGTTGATGTAATGCAACGCCAGTCGGGGCATATTGCCCGTGGAGTAGTTGTTTTCGGCATCTCCTTCCAATAATTAAGTAGGATTGTCTTCCTCAAAGACAATAGAGGTCGCTGTAATGGCATCTGCTTTCTGCAGATCGTTATCTGTCTGTCAATTAGACAATAATTGTCAGACAGGTAGTAGCAAAGACCCAAAGAGGGCACTGCAGTGTATTTCACTGTATCTCGCCACTACAAACATTCACATATGCCCCTTAGGCAATCAATGTCGCCAGATCATTCATCTATTCCGATACCTATGGCAATCTGATGAGATCATAACAAGATCGAAACCGGTCATTGTCTGGTATTTGGTCTTGATGAAGGATGTGGCGACATCCATGGAGATGTTGATGTAATGCAACGCCAGTCGGGGCATATTGCCCGTGGAGTAGTTGTTTTCGGCATCTCCTTCCAATAAGTAGGTAATGTGTTTGAATAATAACTGCAAAGTGAATATAATCTATTATTAATTACTTGAAAATTTACACATAATAAATTTATTATTATACATAACAAAAATAAAACAAGAAATATTATATTTCTATATATACAGGGTGTTCCATTTAAAAAGAAACACTCTTAATACGACGAGAACAAAACGAGATATAAAAATTTGCCAAAACAGACCAAACACAAAATTTCAAATGGGAATATTCAGCGGCGTGCTTAGTTTTAAATTGATCGATTAGTAGTTATCGAGTCACTTTTGAAGTTTCTCAGTGTATTTACTAATATTTATTACACAACCATATTAATCCATATTTTTGCCACGAAAGTAAGTGCCTGCATAGCTACATATGTTTTTATTGTTCTGCATTCTGCGGAATCCGTATTTGCACTTCACAAATACTAGGGGATAAATAAATTTAAACCAGGAGCAAAACAAAATCAGCCAGACCTACTTTCCAACTCATTTATCAATAAACTTTGGGGAGACGTTGTATACCCCGAATTTATGTGGGTGAGAAACATTAGTGAGGAATATATTAATCAATTTCTCCTACACATGCAGGCCTTGAGGATAATAGATGATTTATTATTAATAAATTACCTAGATAATTTCTGTTACAGATTACTTCTGGTCTGCAAAAACAATTGGTGTTTTGAGACCAAATCAGAAATTTCCTTCTGATTAAAATGAGGCGTAGAGATATTATTATTATATACAAGGCGTTTTATTTTGTAGTATCACCTAAATGGCATATTCTGGTAATGTAAATATCTCCTATGAAAACGGCTTACAATAAAGGACGAAACGTGCACATATTGCTTAGCTCAAGGCACTCAGGCACTTTTTGAAATAACCCTTTGAACAGACAGGATACAAGGAAAGAAAATTAAACGCTTTCTGAGAATGCTGAATAGGTAAAGCAATGTAGGAGAACAAAGTGGAAAGTATTACTATATTTTTACGAGGGTTTTATTATTTGGAGTAACTGCAATGTATAATTCAGGAGGAGAACGCTTTAAAAATGATACTCCCGTATTCTGCTGTTTAAATTTATATTCTTTGTATTGCAACTTCAGACTACAGGTTACCGGATATAAGGTACCTACGTATAGTAATATTTATGTTCAGCACAATATTAAGATTCTTCAGATATAGCAGATATAAATTTGTGAGTATGCATGGTTTCTACCCACAATGTAGAAGCCGTGAAAAAAAGTAAAAATAGGTGTCGAAGAAATATAAGTTCTAAATAAAATATAACAATTTAAGTAGAATAACAAATCCCTTGCTAACATAAACTATAGATATCAAAATTCATTTGTAACAAATATTGCACAATAAAAAAGTTATCATGACTCGTAAGTGAAAATAAAAGAAATCTTCTGATCGTTAATTCTACTGAAAAAAATCTACTTTTCCAGGTCCTACTTTTCCACAGCTCTTATATGAGACACCTCTTTGGGAATATCTCCCTTATTATTAGAGATAGACCTATAAAACCTTACATGACTGTATTCGCAAAAAAGAGTTCTTTCCAAATATGTAAATTCCTGGTTATTCCTTTTAAAATATTAATAAAGTTTATATCATACTCACGTAGTTTTCCACAGAACACCAAAACACTATACTTACACTTGACGTGCGTTTCGTTAACCAAGTTGGTATCATCTGGAGATGATTAAAATGCCCGTCTTTCATCTCCAGATGATGTCAACTTGGTTGGCGAAACGTGCGTCGAGTATAGTGTTTTGGTGTTCTGTGAAAAAGGTTCCAACCCCCTTTAAAAAAAAGTTTATATCGATATGTAGCTTCATTGAGTCGCCTTATAAAAAATTTAATATATGTAAAATAAGTGTAAAAAGAAAAGGAAATCGACGTATCTGAGCGAGTTTTCAAAAACTTTACCATTTTGAAAATAATAAATTTATGCGGAACTTTATGAACTCACTGTACAGGGTATTCGCGTATATTTTGACCCTTACCTATAGGGGTTATTAAGAAAGTTAGAAAAAAAGTTTAAGTACAAAAGTTGTTTGGTTTTTCACGTATTATCTTTTGGCTAGGTCAAAAAAAATTGCATGTCGTAAATTTGAGGAAATCAATTGAACATAATATTTTTAAATGGGACACCCTGTATAAGTTCACACGCTTGGGGAAACATGTTTTTTCTGATTTCAAAAATATGTATTTTGTTGACATTTGCACTGACAATTTTCAGTGCAAATACACAGTAAAAAAATCCGACTGATTTTAACACTGAATCCACACTCATCAGTGTGTATATAGTCCACACTTGGCAGTGTTAGACATATCGGTGTATTATTACATTACATAAAAGTAATTTAACACAGTAGATTTTACAAGGTAATGTGTAATAGTTAATTATTCACCGTGTAATTATTCCGTTTTTATGGCGGAGTGATTCAATTTTAACACAGGGTTTTGTAAATTTTACTACAATTTATGAGTACTTCTACAAACTTGGCGGGTATATCGTTCGTGTAATATGACTTTTAAAGGTTTAGTTATTATACTATCCAGTTCGTGTTAAAAATAACACCGCAGCAAATTACGATTACCATTTAGTAATTTTACCATTTGTCTTTTTTTACTGTGTAGTTTTACAATAAATCATAAAAAAAATATTAAAAAATGAAAATATTAGAAAATGTTTAAATAACTAAGGAGGTTAGATCGAAAATCGATAAATATTTTTTATTACTGTTGGTTTCTACTGTTAAATATTTTTAGTTCGTTGTATTTTTTGTATTTTTTTATTGTACTCGCTGTCGAATATTTCGAAAACTGTCAGTGCAAATGTCAACAAAATATATATTTTTGAAATCAGGAAAAAATGCTTCCCCAAGCGTGTAAAATTATACAGTGCGTCCCATTTAAAAATATTATGTTCAATTGGGTTTCCCAAGTTTACGACATGCAATTTTTTTTTTCGACCTGGCTAAAAGATAATACGTGAAAAACCAAATAACTTTTGTATTTAAATTTTCTTTTCTAACTTTCTTAATAACCCCTGTAGGTAGGGGTCAAAATATACGCGAATACCCTGTATAGCGAAAAACGGAGCATCTGCAACGGTGCCGACTCCATGCTGACGAGTACGGTAGAATACTGGCAGTGACACCGTATAATTCCTAAAATAAAATTTCTGCGTTAATTTATTTAAAAAAATTAATTAACTCGAGCCCCTCTACCAATTACTGCGAGTTAATGGGAAAAATTAAAATTGTTTCCCTGTGCCATTCCCCAAAAGGCGTTACCCGTGTGGAATTAACAATTATTCCGGACGATCACGGTAAACATGCCGATCAATTCTATCAGCACGCTATAAGCGTACGCCCAGAATGATAATATAATTGCAGAAAACTCCGCTAATCTGCGGTACTTGAATGCAATGTAACTCAAGAATATGCAACCACATTGAGTGTGCCAGACTCGGTGTATTGGCCAAATTGGTATATTTTGTAGGGTTATAGAGAATCTGTAAAAGATAAGAGCAAATCTGATGAACGAGCCCTGTGCTCTTTTTCCCAAAATAATAATAATAATAATAATAATAATAATAATAATAATAATAATAATAATAATAATAATAATAATAATAATAATAGTAATAATAATAAGAATAATAATAGTAATAGATAGATAGATAGATAGATAGATTTATTGACCATATATACAACAGTACATTTAAGTCACAACAGTACACTATAAAAGAACATAAGACAAAATACTTGTGAGTCAATTGAATAAAAATTATGTGCTCTAAATAATTCATTTAAAAAAACTATTGTATTCTTTGACACTGTAAAACAAATGATCAAAGAGAAAATCCTTTGCCAACCTATAAAATGATCTACAATTCATGGACTTTATGTCAGCATGACTACGATAATTCAAGAATTTATTGTATAAGTTGACATCAAGTTTATTAGAATGTGACATTTTAATTCTTGAAAAACTAGGTATTAAATTCCCCCGGAACCTTGTGTTGTGATCATGTACATCAGAATGGAACACTAAATTTGACACATTCTTATGTATCAGCAATAATGTCTCAAAGATGTAAATACAAGGCAATGGCAGAATCTTGTGTTGACTAAATAATGGTTTACAGTGCGCATCACATGGAGCCGAATCAAGGATTCTTAGTGCTGCTTTTTGCAGAAAAAATACTTTATAACTGTGAGTTGCATTCCCCCAAAGGACGATCCCATATGACAACACACTGTGAACCATAGCAAAATAAACCATTCTCATGGTCACATTATCAAGGCTAGGTCTTAACTGACGCATGGCAAATAATTGGGATGAAAGTTTTTTACAAAGGTCACTAATGTGAGCTTCCCAACTTAATCTGGTATCAAATGTAATACCCAGCAATTTTACTGGAACCGATGTACTGGTCCATCTGTCAGAACTGAACAAAATGTTTTTTGTTTTATTTATATTAAGTTTCAACATATTATTATTAAACCAAGTCTTGGCCCTATCAAGCCCTTCCTCACAATTCGTTTCAGCACCTCTAGCAAGCAGTGTTGTATCATCCGCAAACAAGATGCATTTTATGTCTCCCAATGAAGGTGGCAAATCATTGATATATAATAAGAATAAAATGGGACCCAACACAGATCCCTGAGGTACACCACATGAAGTTTTAAGCAAATCAGAAGCATCATCATTGACAGAGACATATTGATAACGGTCTAGTAAATATGTTTTAAGGAGATTATTAATATTTCCACGAATACCATAGTGATTTAGTTTAGTTAACAATAGATCAACATTAACACAGTCAAAGGCCTTTGTCAAGTCGCACATAACTGCATTAGTATAAGTGCCTTGATCCAAGCCTTCTACAATATCATCCATCACTGCTAAGAGAGCCTGTATTGTAGAGAAGTTTTTACGAAAACCAAATTGTGAGGGAGAGATTATGGAATTAATGTTAATATAAGTTATAAGATTATCTTTTATAATAATTTCAAAAAGTTTAGAAAGTATTAGTACAATAGCGATGGGCCTATAATTGTCAACATTATTAGCATCGCCTTTTTTGTATTTTGGTAATACCGTAGTAATTTTGAAGGAGTTGGGCCATACACCCTCCACAATACATTTGTTATATAACACTGTAAGAGGCTCAACCAGCCTCTATTATATATTATATCAATAATAATAATATAATAATATTATAATAATAATAATAATAATAATAATAATAATAATAATAATAATAATAATAATAATAATAATAATAATAATAATAATGGCGCAAACCGCATCTCTTTATCTCTTAAACATTTTTGTGCTACAACGCTTTTGCCTCGAACGTTCTGTAGCTCGCGTATGGCGATTTTTATCGTTTGCCTTTCAAGATATCTCGAAATAGTTTCAATGTATTACAGGCCATTTTTAGACACATTTTCGATGAAATTTGATTTACTTAATTTTTCGTTTTTCTGTTTTGACCACAACTTGTGTTTTTTAAATGGAACGCCCTGTATTTTATTTCTATAATGGAAAGAGGATTGTAAATGCATTCCAAATATATACACTATGTTTCACTTCTCCCCTCACACCCCTGTAAAATTTTACTGAGCAGCACGATTTCCTTATTGTTTTATGAATAGGTATGCTTAAGATGTACAGGGTATTCGCGTATATTTTGACCCCTATCTACAGGGGTTATTAAGAAAGTTATAAAAAAAAAATTAAATACAAAAGTTGTTTGGTTTTTCATATATTATCTTTTAGCTAGGTCGAAAAAAATCTGCATATTGTAAACTTAGGAAAACTAATTGAACATAATATTTTTAAACGGGACACCCTGTATAATTTTACACGTTTGGGGAAACATTCTTTTCCTGATTATAAAAATATATATTTTGTTGACATTTGCACTGACAGTTCTCGAAATATTCGACAGCGAGTACCATAAAGAAATACAAAAAATACAAAGAACTAAAAATATTTAACAGTAGAAACCAATAGTAATAAAAAATATTTAACGATTTTCGATGTAACCTCCTTAGTTATTTAAACATGTTCCAATATTTTCATATTTTAATATTTCTTTTATGATTTATTGTAAACATTAAATATTAAATATTTCGAAAACTGTCAACAAAATTTATATTTTTGAGATCAGAGAAAAAATGTTTTCCCAAGCGTCTAAAATTATACAGGGTGTCCCATTTAAAAAATTTATGTTCAATTGGTTTTCTCAAATTTACGACATGCAATTTTTTTTCGATCTAGCCAAAAAATAATACGTAAAAAAACAAACAAGTTTTGTATTTAAACTTTTTTTCTAACTTTCTTAATAACCCCTGTAGGTAGGGGTCAAAATATACGCGAATACTCTGTACTTCTGCAATCTTGTACGACAGCGAGGTTACCATTCCACGGCCTGCTTTTTCGACGCGATTTTTCGAGAAATCATATTAGCGATTTTTTACGGAAAATCTGACAACATGGCATTATTCAGCGCCCTCTAAAACCCAAATATCCGGAGTTACGTGAAATCCTCAGATAGAATAACTTTTCTATGGAATTTTCAACTTTCAAAATTACGAAATTATTTTAGTTTAAACGTGCATAAGGCTTTGGAAAGAAATGAAAACTGTATAACGATATGCAAAAGAAGGCCATAGGTAGAAGGTAATGGTATCCTTACTATAGAAATAGACAGTTTATTGAGAAGTGCTGAATTTAAAGCATCAGGAACGCAGTCAATTTTTAACTATTAGGTACTTTTTATATCCAAATGATTTTTTTATTCCTTTAATCTAAAGTAAATAATCAGAGTCTTGCAGAGATCTCCTAAGTTCCAGAATAACTTACATTCCGAAGCTAGACGCAAAAGGGTAGACTGAAATGTATTCCTTTTAAACCCTTGTAATTTACTAACTTGCATATATCTGTCTAGTTTAGCTTGAAATTGCCTCAAATTGTATTTAGTTAAAATTCCATTCCCTTTTGTTCAATGCAAGATAATCATGAAAGTTGGTCGACAGTTCTGCTCTTCAAAATTTAGTATGAAAAAGAGGTTAGACATACTATGACATTAGTAAAAAACGTGAAATAAGCAATGAGAAATATATCCTAATAATATGTCCTAATTTAAAAAGAACCTAATTTTCCAGCTAAAAGCATTACTAAACTACTACTTTAGAAATACTAAAGCATTGGGATTTCATGCATATTTCGTTTTAGCTCCAAGTTAGAGTTATTAACTGAATATTTTTCACTCAATTATCCTGCCTAGCTCCGAGATTTATATTACAATAGTATAAATATTGCAGTTTATTGGCGTTTTAAATTTTCACTTTACTTTCCATTATGTTAAAGTCTACCCCAAAAAGCCACTGTAGATTAGGTATATAATAAAAATAAATATATGACGAATTAATTAAATTTCGTCAGAGATTTTTTAGTTTGATATAAAATTCTGGAATATTATAAATGTTATTTTGAATTATGTCTAAATAAAGAAAATATAATAAAATTTAAAAGAAACTAAACACAACTAGATTTCTTCTAAACGTTTCTAGTCGATCCTCGACTCGTCGTCAGTACAAGTTCATGAAACTAAAAAAACCACCGACAAATTTTAGTTGATTTGTTAAATTTTTTTTTTTTTATTAACTACATATTACACAGATATTCTTCACAGAAACAAGGCTTTTTGGGTCAAACTTTAGAAGTTTGGCTTGATACTACACTTTCAATTTTTATTTTGAATACTTCCGTTTTCCTGCGTCATATTATTTTAGAGGTGGAGTAATCTCAAAGGAAACAACAATGAATTTTTCTATTAGACATGGCATTCTTAATTATGATTTATGTGAACAGGAAATTTAACAGGCATTAGATACTGCAGTGTAATATTACCAGGACATAATATCAGTGTAATATCAGCTTATTTCAGGAGACTACATATACAGTCTATCAGAAATAGTTGAAGGAGAAAAATTACTTCCACATCTTATGCACAATCCATTTAACATTTATTACCCGAGGACATTAACACATGGGGAGTTTGACTCGAACGCCAACTGTAATACTCTATAGGGTGAATTACTTTCAATAGCTGTAGTAATTCCACAGGAAACGAGATTCCCGCTCCAAGGAACTTAATAATCTAACATTTGTGCATAAACGATGGCATTATTTAAAGATATATCATTTTCTGTAAAGGCTGTTAGGAATATCTGAAATATTACATTACCAACTGAACAACAATAATCAGAATCATTTGACAGCTGCAAAGCGACGTATATACCAAAAAAATATTATACTATACAGGGTATTTTATATAAAAATTGAGAGTTGGTATTACCGACTTGTGGTGAAATCGGAAGCGACAAAAAGATAATTTTTATGTCACCTTTAAAAGTGACCATCTATAAATGGGTAACTTCACCGTGTCAAATTTGAAAAATGTATCCAAAAAAATTAAGGGGCTAATGGGAACACTAAATCTGTGTCACACTATATATAAATGTTATCAAATAGAGATGGAAAAAATAAAAATGAAATATCAGTTTTTTAAAAGATCTCAATGGTCTCTAGAGTCCAATGGTGGGTATCAAATTCGAACAATCCTATGTATAGAATATTAGAAAATGGCGGAGTCGCTGGTGATTCGCCCAAGGAATTATTTCATGTGTGATAATAATAATTTATGATAATTAAACAAAAATAACCCTACGCGAGACTGTTTACTTTTATTTTATTGGTTACACGGTTCTTTATATCTTTTTTTATGTAGGAATTAATCCAGAAAGTTAACTAAGTCAATATTAATGAAATTATCAAATATGGTTGAATAATGTTTTCAATTTTCCTCGTTACCTATAATCCTAGGTACGCAAAGGAATAACCTTATTATCTTTAAGATATATGTCGAAAATATGTAATATGTAGGTAACGAGGAAAATTAAAAACTTTATTAAACCATAATATTTCATAATTTCATTAATAATTTCTCTCTTAGTTAACTTTTTGGCTTAATTCCTATATTATAAGGAAATATATAAACAGTTAAATAAGCCAATAAATACTAATATAAATATACTATAAAATACATAGTTTTTGTTTACATCTGTAGCTACCTATGTTATAGGACCTAAGGGTCCTACGTTATAGGATCTGCTACATATTTGACATAACATTCACTGTATATTATTACTGGAACTTTTAAAATTTTTTTTGTCAATATTGTTTTAAGTTTACCAAAGAAATCTCTTACTAAATTGAAAGAGGAAACTGATACATCTCGTCATATGCGATCTTGTGGTATTTCTGTATATCTTGTCCTGTATATGTCATTAGTTTATAGGAGCTATGAATAAAAATATAAATAATAAAATAATAAAGGATAATCATCTGAAGGATACGTTTCAAATATTTTTAATACACAACATTTAGTAAACGATGAATAATTGTATAACCTAAGTAATTGTTAACAAAACAGTTATTATAATTTAAAAATGGAATTTATATATTTCTTGTGTATATATTTATAAGTATATAAAACCTTGAGTAAATATTGTAATCTTCATTGTTTACTAGCACCTATGCCGTAGCACACTAAAAACCAACAGGTGAAACATTGTAATTTAATGACAAGATAATTTCCGGGTCTATATCACATCATATGGCACATATTATGTCGTAAAATAATTAGAGTCATAAACATTGTTTCGTGTCCATACAATGTGCTCATATTATCTTGTTCCTTTTTAACTACGTTTAAAAAGAAATAACAGTTTTTCTAAAAAAATACCTTGTTGCAAAATATCGGTACCTCTAATTAAAGATTTTATTAAAATAAATAAAATTTCACATAACTACGAATAGTACGATGTTACTAGTGGTGGGAAGCACACCGTAGTGCCCTCTTTGGGTCTTTGCTACTATCCCGCTGATAATTATTGTCAAATTGACAAGCAGATAGCGACCTGCTTTTCGCAGGTGCCTTTACAGCAGTGACCTCTATTGAGGAAGACAATCCTACTTTTTATTTTGAAAAAGATCGACATCGGTCTGCAGTTAGTGACATTCTACGATGCGAGGTCCAAGTATTTCCTCGTAGTTTTCGTTGCAATCCGAATCCTTGTATTTTGATTCTAACTGTGTTAGACAAAATAGGACAAATTTTTTCTTTGTAATTCAGCGCTCGGCGAGGCATATAGCCAAGTAAACAGCTGTAGGGTTAATTTGTTTTAATCCTTATTCAAATAAGGTGTTTACAGATGGTGGATATAAAGTAGATTCTTACTATTCGTAGTTTTGTGATATGTACAGGGTATTAGCGTATATTTTGACCCCTACCTACAGGGGTTATTAAAAGAGCTAGAAAAAAAGTTTAAATACAAAAGTTGTTTGGTTTTTCACGTATTATCTTTTGGCTAGGTCGAAAAAAAAATTGCATGTCGTAAATTTGAGGAAACCAATTGAACATAATATTTTTAAATGGGACACCCTGTATAATTTTAGACGCCGGGGAAAATAATGTTTCTCTGATATCAAAAATATATATTTTGTTGACATTTGCATTGACAGTTTTCGAAATATTTAATATTTAATGTTTACAATAAATCATAAAAAAAATATTAAAAATGAAAATATTGGAAAATATTTAAATAACTGAGGAGGTTACATCGAAAGTCGTTAAATATTTTTTATTACTGTTGGTTTCTACTGTTAAATATTTTTAGTTTTTTGTATTTTTTGTATTTTTTTATGGTACTCGCTGTCGAATATTTCGAAAAGTGTCAGTACAAATGTCAACAAAATATATATTTTTGAAATCAGGAAAAGAATGTTTACCCAAACGTGTAAAATTATACAGGGTGTCCCATTTAAAAATATTATGTTTTCATAATAGTGTCCCATTTAAAAATATTATGTTTTCATATAATATTTTTAAATGGGACAATTCCCAATGCCAATTCGTTTTCTTAAGTTTTCGACATGCAATATTTTTTTTCGACCTAGCTAAAAGATAATACATGAAAAACCAAACAACTTTTGTATTTAATTTTTTTTTCTAACTTTCTTAATAACCCCTGTAGGTAGGGCTCAAAATATACGCGAATACCCTGTACAACCCATCTGTCAAGTAGTAGAACCTGTTTCTATGTCTCGTTATTGTATTAAATAAAATATCATTTAAATCTGTACCGTCTTCACTCGTGTTTAACACCGACTGAAGGATTAAAAGACAGGAAAATGAGTGGAATTAACATTTTATGCATCCAAATATCTCTTTTGGCTAGGTCGAAAAAAAAATTGCATGTCGTAAATTTGAGGAAACCAATTGAACATAATATTTTTAAATGGGACACCCTGTATAATTTTAGACGCCGGGGAAAATAATGTTTCTCTGATCTCAAAAATATATATTTTGTTGACATTTGCACTGAAAGTTTTCGAAATATTTAATATTTAATGTTTATAATAAATCATAAAAAAAATATTAAAAATGAAAATATTGGAAAATATTTAAATGACTGAGGAGGTTACATCGAAAGTCGTTAAATATTTTTTATTACTGTTGGTTTCTACTGTTAAATATTTTTAGTTTTTTGTATTTTTTGTATTTTTTTATGGTACTCGCTGCCGAATATTTCGAAAAGTGTCAGTGCAAATGTCAACAAAATATATATTTTTGAAATCAGGAAAAGAATGTTTACCCAAACGTGTAAAATTATACAGGGTGTCCCATTTAAAAATATTATGTCCAATTCGTTTTCTTAAGTTTTCGACATGCAATATTTTTTTTCGATCTAGCTAAAAGATAATACATGAAAAACCAAACAACCTTTGTATTTAATTTTTTTTTCTAACTTTCTTAATAACCCCTGTAGGTAGGGCTCAAAATATACGCGAATACCCTGTACAACCCATCTGTCAAGTAGTAGAACCTGTTTCTATGTCTCGTTATTGTATTAAATAAAATAACATTTAAATCTGTACCGTCTTCACTCGTGTTTAACACCGACTGAAGGATTAAAAGACAGGAAAATGAGTGGAATTAACATTTTATGCATCCAAATATCTCCAGTGAAACTTTTGATTATATTTCAATACAATTAATATTATTGTTTGGTTGCCACTTGCATATAGGGCAACAGTGGTCGTCTTTTTTCTATCAGTGTATCGGAAAATCTCGAATTCAGTCAGTTGCGCGCCATATCCCTCAGACAATGGTCGCATACCTGTACCTAAATTGCTATATCAAATGTTCCTTTGTTAACATGAACATACTTAAATATTTAGCTTAGTTTCCTTTGTATTTCATGCAGGACCGTTCGGTATCATTTTTTTCCTATATAGAGCACCTTTGGGTATCTTAAACCTCAGACTACTACCTAAGTACTAAAATATTTATGAAATAGTGTCCTTAGAGATACAAGACAGTTAACCTTAATGTTCATGAATTATGTGGAATTCTCTCAATTTTGGTATTCCAACATACTTCTGTAATTTGTCATTGCAATATTCTTATTATCTTGTAAAGGAAAAGCGCGCGTTACTCCTAGATAATATTATCACTAAATACAAGTAGTTTTATTATTATTTAATTATTATTTTTAATGTACTGTAAATGCTTGTTTAATATTTCATTATTTGAAAGATGTAGAGATGTAGATGTAACACTATTAAAAGGAAAAATGTATTTAAGACATTAAGTTGAGGTTATTATGAAGATATACCTAATTTCTTTGTAAGTATCATTTTTATAAACATCAATAACAAAGTGCTGTTAGTAAATCAAAAGAATAATTTATTGGTGCAAAATAACTAGTTATTATTCATTTACTAGGACACAACATTTAAGTTTTTCTTTGATTTAACGATCACCATGACAGCTTGAGCCCCTCGTAAACAAAACATCAGAAGAAACTGGTTTAAAAATAAAATTAAAGATTTGTTGTGGTCACATTTTGCAGGTGTTTCAACGCATGTGGTTGTGAACTAGTTGCGCTTCCGAGAATTGTGTATGCTCTTTCAAAAACATCTGCTTTTATTATGCTTGTATAATAGTACGAAGTTACGATGTTTGTGTTGGTCAGATATGTTTCTGACCGCTGGAAGTGCCAGTTCCGAAAGTGTGACGATGAACTGATGGCATAGGTCAAGTAATTTTAAAAATACCTCGACAAACACCTAGTTTTACGGTTTTGACGTTAGATTAAAACCATTCAAGATAAAACAAATATTCACGAAGAAATAAAACACTGCACTCTTATCAGCAAGCGTTTATATAGGCTGTTACAAACTCGCTTTACACCAAATCAAGGTTGACTTGATTATGTTTTGAAATATTTGAGAAAAAAAACGAAATTTAGAAAATTGGTTTTTATTATCTGCAGCCTTATTTGAGCAAATATTTAAAAATGAAGAGCACTTTCTCGAAACAAGTTTCTGTCCTCGACCAGTGTATTTATATTTTAAATATGACGCTTTGTTTTTCCTGAACCATGAACAAACTTAATTTTTTTAAATACGGACCTGGAATTTTGAAGCGATAATTGCCAAATCTACCTTAACCCTAATAATATGCTACCCCAGAATAAATCATATTCGAACGTTTTGAACTAAACAAATGCATGTTCGGTATTTCCATATCGATTTGTGCAATTTTTATCTGTGTACCCATTTTTTGCTCATTTATTGTATATACAAATGTCACTGGATGTTACCAAAGTCAATTTGGCCTTTAAATTTTGATGTGATGCATTTTTTACTCCAACAGAATGGAGGGATTGTCGAATGACCTGCAAGAGCGCCCGATTTATCGCCACTAGATTGTTTTTTGTGGGAAATATTAAAAAATAGGGTATACAAAAGCGTACCCAATAATGTAGGATTTATTATTCAGAGGACTTAGAGAACAATATTCTGTAACCGTTTTTAATTCCATCAGAAGAAGGAACTTTCAAGGAACAATGCAAAATATTTTCAGAATAATAAATTTTTGTATACTTTTGCTGTATACTTTTATGTACAATTTGAAATATTGTCATTTTTAAAAACTTTTTTTAATAAACGTTTTTTTTTCAAATATTTCAAAACCTAATCAAGTTAGTTTTGATTTTTCTGGGTTATTATATTGGTCCCCTGATTACGCAACTTTGCCTTCGTTTAAACTTCTTCGTATCGCTTACAGTTTCCGAGATCCCAATGGTGAGAACCGAATTTGTAACAGCCCGTATAGCCCAGTTAAAATAGAACACCATGGCCAGCAACTTCTCCTGATCTGATCTCTATTAAACTGTATGGCGGCTCGTATTAAAGTCGAGGTAGAACACCTCAATCAATAGCGACAAATCTAGAGGCGTAGTTATCAGTTATCACCGAGAAATTAGTACGACTCGTTATAATTTCCGTTATATTCCAACAAGTTTATACACGTATGAAGTTAAATGACCTATGTGTATGCAAGTAAAATATGTAAGTGGTTTTTTTATATAAAATGTTAAGACTTGTTCAATAAAAATAACTTATTTATTGAGTTTTTTTCATTTAACATAAGTACTTGCAAGACATACTAAACGTATTATACTGTGATGGCAAAGACTTTAAACAGGCACTTATAAACTTGAAATCCATATATGCTGCTGTTGGATCACCTATTTTAACCCGATATCCTTATTTTTATCTAGCGTTGAACTGACAATCATTTCAGAGAAAATATCGTTGAAAGCCGACGATTAACCCTGTCTCTCAGAGAATTCGGAACTCGAAAATAAAACGTTGTTAACCATATAGAATTGAGGTGTACAGTTCCGATAATGTCTCAAACATCGCTCAATCAGTGTTGTGTGACAGATCGAAGTTACAGAAAATTAGTTTTGTTGGTGTTTATTATATAGAAACCACTCTATTCCCTTCCATTATGTTTAAAGACCATGCAGAGAAATCGTGGATGTTTATCTGACATGTTTTACTTGAAATAATGTATATGATAAACAGTAAATTGTAGCTGTTTGTTTTGTGAACACGCTTGGTTGTTATATGATTCTTGCGTTCTTAGTATCTTTAAATAAGGAATAAATATTATTGAAAATAACAGATAATTTTCATCTTAAATCCGATTTACAATATATTTTTTCCCAAATAGCACGAGTAATATCCCAGGATATCTCGTTAAGGTCCCATTTACGTCGTATATCATGGCAAATTAACCGTATATCATAAGAACATACCAATTTCCATATATCGCGTATCTTATTTTGCTAATACTGAAGCTTGTATTTTGTCTAGATCTTCCAAAATTATACATACATGTATATAACACCGTGATTGGTAAACATTTAATTCCAATGTTCGCTTAATTTAATGCTACTTTCAAATTGTTCATGCCTGTTTCCGTTTCAGAGATATTAGCAAAAATATGCATTTTTTCATATCTGGTAAACTAATCGATGACGACTTTTTGATGAGTACATTTTTCAAATGCCCATATTGTAGTGTAATCTATAGTTTGCATTTTTCTTTGTTTACAAGAAAATGACACCAATTTTGTTTTCATTATACCTGTAGTTGTTATGCTAACAATTGAATAGGATTACTCTTTTTTTATTGACATATGATAATCTTGTTTATTTATAGTACTCTTTTGTTAAAAAATATTTTATAGGAATGTTTGATTTTCCTGTTAAAATATAATAAAAGAAATTCGATTGTAGAAAAAATGATATAGATATAGCAAATCTTTCCATAAATAGACAGTAAAGTTTCTTGAACTGATATTTCCTGAAAAGTTAACATTATCCATCTTCAAGATCGATTGTCATCATGTAGTTTCATGGGATGGTGACTGTAAACGAATTCTCACTTGTTCGTGCTAACTATAAATAAAAGCAACTACTAAAAACTTCATCAAGAAAATTCATGAGATGTTCAAGTGAAATTACTTGTCTTCCAAAACTTAAATTGAAGTTGAAATACAAATAGTTATCGTTAATATATCAAAACAAGTACAACTTATCTTCATCTCCGAATAAGAAATATTGAAGTTATAATTATACTCCATTAAAACTAGAAATAACTAGATTTCTAGGCACTAGAAATAACAATTTTTACTTTGGAAGTTTTATAGAAAAATAATTAAATTTATTTACTTCAACTGTTCATAAAGTTTTAGTAGGTTCTTATTGAAATAAAAATATAAATAGTAAATGAGAAAAGAACATGTGAATAGCGAGGCCTTAATTATTATTAATCAATAGGTAAATATAAAAATATTACAGACTAATAACATTATATGTAAGTTTCTACTTTTATTAAATAATTAATGATTTAACATATAAAAATGATATTTAGTAACATTCACTCTCGATTTTCAAGTGAAATCCCCTATGCGTTATTACAGTTTTGGAATCATTTTTTTAATAAAGCGATATAACCATACACTGGATGGTGGATTATGATAATATATATTTGAAGGAGATGCCGAAAACAACTACTCCACGGGCAATGTGCCCCGACTGGCGTTGAATTACTCCGGCATCTTCATGGAAGTCGCCACATCCTTCATCGAGACCAACCACCAGACACTGACCGGTTTCGTGCTTATTATGCGCCATTAGAGTGCCGTAGGTAGTGAAATCAATGAATGATGTTGCGACATGATTGTCTAAGGGGCCTCGTGAATGTTAGTATTGGTGAGAAAACCACACCGTAGAGTTCTCTTTGGATCTCTGCTTCTATCCGGAGCAATGCAACGCCAGTCGGGGCCCATTGCCCATGGAGTAGATGTTTTCGGCATCTCCTTCAAATAGATACATATGTAGGATTGTCTTCCTCAAAGACAATAAAGGCCAATGCTGTAATGGCACCTGCGGAAAAGCAGGTCGCTATATGTCTGTCATTTTGACAATAATTGTCAGATTGTCAATTGTCAAAACGTCTCAGCTCGGTGAAGAAATTTTAACCAATCAGAATCCATAATCGTCCCGCGTGACAGGAAGAGCCAACTATTTTTGAGCTCCAACAGTTATAGAAACTGGTATCAAATATCAAATCAGGTGAACTAATTTCAATTTTTCTTAGTAAAAGTTTGGGTATAATTATAAAATAATGATATTATTATAAAATAACAATGATGGTAGATTTGGTCATCATTACCAAATGAAAAAATTGAAATTTTATGATACTTTGGTTATAATAGCGAAATAACAAAATTATAACATTGTAATAGTGAGTAAACAACAAACCATACAGATGCTTCAGTTCCCAGTATGCAAATTTACCATTTGATAAAATCAATCAAATATTCTAGGTATAATTCAAACCTTTATCAGAGTAAATGTATGAAGTTTTCACTGCAACTATTTTTTATTTAGTACAGTAATTTATAATGTCTGACATAATAATAACTACAAATAATTATTATTAAAGCAATTCATAAAGCCCAAGAAGTACTGAACGAAGCAAAGCCAGAGGCGACTGTCAAGCAAAGTATAAGAAACTTTACTATATTAATGTACTCCAGTAACTAATTATTGCCAAAAAGTCTTTGAAGTTTCGAAGGTTCCTGTACAATAATCTTTAACTAAAAGTAAATTAACCGTTCCGTGAACGTGAAAGATGCTGGGAAGTATCAGCCATGACCTTTTAGCCCGCTCGTCAAACCGCTATTAACTTAATGAAACCTGTTAGTATACATAAAATATGACTTTTTTGCTGTACCTTTACTCCTCTAACGTCGATCATCTCTTTGGTAATTTATAGCTCACTTCTCCCGTTGCTTCAATAATAATAAATATATCTGGGTTAAGTTAATAATTTACACAGGATATGCCCGGGAAAATATAAATTAAGGCACACCAAATGGTAAATGTCTGCGTAGTTACGAATATAATTTCTTCTCTAGATTTGTCTGAATTTGAATTTAATGGTTTAAATCAGAAAAATTTAAACCATTAAATTCATTGCCATTAAATGTTTGTTTGAACTATGATGTTAATATTGAGAATTCACAAAACTACTCACCTATGCTGGTGTCGTACGCGTGCAGGTACTCGGAGGTCATGAACTGTGAAACCAGCGAAGACTTGCCCACTGCTGGCCCGCCTAGCATAAGCACCCTGAAGGGCACTGGACCCGGGGCACTGGTGGAAGACTCCCTTGAGGAGGCCAGACTACAGGATGCTGACGTGCGGGCGGAGCTTCCGGAAACCGCAGCTGGTAGCTGCTCTGTGCTGCAACAAGGAAATGGAACTGTTAGTTAATTATCTACCAAACAAAAGCCAACCGAATTTTTCCAATAGGTGCAATACCTGTTTCGCTTAAATCACATAATTTTGTGTCTAGATCTAACTGTAAAAGATTATTTTATTTTTAATAATTGTTATTTAATTAATTGTAATAATAAATAATGTAATTTAAATAAGTCGTGATCAAGCAGACTGATTTAGAATTGAAAAGATTCGGAGACATCACTTAGTTTTTTAAAGTGGAGAAAGGGTCTAAACAAAATTAGGAAGCTTGCTTCTTGAGTTAAGGATGTTTTACTATTGCTTCATGGAAATGGTTAGATATATACAGGGTTTTTCAACGAAAAGTAGCCACCCTTAATAACTCAGAAACGGAGGGTAGCAGAAAAATTTCCAAAAACAGGTCGATTTTTAATTCAAGGGGGACAACTTTTGGCGTCAAGTTCTTGATGACATCGCTTCCCCCCTGCCCCCCACTCCAACTACCTCAAAAAATTTAAATGGCAATACGGGCCAAATAATACTTCATTTGACAGATATTTTAAATCTCTATTCAGTGATGTGCTACATTTGAAATTCGGGCTATTAATGTTTTATAAATAGTCGATTAACGTTTAAGAATAAACTTAGGAAGTTTAAAGTGGTGGAACAAACTTTGTAAACATTTTCTTGATCATCATAGTTTTTTGGTCATTTTTTGTCGCAGTGATAAGATAGGTAGCGCCAGTAAAATTACCGTCAATGAAATACCTGTCAGTTGATGTTCACTTCATTTTGAATTAAAAGTGTCAAGATGGTTTACACGACTGCCGAAAGAATTGAGATTGTGCGTTTGTATTTCAGAAATAACGACTGCGCACGAGCTACAGCGCGTGTTTTCAATGAAATGCATCCCGATAAATTCATTGGTCATCAATATGTTTTAAAGTTGATGCAAAAATTTATGGAAACTGGATCAGTGGCAAACAAAAAACATCAACCAGAAGGACGAATTATTAATGAACCTGTTGAAATTGCTGTTTTGGGACACGTCGCAATGGATAACAATCAGTCTTTAAATCAACTTTCCCGGGCATCAGGGGTTTCAACAAGCAGTAGGTATATGGAGAATTTTAAAAAAGCACAAATTTCACCCTTACAAGATAAAACTTCTTCAAGAACTAAACGAAGACGACAATGATCGAAGACTACAGTTTTGCGAAGTTATGTCTAATAATCTATTGAATACCGTGCACTTGTTGTACAATATTTGCTTCAGTGATGAGTGTATGTTTCTTTTGAATGGACATGTCAACAGGCATAACTGTAGATATTGGTCAGATACGAATCCGCATTGGTTTAGGGAAAACCCATACCCAATATCCCCAGAGACTGAATGTTTGGGCAGGTATTCTAGGTGATCACATCGTTGGCCCGTATTTCATTGTACGGTAATTTGACTGGCGTTACTTATCTTGAACTTCTTGATACCACCATTGATCCGCGCATAACAGAACTACTGGAAAATGATGAAAATTTGCTTGAAAATGAATTAGGTTTCCAGCAAGATGGGGCACCTCCCCACTATGCGGTTCCTGTTCGAGAATATTTGAACGATCGCTTTCCTGGGCGATGGATTGGCAGACGTGGTCCAATCGAATGGCCAGCTAGATCACCAGACCTGTCTCCGTTGGATTATTTCTTATGGGTCATTTGAAATCCAAGGTGTATATAACACAGCCAGCCGACATTGAAGATCTTAGGCAAAGAATAATAGAAGAATGCCGACAAGTGACACCACAAGTTCTCGCAAATGTTCGTGAACTCTTTCAAAGTCGTCTGTATTATTGTATGGAAATTAACGGAGGTCACTTTGAAAACTTACTTTAACGGTAACTGCCATTATTTATAATTATTATAAATGCTTAAAATAAATACAATTTCATGAATTTATTGCAAGATACGTGTTTCTATTACTGAAAAGCCATCACTGCGACAAAAAATGACCAAAAAACTATGATGATCAAGAAAATGTTTACAAAGTTTGTGCCACCACGGTAAACTTCCTAAGTTTATTCTTAAACGTTAATCGACTATTTCTAAAACACTAATAGCCCGAATTTCAAATGTAGCACATCACTGAATAGAGATTTAAAATATCTGTCAAATGAAGTATTATTTGGCCCGTATTGCCATTTAAATTTTTTGAGGTAGTTGGAGTGGGGGGCAGGGGGGAAGCGATGTCATCAAGAACTTGACGCCAAAAGTTGTCCCCCTTGAATTAAAAATCGACCTGTTTTTGGAAATTTTTCTGCTACCCTCCGTTTCTGAGTTATTAAGGGTGGCTACTTTTCGTTGAAAAACCCTGTATATAAATCCAAATAAGAAGAGATAAGCGCCGTTCTGAAACAAGTTCAACGTTGAAAAATATCATATTTTTAACTTTTTTTAGTTTAGATAGGTAGGTAGTAGGTATTTTGGGCAATATTAAAAATAAAGTGGATACTCGAAGCGGATGGTTCTTTATGAAACATCGTGAAAATAATTGTTTTGAAAAAAACATTGATCTCATTTAGATGTTCCAAGAAATATATAGAAAACACTCTATATACTAGTATTTCGGCATTACAGAAAGGGTTAATAAATTAAAACAATCGGGGGTATACCAAATTAACTGCGCGGATTGTAATGCCGTATATGTGGGTCAAACCGGTAGAAGTATTGAAACTAGAGTAAAAGAACATAAAAAATCCATATTAAATAACGCAAAAAATTCAGGATTTTCCACGCATTGCATAGAAAACAATCATTTTATAGATCAGAAAAATGTAAATGTACTGCATCGTGAAAAGAAAGGAAAGCGCTTAGATCTGTTAGAACAATTAGAAATTAAAAAATCTTTAATTATAAATCCGTGTACTACTAATGATCAGATAGATTTTACACCATCGCCCTTCTTAGAAAATGTAATAAAAATTCGAGCTTTAACAGATGGTAGGATCAATCGGGGGGTAGGTAGACTTGTAAACAAATAAATAACGAAAACGCACTTGGAAATGTTTAGTAATAGACATTTATCTATTGAAAAAGGCCTAACAAGCCGAAATACTAGTATATATAGAGTGTTTTCTATATATTTCTTGGAACATCTAAATGAGATCAATGTTTTTTTCAAAACAATTAAAATTAAAATGGTAATTTTCTGCAATAGTTAGTAAACCATCAAGTGAACATTTTTAAAAACTTGTATACCTAAATAGATAAAAATAACTTTATGTTTCCTCAAGCCAACTAAAGATGATTTTTTAATTTTTAAGAATGATATTGGAATGTAATTTGGATTTTTGCGGATGTCCATAGACAAAGAAATTTATTCTACTAAAATATAAAGCCCATATGTTACTTTTCAGTTTGTGTCAGCAGTTTGTGTGCTGAAAACTGTTATTACATTAATCATTAAATTCACTGTAATCTTTTTTGGAATTAACTTCTACAGTTTTCTCCCTAAAAACCCCTGTATAATATGCAATAAAAAAAATATTTCATAAATTAACTAAATTTCATCAGTGGTTTTTCAGTTTTATACCTACAAAATTGTGTAATATTACAAATCATATTTTGAATCATGTCTTTATATATCCGTCGATCCTCGACGTCGATCCTCGATAGTCGATCCTCGACTTGTCGTTATTAAAGAGTTTGAATGATAAAAAATTGCCAGATTGACATTTAAATAAAAAAATGTCAATGAGTTGAGTGCGTCAATATTTTTGAAATCTCTCATATTTCTTACAACAAAATCGCGACTCTTATATATGCAGATCTGACTTTAACTTCAATGCGTAATTGATTCTAAGGACACTTTCTGGTCAAACGTGACACCCAAGTCCCTTATTACGTCAAGTCTATTGAACGTACACCGTGTTCCACATAAAACGACCCACTATACTATCTGGAAATCTATAAAAGATGTGAAAAAAAGTTAAATACAAAAGTTTTTCAGATTTTTGAGTTCTTTTAAAATATAATACTTCCATGTATACAAGGTGTCCCAATTTTGCTGGGACGCTATCAACAATTTAAATGGGACACCCTGTATTTTTGTCGATTTTTCGATTCTTTGTCAAAAATAAACTTGACTTACCTATTTAAACTATAGTCGAATTTTGCATAGCTTTCGAGATATTTGAGGTCATGTGTGCGTTTTTAAAAAATCAAGGTATTTTTGAACACAATATAAAAAAATGATCAAAAACTAAAATTAAGCGTTTGGGTGGTAATTTCCACTTACAAAGCGTCAATGCAGATACAGAATACAAAATTTTTGTTAACACTTATACAGGGTGGACATACTACGAAATCAATCTTGCAACTTTATAATCTAAAAAAGGTCGATTTTTTTAAATGAAACACCCATTATATAATTACTCTATGTTAAAGACAATGAAAATACCTATCGTTTCATATATATATGTCCTATATATAAATTCAATGGTTACAGAGAAAATCGCAATTTTATAGAAATTTACAATGATTTCTAGTAGGTATAGTGATATTGTAATGCTGGATGCTCTCAAAAAACTAGGAGGCTATGGAATGAATACTCGTAATATTGAAATTTGTTTTAATTTGACAGTTCTGCAATTTATTTGTGTTTATACGGTGAGGACATAAAGTCCGTCCCCCTCTCTCTAATTTTTTAACCGCTGGGTGTATTGTGATAAAATTTGGAACGATAATATACGACTAAATTCTGCATTTTTTAACACATCAATGACAGCTCTGAATGTCAGCTGGGCGCGCAATACGAATATTTTTTTAAATGGAAATGGGGATCGAGTAATAACTCGGTAATAGTAATATCAGTTTGTAACATAATCTTGTAACACTTATTAGGTGTCATTATTGATTGTTGCTGTCATGTTTGATAGTAAATTTTTGCTCGAAATTGTCTAGAATGGCTCGTTCCTTACAAGATAAATTTGAAGCGGTTATTATTTTTGGCGAAGCTAACCGAAATTACCATGCTGCTGTTCGAATGTTCAATGAACGCTATCCGGAACGTCAAATATGCAAAAAATATTTACGAAAGTTAATTTCAAAATTTAAAAATGATATAACGTGGAAATCGATATTACTGGTTTTTATTTGGAAATTACTGAGGCAAATGTTCTCAAAATTGGGGAATGTTTTGAGCATAAAATTAGCTTCAAAATGAGTTATTACTCGACCCCCATTTTCATTTAAAAAAATATTCCTATTGCGCGCCCAGCTGTCACTTTGACATTCAGAGCTGTCATTCATGTGTCAAAAAACGCAGAATTTAGTCATATATTATCGTTCCAAATTTCATCACAATATACCCAGCGGCTTAAAAATTAGAGAGAGGGGGACGGACTTTATGTTAATCCATATAAACACAAATAAATTGCAGAACTGTCAAATTAAAACAAATTTCAATATTATTCATTCCATAGCCTCCTAGTTTTTTTGAGAGTGTGCAGCAATTACAATATCATTATAGGTACTAGAAATCATTGTAAATTTCTATAAAATTGCGATTTTCTCTGTAACCATTGAATTTATATATAGGACATAATACATGGAATGATAGGTATTTTCATTGTCTTTAACATAGAGTAATAATATAATGGGTGTTTCATTTAAAAAAATCGACCTTTTTCAAATTATAAAGTTGCAAGTTTGATTTCGTAGTATATCCACCCTGTATAAGTGTTAACAAAAATTTTGTATTCTGTATGTGCATTGACTCTTTGTAAGTGGAAATTACCACCCAAACACTTAATTTTAGTTTTTGATAATTTTTTTATATCGTGTTGAAAAATACCTTGATTTTTCAAAAACGCACACATGACCTCAAAGATCTCGAAAACTACGTAAAATTCGACTATAGTTTAAATAGGCAAGTCGAGTTTGTTGTTGACAAAAGATCGAAAAATCGACAAAAATACAGGGTGTCTCATTTAAATTTTTAGAGTTGATGTCGTCCCAGCAAAATTGAGACACCCTGTATACATGGATGTATTATATTTTAAAAGAACTCGAAAATCTGAAAAACTTTTGTATTTCACTTTTTTTCACCCCTTTTGTAGATTTCCAGATAGTATAGTGGGTCGTTTTATGTGGAACACGGTGTACATCCGTCTAGTATTTAATCATAAATTATAGAAACAGGTTTAGGAATACAGAACATTACATTATCACCCGGTATATGTAATTATCTTCTAAATAAGTATCGTCACCAATTACGTCTGGTTTTACTTTATTCGTACGTTGACAAATAGAGATAAATTTCAGGCGAAATTCAGGTCTGGCTTTGAATACTAAAACAGCTAAGACACTAAACGATGAGATTGTTATTGAGATAGGGAAAGAAATACTTTATAAAGCTATTATGATATATAAGAGTTAAAAATGCATACTTCTGAATTATATGCTCCAAATCAACGATTACACAACTTACCTTAATAAGTGATTTTGTATACATGCAAGCGGTATGCTATTCTCACATAGCTGAGCTATATAGTCACCTTTCACGTGTAGATTTTTATGCAGGACATAATTCAACATGCTTTATCTGATCGATCGATTATTGTCAATGCAGGAAATTGATTTTAATAGAAAATTCTCATGGTGCACACTTGATTTGTATGTAAGTCTGCGCACAGTAAATAATTAAACAAACAAACGCCGGAGTTGGAGCAGGAACACTGGAGATATAATCGATATAAGAGATTGTTCTAGCATCTGACCAAATAACCGTTAATAATGTGGCATATAAAACTTGGATATAAATAGGTTGAACGACACAGATGCGACAGATCCACGGAGATACTATGATACAAAGAGAGGGCATTTTAAATGGATTTAACCCTGTCATCAATGAGTATTCCGCTTGGGTTGACAGCCCACTTTTTGCCTGTCAAACGGGCTTATAATTTCAAAAGCACGGATATGAATGAGGCTTCAGATGGCATTTTTGTGCCTGCACCGTCGATGATGTGTATTTGTAATTGTTTCATGAAATACACTTGTTTCTGATATAGGGTGATTGTTTTAGGTCTGCAAGGAAGTAAATATTACAAGTGTTGAACGAAGATAAGATAACGGTTTTACCTGTTATAACAAAGTAATACGAATATGGAGATACATATTTTTCCGTACAGCCTAGACACTATTCCAATAGAGGGTAAAAAGGAAAATTCCAGAACTTATTCATGTGGTGAGGACATTGCTCAGCAAAATGAAGGCGATTGAAAAGTGAGAACAAATTATATTAAGATCCCTAGATAATTTTTATGTAGGTACCTACATTAAATTAACAATACCATATACATTAAACAACCCCCAAATCTAATGCCAAAGGCTGTACCAAAGGGAATGACACATTGAAAACATTGCTATAGGGCTGGAGCTGGGGATCGAACACACTCTTTGTTCTTTACATGTTTGTAAATATTTAATACATTGACATTTTTCACAAAACTGTAATAGGCACCTAGTAATTTTATGTTAATATATTAGGCTATCTATCCCCTCTTAAAATCTAGGAAGATTAAAATAGGTGTAGAGAGAGGTATATAAAGGTACAAAATGTTCAAAGGCGTACTTTCTATAAATGAAAACAAAACTCAATATGGCAATTACTCAGGATTTATAAAATCCTTTAATTTAAAGTTTCACTAAGTAGCATTAAATATAAAATGCAACAAAAATTATCGTTATTAATTTAAAAATTCGTTCGAAAGCAGACTATGCAAGTTTAACCCATCAATCTTTTTCAGAACGGGTTTACAAAAGCACTTGGATGGAGTCGCCCAAACAATGGGTATTATCTTTCTACGCTTTTCTTTTTTTCGATGATAATCAATGTTTATTTTCGATAACAACTGCTGAGAAGATCATATCTTATTTGCTCTTCACCAGAATTGACATAACTGATGCCATGCCTTTATTATTACACGACTACAATCCATCATGTAGGAATAATTGTAAAATATATAGCGTGAACTCAGAATTGCAGCGTTTGCCGTCTAAGTTTCTTGAGGAAAAGAGTGAGATCGTTGGCCTACTATGGCCACTTCGAGAAAAATATAGATATCTTCACTTTTTTCACCAGAAGGTTGGATGGCTGCTTAGTTGAGAGGTTGATTTAGTGATTTAGGTCTCATGGGGTCTAGGTGCTGTGGTACACGAATTTAAAACTTGCCCTTGAAACTTGTACATGCAGCTTCAAGAGGCATATCATGTTAAGGGTGCGTTTGCACTCTCAAGCAGTCAAAAAATGAATTAAACGTATTCAATATCAACTTAGGCAACCGAAACTTAGATGTCGCACTGAAAATACAATCGGATAAACAAATTGTAACATTCTACGTGTAATATGAGTTCTAAAGGTTTAGTTATTATACCACCCAGTTCGTGTTAAAAATGACACAGCAGCAAATTACGATTACCACTTAGTAATTTTACCATTTGTCTTTTTTTACTGTGTAGTGTCACTTATCAGTAACTTACAGAAACTATTACGCAATTATGTCCAAAGCAATAGTAGCCAGACTAGTACAAAACATCCTTGATTCAATCCTTCTAACTAAAGAGGTAATAATATATCCAGTTATGTGGTTGGGTAATTCCCCACGAACAAGGCGATAGTGAAATATTCCACTCATTTGCCACGGAATTCCTAAATTGACAAGATCCCCACTGGGATGCGCTTAAAAGGGTAGACATCTGCAAAGCCAACATCCCTCTCTATTTGGGGTAATAGCAGGCTTTCCTTTGGCAGTTTCTTGCTTGTGTCCGAATATACCTAGTTTAATAGATGATTTGCAGGTTTATGTTACCTTAGACGTTTCTTGTTAAAATTTGTACGTAAGGCCCTAGTCCTTTAACATTTTTATCTAAACAATAACTAAATACATGAATATTTTAGACATAAATTAATTATTTTGAAGACATTACTTTCTTTGTATGTAATAATCCTTTCTTTCGATTTAAATTATCTTTATACTCAAATTATAAATCAAATGCTTCGTAATGTTACTAAACTTTGACTAAAAAAACGAGTAATCTCAGCGTTGCATTAAGAAAACAACCTGATCCGCGTAACCTTAGCAATTATCTACGTAAATAGATTTGGTAGCAATAACTAACAGTTTATTATAATAAATTTGAACATATCTGACGTAAATTCGCGAAGTTGTTGGTGCAACAAAATGTCTCAGTTAGGTGAGAGGTTTTAACGAATTAGAATCCGTAATAGATAAGCGTGACATCTTGAAGAGAGAATCATTTTCGAGATCTGTAATTGTCAGTATTGGCACATGTAATTTGGGTCAGTATTCAACGCCCTCTTTAGAAATCAATCCTTGAAATTTTCTCCATAATTTTGTTATAGATAAAAACGTGATTGAGTTAAAAGTTGTAGCGAAAATCTAAAACTGTTTTAAATAAATGAATAGTCGTTATTATTGATTGCTAAAAACAAAAGAGAAAATAAAACCTATTTTGAAATTATCGATTTTTAGCGTTATAATTACCTACCGTTGTAATTTAAGGCGTATGAAATAATAGTATGAATAATGAAATAAGGCGTAATATCTGAAATTATCCCTAGCCCTTCACCATCCTTTGTATGTCTGGTCGTGGTATAGCAACAACATATTATGTAGTTGGGTTTTCATTTTTGATAAACATTGTTGAATTGTCGGAGCAAAAGAAGCAATTATCATTTGTTTTCGTTATTGAATTTAGTCATTGCAGTTATATCACGTAAGTGTTTTATTTTAGTTTTCTATTCCCCTAAAACCACACACTTTACGTTAGTATTTAAATGAACTTAAATATAGCACCCAGCTTCAGTCTCCCCTAACATTCAATTAAGCACTTAGATTCGGAAATGCCGCCTGATTGAAGTAGATGTTCCTTAAACTTAATTATGAACTGATATATTAAATAAATACTCTCTAGAAATTTAAGTGAAATTGAATAGAAAACCGGCGTCCAAATGTGCAGCAATCAACGCTCTTGGAAAAAACTGATGAGCATTCCATTTTGTGCAGTTCTCACAGTTCATTAATATCTGATGGAAACTATTTTCTGGCAAGTTCATACTCAAGTGTTTTAATTATGAAAGACATGAAATTGTAATATCATACATTCAATTACACATCGCTCAAGTAAAACTTTGATTTACTTGAAACTTTGATGAAACGCAATGTTTCTGTTGCTGAATATCCCTCATGAAAAGAAAGTATGTTAAATTTTTAACATTGGAAATGTTTATGTTCCTATATGGGGATCAAATAAGGAGTTTATATGCAATACATATAGTGGAGCAGATGAAACCTATACTATCTTGTAGAGCATGTTCTGGGGCATATCTTGTATGATCTACAACTTTTTTTAGTTGGGCATTTTTTTAAAATGACCTTAGAGTGCGTTATCTGCACAATTCGAAAACAAGTGCTTTGGAGTACATACAGGGTGAGTCAGTTTATACTAGCAGGACTCTGGCATTTGATAGAGCACCTTATTTTAAGTGAAGTTTGTCATATAAACATATGTCTGGAATCGCTTCGTTTGTCAGATACAGGGTGTCAAAGTTTTGGGTTTTTTTTAGTGTTTTCCACACAGCTTCTATAGTTTTCAAGATAATTTATTCAAATTTTTACGGTAGATTACCTATGATGGTCCACACATTTTGACATATGTAACCGATTTTAAAACGTACAGGGTGATATTTTTTCGTGGGTCAGGCCCCCTTTTATCGTCCAGAACTTTTGTAGTGCTCCACTGACTACTGATTTGCCAAAATTTGAATACTATGTTCAATTTAGAAACTTTTTTGTCTTTTGCATTTTTATCGTAGCTGTAAACAGTTATCGAGTAATTTGAAAAAGTCTATGAAAGAATATTTTATTAAAAAAAAAATATTTTCATCAAAACTTTCACTAGAAACAATTATTGTCAAACGAAAGTTCATTAATCTAAATTGTCAAAGGTTACATACTTACAGTACAACTTTTGCCACTAATTATTTATTTTTTTGTAACATTTCAAAGACTTTTAATAACTAAGGAAAATAATTAAAAATTAATAATAAACCAAGGTCTACATCCTGGCGACGAACAACGTAGAGTGAATTTTTGTCGTTGGATCCTTAACACATTAGAAAAAAATAGAACTTTCTTATCCAACGTATTATGGATTGATGAATCTTGCTTCACCCGACGTGGGATAGTAAATTTCAAAAGTCAACATATTTGGGTAGAGCAAAATCCACGTGCTATTAGGCTAAGAAAATTCCAAAATGAGTTTAGCATTAACGTATGGGTAGGAATTTTAGAAAATCGTTTCTAGTTGGATTGCTGCCCAGCTCATTTTGGAAAACATGTAAGAGCTTGGTTAGACGACAATTAGCTAGAGAGATGTATTGGACGTGGAGGTCCAATCGTACGGCCCTCAGGTTCCCCAGATATAACACCAATGGATTTTTTTGTGTGGGGCTTTCTTAAAGAAAAAGTGTATGCCACTTCTGTTCAAGATGTTGAAGATCTTATAGAGGGCATATAAGGCATGCTTGCGAAGACATAAGAGTTCATCATCACTCAGTTTCAGCAAGAAGGTCTATTGAAACGCGATGCCGATTATGTATCCAACAAAATGGATCGTATTTTGAATATTTAATTTGAAAATAAAATTATTTCAGGTTATTTATAAAGTTACTTCTATTTGCCTTGGTTTATTATTAGTTCTTAATTGTTTTACATAGTTAATATGGCTTTGAAATACCACAAAAAACTAAATAATATGTGGCAAAAGTTGTATTGTAAGTTCGTACCTTTGACACTTTAGATTGATGAACTTTCGTTTGACAATACTTGTTTTTAGTGAAAATTTTGATAGAAATATTTTTTTTTAATAAAATATTCTTTCAGAGACTTTTTCAAATTACTCAACAACCGTCACAGCTACGATAAAAATGCAAGAGACGAAAAAGTTTCTAAATTAAACGTGGAATCCAAATTTTTCCAAATAAGCAGTCAATGGAGCACCACAAAAAAGTTCTAAGCGGTAAAAGGGGGCCTGACCCCCAAAAAATATCACCCTGTACGTTTTCAAATTGTTTACATATGTCAAAACTTGTGGATAGATAATCTATCGTAAAAATTTGAATAAAGTATCTTAAAAACTATATGAGCTGTGTGAAAAATACTAAAAAAAAACCAAAACTTTGACACCCTGTATCTCAAAAACGAAGCAATTCCCGACATATGTTTATATGACAAACTTAACTTAAAATCAGGTGTTCTATCGAATGCCAGAGTCCTGCTAGTATAAACTGACTCACACTGTATATCGCCATTAAAAAAACGAGTTGGACTTACCGCCCTGAAATTTTAACAACTTATGCACAATACCTAAGCGCTTCGAATGGTACAAACCTTTTTTTGGTAATACACCTATAATATTACCAAAAAATGACATAAAATTAGAACTTCCAAAATTATGCATGACAAACTTCGATATGCGGTTCGTTATGCGATATGCGATGTGAAATATTATAAATTTGTAAGTATATATTGTATAAGAATCTATGAATTTATAATTCCTAAACACATAATATATAAAAATATAAAATTATAAAAATAAATTATTGTTTGTTTTACTCTAGATATGATTTTAGGTTTATATAGTGTATTGTTAGTTGCTTATGTTTAAATATAAATTGACAGATCAAATAATTTTGACTTTTAATAATTATTTAAATTTGTAAAGATTCTATCTCAGTAGTGAGTTCAATTATTCTTGATTAAACTAATGAAAATTAAATCATGAAATAAGATAACAGTTTTATTTTACTCAGATGAAATAACTCATTACAATTAATTTTAAAAAAATATCAAAAATTATCTTTTAGAAAATACTATGTTAATTTTAAGATGCACCTTTTGTCAAAATGTTCAGAAAAATATAACTAATTATATAATTTTGCTTTATCTAATATAATCATTAATATTTACTGTAAATGAATGAATTTCCTTATGATATTCTTATTATTCTCTCTTCTTACTTGTAAATAAACTTCTAATCCAATTATGTCCTCTTCATTCCTGGTTCCTTTACTTCTACATTCCTCTTTTACTTATATATTCTATTTTCTTTTTATTATACTCCTTATTAAACTCCTTTTGAATAATTTTTTTTTATTATATTATTTCCAATATATATAATTACCCTTTAATAAATTATATCTTCATTCTATTTTTCTATATATTACTAAATAAGTTCTTTATGAAATATGTTCAAATTTATAATTTTTTCTTTATCAATTATTTCCTTTCCTCCAGCTTAATTTTTTTTTACATGTCATCTCGCCTCAAATTATTTTTCTCCTCATTCTTTTTTTTTTCATTCCCTAGTAACTCCCACCTGTTCTCTATTTCATTATTTCAGCCTCCTTTTCTTTTATATATATATTTTACACAATTACAAACTCCCATTTCATGATTTAATATTTGTAATTAAAAAAATAATTATTCATAAAAACCTTTATACAATTCAATAACTCTAAGTTAAGGGTCCATTCACTGTAGATTTGACAGGCATGAATGTGGAGTCGGATTGAGAGGTTGGGTAGCAGATGGGTGGAGACTTACATATTTCCACTACCGAATTATTTAAATTTCGGTGGTGCACGTAAAGCCGAAGTAAAAAGGCATATGGAAATAAAGTTAGCCCTTATTGCAGCGGTGCCGGATTTGTCTTATAATTGCAACAAAATTTCTTTTTAATGATATAAATTATATATCACCGGAAAGATTAAAAGATAAACTAGATCCCTATAGTAGCAAATTTTTGTTTAATACATGTATTTTAGAGAAAATAATTTTTGAAAATACACTATTTTAGTACAAGATTGTTTGCCTGGAATTTTAAAAATAAAAAGAATTACCAAAAATTACTACTATAGGGATTTAGATTAAAGTCTTGTCTTTCAATACTTTTTTACTAAAAGTCGCAAGCTTTTATAGTTTATTTATAATTAGACACGAGGCGAACGCCGATTTTAGGCTTATTTCGGACTAGTGAATGGACTCTTAATGAAAATCTTTTACTATAATAAATTTGACGCAATTTAAAATTCCAAGACAATATATAATGAAATGTAGCCTAGATATTGAAATAGTTTGAAAAAAAAAAGTTTGGGTTGATATCTGTAATCGTTTTCGAATTATCGAATTTATAAAAAGCGCTCGTGTTTATCAGAATAAAATATTACGGCTCACTCAGGCTTATAGCGCGAATAATGGTGCCTCTTATAGCTATCTACCCCTAGAAAGAAGCGAGTTGGATCGCCGATTTAACTCTAGTAATATAGATCACAGCCTTCTTAGACTAAAGAAGGCTGTGTATAGATAGCTCAGATCTTGACCATCGAGTGGCGTGAAGAGTAATGGGTTGGAGGGTTCAGTCATAATATCTACCCTACACGCTTAATGAAGTGAATTGTCTTATTTGATAGAACGATCGGCGCGCTTATAATCATGTTTCATGTGGTGTTATCATTTCCAATGTCTCCGATAGTTGCAAGGATTGCGAAACCTGTGATACATATAATTTTTATACTTACATAGAATGATAACATGAAATAGCACCTTTGCAAAATTTTCTATTAGCGTGGTTAAGCATATTGGTATTGGTGGTTATACAGTGACATTTTTTTTAAAATGTCAATTTGACAAAAAATACCTCTTATACAAACGTTCTACTGACGAAGCGTTGAGTATCAACTCGAAAGGTTTAGAAAAAAGTTAGTGGTGTGGAATCCCAAAAGAAACTATGAATGACGTAAGCGGATAGTTATTTATATCAAGGGAACTGTCAAACTACGTCATATTGACGTCATTTTTGCATACGAATCTTTTCGCACAACTTCACAATTGAGCTCCAGACTGTTGTGACAATAAAATGTTTATTTTCCAGCTTAGGTATCAGTATTCCCCGACTTTCTCCGACGTGATAAAATCTGTTGCGTAAATTTGTCTACGGATATAATTAATGTTTACATTAATTAAAGCAACTTTTACTCCTATCCCTAAACCTGAATATTTACATAGCTTTCGACTTAACGTTATTATTGGCAATTCCCTCGATCTCAGATAAGATATTAGCCATAATTACCAAATGTTTCAACGCTGTGATAAATTGGACCAGCATTCATGAGTATCGATTTTGACACAAAAAGACTACGTATAATAGTACCTATAAATTTTGTTAATAGCATTAATTATTAGCGAGCTAAAATAATATGAATTGACATATAATAAGTAAACTTGAAACAAGATGCAGATCCACAATGTTATTTGCTAGAAATATAAAAAATATATTATATAGCTTTGTTGAATAGTATAGCTTACACTACTGTGATATAATGTGATTACATAATTATAGAGAAATAAATGTTTTTGGGTCTTTAACGTCATGTAAATAATTTTATTAACTGATGATGTGCATCGTCTGGATTCTTGCTTTGACTTTCTTTCATAGTAAAATTCTTAAAATTTGCATGAAACCAAATTGCAGATAAGATAAAATCATTTATTTATATAGGTATTTGGCTTAAGAAATTAAACTAAGAGACGTATTATTAAGGGTCTGTTCACTGTAGATTTGGCAAGCATGATTGCGGGGTCGGGTTGAGAGGTTGGGTAGCCGATGGGCAGAAACTTACATATTCCCAATACCGAATTATTAAGATTTCGGAGGTGCACGTAAATCCAAAGTAAAAAGGCACATGGAAATCAATTTTGTCCTTATTGCAACGGTACCGGATTTGTCCTATAATTGCAACAAAATTTCTTTTTAATGTTATAAATTATATATCACCGGAAAGATCAAAAGATAAACTAGATCCCTATAGTAGCAAATTTCTGTTTAATACATGTATTTTAAAGAAAATAATTTTTGAAAATACGCTATTTTAGTACAAGATTGTTTGCCTGGAATTTTAAAAATAAAAAGAATTATAAAAAATTACTACTATAGGGATTTAGATTAAAGTCTTATCTTTCAATACTTTTTTTACTAAAACTCGCTATCTTTTATAGTTTTTTTTATAATTAGATACGAGGCGAACGTCGATTTTAGGCTTATTTCGAACTAGTGCATGGACTCTTAATGAAATAACTGAAATGTTATGATATAATCACCTATCACCTATAACTCAGGCATATAAATGAAATAAAACCTGTGGTTAAATAATTTATTAAATAATTATTAATAATTAATAATAACAATAATAATAACAACAATTTGAAAATTACATTTGTTTCAAATGTTTTTGACTGTTATATAATTTCTGTAATTTAACATCTTCTGGATGAGAAAGCTCCTTGTTCGTTTTATTAAAAATTTCAATATAAAGAGTATGCAATTTTAGATAATCATTTTTATTTTTAAACAGATATTTCTTAATACTTCCACATTTATAATTAGAACGACGGATATTAAAAAGTAATATTAAAAAGAAAATTATGCTGGCTGGATTTTAATTCAAGATTTGAAAATTATTTCAACAAAGGGAAATGAAAATAAAGAGATACACATTGTAGTTATTTTCAACAAATCGTTTTAAATAATGAGGTTACAAAAAAAATTTCATTAGATGACATTTAAAATTCTTTAAATAATATAATATCCTTTTGGAAAACTATTAAGAAAATTTTAAACATTATGATCCAAGGAAGATTATAGAAAAGGTAATAATTATCTTTTAGTTTCAACCGAGGTGTCAACTTGGTATATATTTATATACATATAAACAAGGGTTTCAATTATCGCTTTCTTTCTTAGGAGAATAAATTAGATAAAGAAAATTGAAGGCATATAAAATTTATCAAAATACTAGTTAAAAACACATTGCTTTATTGGTTTGAAACGATTTTTCAAACTCAACTTTTTGTAAGTTATATTTATTATTACTATATACAGAAAAAGAAGTAACATTTATTGCTACATATAAAATAACAACGATGCAATAAACAAACTCATTATTTATTTAAACACATAAATTGACATTGAATTGAATTGATGATTTAGACTATTGAACAGAAAATTGAAAATTAGTAGTTTTTTGGACCCATATAATGCGACCCATAATAATAAAGCGCAAATGCGGCCCGCGAGATAATAATATGCCGCCCCCTCTCCCACACAATCTCCCTCTCCCTCATATATTATTATGTTTAGGTAAATTGAATTTGCCTAAAAATATGAATTATCCAAACGAAAAAATCCCCTAAATATTTGGGAGTTCAGGATGGATTGCTGTCGTCTGAATAAACTTTGCAGATTTTGTGATAAAGCGGTGTGTTAAAATTTCAATTACAGCAAAAATATTTCCCGTGTTTTGGACGAGTATATAGCGATCGTTAAGCCACGTCATTATTCCGCCCGGACGAATACAATAATTGCGGAATTATTTTCGTAATCGGGTATTTGGAAAGATGTATTATATCCATCCACGTGTGTTTTCCAACAATACATTAAACTCCCGAATACAATGGTGGAGCTGCACGATAAATTTGAATGTAATAATTCTCTACAATACAGTATCAATACGGTAATAAAACGTAAAATAATGACGTTCTTTAAAAGTACTCCTATATAAAATAAAACTATGAACTAAAACTTATGTTTTATTGATGTTGATGTAATGTTATGTTTTTATTGATACTCATTTTAAGTGTTTTGAAAAGTAACATATTTTCCGAAACATATAGTTCTTGATAAAATACCTAATAAAGAGTAAGTGCAACAAGAGATGATATTGGCAGTAGTTTTATCAAAGATAGTACTGCGTAAACCATGTCTTATTAGTTTATGTAGAAATCAGTGGAGACCAAAACATACAATAATTCATTACTTTAGTTCTTAAAAAATGTTTAATAGATTATATACAGTGGTATAAATGGTAATGCAACGAACAAGGCGCAAGACATGTAGGGGAAAGGTAGTAATATGAGGAGGTTAATAAAAAAAAAATTTTTTTTAGAAAATACAAATTTAATGCGGTACAAAAGTATGTAAGGTATTCATTATCTTGTCACTAAATAATCTTACTTACAAACACAACCAAAGTCTCATTTTTGTAAAAAAATAATAATAAACAAAATATTGCAATTTAAACAACTTTCTCCACCATATCTGTGGGTAAGACGGCGAGCGTATTGGGGTAAGCGATGGTGTTATTCACGAAAATCGTAGATGAATTTCCCGCAGCCTTCATATGCTGTACAGTCTTCATGGCACCACTCCCTATGTTGTAAGTTTTGTATCCAACCTTCTTGTGGTGGCTCTTTGTAGGCATAAATAAGACAAAAGCTCGTTGGCTTAACTTTTTTCAAAGTTAATGGAGAATTTTATTTTCTTTTTTTAGAACATTTTCTATTTACCTTCTCTTCTTGCTTAAGTTATGTTAATCTTACCTTTTCCTCTAAGTCATTTTTATTTGGTATACTTTGTATACTTGTATTTGATATATTTGATATAACTAGATGGCTCTTTTGTTTGTTCAGCGCTGAAAGTGTTGCGATATCTAGCACAAAGTTCTAGAAATTCTGCATGTTCTACTTTATTTTTGGCGATATAAGGCCTGAGACACAGAATAAGAATTTCTTTATTCTGTGCCTGAGATTTGACTCGGGTATTTCATATTTCACAGCAGCAACATTGCAGCTTATGGTGACGCTTTCATATTCTTGTATTGCAGTTATTAATGATAACTGTGATCAGCTAGAGTGGTTGTTCTTACGTGTCCACGGCAAGATCTATAAAAAATGACCTGTAACTAAAACCGTAGAACTTGGGGTAAGATGGAGATCTCGTCAACTTTCCACCGCCATCTTACCCGCTACAAAAAATCGTCACCTTAGTTTTTCTTAAAAGAGAAACCAGATATTAAAAGTAAAAATAGATAATATCATAGTTATACTGACTTTTATTTAATATACACTATAAAAATCAAGAATTTCTTACCTCAACTTTCTCGAAAAAAAACTAATTATGCAGCGAAAATTTTACAGGCAAAGATGCCAAAAGATGATGCATGAAGATGCATGTTTTTCTTTCAACTGGATAAATATACTCTAGAGATTAATATTACCGATTAAAATTACTTCACCTCTTAACGCCCAGATGGCAGCAGATTTTGATCATGATTATTTGGTATTGAATCGTGATCGATTTAATTCGATCGACGAATGCTAACCCTTAAAAATAGCATTCGTCTTCTTACCCCGTTCGTCATCTTACCCCCGTTTCCTAAAATAATGCTCATGATACCATGTTCCAATGTCCTGCAAGTTTATAAGATAAATATAAAAATATATTATCATCAACACCGAATACGAAAATTACGAAAATTAATCAAATATAGAAAGTTGGCTATTTTCATATTGTCAAGTGCTGGAGAAAATTTAACGTTTAAATTAATCGTAGAAAAAGTCTCACTTTTATAAAATCCAATAATTTAAACCCCTTTTAAGTGACTCTCAGATAATTCGCTAACGACTCGGGTTTTGTGGAAAATTCAATTAGTTGCAACGGGCCGTCCCTTTCAATCTCTTTGAAAGAATGCCTTTCACAACGATTACGTTTTAAAAGTTATAACAGCAGTTTAGTAAGTAGCTAAAAACTTAAAGTATAGAAAATTGGTTTCCTCGAAAATATCTACTTAGGAACTGAGGCGAGATCTTCAAAGATACCGGTAATTAAATAAAAATCTTCTGTTTTAAATGGTATTTCCATGATTCAGTGAACGCCGTATCTACCCTTTTGAATTAATAAGTACTTTGAAATATTTTGCGTCACTGGATCTACCTACGCAACATTTATAGAAATTTATTAAATCAAACTCAGGAGTTTGTGTTTGGGACTGAATGAGATATTTACGAATCACTTGACGGGCTGACGTAATATCATCTCTGTTAAAGTTTTATATATTCAATTATATTGAACTTATCTTGGAAACGTTTGATCTTTTATTTAGGTACTCAGCATCATGTCAGACTGGAAAGATTCAAAATATTTCTCTTCATCTCTATTCAATATAAAAAATACTAAAAGAAGCTGCGCTGAGGCACCTCCAAAGAGTCAAAGGTAATTGTTTTATTTTACTATAAATATTTCTGTTTCACTAAAAATACCAGTAAATATAGAAATACCAAAAATTCTTGTTCAAACAGTTGGGAAAATGTACTGAAGATATACACAGTGCCAATAAATTAGAAGAACACAAAAAGATAGTATTGAATTTTCTCTCGTGTCATAAAAGCTATGAAATCTAATAAGGTGACGGTACCAAGTACCATGATACAATAAAACATATTCTATCATGACCAAGTACCAATGGGCGCATTCAGGGAACCGCAGAGCTTCACCGCTTTATTTAAATAGCTGCAGCGCTGTATTAAAGCGCTGCAGGGCTTTAATAAAGCGGTAAAGCATATATTTTTCCCGCTGGATCGCTGAATAGTTCCATCAAACGATAAAATTAATTTAGGTTAGGTTTACGTCTATGGGTTTACGCACAAAATATCTATGGATAATATTAATTATTATTAATATTAATTACAAAATATGAATTACTGAAAATTATGTCACTTTAAGCTTGCGTTTAAAATGTCGATTCAGCGAACGTGAAGCGGAAAGCGCCGAAGCGCTGGGGTGGTACGTTTCCCTGAATGCGCCCAATTCCACACTCTGTACCCAGCAGAAGGGCGTACCTTAAGTTGTCTTGGAACATAAGGTAAGCTGTATCAGTCTTCGATTAATGTCACGGCTCAAGCAATATTAAACTTCACTTATGTGCCTCATGAATACAAGATTTTAGTACCAAACACCCTAATAACCATAGAGAAAATAAAATAAAGAGTGTTTAGAGCTAGAAGTGGTAGAAAGAAAATTCCTGGGCAGTTGTGGAAAATTACATCATTTATCAATGTGAATGGAACGTATCTTATGATCTACATTAAAGTTACATTACTTAATTGTAAAAGAGGTATTGGAAATATTTTCAGATTCAGGGAACGTGCAAAGCAAGAAGCAAAAAGTTGTCACGTGAACTTCCATTTTAAGTAAATACAGGTATAATATGAAATTTAAATAACCCGCTAAAATGCGTAGTTCATTCCTGTAGCCACCAGTGGCGCTAGAGTAGATGTGACGTCATAGTTCCTAACTGTTTACCAATCAATTAAACACTCTTTCTTTTATTTTCTGTATGCTAATAACAGATAATTGACACACCCACACTCGATTTGTCTTATTTTTTGTTTTGCAATGAAAAAGATGATATTCTGAGCTGTTTCCCATGTTTTATATCTTTTTTTTTAGGATGATAATGTTGATTTGCTCAAATTTAATTAATTTTACGTTAAAATAACCAGTGTATATTATATTTCACTGCTTTTATAAAACTATAAAGAAAGTTACAACTATTTGTTGTATTGTTCCTCTAATCTATTGACGGAGTGTATTCTATAAAAATAAAAGTATACCGGGTGTCAACGGATCTATTAGACAAGCCATAACTTCTAGAATATTGGATGTATCAAAATGAGATTTGGTATAGGTAAATGGTAGAGGAAGAGGAAAGTTTTTGCATATTTTTCACGTTTAGGTTACTTCCGGTTTCACCGGAAAAGGCTTCAATTTTGAATTTTTAAATGGAACACCCTGTATATTTTTACATATTTGAATTTCTGAGACAATTTTGGACTAGAAAATTACATTAAAACTTTTAAAGTATAATACTCGTATACGAATTTATTAAAAACTTCACTGAAGTAAATGTATTTTATGAGCTTATTTTTAATCCAATCACAATGAATTTAGTATAGTTGGATTCGCAAAAAAATCCCTTTTTGAAAAGTGCTTGTCTAAAAAGTGTTGCCATTTGAAAAAAAAATAGGTAGATATAAAAAAGTAATTTTGCCAACTTGTCTCATTCCTATCTATCATACTAATCACTAAAACTTTGCGACTACATTTTTCTGACATCATCTTAGCCTTCAGATTAGTTTGCGCTCAATCATGGCCACCTAGATGCAATATTAAAAATGGCTCTAAAAAAATCAAGTAGGCGAAAAAACTTTTTAAAATGTCATTTTCTAGTCCAAAATTGTCTCAGAAATTCAAATATGTAAAAATATACAGGGTGTTCCATTTCCGGTGAAACCGGAAGTAACCTAAACGTAAAAAATATGCAAAAACTTTCCTCTTCCTCTACCATTTACCTATACCAAATCTCATTTTGATACATCCAATACTCTAGAAGTTATGGCTTGTCTAATAGATCCGTTGACACCCGGTATGTATAATTTATGTGGCCAAGAAGTAGACCTAGTTGTTAGATAAAAATAAGTTTCATGAAATACTTGTTAACGATTTTTTTTCGTAGTGTATTTTTTTATCAATTTATATCTATATACCAAATTTCACTGAATTTGTTTCATTAATAAAATAGATACGGAAGAAATAAGAAAACCCAACATTTCAGTTTTTTAGGATATTTCAGGAACGATGCGATGTATGGCCAATTAGTTTTTATATTTTTAAACGGCATGAAAATGCCCAAATTTTTTGGCATATAAACAATCCTGTATCTCTGCTGGTTCACGATATCGCACTGGCGTACATCAATAATATTTGGCTCAACAATTTATATTGTGTCTTAAAAGTCTTGAAATAATAACCGACAGAGCCATGTGGTCAGCTTTCAGGCCATGCTATTAGAAAAAATATTATGACATACCACCGAGTGCCAAGGCTACTAATGTTTACCGAGTAACCTAAATTAAATTAGATTATTTACATGACTAAATATAGATCTGCAAGTAATAATTAAAACGTAACATATTATAGAAAAATAAGCTTATGAGCTGATTATAAATAATAAAAGTGGTAAAGGGTAAAAAAATTGCTTTTGAAAAACATATTTTCTCTATTTATATTAGATGGAACCTCTATTTAGTTTATAATAATAATAATAATAATAATAATAATAATAATAATAATAATAATAATAATAATAATAATAATAATAATAATAATATTTATTTTCCTCTAGACATTACAGGCATGTATAGGAATAGTCATAACAAGCTTAAAGCTAAGGTCGAAAATATTCATCTAAAGAATAAAAACACTTATCGACTAAATACCGTTTGAGTTGTTTTTTAAAACGACATAATAATTGGATATTTCTTAAGTTGACTGGCAGGCGGTTAAATACATTAGGGCCCATAACATTTGGAGAGTTCAAAGACACTTTATACTTACAGAAATGTACATGGATATCTTTTTTATTTCTAACATTAACAGAATGATAAAATTCATTTGTACTAAAGGAATTTCGATTAACATACACATACACACATAATTCATAAATATATAAACCTGACAGAGTTAACAAATTATACTTTTTAAAGATTTCCTTACTTGAGTGAGTGCTACTAACACCCTCAATATATCGATAACACCGTCGATGATAAGGTAGAATTACCCCAGAAACACACACCGTATCTTATTCTAGATTCAGCCTGACAATGATATAATCCCAACAGTTGTTCCTCAGATAGGACAGCTTTCAAATTCCTAAACAAATATATAAGTGAATTCAGTTTGGATGAAACAGTGCAACACTGATCCCGCCAATTTAAAAACTCATCCACCCTGAGACCCAAAAAACTAACACTATTGTTTTCCTTAAGGGGCACATTATTTATATTTAATTGTAACCTTGAACAATTCTTTTGCCTATTGTGAAACCTTACAAATTCTGTTTTCTTTATATTAAAATACAGGGAGTTATGGGAATACCAACCACTTAATAAATTCAATACATTGTTGCATTTGGATATCAGTGCTGCATCCACATTGTCAGATATTACGAGGGACATATCATCTGCATACATTGTAAAGAATACTTCAGAAGTCAAAGTATCAACTTCATTGGTATATAATAAAAATAGTACTGGGCCCAATATTGACCCCTGTGGAACTCCAATATGTACTTCCGCACGACTTGAATTGACTCTATGCACATGACCATCACTTTGATATGATAGACTAACATACTGACTCCGTCCTATAACAAAGGAGCGAACCCAGTCGAGAGCCACTCCTCTAATACCGTATGCTGCGAGCTTATTCAATAAATTCTGATGATTAACGCAGTCGAATGCCCTGCTGAGATCACAAAAAATCCCAACAGGGCACTCGCCTGCTTCGATATACTTAATAATGTACTTATAAACCGAATGTGTAGCTGAAGTAGTTGATTTAGAAGAAAGAAAGCCATGTTGATTTTGTGTGATTATATTGAATTTATCAAGAAAGCCCAACAAACGGTTCAAATAACAATACTCGAAAACCTTTGAAAAAACCGACGGCACTGTAACAGGTCTGTAATTATCCATGATATCTGCATCGTTTTTTTTATGTATTGGAACTACTTTTCCTAGTTTCAGGGAAAGTGGAAATCTGCCCGTTGAAAAGGATAAATTGACCAGGTAGGTGAGAGGATCTATAATGATTTGTACTACTTTTTTGATTATAAATACAGGAATTTGATCTGGGCCACAGGAATATTTATTTTTTAGTTTGTTTTTAAGTAAACTCATTAGTTCTTCACGTAAAAAAGGTTCAAGGAAAAAACTATTAGGATTGAATGACATACATGAATGTCTGTTGTCGGATAAGTTTGTCAAAGGAATCTGTTTGACTACTTCTAGAGGAGCATCAATAAAAAAGTTGTTAAAATATGGAAGTTACGTTAAAAAGGTCAACACTTTCAGATGGTAGATGAAGAAATTGCTTTGAAACCTGCATGATGTCTCCTAGGAAAATAATTTTTATTTTAAATCCAAGTTGAATACAAATTGAATATAATAGGACAGCATTACATATGACAAATAGACATTACAATAGACAAATTTGTAAAAAATCTATGTAAACATATATGTGAAACCCTATTTTCTCTTTTAATTGAGACTTATTAAGCAATTTTTAATTAAAAAAATCCGGAGTTTTGAATAAAAGACCCTTAAACATAACAAACTTATTAAATGGCTCTAGCTCAAGTAAGAAGTTTTGGCTGGTTTATTACACGAATCTGAACCAACTCTGCTACCAGAAACATTAAACTAACTGCACTACAACCCTTATTACTGCTTATAAAAGTCTATAAAGTCCGCCATGTCGGCACTTTATGTTTGTAAGTTTTTTTGGATAACTAATTATATGGCAAACAATATAAAGTTCTCGAAATTTGCAAGGATAAAGATGTCATTTCACTTAAAATTAAAATACGAATATTGGCAGTGGCAGCACGACAGGATAATGTAAACCTATTTGTTTTCGATACCACAGATAAAAGAGCACGTCTTGAATTTCAATATACGGCAGGATTTTGGGCACTCGCCGCAACTTGTGATTTATTTTCACTACATGTAGAAAAGAACTCTTGTGTGGGTAAAACTACATGAAAATAGCGAAGAATCAACCAGTTTATTTACAGTAATTCAGCGCTGTGTTGGTGGAGTATGAAAATTTGTTTCTGAAAAAATCGTAAACATGCCTGGATAAGGCCAACTTTAAGTATCTACCTATAACTTTGGTCAAAAAGGATTTTCGAAAATATTTAATTTTTCTGTTAAATGGAAAATTTTTAAATATTCAGGTATATACTCAAATTTCACAGATTACAGATATTATAGAATTAGGAAACCAATGTCTGAACGCAAATGATCTGAGAAATCAACGATTCCGATATCGTATACATTTCCAATATCGTATACGTACGTGTTTGGGTTCCCTGTAGCCTTAATCGACCTCTAAGGAAATACATTTGTTTCCCGCTCTTAAGCGGCAAATAATAAAATATTTTATTTCTGCAAACACTTTATTAGGTATATTTATGCGTATAAGTTAAGCAAAAATACACATCCTAATATTTTTTAATATATAATCTCTATTTATCGATTTGTGTGAGGTTAGGAAACAACGAAGGCTGGAATGTTGTCAATTACCAAGGATTTTTGTCAATTACAACCATATAGATGTTCATAGAAATCGAAAATAAGGTGTATTTTAATGTAAAACGGCAATGATGTTCGATCAATTTCAGATTAAAAACGATCAATTACTGTAAAGAGTTCCGATAATAAAAGCAGCCCAGTAACAATTTTGACATAATATATAATATGTCACATATCGAAAAAGTAACAGATAATTATACAACTAGGATTGTATGTTCAAAGGAAAAACAGTGCTTATATTTTGATTTTCCTTATATATTTATTATTCCATTTATATTGTCAGACCTAGATGAAGTTGTAGCGATTACAGAATGCAGCAAATTATGTAGTTTGTAAAATATCCGGACAAATAATAATGAATTGTTTATGTGTAAAATTATAAAAACAATGTTTTGAATTGACATCAATTGACATAAATATGAAAAGAACTATATATTAGTGGACAATTATACGTTAATAAGAGGTTATAGAAAACTCTAGTAATGCACAATATCATACCAAGCAGGCCACTGAGGCCGGGAAATATGGCAAATCCCATGTTTATATGCCTGTTCAGGTGCGATAAGCATATATAGGGGCCATGTGAAAATATCAGTAGTATAAACATTTTTAAAATAGAAAAGAGCCGAATATAAAACATCGACTATGATTGAGATAAAATACGATTTAGTCCAAATGGAAACTCCCCTCACTTAAGCAAATCAATGGTAATTTTAGTGTTTTCCTTAAAAATATGCTTATGGTTTTTCTTTCTAAAAAGTTAGAAGAAAATAAAAATTATTTTAGATACCTACAACCAATTTTTTTATTTACTATAAAAGGGCAGTCCATTTACAATGTTGAATAATATATTATTTAAGTATTCACCTCGACTTCGTGCACAGGATAGCTAAACATCCTTGAAGCATGATCGGTTGTCAAAATATATTAAGTTACAACTAGTAACATTTATAACATTTTCCACTAGGTAGCTGTGTCATTTTAAGATCTTATTATTCTTATTGAAAATCCCTTTGGATATAAACAGAAAATAAATATGCGCCATAGGCAATTTTTTCATTTTTCAACGTTACAAGTTAAAACATGTAAAGATCTTTGAAAATTAATTTCAGTAAAGAATTGTTTTTTGAAATAAATGTTATATCTTATAAATGTCACCATAATTAGAAAATTTTACTTGGTTTTGTTTTTTTTTCATAAAAGTAAGTCATAAAAAAATATAAAAAATTATATTATTATGATATATGTACAGGGTGCCCATTATCTATCTCCTTACATGGCTACTTTGTTAATAGTGGAGATAGAGAATTGGTTAAATTAGCAAAATTGGGCAGAATTACAAGAGGAATTTAGTGCTTCCTTCAGATTTAATTTGAATATTGAACTTTTCGAAATATTTTGAAAAAACTGAAAATCGCCATAATTTTTAAACTCGAATATCTCGAAAACTATAAAATATACAAACAATATAAAAATAGTCTGTAATAGTGTTTCTTACGTGGAATTCAGCGGTGATATTGAAAATTTCAAGGGCATCTTAGTTTTTGAGAAAAAATTTAAAGTTATGTTTTTTTAAATGGCAACCATAATTGCCTATGATATCAATAAAAAGCTTATTTTTTTCTGAATCCAAAAATATAATATTTAATAAATCGTTTTTTTTTTTTCGTTTGTGTACATTTCACAATAACTATTTTAACATGAACGTTTAATTTTGACGTGTATGATGTGACTTTAGTGTGATCTGACATTGATATTTTATTGTTGTTTACTGATCTACGTTTGTTTTTCATAGCTTACTATGTTAATAAATTATTTGTTCATTACAATAAATAAAAGAAAAGAGAAAGGTATAATATTAAATATTGTATTTTTGAAATTAGAAAAAAATAAGCTTTTTATTGATACCATACTATGGTTGCCATTTAAAAAACATAATTTTATTTTTTTTCTCAAAAACTAAGATGCTCGTGAAATTTGCAATATCACCTCTTAATTCCAGGTAATAATCACTATCACGTAGTATTTTTATATTATTTGTATCTTTTATAGTTTTCGAGATATAATAGTTTAAACATTTTGTCGATTTTAGTTTTTTTAAAATAACTCAAAAAGTTGAAAATTAAATTTAAAGGAGGCACTAAATTCCTCTTGTACTTTTGCCCAATTTTGCTAATTTAACAAATTCTCCAGCTCCACTATTAACAAAGCCATGTAAGGAGGTAGATAATGGGCACCGTGTATAAGTATTATTGATCTTATCGTAACCAGTATATTTCGATTTTCCTTACTTACAGCACTTTTTCATCTAACATAGTCCTGAGGTTTACATATTTCATACATTTATATATTGTAATTTTTTATGATAAGAACACGAGGGCAAAATAAAATCGTTGCCAAACTGCCACCAGGCCGACACTCGTAAGGAAACCTCACTGAAGATTTTGCAGAATACTAGTAACACCTTGAGCGAAGTAAAGCCTTTCAAAATTCAAACAATTTAATTCAACTCTAGCAGTATAATATTGAATATGTATTAAAGAAGGATTTGGGGTTCTACGCTCCATTTTTTGTTGTATATTTAATTAAACACAAATTGTAGCGACATTTAAACATTATTCCCACTTGAGTAATATGCAAATTCAGCGCCTAAATTACTTTTCGTCAACTCCTCGACGTTAATAAGATTGTTTCGCGTGTTCAGCGGAAAAAAAACACCCACAGCCTGTTACAATATATTGTTATTGCGAGTATTTCAAGATTACAAGGAAACGGTGTAGAAACAGTTACGTTGATGTCACTGAAAAAACAGATGAAGGATTCTAAGAATTTTATTTTAGAGACTCGATGACAACATTTATAACTTACAAGTATTTTTAAGTTTTGTAAAATAACTTATAATAATATACTGATTTCATAGATGTTCCAAGAGTTTGTTTTAATAATAATCCAGCTAAATAGATGGCTTAAATAGGAAAAAAGTACATTTTGTTATGTAGTTTTCCACATACACATAATACTAAAACACTATACTGCACCCCACGCACGATTCACTAACCAAGTTGACATCATCTGTAGTTTAAATAATCTCCCGATGATGCCAACTTGGTTGGCGAAACGCGCGTCGAGTGCAGTATAGTATTTTGGTGTTATGTGGAAAACTATGTCAGTGTTATCTTCACACTAAATTTGAAGATCCAACCCCTTTCAAGATTATCTAGCAAGAAAATTGATCAGAAAAGATGAAGAAAATTATCATTTGAAATTTAGCCAAATGTTGGAAGTTTATACACTTTTAAAAGTATGTCTTTGTTTTCCAAACTGAAAAAACATCGTGGTAATATTTATGTATACCTATTATTATTGACCGATTTTTCTTTAGAGCAAGGAAGTCATTGATATCACGAAATTTGTTAATATTATTCCCAAAAAACTGACTAAAAAGGTATTAACACAACGAATAGTTTGTTAAATTATAAGTAATTTTCACTTATAATTGCACAAGAGGTTTGTATTTTACTGGATAAAGTTGGATTATTTAATGAGAAACTGTTGCCAAGCAATTAGACGAGAAAAACTGTCAACTATTAAAAACGCGACACCGAAAGTGGAGCGTTTTTAGGTTGACAGTTTTTCGAGTCAAATTGCTAAAGGAAACAGTTTAGAATTAAACAATCCCAATTTATCCGGTATCAATACAAACATCGAGTGTAATTCGGCAGGAAAATTTAATGAATAAGAAATTTAGAAACATATGAATTCAAACTTTATTTATGAAACACTAAAAATAAACACATTTTTATTTGAGCATCACCGAATCGATTCATTGTTAGTGTTTAATAATTCAATAACTTGTTGACAGAAATGTCAAACTATTTATTTTGGCAACGGAAACCGCGATAATTAATTAAAAAATGAATAAGTGAAAAAACCACTAGTGCATTTGTCACTGTAAAAGTTGCAGGTAACTTTTGTCGCTGTCAAAGTGACAATTGCACTGTAGCATATGCGATTTTTATATATAAATTAAATTGTCATGCTACTAATAAGATTATACAGGGTATCCCAAATATGGTTCACCATCTCCTTATCTCGGAACCTATGAAAGATTGAGAAAAAGTGTAACTACAAAAGTTTACTGGTTTTCTATAAATATTTTAATTAACTAATCTCATATACACAGGATGTTCAGTTTTTCAGATACAGATATCAACTTTAGTTTTTCAAATGAAATGCCCTATATATTATGACATTGTTGGATATTGCGTGAAATTCTAGATCAGTTTTAAATAAGGTATTAACTGTCAAAAATTTAGTTTAGTTTTAGAGATATTTCCGATTTTTGTAAAAGATTTACAATATAGACAGTTTTGAACCAGATTTATTATGTAACAATACCTTATATATTTTGGAAATTTGGTGATAGTGAACACAAAACAGTGCAGTTTGACCTGCATACTTCAAATTTAAAATTATTTAATACAGGGTGTCCGGAATCCTAGAATCAATATCAGACTTTTGAATTATATTTTTCACAAAAAATTCAAATGGTACGTACCCCTTATATATTTTAATACTAATCAATGCAGAAATATGTTTCTTTCAAAAGTTATTAAGGTTTACTATACGTAAAGTCAATACTTTTTGAATAATTTTAGGAAATTATTTAGGTAACTACTTAAGCACCCTGTAGGTATATTACTTTGTGTAAACTATCCTTCTCAATTTAGAACAATTTTAAATCAGTGTAAAAGAAGACACGTTAGTTAAAAAAATTAAAAGAGTACAGAATAAATCACCAGAAAGAAAGTCATGACCTTCAACTGGCGCTAAATTCAAATTAGGATTTTGCGTGCTAAGACTTTTTCTTTGTAAAAGCACACTATACGTGCGATGTTTTTTTTTAAATCAGTTTAGGGAGATTTTTAGATTTTAAGAGATAGCTTTTAAACAATTAGATTATGCGTTCCCACGTTCTTCATAAAAAAGTTACTAAAAAAACCAGTAGGAACGACGTATCACATGAAATATTAAAGCGAAATATATTGGAAAGCAGAGATAGGGCGCTTTTTTAGGCTGTGAGTTGGACGCATCTCCTGAATTTTATCAAAAGTATACAAATCAGTCTCCGTTATCCATTATTTCCCGGATAAATATATTTTCAAAGAAATATACTAAACATATCAGCTCAAAAATTCTTCTCCCAATTCTTTTAGTGTACGAGACAAGTAATTTCGTAAAAAGCCTCGTGGAAAATTATTGATAATGGGTGGGTAGTATTCTGTTAGTAAATTGTAAGTAATTAGTAAAAATTTTAATTAATTTTAATTTAATAAAAAAGAATACTGTTATAAGGTATTGGTCTGTCTACATAAACGTTCTAGCAAAAAATTAAAAAATCAGTGTCATCCATATATTTTTTTCAAAAATTATATCAGTGTCAGCCCACGTACGACCCTGATGAAGTTGACTATCATGATTTAATGCCAAAATATGTACTATTTTAAGTAATTTTCAGAACCCAAATTGTATTCAAATTGCTAAAGCCGTTTAATCATATTTTGAAAAAAAAGTAAATAAATTAAAAAAACTTTACACACCCTGTATCTAGAAAACGAAGCAAGAGTGAACCCATGGTGCTAGGAACTATTTGTCTTGTTTTTGGGTGAAGAATCTCCCCACAAGGTATAGCACATGTTTTTTGAAACACCTTGTATAGAATCTTGTGAAATGAATTAAAAAAAAACGTGTTTCTGTTCAAACTATGCGTGCGTTCACTCTTGTGATTATCGGTAATAATAGAGTATTTGCATTTTCCGCAAAAGGGTGTAAACCTGCCCGGGGCATATAAATATAATAAATTTACAATTTTCATGCCGAACCAGAGAACTAAATTTTGTTATTATTCAATGTTAATCAACTTAATTTATTTGAAATGCACTGCAACGAAGTTAATATGCCATGAGCATGTGACAACATAACGTGAATGCATAATATATCGAATGCACTGGTGTTAATTCATTTAATCCACATATTTGTTTAAAGCGCTATCGAAATTATTACAGAATTTTCATTGCCTGTAAAGCGAGGGTGCACTTTATAATGACATGTATTCGCAGAATTCTGCCCGGACACGTTATATTTATGTAGTTCGTGAATATTCATAGCTGATTAAATAGATACCTGGTGGAACACGAAGGTCGCTTTCCTGGCTATTTTTTTAAATCTTGTTCCAAGAAATATCAATCAAATTTCGAAGGTGGTTATGGTAGCAGAAATAAAATTTAAAAACGTTATGCTTAACCTCTTCGTGTTTGATTGGAATTAACCTCAACCTTTTTAAAAATTAAATCAAATATATTTATGATCTTATACCGGATCGGTGGTTCAGAACTTTAGTCTATTAATCTCTTAAACCAGAAGTCGTGGGTTCGAATCTCATTCCATCAGACAATTTGTAATTAAATTGTCTACTCATATATCCATATATATTAAAACGCGTCGATTCTGTCTCGCTCTAAATTCCGTCGCCGAATCCACAAAGTTTCAAAGCTATCTCCTTCAAGGGGGGATCGCGGAGCGATCTGCGCGGGCGACCCGAGGTCGCCCCCGTCCTTTCTCCAATGCGTAGGGTTATTTTTGTCCCTTTTCCTACGCGTTTTCCCAATTTAAACGCCTTTTCCGTCACGCCTGCCGAAATCTCGACTTTCCGCGGGACTCCCTAGACACTTTTTCTAATTTTACGGCTTCGAGAACCGCTTCACGCGAAAGTTCCGTCCTTTTTCTAATACTTTGAGATTTTTTTCAAGACCGTACGTCGATTCCTTCTAGGTCTATTTCGTCTTCGAAAATCTCGAGTCGCGTCCGTCTCAACTTTTTTCTCATTTTATCTACCGATGTGAGATTGCACTAACGAGGCAAGCACCTCCCACGAAAACTGTCAAATTAATTAAACTTCAGATAGGTTATTTTCCTACGAGAAATATTGCTAACGAAATCAATAGTACTGACTGCCAAACACTTCTGATTACCAAAATACTGAAGCGAAATGCTTTTCCAATTAGAAAATCGGTAAAAATTATTTTTTCAGGTTGACACGTACAGTTTACATACTTAAATGTCTCAAGGTAAACATTTGACAACAGGCTTGGCAGCGCAACGGGAAAGTCGTAGGATTCAAAACTTCATAATGCTGATTTCGCGAGTTCGAGTCACGCTGGAGGCAAACTTTTTTTTTACTTTTTAATTCCAATTATTTATTAGTATTAGTATTTAGTTATTCTGTTTCATTATCCGTAGCTTTTATTCTTTCTGCACGTAAAGTTTGAAATTAATTCGTTCATTAAGGCAGTCTGTTAAATTCATCATTTTAGCTTACAAAAGTACAATATCTACAATATTTTTGGTCCCACTGATAAAATTGATAATAATGTTTACTTAAAAATAAATTCTACTTTCAGTAGGTACTTAAAAAATTATGATGTTTTACGATCAAGAATAGGGTACCTTTACAATTCATCAAAATATTAAGAAAAATCTTTTAATATAATTACATCATCATTCCAGATACAAAATTTCTTTAATATGTATTTACTTAAAAGTAATATTATTTTAGATGTATTTCTCACCCGAAGGGTGACCCTAGGCCGCAGGCCTGGACCCCCGGTAGGGGTAGAAAAGACAGCGATTTTCTCCCATTTCTAGTTTATTTATTTATATATTGTAGTTACATCAACCTATAGTACAAGACCCATTATGGGATGGGAGTTGACAGTTATGGGAGTAGGGGACAGTTGGGAGTCATTACCTATTATATATTAACCTTTTGCATTTCACTGACACCTATATAATGTTAATAAACTAAATAAATAAGGCAATCCTAGCTTACAGCTTCTCAAATATCCACTCCAATTTTCCGGTACTAACGGTAAGAGCGCTCTACTTATCCTAAAATGCACCTGTCGTGTCAGCGAGAGCCTAATATCCATTTAAAGATGAGTGAGTGCTAATATTCTAGTCAGTCATTCTGGAACAGACTTCCGCTTGCTAGTAACAATAAATCTTGATCTAGGAAAACCTTTTCTGGGTTAGCTACTGCATAAGATAAGGTGACTATAACCAAATAACTCATGTCAGGTAATATTGAAGACAAATGTCTTACGATACATCGCTACAGAGTAATTCCAAACTAACTTGAGGTGTTGGAAAGTCTCATTGTCTATAAGTAATGACGCTGAGGATGGATATATATCTTAAAAAGCATCATTATTGGGTATAGGGTACCAAAACTTAATTACTTTATTACTTTTTCGGAAAATATCAAAAATGGAGTGAATTATTTCTAAAATTGAGTGGGGGACGTATTTACTTTATGACAGTTTATCATTATTATGCTGTAAGTAGTATAATTGAATTTAAGATAATTAATTGATTGCAATAACTGTACCAAGTGCTGAATATTTCTTTTCAGGGGTTTTTACATACATGTGTTCTGATATACTGAGCAATAAAAGAGTTTAATTTGGCCCACAAATAAATTACATTCGTAAAGGGCTACGTAGCCGTTAAGCGGATTATTGCATGGATTTTTAATTTTAACATTTCTATTTATTTTAACAAATTTCATTTAAAACCTTTATCTCTCTATATTCCTATTCCCAAAAATTGAATATATTTGAGAATGCATGCTTCTAGTATGTAATTGCTAATGTTGAGGATTGCAAATATTATCGATATCTAGTTTGAAAACTCTCACCAGTTTGACCATTATAGAAGGCACCACAATGATTGAGATTGCTGGGTCTTTTATGTATGTCAAACTGGAAACAATAGGTTTGTTCCTGCAGGAGTCTAAAACTGTCAGTAACTGTCAGAAGCATGCGCATTACAAATCTAAGCGTTCCAACAAGAGTCGAACGACAGTCCAGGATTTCGTGTCCTCTGTTCCAGCTTGAGTCAGAGCAGTTTGCTGATTGTTTGAAAAGTTCACTGATTCTTCGGAAACTCATAGTCCGGTGCATGCGCAATGCGCTTTAACCATAACCATTTACCAAGTTTCACCTCAATTATTGTACGACGTCTATTATTAATATTATAACTCAACAAACAATAATTATTTGTCAAAAACGGATGATATTCCTCCATAATTTATAGGTTAAAAAATTATTTGGTTATTGTTTATTGTACTCTTCTTCTTCTGCAATTAAGTTCTCTAAAAATCCGGTGTTCCAGCAAAAATCAGAAACTAATCTAAGATCAGACATGCGCATTAAATAACAATCCCTGACTGTCAGGGATTTATCAGAGATTCTATGCAGGAACAAACCTATTGGAAACTAGATTTCTAGAACATTTCTGATCCTTCACATTGCAAGCAATAGACTCAGCATTCGGAAATTAGTTACTTGTGGACGATCATACATTCCCAAATAATAATTATATCATCCCTGTGTATTAAATATCAGCAAAACTTAGAACAGAACGAAATTATAAGACCTTGCTAGACAGCGATAGGATTTAGGAACCGGTATACTTCAATTCAAGGAACCAGTTGACCTTTATTGAAATTACTATTCGAGATCTGCGAGGGTGGTTTATGTTTAAGATTTTTTTACTCAAGTAATAAATACTTTGCGTTCAGAATGATTATAAATGAGATATTATTCATTTTTAAACTTTCCCTTAATCTCAGTAAAGTTTAGTAAGAAGTTGGCAGTCGGTAATTTTTTCTTCGGAATTTTTAACGAATGTATTTTAAGTTTTAAAACTTCATAACCGGCTGATTTAATTCTGATTTAATTTTGTTCACAGCTTATAACTAATTCTCAAGAAGTTTAAAATATTGTTCTGCAAAAATATTCGTTTGATTTTTTATATAGGACACACCCAACATACAAAATACAAATTCATCTTGACAAATTACACAAATTTTATTAACACAAAACCAAAATACAAAAAGAAATTCTAATAATAATAGAAATAAAAAAGAACCCAATAGTATAGATGACAAGACAGACGCTAAAGTCATCCGTAAAATATACAATATGCATCCTTTAAAAAATCCAGTACCACACCACTGATCGTTTACTAATTTTATACCCTCCGGTTCCGGGTATAGGAGAACCATGATACCGTTGGAAAGAAAATAATATTGTGTACCAGGCTATGGAAAAACATACGACGTATTCCATTTGAAAAAACAACTTATGATGATTTGAAGTTAACTTAACTCGGCATTAAATTTCCACCACCCTGTATGCAATTAAGCCACCTTGAAAGTATGGATGGGAAGCTTAAGAGTCTAGCTATTCTTCCTATAAATATTGTCGTTTTATCTATCTTACTGTAAAATACACATGGTTTTAAGCAATTTACTGTTTCTCTTCATGTTTTTGAAAAAAAATTAAATATTTCGAAAATGGTTAACTTCAGGAAGAGGGAAACTTGATGAAAGTACACATAAAAGTTTACATAGAATCCAATATTGCAATAATATATAGGGTGTTCCATTTAAAATAAGTAAGTTGCTGGCAAATTTTCAAAATTCAAATACTTCGATTTGAATTTTGAAAATTTGAAATATTCTAATGGGTGCCCAGCGTGGGACACCCTGTATGTTTTTCCTTAGTTCACCTCAGAACTAGAAAGACAACAAATATAAACTTCCACAATCGGTCAGCAACACTGCGATTCTAAACTCGCTGGTGATTTCAGTATTGCAGACTTCCCCATCCAAGTGGAATGCATGCAATTTAATGGGGGATAGTAGGGGTTATTTAGAATGCCTGAACCGTGAGACAGTAGACACAATATCGATCCGTCTCTAGCGGATATGTACGTACATGCCAACGGACAATGGTAAATTTTATCATCACATCAATAAGTACTTCGCTTTTCCAAGTATGGTTCATTGACACTGGCTATTTGCATTTGCATTTAGGGCATTTGTTGCTTATACAATCTTTTGATTTTCTGGATAAAAGATATAACGATACAATGATAACGATATATTGGAAAAACAATACAGCAGAAACTGAGGATGAATTTGACTGTTGTATAATTTGAACACGTTTACAAAGGTATCATAGCAAAAATTTATTTTAAAAATATCGAAGAGATTGCTCATGAAGAGCACAGTAAGTTTTGGGCGGAGTAAATCAAAATTTTTACTTATAGATACTTCATTAGGTCATATGTTTTTACCAGTCACCAAATCAAATACTTTCAAAAAGAGCTTGTTACAAACCCATTCTTATTATACAATACAGACATTTTAATTTTGATGATTATCAATAGCGCATTGTTGGTTATCAAATTGATTAATAATCTAAATACCAAGTAATCCAAATTGGTTAACAAATACCATTGCCTGTTGATACATTTTTTTAGTTCTTAGCTTGATTATTTACCCAACATTTTTATAGCAACATTTCAATTTTTGCATTGGTAAAACAAGCTTAAAAACAATTGAAATTGGTCTGTTAAGGATATTACTAAGAAACATTCCACTTGCTCGTATAACGATCGGACCAGAAAAATCTGATGAGCAAAATTATACGGGGTACATCTTGAACAGTATCCACATTCAGATTTTATTATATTATGCTGAATATTAAATTTATATGTACAAATATTAAATGTAAAATTTAAAAATATAAATCAATTAGAGAATAAGAATGTTAATATTATCTGATTCTAACAAAATATTCGGTATATTCGGTATACAACATTGTATATTTGGTATATTATTATATAAATAACAGTTTTCGTTTGGTTTTTCAGGAGTAGTTACAATAATATTGTGAACCTAATTATATTACAAAGATATCATCACTATTTGACTTTGATTCGTAATTTTGGCACATTCGTTTCCACCTTGATTCACTAACATCCAATAATGAATACCAAAAATTATAAATTATTAAGTAAAGTAACATGAGAAGTCATAAAATACATATTTCTTTGTCAAATTGAAAATTAAAACCTTAGAAATTCCCCTGTAGGAATATAGGGATAAATAAATTAAAACAAGGTACTTTTAATAGGCAATTTAACGTCTATTTCAACATTTAAATGAGCTCTAGACACGCAATGACAGAAGTATGGCAGATAGGAGTTAAACAGTACAATATAGATTTTACAGTAAAAGCGTATATTTAATGCAGCTAACTGTATATAGTTTTGGAGACGTTGAATATGATTTAAAAAATAAAGTAAACGTTTTGGAAAGATATTTCAAAACTAAAATCTGCTTCGATATAAACTAAAATCGTGGTGTTACGACCTGTAGAGGAATAGCACATTAAAGGTAATGTCAAGATAGTACCTCATTCAGCACGCGTTTCGCTAATCAATTATCTAGAAATGGATGAAAAACAAATTTGTATTTCATTGACCTGAATTATCAATTTTTAATTAAATTGGCTACGGATTTCTTAAATTATTTTTACAAATATTACGTTTTAGTATACGGAAATTAATGATAAATGATTATATACAAAATTGCTCTTGCTCTTGATATACAAAATTTTGTTTCCTTCCTCAAAAAACCTGAAAATACATGTACGTATTTTTAATTGAAAGATGAGTCTATATAATGGACAAATTAAAATATACATTTCTTTAAACTGCATACGCTTTAACACATTGGATGCGAAATTTGTCGTTGCCTCTATTCTAAGAATATCTATCATATTCTCGTACCACTTGGCACACATTACTGCTATTACAAGCAAGCTGTTATCTAAGGTAGTGTTCCAGGAAAAACTTTTAAAATAATTACTGTCACGTCATACGAGACGGTGTCACTGTTTTAGGAGCGGTTTTAATGTCAGAAATGTTCGAATTAGTTTAAGAATATTTGTTCTTCAACTAATTGATGAACCTTAAAAGTTCCCTTATGTTATACCTACCCTTACGTATATGGAAATAATGTTTTATCAGTATATTTGTTTGGTTAGCGAGTTTGTAAATATTCTATTACTGATTAATTATGAAATTAACTTACCTTGAATTACTTGAAGCCACAGAATTGTTCGACCTGGACCTCCTGCTCTTCAAGCTGTCCCCCCTGTTCACAACGCCCTTCCCGGTAATGGAAAAATGCCTCAGACGGTAGTACTCCTCTTCTACACCAGTGTTGGGCATCGAGGCTACTCGCGACCTCTGTTGGGGGAGACACAAATAATTCGGCCTTCCGGAAGATCTACCCGGGGTCTTGACGGACTGAGACCTGTTGTGGTGTGGACTTCCATATCTGAAAAAAAAAAACAAGTTTTAAACTATTTTTGATGGGCAACTATAATAAAATACAATATAGAGCGGTGTTTTATATACTGTTTAAATTGCATAGGTAGTTCACTTTGATCAGAAGATTAGATGATATGAAGATGAATATTCTTAATCACCAATATGCAACAAAAAATTTAACAGAAAGGTAATGATACCTATACTAAAACGTAAAGACTCGTCTAATAAGTATTCGATGGTAGGGACTGATTAACAATATTCTAATTCAAATGAGTCAAAATGCGAAAGATGATTACTTGGTCAAAATTGAACAAAAAAAAATCTAAAAGGAGTTCGTCAAATGATAAAGAATTGCTTAAATTTAACAAATTATAATGTATTACATAGCACAAACCCTTGGAAACATATATACCAGAGAAAAATATACTTTATGTTGGATAGACCAAACACCTGTCTACAAAAGAATATGCATTTACAAGTGTGATACTTTTTAGATTTCCAAAACCATAAAAAATGAGCTTAAATAGAATTTTTAATGAATTATACTTTTGATAGACCGAACTTCCTTGAAATTATAGCAATATATTTTGCAGTGATGATATTACTATGTACAAAATGTTTTCTTTTTTGTAATGGTGTTCTATGTTGTATCTGTCCACAACAATGCATAGTCGATATTACTATATAGTTCATAATAAAGATATTCAATATTTTTCTGTTAATTGTTGGTTCTTTCAATTTAATTGATTTTACAATTAATTTTAAAGTTATACCGTCTTTAACCCAAGGAATTTTCGTCTTTATGTCACGTTCCGTTTTCATGTGTCAGTTGTTTTCAGTGCAACAGCTTGTCAGAATTTTATTGCTTATTATATACCTAAGTATTACAGTATCTACTCCATTTTGGAGTTTCATGCGGCACTAGACTAATATAAAGGACCTCTATTGGACAACCAGGTCAAAGAACTCTCACGCACTCTGGTCCAAATAGTAAGGATCGAGCTAATAGACAGTTTTCGTTCCAATTGCTAATGATGAATCCCGAACTAATGATTATACAGGGTTATTCAGAACCTATCCATAATAAAATTTGGGGATGTTCAACATCCATGTAGAAATGTGGTAGTGCAAAAAAATTTTTTTTTGGCGGGGTCTGAAAACTATTTAAAAATTTTTCATTGCACGCCGCTGGATACTGGTCCACTGTAATGGAGTGACCTTGGGACTGACAATAGGTTTGTTCCTGCAGGAGTCCAAAACTGTCAGTAACTGTCAGAAGCATGCGCATTACAAATATAAGCGTTCCAACAAGAGTCGAACGACAGTCCAGGATTTCTTGTCCTCTGTTCCAGCTTGAGTCAGGGCAGTTTGCTGATAGTTTGAAAAGTTCACTGATTCTTCGGAAACTCATAGTCCGGTGCATGCGCAATGCGCATTAACCAAAACCATTTACCAACTTTAACCTCAATTATTGTACGCTGTCTATTATTAATATTATAACTCAACGAACAATAATTATTTGTCAGAAACGGATGATATTCCTCCATAATTTATAGGTTAAAATATTATTTGGTTGTTGTTTATTGTACTCTTCTTCTACTGCTATTAAGTTCTCTAACAATCCGGTGTTCCAGCAAAAATCAGACTCTAATCTAAGATCAGACATGCGCATTAAATCACAATCCCTGACTATCAGGGATTTATCAGAGATTCTATGCAGGAACAAACCTAATGCAAACTAGCTAGCACGAAAAAAACCGCCGCACCCGGCGCAAAAAAGATTTGCAGCGTTTTTACTTTAAAATAAACTTAAAGATAGATAGGCGTTCCAGGTACAAAAAACTTGTTTACTGTTTTTTGTCGGAATGTGGTATATCCGATGTCGTTGAAGTACAGTTGCCCATCTACGTAGTCCTTTATAATGGTATAACTTTAAACATTGTTTACGGGAAATCCTAGTTACTTTTATTAAAATTTTTTTGGTGATATCGATTTCTTATTTAAGGATGCACATATCCTCAGTTTTAGAGATGAGTTCTGAATAACCCGATATATAGTCACTTCTGTAATTGTTTTTAATCGCGCGTTAATATGTAAAAAACCTAAAATATCTTGGAAGCCCCTCACTTCTGGATTAGTGATCCATTTTACAAAGTAGTCTGTAGAGAGTGCGTAGGATTCTAAACTTTAATAGCACTCAGTTCATCATAGGACACTTAAAGACCATAAAGATTTCATTTGTTGGACGCGCTTATCAATTTGCGTTACAAATTAACTGAATTATATTTTCGTAGAAAGCTTACGAACTTTTAATGAACGGATTACGTGGAAAGCCTTTACGGATAGCCGGTGACGATTTACATTTAAAGGTATATCTTTATACGTTTAATAAAATATCTAAACAGATACTGAAATCAATCACTTCAAATCAATCAATGACTTCAAATCAATCGGTAAAATTATATCAAAATAAAATTGGTTGGCGCTCATGGATATTACTTCAGAATATTAATCAATTGTATCTGTTAACAGAATATTTGTATATTCATAAATATACACAGAAACAATTATGAAAATACTGTGAAGCCCAACGAAAAGTTTTCACCTTGAATAATTTCGTATAAAAGTTTTTCAAACAAATTTCAGGTCTATTTTTATTTCAAGGAGAAGACATCTTCATATTATTTACACTTATACAGGGTGTCTCAGAAAAGGGCAGTTTACTACAACTTGCATTTTTAAAGGGTACACCCTGTGTATTTTTATAGATTTGGGTGGCAGGTTTTTTCACGAATATATGTATTTAGGTATATATGGCTTGATGGGTATACCTCTAATAGTAAGGTGGGTATGGCCATAAATTGTTAGCATAAGAACAATGTGAAAAACTTGTTGCATCTGTAGCCTGGCAATGAATCGAAATTCTCTTTGTAACGCAATATGCTTAGAGAACATTCTTTAAGGTATAGCTCCCTCACTATACTAGAGCTGTATCTAACCCTATATCAATGTATTCGTGAGAGAACGTATTTCTAAATCAGTCAAAAATACACAGGGTGTTCCATTTAAAAAATATAAGTTGTGCCATTTTCTTGGGCTCCTGAATAAATGTTTATATCCTAAAAATGTGTCCCCTTGATATAAAAATCGACCTGCCTCTGGAATTTATTTTAGAAAACTTTTGTAGTGCCACCCAGTAAGTGTTTCAGTCAGTATATAAAAGACTTGTGACTGGATAAAAATGTAGCATCATCAATTGAAGTTTTTCTACAAATATAAATATCTCTCCATAAACCTCTCTCCATTTTTCAACAATACCATATACGAGCATATCTCACCTGTTTCGGAGCGTAATTGAAATTTACCTTCACATCCTGAATAGGAAATATTACGGCTATGAAGTACTGTTGTGAAGTGAATCTTTTACTGTGTATTACATTGCCACAGATAACGTTTCGGGAATTTTATTTTACTCTTCTCCGGTTTACTGTCAGCGGCAATTATGTAAGATTTAATATTCTTGTATTCTGTTAGTGACACCTACTCCCCCTGTTAAAACGTTTTCGGTGTTGTCGATATTTTTTTACTTCCTAAGGATTGACGTGAAATACTGGAATATGTATTTATTATTTCGTACATGGGTTGCTCTGATATACAAGGGTATTAAGTTTTAAATTGTCATTATGTTACTGACGATATTCCAGAATTTTGTAGCATTAGTTTTTACTCAAAGTGATGATAACTGGTTTAGTTTTCTTTTATTTGTAAAAAGAAAATTTACAAACGGATTTATGAAATTAATTAACAACACTATATATTCATTTACAAATGCAGATGTCGTTTAGCAATGTTATTTATATATTTGCAAGCTAATGTAAAATAAAAAAAAGTACAGTAAATAAGTAAATATCTTAAAATTCAATTAAATTTTTCTAGTAAATTGAATTATTAGAGACTTTTATCTTGTGTATGTGATCTGTTATCTTGTGCTTATGTTAAATTAAGTTTACTAGAATAAATATATTTTTTATCCTCTACCAGTTGAAAATCTTATTTTTGTGAGAATTTAGAGCCGCGAAAGGAGGCATTTGCACGGCTAGCCGCGAAAAAATCACATATTTTATCAATAGATGGCGCATCAATTATCTATCACCTAGAGTCACTAGATAGACAGAGTAGCGCACTGCGGCCGCCATGTTTAGTTCTTTGCACAACAGGTTTCTGGATAAAAGGAAATACAAATATTGCTAGAATTAGTTTATTGCACAAGACAAAAGAAAAACTTAAAAAATTATTTCTTATTATCTGTTTATTAATTAGTGTTATAAATTATACTAAACTATGGCGAATCGGCGGCAAATGCCCGACGCAAAGGGAGGCGCTACTCTGTCTATCTAGTGACTCTACTATCACCCCAGTATCGTTTAATTTCATATTATAATAAAACTTTGTGTACTTAGGCGGGAAAGTGAACGTTTTCCCATGATTTATTCTCAACAACATTTTCAGAACAAACTCAGTTATCGGATACAAGGTGTCGAGTACAGGGTATTGCCTTTGAACTATTCATAATCCTGTATTTAATCAATCAATATTTCAAATAACTAATTTTTTTTGTAAATTACTTATTGTTATATAAAAAGTTTTGAAGTTTACGATTTGTTTTCTTGTGTAGGATAAAAAATGGCGTGATCATAGCGGGATAGTGGTTTTCCGAACTTCCAGAAGTGGTCAGGCTCGGCTTCGCCTCGTCTGGCCATTTCTTCTGTCAGCCCGGAAAACGTTCACTTTCCCGCCTAGGTACACAAAGCATTAATAATGTATGTATGCACTTCTAATATTAATATTATCTTTCATAGTATCTCTAACAACATAAGCAACATTTTTATATATTGTTAATGTATTTCACTATACAGAGTGTAACAAAAATAAGATAATTCCAGTCATCGAGACAAAGAAATGAGTTCTTTTCGTATTCAGTTAGATCTGCTTTGATCTTTAATTTATTTCTTTCACTATATGGTGTAGTACATGGTTGATAAAGTTAGGTACGGTATCATATGGGCAAAAATGGAAATACAACAGTATCTAGCTTAACACTACTAACTATTACTTGTATTTAAAAAAATCTCTTTCAGTTATTTATTTGTTAATACTTTAATTATTTATTTTTGTTTAATTATTATTTATTTATATTTATAATTAATAATATGTTTCTAATTAATATTTCAATTGATAATTAAAATTAATTATTAAATCATGAAAACTTCATTTTTTTAATCTGAGCTGTTATTTGTTGCAAATTAACACAATGTCATCTGTATTGCCATCTTTTAATCCTGAAATAATCTCCTTCCCATGTTTTGATGGTTATGTGATTGACAGTATTTGACCTGAGAGGGATTTTTAATTATTTTTATTAATGACCCCAATAGCTTAGATTTAATTAAAACAGTATTTTCTATTGTGCAAAACTTGTTAGAAGCAAAGCATAAAAGGAGGGCTTCGGAGGAAAGGTATGTGGATAATTAGTTTTGTTAAGCACTTAAAAACATGGCGCCCACAAATATTTTAGCAGGTGTTTTTAACAGCGCGGTGCGCAGAAAATTATTAGTTTAATTAGCTTCCAGAAATAATGCATTGCAACCAAAATCTATTTAAGAAAGCTTTGTTAGGGTAACCAATTCAAACGAAGTGAAAAAATAAGCTCACAGTTAATTGTTTTGAAGAAACATAGTTCTCATTTAGATGTTTCAAGAAATATATAGAAAACGCTCTATATACTAGTATTTCGGCTTGTTAGGCCTTTTTCAATAAATGTCTATTGCTAAATATTTCCAAGGGCATCTTTGTTATTTATCTATTTACGAGTACCTACCCCGATTGAACCTTCCCATCTAGTAAAGCCTGGGTCTCCTTGTACTACGAATGATCAGATAGATTTTACACTCTCGCCCTTCTTAGAAAAGGTACTAAAAACTCGTGCTTTACCAATTGAGAAGGTTCAATCGGGGTAGGTAAATAGATAAATAATAAAAATGCCCTTGGAAATATTTAGTAATAGACATTTACTCTATCGAGAAAGGCCTAATAAGCCGAAATACTAGTATATAGAGTGTTTTCTATATATTTCTTGAAACATCTAAATAAGAACTGTTATTTAGAGAACAATTATTTTCACGATGTTTCATAAAGAACCATCCGCTTCCAGTATCCACTTCATTATAAGCTCACAGTTGCCTACAAGGAAAAGTAAATATAAAGAGAAAAATGGTACCTAAGTAATAAAATAAAGATAACTGTCAAGGCAAATTTTTAAAGGTAGCTTCCAAAACACTGTACAGGGTGTCCAAAATAAGATCCTCTATCCCCTTATCTCAGAAAGTATAAAAGGTAGAGAAAAAAGTTAAATACGACAGTTTTTTGTTTTTACCTGAATTTTTCATTTTTATAACTTTCTTGAATACAGGTTGTTCAGTTTTTCTGATCCAGGCATCAACTTTCTTTTTTTAAATGGGACACCGTATATTCAATTACGTTTTTGAACTCTCCTTAAAATTCTAGGTCGACATTGTTAAGAGTAGCCTATACCTATCATTTACCGTTACGAAGATATTAGCATTTAAAGAAAAAAATCTGTAAAAAACACCTGCCCAAAAAATCTCGGCAAAACAAATAAGACATCCAAAAAAAAAAGGTAAATAGGTTTATTTCGTAGACTATTAGACTCAGAAATTACTTCTGTGGATCAATATTACCTGATTAATACACAGGGTGTTTTTGACAGATGGCTCAAACATGTATATGTTAAAATTCCAGAAAATCGAAAATCTCTTATGGAACACCCTGTGTATTATTATATTTTTGGATTCTCTATTAAATTTTAACCTTACTCTATATAACATTCCCTATTCTTATTTTGCTTAGTTTTCAAGATATTAATAATAATAATATAATAATAATAATAAGAACTTTATTCACAACAGCAACATTTTTTACAATGAACATAGAGAAATAGAATAGAATAAAGTTGGATAACCGATAAGTGCGTACGCACTTGTTTCGGTAAGTACATAATTATAAAATAAGTAAAAATATAATATCTGTTGTAGACATACATATATAAAACTAAGACATGGAATAAACATACACAACACACACAAATATAAAAACACGAAATTATAATACAATACCATATAACAGTGCAACTCTAGATAAGTATCTAGAATTTTTTTTTTTTTTTAATTTCCTTTTTTTTTTAATTTTATTATTATTTTATTAAATTGGCTTGAACTTAATTTTCAAAGTAGCCAGCAATAATGGTTTTTCTATTTTTAATAGTATATTCTTTTAACTGCTTTTTGAAGACGTAAATATTGCTCACTGCTTTTATATGTTCTGGAATTGAATTGTACAACCTTGGAGCCATACCAGAGTAAGACCGTTGAGTACAAGACCTTTTCATAAGTGGAGCTACATAATATCTATTTTGTCGAGTATCATATTCATGAGAAACAACTAAAGCTTGATGCCTATGTACGTGACATCTACTTCCAGAGCACAAATAATATAATTGCCTTATGTCCAAGATCTGTGTTTCCTCATGCAAGATGTCTGTAGGATGCCTAGGTTTTTTAGAAAATATTAATTTTAAAATCCTTCGTTGCATAACCTCCAGAGAGTGAAGGTGAGTATTAAGAGCTGCACCCCACACGAGTATTCCGTAGCGGAGGTGGCTTTCAACTAACGCAAAGTATAAACTCTTTAGGTAATATGCAGGTAAGAGTTCTTTTAATTTTCGAAATTTGTACAGAATTGTCCGTAATTTATTCACCAAATAGGAGATATGCATATTCCATTTCATATGTGAGTCTATTATTAAACCCAAATATTTTATTTTAGTTACCGGTAAGATATTCCATGTACTTGTGATGCATAAATGATCAAATGGTGGAGCGCCAAATGCGTTGCAGCTAAAAGGTAAGTAGTTTGTCTTATTCACATTGATGGTTAATAACTTATGATCCAACCATTTTTTTATGATTAAAAAATCAATTTCAGCTGTTTGTTTTAACTCTTCCCAACTTCTCGCCTTATAGAAGATCGCTGTATCATCAGCAAAACCAATAATGCTTCCATTAGTTCTCAGCGAAAATAATCCATTTATATAGATGTTGAACAAAGTTGGGCCAAGCACTGAACCTTGTGGTACTCCATATTCAACTGGTCTCGGGTCGCTATGCACACCATCAACCCTCACTATCTGTTGCCTATTGGAAAGATAACTCTCCATAAGTTTTAAACAGCCATTTCGTATCCCCATATCTTCCAACGATTGCAACAGAAGCCGATGGCTGACCGTGTCAAAGGCCTTTGACAAATCAATGAATATACACAGACACTGCTCACCATTATTAAGAGATTCTACGATTTTTGATGTTAAAGCTATGGCTGCATCTTGGGTGGATGTTTTTTCTCTAAACCCATATTGTTGCTTTGAGAGTAACTCATATTTATCTAAGTATGAAACAAGTCTACATTTAATCAATTTCTCAAATACCTTCGAAATGTGCGTGATTAAGGATATTGGACGGTAATTGCTAGTATTAGTTACATCTCCGTTTTTGTGTAACGGGATAATGACGGAACTTTTGAAAAAAGACGGATAGATGGAGTGTTCTACACATTTATTTAAAACATATGTTAAGGGTTCAATAAGGAAATCAGAAATTAGTTTAATTGTTTCAGCTTTTATGTTGTCTACCCCAGCTGCTTTACCATTTTTTAGATTGGATATAGTATTCTTTACTTCAGCTATTGTAATGGCTGTAAACACAAGGGAGCTAGGATTAGACATTCTGTTGTTCGTGAAACTGTCATCTTTTATAATTCTGTTTGCTAATTTTCTGCCCATCTCACTAAACCCCTTATTAAATTCGTTAGCGATATCTAATTTATTTATTAGTGTTTCATCCGTGCCTGTACATTTAATACAATCAATATTTTGTTTATGTTTTTTTGTGTTACAAATTTGCTGTACAACATTCCATAACGTTTTGGTGTCTGTATTTTTTGTATTATTAATCTGTTTCATGTAGTAAGTTGTCTTGGCTTTTTTTATTAAAGAGGTGAGTTTATTTCTATATGTTTTGTAGTTATTTATCATTTCGACGTTATTAGGATGTTTTTGTATTTCTGCGTACATTTTATTTTTTACGTCAATAGATTTTACTAATGCGTTAGTTGCCCACGGAGCTATTTTATCGTGCTTTCTGCGTATCTGCCTCTTCTCTGTGCATATGTTTAATTGACTTATAATAATATTCATAAATTCCGACGTGGCAGCTTCCGGATCATGTGCAGTGTAAACCGAATCCCAATGAATATTTGAGAATATATTTTTCATTTTATTGTCGTTTATATAGCTTGTGTACCTACAAGTATTTTTTTGTTTCATTTTAGGCTCATCAAGTACTATTTGGAGTATTGTCGTGTAATGGTCTGTAATTGTTGTTTTTAGAACTATCGGAATTATGTTTTCAAAGTTTTTGATATTTGTTTTAAGAAAAATGTGGTCTATACATGATCTACTATTGCCTTGTACTCTAGTGGGTTCATTAATTGTAGCGCTATATCCAAATTCATTAAGTATATTTAGATACTCAGCACTATGTAAATCATCTGGTTGTAGCAAATCAATATTTATGTCTCCTATAAATAAACTATATGCATTCTCGTGTTTGTCATATTTTTCAAGGAACTCATATAAACTAATGTTGAATTCCTGCACACTAGAGTTAGGGGATCTATAGAATGCTGTCACTACAGTTGATATTTTACTATTAAGGTTCAATGTAATTTGTAAAGCATTTGTGTTGGAATCCATAGGTAATATTGCATAAGTATATTTTATATCAGTTCGTACATAGGCAACAAGTCCGTCATTTTGGTTGTAATAACTCTCATTATATAGAATACTGTATCCCGCAATTTTAAAAACATTTAAATCAACTACTTCCCATGTCTCGCTCAAAATTATACAGTCTATCTTAGTATCAAGATTATGTAGCATCACCATAAACTCGTCAAGATTCTTGTTGAGACTACGTATATTCATTTGAAGAATTTGAAACTTACTATTATTTTCGTTTATTTTCAATATTTGTGAGCATTCATCTGCCTTATCAATAGTATACGTAGGCACTTCACTAATTTCAAAATCACGTATGTATGGATCCATTTTTGACAGTTATATTTAAGTATTTAATTTCGGTTCTATTACATTAGGTAAAAAATTTCTATACACTAATATACTAAACTAACTATACCCTAAAGTAAGTTATCTAATTAAAAAAAAAAACTATAACTACAGCTTAAAAACAGATAAAGATATAACAGACGATAAATAACTATACATAAAATAAAAGAAATAGAAAAGAAAATCACATGGAGAATTTTGCTAATTTTTTTTTTTTTAATTCAGCCTTGTTCTGCCGGCCTGCTGACGTGTAGAGGGTTTTTTGGAGTTCTTGATGACAGGTGTTTCTGCGTTAGGTTGTTGTGATTCTACTGTGTCACGGTCAAAAATCTCTGTTTCGAAAAGCTCTCTCGGTCTGGTAGATTCAGGGGTCGGGGGGGCACTGTTTGATAAATAATTCTTTGAGTCTCCTTCGATCAATTCTACTGTAGTATAAGCAACGTTGTCAACATATAGTCTGTTGCCCTTTATATAAGCTGATCGCTTATCTTGCTTAGCGAGATTTAAATGTTTCTTCAGTATTTTGTAATCTTCTCTTTGTTTCAGTGTTAAATCATTACCTACAGAAACCGTTTTACCCTTAAGTTTGTAACAATTCTTTAAAATTTGTTTTTTCTTCCAGTACGTTGTGAAGATTATTTTCAATGGGCTACTTTTATTCTTGCCAAGTCGATAAAAATTATTCAAGTCACTCGGTTCTAATCCTACTTCTAGTAAGTTGTTTATATCTCTACATATGATTTCAGTCGTTAAATCTTGTTCTGGTTGATTTAAGCCGAATATGATAATGGCGTTCTTTTTGTTTTCCGTATTTATGTTTTCTAGTTCTTCTTTAAGTGACAAGTTCTCCTTCTCTAAATTCTTTACTTTGTTTCTTAGACCCTCGATCTCTAATAATAGTTTCGTCTCTGATGCGTCAATTTGTTGCTTGAGTTCGCACCTATTTTTTATTATTTCATCGTATATTTGCTTAAGTGTAATCTCCTTGTCTGGCATTATTAGACTTTTGAATTTTAAAATTATTTTATTTTTCGTGTATGGTCACCTTAAATTTTTTATGAACCCTTTAGAAGTTCTATTGATAAGATGTACTGATAAGCTGTAAGATGTTTTTAGTGAGTAGGTGTATCTATTTAGATACATACAAACATATTGACATACATATTGACATACATATTGACGAAAATGTGGAAAAAATGTTCATTATCGGCTATTATTAAAAATATATCTAATATTATTTGGTATATTATAGTAAGTGTGCCTTAATACTGATTAAGAATATATTATTTTATTAAATCTAATATTTTTTTAAATTATTTTATTAATTAACTAATATAAACAAATATATGTTTGTATCTTGAACCACAAATAACTAACAATAATCAACAAATAACAATAAAAGTAATAAATTAAATCAAGTGTCCTATATGTCCTCAATTTTTAGCTATGCATGTTGTGTATATAACTGCTAGTTTTCTTACAGCGCAATCACTTTGATTGAGCCCTTCAATTTCCACCCTGATTTTAATCTTTAAATCATCAACATTATTACTCTGAATTTGATAAACTCAGGTTTTCAATGTACCCCATAAAAAGTTATCAAGTGGAATTAAATCTGGGATCCTCGGCGGCCATGGGATATTCCCGTTTGGCCCTATCCATTCCACAAAATAGTTCTTAATAAAATTCTTTACAACTGCAGTATTGTGGCATGGAACTCCATCCATCTGATAGATGATCTCATTGGTATCTTCTTCGTCATCTAATAAAGGTAAAATGTAAGTTTGTAATGAATGCCATTTCCTGATATTTTACCTAAGGTACCTGGGACAATTTAGATATTGGCCAAGAAAGACAGGGCCTAAAATGTGTCTCTTATAAATAGCGCACCAAACATTTTCGTCAATATCTTGAAAACTAAGGAAAATAAGAATAGGGAACGTTATATAGAGTAAGGTTAAAATTTAATAGAGAATCCAAAAATATAATAATACACAGGGTGTTCCATAAAAGATTTTCGATTTTCTGGAGTTTTAACATATACATGTTTGAGCTATCTGTCAAAAACACCCTGTATATTAATCAGATAATATCGATTCATATAAGTAATTTCTGAGTCTAATTGTCTACGAAATAAACCCTATTTACCTTTTTTTTAGATGTCTTATTTGGAGTGTCTTATAACCATAAAGAGTGGAATATTTTAATGAATAATTTACAGTTTAATTTAAAGTAATTAATTTAGCATCCCTCTAAAAGGGACGTACTTATTAGGTACCTCGTTGTACACTTAGTGCAGATATTTTCTGCATATTATTATAAGCAGGCGAATTAGAATTTAGTCAATAATTAGTCGACATTTATAGTACCTACTATAATTGTTCATTATTATCGTCTGAAAGAGATGTAAGATATAGGTGCATCATTGTTAAAAAATATTTTGTTGAGTTAGGTGTTTATCTTTGAAGAAATACTTTAAAAACACCAGAAAGACATTTTACTTAATTAATAGTATATTATTTTACTAGGAGTAGAAGGCAAACATTATTTGTTGAGCCCAGTAGCTTACTCAGCCAAGGCTGTGTAAACAGGGTGAAATACATAAAGAGCTTTATACTCCGAGTGACATATATTATTTTTTCTTCAAGCGTCACAATTAAAACTGTATTTCTGCAGACATTTATGCTTGTATAAAAAGCGATCTGAGGTGACGTTTAATTTCAAACTGTCAATTCTGATAAATCATGGTTGCACGAATCTGTTTTTTAACCCTTTGTTATGGCTACACTTTTACTTTTGTATTAGTAAAAAAATGAAAATGAGAATATTTCTTTACTAGTAAAACAATAGGTCTTTTCTATAATACCTCCTACATAATGTAATGTATGTATACCTATGTAAAAACATTGTTTTTCTCGTCCTTGTCAAATTAATTTGTTATGAAAACACGTTATAGTGTTTTCACCTACCGACAGTTGTAGAAATCTATATTTACCTACATGTTTATATCTGTATCAACCGACTTATATATAGCGCCCTATGCCTATTTTTACATTTGGCTCATAAAATTTTATCGTACAATGCTCTGCTGCTTCTGTGTCTATTTATACAGCAAGCGCAGGTGCATAACTCACTTAGCGAAAAGGAACCAAATAAATTAGAGGAATTAATTCTCACCAGAAGCCTTTCCATTATTTTAATCAAGGTTGCACTTCGTTAATAAAACATTATTAAGTGAGATGTTGTGATAGGTCGTGAGAGAAGCATCTGGCGCGATTCGTTATTTTTAAAGCAACATAAAATGACGATAAAATGCGTTTCTAGAAGCATACCGTTTGATTTATAATAACAATAACTGAGCAAAAGATATACATATTCTAAAACGTTATTTATTCTAAAAATGCGTTACGTTATTTTTAAAAACGAATAAAAGATGAAAACGACCCTATTTTTAAACGTGCCGCGTCTTCTCTAAATAAATTTCTTACGAAATAATTACGGTTCTTCCCACGAAAAGCAATGTGTTTCCTATATTTTTTTCTTTGAACAGGAGGAACCCATTAAATGCTTAATTTTGGAGAACACCTATTTATGAGAATGGAAATATTAGTAGGAAATACCAAAGGTATGTTAGAACTGGTTGAAACATTAGGGCTGGGACAGACGAGCGTTGATTTTACGCGCGTCGTATCGCACGATGTTTTTAACGGACGTTATTAGTAGGTAGTTGTTACAAGACGACGAGTTTGATAGTTTTACGTTTGCTTTCATTGCTTTCTTAATAACACTGACGTATAGTTTTCCACATAACACCATACTGCACTCGACGCACGTTTCGCCAACCAAGCTGGCATCATCTGGAAATGACTAAAACTAAACCTATGCTAACATTGTGTGCTTTTTCTACAGCTCAGTAAACCATGGCGACTGATCAGTGAACCGCTGCGACGGATCAGCGAACCGTGATTTACTAATCAATAAAGCGGGGTATATGGGATTGGCCCTCTGTGATCATTCATACTATTTTTACATTTAGCAATTTCCAAACTCTCAAAAGCATCCAGCTGTTTGGAATTTGTTACGTTTCTAATTAGTCTTAAATTGCTGCTACCTATTTTATGGTTATTCTCAACTGGATGTTGGGCGACACTACACTTATCTGTTCTATCATATTTGAGATGAGCCATATGTTCCTTGAATCTAGTTTGAATTGACCTCCTAGTTTGTCCAATATACTTTTGATCGCAGCCAATTTTTTAAATCCGCGGCTTTTCTTTACTTTCTATTTTGTCTTTTGGATTGCCTAAAAGTTGTTGTATTTTACTTCCCGATGAATAAACCACTGAAATACCAATATCTTTAAAAACCTCTCCAAAACCGCGGGTGAAACGAGGATCGTATGCAATAGATATTAATTTTGATATATAGTTTCAGTTTCAGTATAGTGTTTTGGTTTTATGTGGAAAACTACGTCAGTGTTATCTTCCCACCAAAAGTCCCAACCCCTTTCAAGAAATGTATCCTTATGTAAATGTATCCATAACCTGCGAAACCAGTCTACTAGATAAATAACTATATTAAATTTGAACATTAGCTTTATTTCCTACATTAAATGCAACATTAATTAGTTAAGACATACTTTGATTTGCTTTTCCTTGTTGTAATTATGAAACTTTTTGCCTAAAAATTCATAAATAGGTAGACAAACCAAAAATAATATCTACAGGCTTGGTTTCGATATTGGAACACCTTGTATAACAATTTGAAATCCTGTTTGTATAAATCGACATAACTAAATCAACACATATCTACAACTGATTATTTTCACTATTCGTGAACAGAAACAAAAAGCATAGTAAAGAACATGTTACGTTTTTGTAATGTTCAATAAAATTCATTTAAATATAACTACTTCACTAGTTTATAGTAAACAAATAATATAATTTTAGTTACGAACGTTACGTATTTCTGGCGAATTTCAAATCGTAAAAATGTTGATGATTCAGCAGCGTAAAAAATAACATATGGTGCTTTTCCCTGTTATAAAAAAGAATTCGCTACATTTTACATTGCACCTACGCATCAATTATTGCATTAAAATGCGTTTTATTTGTAGGTTAAATTGAAGTACACTGAAACAAAATGTGTTTGTGTTGATTAAGGTATGTATATCATAAACACAACTTATTGGCGATTCCAAAACTGAATGCCCCCTCTGCATGAAAATATTTGAACCTACTTAAAAGGTAATTTTTGAAGGCTTATTGCTGGTATAATGATAAATAACATGTATTTGGGTTTGTTTAACGTAATAATTTAGTGGTGCTTGTGATTTTTTTGTATTACAAAGTTAAAAACGATGTGATTAGTATTTGTACATCTTTATTTTTACATTTTAAAATGGCATTCAAAAGAAATCAGCACAACACAAAGTGCCATGTTTATGGGTGTCATTTCACAAAACGCGTCAATAGAAGTGTTTCTAGAAGATAGGTAGAAGTTTGGATCTAGTATAAGAAACTGTTACTCACTCATTTCTCTAAAAGGCATATAACCATTTAGTAACAGGGAACACGTTTACTTACACAACATAACCACTTTGTTGCAGTTTATCTATACTTTTCTGTTATTAGTCTTATAAAAACAGAATATATTTTAATTTAAACATTATTTAACAAAAAAACAAGCACTAATATGGTATCACCATACAGTTTATCAAACTTATTTTAGCCCAAAATGTAAGTAAACAAAAACTAGGGTACCTGTTGCAACCCAAAAAATTTATATAATTAGCAATGAATGACTTATGGGACGTTTGACTGCTTTTACCACTCTTTTTATCCTTTATTTCACCCTAACTAGCACATGAAGTCACTATATTTATGGCAGTTGAATGTTAAATTGCTAGATGATGTGATATGAAATGAAAATTTTTACTCGTCTTCCTCCATATTTGTTTACAATTTTCAGCGCCCTCATCGGTAATTTGAATCGCCGCAATTGTAATGAATAAGTTGTGTCATAAACTCGAAACAAGAATCCAAGCTGTGCACATCATAAAGGATCTACAACGTTATTTGCGAGACCTATAAAAAATATATACAATTTTCATCTACTTCAGCATAGCTTACAATAGTACGATTTACTGTGGTTACATAATTACAAGGAAACAAATGTTTTTGACTCTTTAATGTTATACAACCAATTTTATATCTGATCACGTGCACCGATTGGATTCTTGTTTCGAGTATATCATCAGTATCAGAATTCAATTAATTTTCTATATCTAGTAAGGTACTTTTTTATTTTAATTGAAGCAAAGTACAATCATCAACTGCAATCCAGTTACAATACAACAGATGCAGCATGCTCTTTTTTAGAAAATTTACTCGTATACTCGTTAGCAGTACTGAAAATAAATGGTGAATGTTGAATGATTAAAATCAGAGACTTCATACTAACTTGAATGATGCCTCAAGGCGAGTATTTGCGAAAATACACAGAAATAACTTATTTGTCTGTTTTTAATGTATCCCTTGTTACAAGCTTACATCTGGAGACAGCTGCAGTGCAATTATGCACTTAAAATTAAGTGAAATACAAACGGCCGACTTTAATTTTCTTTGTTAACCTCCTATAATTTACTACTACATACGTATGGCATACATTGTGCCACCTTTTGTATTCTTCATTTTGGACGTTTTACCCAACCGTAAATTTTAGTACTACATAGCACTTGTCTTTAATTCAAGGTTCTTTTATAAGTATGTGAATCTACAAAAAAGGGGCTCAAATACTTTTTATATTGCATGCAACTTATTACTTTTTGCTACTGAAGAAATAAGTTTGAAGACATAGTTTGATTTAAAGGAACTTAACGTTTCGCACGTTGTTTATTCCATTATTGTTCAGGATCTGTCCGTTCTTTAAACTGGTAGATACATGTAGGTATATTCTTCACGTATATTTTGAACTAGACTCTAACTCGTTTGATTTTACAAGAAAATATTGTTACATGGATTTTAAGGTGTTTTTTGGATATTCAAAATATATCAGAAACCCAATTGGGTATCTATGACAAAAATTACATGACAACCTTGATTTTTTTTAATAGATCTGTTTAATGTTTTCAAAAATATATAATTTAATAGAATTTATAATTTAAAATTAAAAATGTTCATCTATTTTCCCAAATTACATTAATAAAAGTAATACCAGGTCAATCTCAGATGGCAATTGTATTTCTGATAGAATATTCTAAATCTTATTTTGTATCATTAAAAGGCGCCCTAAAATCCATATTAACAAAGTCTTTTTGTAAAAAATATAGGTTAATTGTTTTCTTTTGAAAAAAAAAACACAGTTTTTATTTAAATGTTTCAAGAAATATATAGAAAACACTCTATATACTAGTATTTTGGCTTGTTAGGTCTTTCTCAATAGAGTAAATGTCTATTACTATTGAGAAAGTCTATATGTTCAGTCTATAGGACAAAAAAGTTCAATGAAATTGGATCAGGTAACAGAGCTGGCTACACTGCAATAAAGTATAGAGTGTGATACCATTGAAACTGATATTCACTAATTTAAAAATACACAAAATCATTTTGCTTTGCAAATTGCTTTTGTCTCAAAAAACAAAAGACTATGGTAAATTTTTATTTCCATCAATGGATTAGCTTCAAAAAATTACATCGACAATGTGTCACACTATTGTTTGTATCTTAATAGTTATCCAGTTTTTTATGCAAATATAAATATGTACGCACTCTGTACAATTGAAAACTGTGGAGAAATAAAAAATGAGAACTGTTGTTACGTAGAAGTACTAAGAAATGTTACAATTTTCAATTATGTTATGCTGTGTGCACTGAATATTTCTTGTGTCCTTTTGTTGAAGGAGGCAAATAAATGAATGAATGAATGAATTGGTTTGCATATTCCGTATCTAATAGACGATCCACCCTTCTTGCCAGTCAAGTAGCCCGCCGTAAATAGTGTTTTATTTATTAAATGACTATTCTGGTCATATCTGCCTTTTACAGGCAGCTGCATATATACAAATCGATAGTAAACGACTACCCTTTGCTCGACAGAAAGTTCACATTCACCATTTACTGGAAATAGGATATATAGGATTTCCATTGAAATCCTGCGATTCGCTTCATGTGCTTTGGAACAGTGTTTGTCGTTTTAGTGATTGCTACTGCATCAATGTTGCAAGAAAATCTCGGTCTCTAAAATATTTTTCAGTTTACCAGATATACTTTTGTCCAAAAATTACGATTTTAATGTAACGAAACAAATCATTGCGAGCAAAAAAAATTCGCTTTAGAAATCTGTTGTAATTTAAAAGTAAACTTGTATCCATATCATGTATCTTTCTACTCGTATTTTGGCGTACTACTAGAAAATCAAACACAACAAACTTAATTGTCTGCGTAATAGAAGTCTGATGAGCTTGATCAGTAGTTAATATTAGTATAAAATTCTTTTTATAGCTCCAGTTGCAAATAAAGGAAACTAAGGAGTGTAGTACTCTTCAAATGAATTTAATAGGTACTGATATTGGTACCAGGTACCAGGTACTGTCAATCAATCCATTACCATTTCTTCGACAACCTAGTGATGTTATAATCAACAGATCCAGTGAAAAGTATCTTTGAAGTTGATTTCAAGCTGTCTGAATTTCTCGCATAGTTCCGAAGTGAAAATAATCATGATATTAAACCTTGACATGAGATATTTAGAAGAAACCAGACGAACGAACTGACCAAAAAAATAAGAAAACTTTAATAGAACTTTAATCACTTAGTGATATGACTATGGCATGCTAAAATGCAAGAGCTAAAATTAGGAATACAATGTAAAACGTCTATGTCACATATGAATTATAATGGATATTATAGTTGAAGTGAAATTGGTTATATCTAAATAAACACATGCGTCTAAAGAAACAGAAAATAAGTCAGTTACAGATTAGGTTAAGAAGAAAGGGCAATAACAGCCCCAGTAAAGGACTAAGTAAACTAGATACTAGATAGTTTGCATACTTTAAGAAGAAATACCAAGCCAGAGGGGCTGAGAAAGAAGAAACAGAAAAACAGAAAGAAGAAACAGAAAAATAAATCAGTTAAAGATTAGGTTAAGAAGAAAGGGCAATAACAGACCTCGTAAAGACCTAAGTAAACTAGATACTAGATAGTTTGTATACTTTAAGAAGAAATACTAAGCCAGAAAGGGCTGAGAAAGAAGAAACAGAAAAACAGAAAGAAGAAATAGGAAAATAAATCAGTTAAAGATTAGGTTAAGAAGAAAGGGCAATAACAGTCCCAGTAAAGGCCTAAGTAACTAGATATTTTGTATACTTTAAGAAGAAATACCAAGCCAGAAGGGGCTAAAAAGAAGAAAGAGAAAAACAGAAAGAAGAAATAGAAAAATAAATCAGTTAAAGATTAGGTTAAGAAGAAACGGCAATAACAGTCCCAGTACAGGCCTTAGTAAACTAGATACTAGATAGTTTGTATAGTTTAAGAAGAAATACCAAGCCAGAAGTAGCTGAGAGCCACTCAGAAGATTCCAAAAGGTAGGTACAGTCTACCAGTCAAATTTTATATACTTAGTACAATGCCTATAAGTAACAAAAAATGTAATCTTTCTTTCTTATCCCTCTCTATCATATTTGCACACATTTCTCTTCCTTGCTTTGTTTCATGTTAAGTATCATACACCAAAGTACCTATATTTCATTCCATGTTAAAACAGCTGTGTTTGACAATAAATTGGTAACTCGCTTTGCCGTAATTATATGAAGGACAAACGTATCCTTTACTACGTTTATACTGCCAGCACTAAATTAGTATAATTGTAACATAATAATAACTTTGTGAAATATCTTGTTTCTGATTAGGTAACTGAGAAACTGTAGAAAGCAAGGCAACCAATATATGGAGAGAACGAAATAATTAATATAACAACGTAGTGTATTTTATACCGTTCGACTAAATTTCACGGTTTTATGCCAGATATGAAGGGGAAACGGCAATTCGTTCTCCACGATAATATCTCGGGATAATTCCATAGCGTGAGGATAGAATTTTCACTTAAAATAACATAATTTCGTAGCAAATGGGCATGCCGCTTACAAACTTTACAAATACTATCATTATATGATGTATATTTAATAAATAATTAAGTACCATGTCGCTATCAAAAATATTATTTTATCTTTTATTGATTCAGCTGCGTTGAATAGCAATTTGAATCTCTTACAGTTAAGTGCTTTTTTCAACAAATACAAAAAATGTAATATTTTAAATGTTGTATTGTACTGAGAAAACTTCAATGATTGTCGATGTCGACGTTCGAAATGAAAATGCTTAACTTAAGGTTATTCTTTGAAGGAGGTGTCGAAAACAACTACTCCATGGGTTATGTGCCCCGACTGGCATTGTATTACTACAGCATCTCCACGGAAGTCGCCACATCCTTGCATCTAGACCAGCCACCAGACACCGACAGGTTTCGCACTTATTTTGTGCTCATCAGAGTGCTATATGTATGTTGGAGCATAGCAATATACATTTTTTGTTTTTTTCCTATATTTATATATTCTGTACCGGGAGATGACAGCTAAATCTTAATCGCTCTGGATATACAACGTTATTACAGAAAGTAGAGAGGATTTTCAATACTTCATTGTTGTATTTGTATTTATACATTGTTAGATGTCATTAATGCTCTCACGCAAAATATGTGGAAAGCAAAATGTTGTTTTGGAACGTCAAGTTTATCATTAATAAGCTTTTTGCACATATATTGCAACAATTGAATTGGATCATGCCATGTTCGCTCAATAAGAACATATTTATGCATTTCAAGAAACTTTTAAAACAACGAAGCATATTCTAGAAATGTTTGAACACGTCTGATCACCCTGCATTTACATGTTATATTTCTCTTCTGCTCACAAAGACGATAGTCTTTTTAAACGGTATCTTAAACTCAATCTGATTAAAAAATAGTTTACTTATTAATTTCTCAATAAAAAACAATAAAAGGGAAATTTTAGTCAGATCTCTACTTAACTCTTGAAACTACACGTACCCACATTGTATTATTTTAAACAATAAAAGAAGATGAAAAACAAAGCTAATAAAACAGGAAATTGATAGAGGTTATCTATTAGGTAACCTTGAAAAAGTCCGCCAACTCGGACGAAACGTATAGGATATGTGTCCATGTATCTGGCTGAAATTCCTCTTTTATTGGTTTTTATTGAAGAAATAAATTTTAACAGCCAGCAACTTTTCCAATATCTATTTACTTATTAATTTAGTAAACACAGATTTTCGGAATGGAACACATTGGTAGACGAATATCAATATGGAAATACCAACAGTGCGAAAATATTAAGTTGCGTAAATATCACGTTTGTACAAATATTTAAACTGGATTCATGTTATTGATTTTGTTTGCTCCTGTTAAAATCTTTTTAAATTTTCTTGCATATTGTGTGCTATATGAACAAAAAAGTGTATTGTACTTAAAGTGATAGTAGCAAATACCCAAAGAGGGCACTACGCTGTGTTTCTCACCACTACTAATATTCACGATGCCCATTAGGCAATCATGTCGCAATATCGTTCATCTAGTCCACTACCTATGGCACTCTGACGAGCGCATAATAAGTGCGAAACCGGCCAGAGTCTGATGGTTGATCTCGATGAAAGATACTGCTATGGAGATGCAGGAGTAATGTAATGCCAGTCGGGGTATATTTCCCGTGGAGTAGTTGTTTTCGGCATCTCATTCAGATAAATTTAAATAAATACATTTAACATTCATAGCTAATGTAAATGTATAATTACACTGACGTAGTTTTCCAAATAACACCAAAACGCTATACTGCAACCGACGGGCATTTCGCCAACCAAGTTGGCATCATCTAGAGATACAAGTTTACTGATAAAGTAAACTGATTAGTAAAGTTTACTGATAAAGAGTTAACTGATAAAAATGTATAATTGTTTGATGTTATATGAAACTGCGTATGCTTCTTGTATAAAGTTATCTGAAAGTTGAGATCCATATTTGTTTTTTTTTGTGATCGACAGTTTACTTTCTTTAAGTCTCGGGTTAAACTTCTACCAGCCTGTCCGATAAAGATTGATTGTAGGTATAGCAGTTGTTACATCTAATTTGGTGATAACTCACAGGTGACAGTTTTAGTATGGAATCTTTAAAAATATTACCATGTATACAGCTACAGAAGAAGGTAACTGTGGTGAAACATCCTATAAAATGAATGATTTGAAAGTGATACACATGTATCTTTATTGCTGATTTACCAATTCAATTTGATTATGTTCAAAAGATTAGAGTTAAATTTACTTTAAAGATGTTTACATGATACCTGATGTGTTACAGAAGTATTTTCAGTTTTTCTTTCTTACCTCGGATTTTAAACTTGATCTACTTTTATTCACCTTAATCGAAATTACATTATTACAAATATTTATGACTAGGATTATTTCCAATGAGCAATATTTACAATTATGTTAGAAGCTAGACTTTGGTTTTCCCTGGTTTTTGTTAGTAACATAAACATATTTTATAAAAAACAGATGTTTTTATCTCCGTTTTCCTATAAACAGCTACTTACTTTTCATTATGTTTTTAATTTTAAATTAGATTAACGATAAACTATAACTGTTTGATGGATTTTCCAAATTGATAGTATTTATTTTTATATTTTATAAATGTATAATCAGTGATTTCACGATAAAATAATAATTTTAAAACATTTTCTTATTTATTTTAATTTTTATATATTTATTACTGTAACAAATAACTAGCTACCGATAAAATAGAGAACTTATTGTATAGAAAATGTTCATTCAAATTCATTTTCATCAATTTTCAATTTGCCTAACAAATTATGACCGTCGTAAATGTTTTTCTTTTGTGGACACCGCGCCGGTCAGAAAGTAAATTTGATAGGTAAAATAAACATTAGTATTATTGTTATTGCTTATATTATTGTCTTCATGACACAAAGGGGTAAATGGTAACTTGGCCCTAGATTCATGAGCCCTAGACAAATGTAACAGATTGATTGTTATTATTATTAAACTTTATTATTATTTAAACATAGTAAATATCTTTTAAAGAATTTTAGGAGTAATCTATTATAGGTGTTGAACCTTTGAACAATATGAACATTTACTTTAATTTTAGAACTGTTTTTTAAATGTTCTATCGGTTAACATAGAACTCACTGCAGCTTGTGGATCAAATATTTTCAGAGGTAGATATGAAAACCATGTTAAAATTAACCATTGATAACATGTGTCATTCACATCACTTTTAATGATAATATACAGGGTACCCCACATACGATTCATTGTTTCATAGATCTCTTATCTCTAATTCAATGTTTAATAAACTACTTGCCTCCTATATTCTTGAAAATCGGAGAAAATCACGAATATCGCAAAAATTTGTAAAATAAACCCCTACAATGCCTATGTCAGACAAAAGATAATTTAATTTTAAACGACCTAAGGAGTTGCAAAAATTTACGTAACGTAATGAAATTGTGACCTTTTTTCTACAGGCATATGCTATGATAATTCTGAAACATTGTTTAAACATGATAGGAATTGACTGACATCAAAGAGTTTAAATGAACAATGACCTTGTGCTTCTAATGTTCTTCATAGAGATTCAAATTATTGTGAAAAGGATCTATTATACAGCACTCACCTCATTTCGAAGTCATGTATCTCCTCCAGCGTCAAATTGTTAGCTACGTCTAGTAGCTGCTTCATGTTTTCCTCCTTTTGTTTCTTCAGCGACAACTTGTTGGCACTTTCCACGTTAGACACGAACTCACTGCCGTTCTTAAGCAAAATAGTCGAGATGTGGGCGTGATCGAGACTCACTGACGGTTGTTGCACGACGATAGTGGCTTGCGGTGCCTTCCTCCCGCCAAAATGTACTGAGTTTTCCAAAGGATTAGTCGTCACATTTATAGGAGACGTTGCTGAAGCTTCCAAGTGGGCCCCCACCTCTCTCAAGCATTTGTTTAGACACACACTGCCTCGCTTCTCGGTAGACACACAAACTGTCAGGGAGTGTGCCGTTTCCATCTGTGTTGGCACTTGGCCATTGTCCACCTAATACAGGACAAATCTCTCAAAATACAGGTATTTAAAGATGTTTGTATACAGAGAAATAGGATTAGGGAAGTTTGAAGGTGGGTTTATTTTATAAAATAAGGAAGAAGTGTTTGTTCATGTGTATTAAGAGCTAGAGCACATTGGAGGTGTGATTTGCATTCTGAATTACTGTATTTTTCATAACTACGAGCAAAGTTTAAAGAATATTTGTATTAGTAAATTTGAGGAGTTAGTTTGCCATGAACATATTGGAAAAACATTAAAAAAATAATTTCGTAAATACAGCTTTTAGTCATACAAATAAAAACTTTTCTGTGGATCATTTTATCAATTTTTGTATCAGTTTTATTTTAATGATTGGTTTAAAATTTACAATAATTTTGATTTTAAAACGACGATAGAATGAAATAAAATATCATACGTTATAACATTTAACCCTTAAAAAGATGTAAATTCAATGAAATAAATATGTGTTTCTGAAGTAAAACAGAAAAACTACAATCTTCTGAAAATATTACCTTTTCGTTTTAGCCACTTACCTACAACTTTTTTGAAAATGAGGGTTGATAAAAATTGCACGCCGCTGGCCTTTTGTATTAAAGTGAAATGTTAGACGGGTTGTGAAATGTACAGGGTATTCGCGTATATTTTGACCCCTACCTACAGGGGTTATTAAAAAAGTTAGAAAAAAAATTTAAAAACAAAAGTTGTTTGGTTTTTCATGTATTATCTTTTAGCTGGGTCCTGTACCCACCCTGTATAATTTTACACGCTTGGGTAAACATTATATTCCTGATTTCAACAATATATATTATGTTGACATTTGCACTGACAGTTTTCGAAATATTCGACAGCGAGTACCATAAAAAAATACAAAAAAAATACAAAGAACTAAAAATATTTAACAGTAGAAACCAAAAGTAATAAAAAATATTTAACGATTTTCGATTGAACCTCCTTAGTTATTCAAACATTTTCCAATATTTTCATTTTTTAATATTTTTTTTTATGATTTATTGTGAACATTAAATATTAAATATTTCGAAAACTGTCAGTGCAAATGTCAACAAAATATATATTTTTGAAATTAGAGAAAAATAGTTTTTCCAAGCGTCTAGAATTATAATAATAATAATAATAATAATATCTCTATCCCTCATTCTCATTTTAGTGATGAGCCCGGAAGTAAGAGACTTGTGTGGGAGAGGGAGCGGCATATTATTATTTTGCGGGCCGCGAGTGCGCCCGGGTGTTATTATACAGGGTGTTCCATTTAAAAATATTATGTTCAATTGGTTTCCTCAAATTTACTACATGCAATTTTTTTTTTCGACCTAGCCAAAAGATAATACGTGAAAAACAAAACAACTTTTGTATTTAAACTTTTTTTCTAACTTTCTTAATAACCCCTGTAGGTAGGGGTCAAAATATACGCGAATACCCTGTACTAGTAAATACAAACGTAATAGTTTAAAAATTTCTGAGCCTAGGATGCTACTTAGGTAGCTAATATTCTTAATTTCTATAAATTAAAAAAAATGTGAGCTAAGGAAGTAAATAATTAGATAGTAATTAGAGAATTCATTATTCTCACGAAAGAAAGACGTAATACGCTTGTTGGAAAATTATTTTTTGGCCCGCTTTTCAAAAAGTGGGTTGTTTCTGTATTTTATTTATATTTATACATTTCAGTATAAGTACAACATTTTCGCGCCAAACTGTTGCAGTTCTCCGGGAATGACAAAATGCTTATATAGAACAGTATATGAATAAAATCTTTTTTTTTCTATTTCGTATATAAATTTATACATTTTCTAAGTACTTAGGGCAGTCGCGAAAAAAGTCGCGACGTAGTCACCATTGTTGGAAACATAATTGTTGTTTTTTCTCCTGATAATTAGTAAATGATCTTCTTGAAAATAATTAATTTATAAAAAGAAGGGCAGACTATTTATATACAATATTTTCTTCAGAATTTTAGGCCACACAAAGCAGAAAAGTAGGAACTACTATATTGAGATCGACCGGATACATCAATAATTTTTATGACACACTAACTAATTATGACTATGTAGTTTCAGAGGAAACAATTATTTACACTCAGAGTGTCCGTAAAACGAAAGAAAATTTTAACGTTGACTTAAGATGAAATGAACACAAAAAATGGCTGTTGTATCGGAAATATCAAATTAGTTTTTTTCGTTAATTAGTTTAGCAGTTCATCACATGTCTATTAAATGGAAAAATTTTAAAGTTTTTCTTAGAAATACAATAGTACACATGTTCTAGTTTTGTTTTTATCATATGTATATTGCTTATTTATTATTTTCACGACGATAAATTAATTTCGACGACTATCAAACTGGAATTCATGAAAATTTAGATATTTTTCATGCTGGTAAAAACGAGGCCTATCCTTATATAGAGTATAGTAGAATAGCTAGAATTAGAAAACAGAAAAGGTGAATGTTGCACATTATTTTATCTTCCGTCGTTACGGGTATTCATCGGTGCCTATTAAGTGTTTTTGTTTTCAAATCAGACCTGCTAAATTTTTACTTAATTATACAAATAAATGCATTTTACAAAACGTTGGAACTGGAGATGTAAAATTTTAGGAAACGTTGGCCAGTTCGAGATAAACTTTTTCTATTTATCTTGTACTTACCAAACCGAGGAAACTGTATATATTATATAGTTATGGAACTCACCGATTCATTGAAGAAGTCCACTCGTAAATCCGGCAAAGGAGGCGTCATTCTGGCGGCTCCCCCACCGCGATATTTGGCGATGTGTCGCTCATCGTACGAGAACTTCTCCCTCTGTTTGCTGGGCGAACGGTGTCTTCTGCTCGTCTTTTTGTGTCTACGGAAACAGAAAAATATTGATAATTAATTGGTGATATACACATCATCAAAAAGTCTTTCAAAGCAACGATATATTTTAACACCTACTGCGTAATACTGTATGATATCAGACAGAGCTATTGTTTCCCTTCGTCTTTTATTTTCATTTACCCTTGATACATTCAGGTATCTTATATCCTATCCTAATTTAGGTGGGACACATTCCCAGAATGTTTATAGATTGTATAGAAATATTCAATTATTACTTATAACTGTAGTAGTATTCTTGGTATAATGGTGGTTGGTGTTTGGATTTAATCCTCTTATATATCCTCCTTTAATCTTTACTCTTTAACCTTTAATCCTCCTTTTATCCTCAATATCTATGGCTTTGAGTGGTTTCTTCTATCTTTGTTCACCGTACACAGTTTCAAGATAATAGGAAATTCATGGGTTTTTTGAACGTTTTTGAGAACATTTTTCCACGCAAGATAGAATTAAAGATTGTAACACATTCTTGCAGTATAATAATAATAATAATAATAATAATAATATCTCTACCCCTCATTCTAATCCCAAGGATTAGTCCGAAAGTCTGAGACTTGTGTGGGAGAGGGGGCGGCATATTATTATTTAGCGGGTCGCATTTTCGCCTCAGGAACGACTTAAGTTAGTAGGCCCTAACCACCATTCAGTGCTGGAATGAGGGAAACCTGGAAAACCTCATTAGTTAGGGGGACAGTCAAATATCAACCAAATTGACATTCTTCCCATTCTAGGCCATCGTCAGGATAGTTGCCAAGCCATCCCTGCGAATAAGCCTTGATCTACGAGTAAACAATTTAATTAAAAATTGTTTGGCGAATGGGAATTAGAACCCACGACCTCTGGGTTGAGCGATCGAGATGCTAAGCCCTGAGCCACCGACCCGATATAGCAGTATAGCAGTAGCTATCATGATTTACTATCACTATATGTAAAACAGTCATGACAATTGATGAGGAAGTAGGAAAATAGATAGGAAAACCTCGGAGGAAGATTATCTTCATCAATCATCATTACAATTGGATTTTTATTTTAAGGACTTGGCAAAAAAATTGCGTTATTAGTTTCAATAATACATCAAAAATTCCACATCTGCATTTTCAATTTATCATTCCAAAATATGTGTGTTTCACTTAGAAATTGTACCTACATTTACCATGACATAGTTTCAGTCTTCCTATTGTTAAACCATTGTGCTTTCCGTGGCTAGCAGGAGAATGAGCTGTCGGCATTAATAATATATTCACAGAATCCATTTTTTTAATTATCCATCGTTTAATAAAAGCATTTTTCAGATTCAGGCTAAACAAGAGGGTTCGCGAATTTACCAATATTTAAAATTCCTGAAAAAGCCATCCAGACGATAAAGGGGAAAATAAATTCAATAAAAAGTTCGCTTTCACACCTTTCTCGAGGTTTGGAAAGTTCAAAGAGCCATAAAGGCGCGATATTAAACAATGAACCTCTTTGACGTTGAAATTTTATCTTGTTTCTTATCGGAGGACTTGAGTATAAAAACGACCGGGTGGTTACGACAATATAAAATCGCGTTAAGAGTGCTTCGGGGATAATAATGTCTAAACGAATAAAATGGGAAACAAGGTGTACGCATCTCACATAGAGCAATTTAGGTAAAATATCGTATCTACTAGTCGTGTATACTGCGCCCCAAAAGCACCGCAACAGCAAAATGTCTTGATTAATAATAAATTTTAGACGAGATGCACATGCACGTAAAAAATACGCTAATTTGATCATTATTTGAGGTGTAAACGATTGTTTAAATTTACTCCTCTTACCCCCACAAGATTCCACCTTTTTTTAATTACATGGTATGGCTTTTGATACGTTATTTTAAATATAATTTCATTCTCTTTACAGTGGTGTAAGGATTTTAGAAACAACGGTTTTAGAAACAAAGGAGTTACAACTGCCCACTGCCACATAGTAAATTTATTAAACAATACAAATTAAGAATGTAATTAAACAAATACTAAAACAAATCTAATTTGTTTAATTTGTGTAAAATTTAACAAATGATCCAACTATCAGCCCTCAATTTGGCAATACCCCATTTGTGGTAGAAAGAAGTTACAACATTTAAGGGATCGATTTATACATTTATTTATCATATGTCTCTAAAAAACGAATCTAAGGATGTTGTATCGGGTAATCGAGGTGGATACTCAATAGCCCTTCTCCCAGTCGATCTATTTTTTTTATTTAGGATCTGACGAACTCCTACAACAATATGAGGTATTGTATCGTGCTACTGGAATCATTTGCTAGTATTTTTGTCCATTTAAATTACCATTAATTACAAAGGGACCTATATTCCTAATACCTACAATGTCAGCCCAAACATACATTTTTTGAGGTCACTGGGTGATTTTTTCTCTTATCTAATGAGGATTTTGATCGTTCCAGTACCTCAAACTGTGACTTGTAATTAAAGTAAAAGTATATTCGGAAAGATAAATATTAAATTAGGGTGTTACTCAACTTTTGCCATTATTGTTTCACCTGAATCAAGCTTTCGACCATAATCCTCTTTCTTTAACTCTTGAAGTAAGTGGATCTTGTAAGGTTTATAAGAATTTGTTTTTAAATAGAGGAAAAACGTATATCAATCTCTTGAAGAACGTTCCGCATAGAAGTGTGAGGATCTTCCACAAAACTCTACGATACTTTAACAGCGTTATTTTCCTTAGTTGCAGTTCTTAGGGTGCGTTGTATCGTCCGAGTTCACTTGTCGGTGATCTGTGAATCAGCTTGATCGAAGATCAAGCTACAAAAACGTGTTGTATGGTAACAGATCAACGTTGATCCATGGTTTAACTAGCGATCACGGAACCGGTGGAAAACAGCTAGTTAACTGAGGATCAGTACAAATTTGAGGTTATGTCCATAGTTTACATTTGTCATTTTCGTATTTCGTGTGCTTATTTTTAACTTTATTGTTTGTGGATTAATATCATTATACTATGGATTTTGGAAGAGATATTTTAGAAAATTTGACTGATGATGAAGATTTTTAGAATTAGTTGAAATAGAAGCTTTTCTACGAAAAACTAGAATTTTTCGAAAAAACAAATCATTTAGAAAAGTGGGATAATAAAGAGTTTCGAGGAAGGTTTCGATTATCAAAAGACACGGTGAATCTTATACTAGAGGAAATAAATGAAGATTTACCTTGCTTTAAAAATAAGTAAGTAATATTTATATGTAGGTACACTGTATTAATTTAATGTGAGTGAATTTTAATTGCATGTGAGAGGGGCGAACCTGATCTTGAGCCAGATGAAAATGTCGAAGAGGTCATGCAGTTCATGGAAAATATAATCCTGACCTTATCCAAGATGATAATATAAATAACAATAATCTTTATAGGCATAATTTGAGTAATAATTTACTTTCAGGCATTAGTGTAGAAAAAAAGTTAATAAAAATACCTAATTATACAAAAACTTGTTTTACTTAATTTCTATATTATTTCAATTAAAGTTTATCAAAAAATAGAAAAAATAATTTTTAACTCTTTTTATTCAAAATTTCAATTTCCAATTTTTTCTGTTATACCAACGTACAGTGATATATATACGTTGGTTATACATCTAATTCATGAAGTTCTTTCATGTGTGATAATTATCAAGAATGTAATAAGTACAAAATATTGCATTTCCGCAAGGTAAGTAAAGTCGTGGAATTCCTTTCGACCATAAATTGTTAGGAATTCCCGCATTATTTTCATGTTTCAACAGGTGCCCGATACGTCCAATAGCAGGCCAGTAATAATAAAATCAATAAGTTTGCCCATGCGCTTTAGCGTTCGCAGAATGGCCAACATTACCGAAAAGCGGAAACAGACGGATCACTTGAACTTGATCTGACTGAAGTCCATACAACAGAATACTGGCTGATCTGAGATCAAACTTTGATCTCTAGTTTCGTGATCCGTTGGTTAACTGCTTGCGATACAACGCACCCTTAGTCGTCTAGTTTTGGGCTTGTCTTTTACATATTAGCTTTAATCAAACCTCTGTTTAGTTAGTTGTGTAAAGATATAATTAAATAATTGAACCACTTGATCCAATGAATTATTAATAATTGTAATTAAGAAATCTCACACTAGAAAGCAGATTAACAATATATAACATTGAACACATCACTTAAAAGAGTTTCGTTTCGAAAACTTATCTGTTTTCGTTATCAAAACTTTTAAGTTTGGCTGACGTACAGAATAGTATGAAAGTTTGTAATTTTAAGTGATGTTTAATGTTATATATTTGTTAATCTGCTTTTTAGTGTGAGATTTCTTGATTGGGCAAATATATTTTCCAAAAACCCAACCAAATGCAAAAATTATTGCATTTACCAATTTTTTAAAAATTTAAATAAGTAATTATTTCTACCAAAACAGGTAAAACATCATAATCTCCTTTTTTATAAAGCAATGTTTGGACAGTGACACAGGTTAAGGGTTACAAGGGTTCAGTTATTCATACATTCTCCCCATTAAAATGTAAACGCAGTTCCATTTATGAACATGAAACAGCACTTTAAATCTTGCATATTCCATTCAAGTCTGTTAAATGAATATAATAAGGCAGTAGGGTGGGTATTCACATTCATGGAACACAACATTTGGGACCAACCTCGCGGCTATCATTAAAATTTTACAGTTAAAGTATTCTTGCTTGTTTTAGTTACAATTAAATTACCGAAATCTATTTAAGCGTAACATAATATTGATTTAATACTTATGTAGTTGCATGTTATGACGTACGAAAGAAACACACCCATATTAATAATAATCACAATAACATGAAGTTAACTAATGACAACTAACCGTATTCTTAAATCAATCTAAGTAGTTCATATTAATAATTAAATATTTATAGACAAATAACTAACAGCATGCTAAATAAGAAGTTAATGTGACAACATCTCATTCTATACATAGAGCTAATTTCACTGCAAAAAATCTAACCTGCATTCTGCCTGCATTTGCAAACATTTACGCAAAGTGACAAGACTGACATGTGTCTTGTGTCAAGACTGTTTTGTGTTAAAAAGCATTCAAGGGCTGATTTATTTTGTCAACATGGGGGAGTATCTCAAAGAATCATATTTTTAAAAAATGTTGTGAAATTAGAAATTATCTGTGTATTTAGATAGGTACGTTTTTCTTTGGACAAACATGAAATAGCAAATTGAAGTGTTTAATAAAATATCCTTAAGTGAAGTACGTTTATATTTTTTTTAACTAATTACGTTTTTGCTTTTTGCTAATGTAAAATTTGAATTCATGGTAAATCCGTCCTTGATAAGCATTAACTTTGCCTTTTATAATAGGGAGATTCGTAACCCACGTTAACTCGGGGGTTACGGGAGATTAGCTATCTATAATCTGTGCGGGAGATTTAGAACACCTTAAATTTTTACCTTATCGTTATCGCAATCGTTATACTGAGCACGCGCAGTGCCAAAAATGATACTCTTTTTGGAACTGCACATGCTCAGAATAACGATAACGACGTGCTAAAATTTAAGGGGTTCAAAAACTCCCTAATGAATTCGATAAGTAACCATGCTATAATAAAATTTTATAATAATTATTGAGGTTACTGACATATAAATACGGAAAATTTCGCATTAAATTATTAATATTTCAGAAAAACATTCTTGACCTGTTAATTGGGAACCAAAGAAAAACTGCTGACATTTTTGTCAAACTTTTAGGTTAACTTTAACTTATTGTAAAACATACCCAAACTGATAACTAGTGATTTAGCATCATTCTAGCGTTAACATGCATTTAAATGGCATTATTAATGCAGTTTTCACTAATTACATTCTAGTTACGTCTTAGAACATTCTAAGTTTTATTATTAATAAGGCTGACAGTCTTTTTCATAATAAATGCAATGTTTTTAATTTCAATGTTGATAGTTTTATGTAATATATGATATTTAGCAATATTTTCATTTGAAAATCGCATAAATTCCGGTTGCATCACAAATATTTATTTTTCATTTTTGTTCCAATTGCTCGCTAATTCTATATTACTTACGTAGAAACAAAACATTCAATATTAATACGGTAAAGAAGTTATTTTGACGGTATCACTCTTCGTATGCTGGATATTTCGTTAATTCGCATATATAATATTCATACCCTTCATTATAATCAAAAATATTAGCCCGGAAATCCGACACTTGTGTGGGACAGGAGTCGGCATATTATCATTTAGTAATCCTGGAAAACCTCATTAGTTAGGGGGCAGTTAAAAATTAACCGATGTTTATCTCTCACATTAACTCCAAGCTGACGTTTTTACCATTCCAGACACGTACGCCAGGAGGGTTGGGAACCCATCCCTGGAAACAGGTCTTTATATAAGAGTATAGACAATTTAATTAAAAATTGTCCGGCGGAATGGCGATTCGAATATACGAGGAAGTACTAAATTTAGATTTTCAGAATTATATGTAAGTACTGCTATATTTAAAAGAAAAGAAAGTGTATTCGAATTGACTCAACGTATATGTTCTAGAATTTCTAGATAGATAGTTCAACTCAAAGACAAAATTTCATACGAAGCATTAGAAAGGTTTATAAAAAGGCAAACTTAATAAAACGAATATTAATACGTATTCGCCCCATTAATAGTATCCTGTGTTAGTTGCTATCATCATCCATGGAGGAATGGATGAGAAACAATCTCTAGAATAGTGGAGGAATCTGCCACAACTGAGACAGGCAAAGCTATTCTATAAAGAACGGACTCCTAAATTCACAGCAGATCTGTAAGGCCATAATAAAAAGGCCATCAGAATAATAGTAGGTCTCCTAACAGGACACTGTAGGCTAAATAGGCACATGAATCCTATGGGACTGTCAGAAGATGCAGCTTGCAGATTCTGTCAAGAAGAAGAGAAAACCTCAGTACACGTACTGTGCCAGTGCGAGGGTCTGACAAGACTGAGATTTCAAATACTTGAGGAAGGAAGACCAAGAGCCAATAGCTACATGGAAGAGCCTCTATCAAGGCTGTGGAGTCTAATGCAAAGGACAGAGTGCTCTAAATAGGTTGGGAGTGCCACAATAGATCTTCTAGGACGCGGTGGACCAGGCCAGGGGGACGACTCCTATATAAATCTAATCTAATTTAGTTGCTATCATCATTATACGATTGCCGTACTGCTGGTTAGAAGCACTTACCTATGTTTTGGTTTCGGCGAGTCGGTTTCATTTTCAGGAGAGGAATTCAGCACCCTTTCCGCCCTCCTTTTCGGCGACGTCCTCTCAACTTTCTCCTTCTCCACGTCCAGTTTCCTCCTGAAACTTCGCCTGTGCTCCTTTGGACTTTGCATATTTTGACCAACATTGTCGTTCGCTAACTGAATCTCATCGTAATTTTGTGCTGCTTGCTTGTAGCTATTTCGGCGCCTCGCCTCCATCTTCAAAGCCTCTATTTGCTCCTCCATCAATCTGTCAACGGATTTACCCGCATTTTTCTCTGAAACCTTTTCACTTGTTTTCTGGGATGACCTCTCTAAGGCCTTACTAACGTGCGATGTACTATTTGTATGTTCGCATGTCACGGTGTGCTCGAATGTGAATTTAGTGTCTTCCTTCACCATTACCTTAGGTGTCTTTTCGTCTCTAATCATTGACTTAGACTCTACCTCGAAAGTGAACTTGGTCTCGTTTTTGGCAGTTGGAGGAGTTTGCTGTCTAGCAGTTGCTGGTGTTTTGGGTGAGAGGGGAATGGGTTGAAGAATAGGATTGGACATTTTCGAGTCTAAAATGTTTTCAGATGAGAAGTAATCTATTGGCTCAGTGAGTTCTAAGCTGTCTTCAGTGACATCCCCATCAGTTGCAGTAACTGTAGTTACAATGGTGTTCGAGCTATCCGTGCTCGTGTTGATGGTCGTTTCGGATGCAGTACTGGAGCCCATAACTATTACTTTAGGAACGGGTTGGTTCTGAAAAGAAAATAATTTTAAGCGCATACAAGATTCATACAAGATGTTAAGCTAACGGAGAAAACAGAAGCATTATTAAATTATGATTTTTAAATAACACATCTCTTTTTTTGGCGTATTTTATTTGGCAAATACCTAAATATTCAAAGTTTTTTAAATGTAATTTAAATGTAATGTAATAAGTAAGTATTAAATCAATAAGGAATATAAAATAGTATATTATACTATAAGGGACAGAAATGCGTTATTTTGGCAGAGGTGCAATTTGAAGCCCGAGGGCGAAGCCAGAGGGCTACAATGCACCGAGGACAAAATAGCATTTCTCCCGAATGGTATATACTATTTTTTCCACGGTCTCATTAACTTAAAAACACATATTTTGTTATTATGAAGTAAGTAGCACCAGAATTATTGTATTCGGATTTGAGCATTTATTTAGTAGTCGTTGTTATTGTCATAACTACAAAATAAACAAACAAAAAGAACTGTCAAATTAAGATGTTAGTTTGGTTTAGTTTACAGTTTGTTTAGTGCACAATGAATAATTGTGAGTCGGAAGAGATTGTGGAGGCTGCAAATATTGCAATAAGCAATTTGTTACCTACGAAGTCAAGATCTTTATACGATATAGCTTACAATCGGTTCAAAACGTGGTGCGCCGAGAAAAATATTCAAGTATACAGCGAGAATGTTTTGTTGGCATACTTAAGTGAAAATGCAAAGAATTACAAGTCTTCCACATTATGGGCGCAATATTCTATGGTTAAGTCATGCTTGATAATTTACGACAACATAGATATAAGCAAATTCCCCAAACTGATCGCATTTTTGAAAAGAATCGGTGACGGATATCAAGCGAAAAAATCTAAAATATTGACAAAGGGTGAAATCGACCGTTTTCTATCAACTGCAGATGACAAAGAATTCTTAATGATTAAGGTAAGATTACTTTTGTTGTTAGGTATTTCAATTATTTAGTATTTTGATTTTTTATAGGTTGTATTAATTCTGGGGATCGCCGGAGCTTGTCGAACTGATGAACTAGTCAATTTAACTGTAGATGATATTGAGGATGTAGGCTCATCCTTGATTGTAAAAATTCCAAACACTAAGACAAAGATTCCACGAACCTTTGTGGTTACCGATGTGGGAAATATGCTTGAATTGTATGGAAAATACCTGTCCCTTCGTTCTCCCCACGTCAAGCAGCAGCGCCTTTTTTTGTACTACAAAGCAGGAAAATGTAGTTCGCAGCCAGTTGGCAAGAGTACCATCGGAAAAATTCCTAGTGTAGTAGCTTCGTATTTAAAATTACCTGATGCTGCATGTTATACTGGTCACTGCTTACGAAGATCTTCAGCGACATTACTGGCAGATGCTGGTGTGGATATCACGACAATAAAGCGTCATGCTGGTTGGAAATTAACGACAGTCGCTGAGGGTTATGTCGAGAACTCCATTGAAAATAAGACCAACATTGCTAATCACGTTTTAGTAGGTACCACCACTAGCGCAATCACAAAAACTTTAAATGTAAGCGAAAGTAATATTCCTTCTAATATTAATTTTGAAAATTGTACAAATGTTACATTTAATTTAAATGTCAATAAATAATTTCAATGTTACCTCTTTTTTTGCATGAAAAACGTTCTCCATAATGTAAACTCCCTTGGGAGCATTATACTCCCTTTGGAATAATCGACTACTTCTGTTTCAATTTTGATGTCATAGAAAATGATTTCTACTCCCGACCGTGGAAAAAAGAAATTAAAAAAATACTATAAAAATACTGACTTTGGGCTTTATAGGGTAATACCAGTGCAGGTCTGTATTTTGAGACTAATATAAATTTTTAAGTATTTTCTGGATTGATGATGCCACTAAAACCATTTTAAAATAAAAAACGTGTTTCAATATTAATGAAATAACGCCATTAAAAAATTGTAACCGTTTCAGAAGATGTGTAAAATAACTATATGAAAGAATATTAAAGGAGGGTAACTTTTCATTTATATTTATTTGAGAAACACACACTCTTGTTTATTTTACCAGACCTTAACTAATAAAATACACGTAGGTACCTTATTGTGGTCGGGGTGAGGACTCGACGCATTTTATAGTGCTCAAGGGAGTTGTTAAAGTGAACAGTACAAGAGAGATGCTTGAAGGTATATGAAAATTTAAGAGAATTTTCTGCAAGGATCCCTATTTTGGTCACAGATATGTGTTGAAATCAAGTCAACAATGTATAATGTTTTAGAAAATATTTAACTTTTAAAAATTATTTCAGTGAACACAAAATTTACATAAAACACAGGATGTTCCGCTTGAAATTATACATCTTTGAATTACTCAAAATGTAATGAAAAATAGGGAAAACGTTGTATTGTAATTCTGTGCATTCCTATGCATGCGTTTGTCACATTTGACTAGTCAACGATTTGACTGATCTTTCTCAAAAAAATTACCTTTGACTGATCCGGATATTTCAATCTCTAACTAGCAGATTATAAAATAAAAAAATATCTATAAATAATAATTACTAATACTTGAGCACATTGTCATCGACTTTTCTAGATTCGCCACTTAAAAACAGATTGGCGCAAATATACTAAAAAAACCAAACTGCCAGCATGTCCTAAATATGTTGTGTTGATTGTGTAGAAACCTTATCACGTATATCCAGGTATATATGTATGTATATCTATATGATAACTAGACCCCTTTTTTAAAATATTTGAAAAATGCAGTAAATAATTTTTTAGGAATTTGTAACCAAAATTCGCCCTCGTATAAAATATTTAATTTTTTATCAATATTTTATATCAATGATTATATTTACAGAACTGATTGGAAATTGTTCACATCCTGTATTTTAAAAGACATTTAAAGTCCCATATTTAATGTAAAGTTTTTCTTATTATTTTATTTTTTTTTAGTAGGTACTTCCTGCCTTGAAACCCTTTCCGTATTTTTTTTTAATCTAGCTTCATGAAAAATTAAATTATTACAGAAATAAATTATCTTTCCCTTGCCAGGCCTATGTTACCTTCATATAAACGGTCTATAAAAAAGAAGATATTGGTCCCCTTTTATTGTACTCGGAGGAGTTACATAAGGATATCAAATTAAGAGGGTTCGTACACGTAAATCAGGGTACGTCAAGGAACGCTACTTATTTCAAGGAAAGTTTGAAAAACCAATCAACAACACAAAGAAATTAAATTACCGTTTTGATGACAATCACTTTCGAAACATTAAAGAACAATAATTAAAGTTTTGTTATTAGTAATAACTATCTACCATCAGAGTGAGAATATCATTTTTGGGTTAATCAAAACACCTGTCTGTTTTTTCCCAAGACATCGGGGAGACTGTGGACTCTTGAGTTTGGAGTGTCCGCACAGCAGGATGGTAGTGGATGGAGCGTGCAAGGTAATCAGGAGTTTAAAGAAGTAGGATTTCTTTTTAAGGCAGCACGAAAAGACTGGGTCTCATCTTGGACACTGAACGGAGAAACCCAGATTCTGTCACCGACTTGGAACCCGTTCAGTTGAAAGCCCAAGTTAAAGCAGCAAAAAGTCTTCTGCATCTGCATAAGGATAATCCATTGCACGGTGGCTTCTATAAGAGCCTTGAAGACCATGGCTTATCCGAAAGGCTAATCTTTGCTTTTTTAAGGTCAGCGGGGCTTAAGTCGGAAACCAAGGGATTCATAATGACTAGCCAGTATGATGTATTTAACATCCTCGTCTATCGAAGCCGTGTCATGGGTATGAAGTTTCCTGAAGTCAACTGCAAGGCCTGCCATAAGCCTATAGGCCTCAAGTCTCAGTCTATATCCATAGACAAGCGGCTTTACGAGTGCTTTACTACTTTCTGCGGCACTCGTACGAGATAGATGAAACACCAGGTGCTACCATACGCTCTGGAGATATTGCGTTCGTTGTGGGAATTGAGAAGTGCCGAATTTATTGGAACTACTCATTTCCCACGCTCAGACAGATTCGAGATAATAAGCCTGATGTAGTCCTCCTCGACCATCAGCTCAAGACAATGTTTGTCATCGAGTTCTCGGCTACTTCCGAACACCATCTGATCAAAATATAGCAAAAAAGTATACTTTATCATTATATCGGAAATGGGCGTCACAAAAAGCAGCCACACTTCATACATGGAATATAGTCAGATCATTTCTAAACCAAAAATAGTTTCTTGTTAGACTTGGTTATAACCCGTCTACAAGAAAAATAAACCAATGAAGAACTGAGAAGTGCACGACGTCGAAAAATTATAAGAATAATGTAGTATCGGAAATATTTAGATATTTAGATATAAATATTTAGACCTTTATATACTTTGTAATGTTTGTTTCGTTCCTAACCAGGGTAGTTTACGTTCTAAAGAGAGTACCTAGATATGGAATAACCCAAAGGTATTAGATTAATAAAACTTTAATTACGTTTACAATATGCCATAAGATTTATAAGTATATTTCTATAGGTTCTGTAGATACCTTAATCTTACGCTGACTATTAGTATTATAATCTTTTATGATTTCCCATTCAGAAAAAAAGGATGCCCAAGTGTCCTAGAAGGACAGAGACTAGTTCCGACCTCCCAGGTAAAAGAAAAGACAGTTTAGTTCTGTTAAGTTGCTATCGAAGTAGACAGACTTCGAAGAATTGTAATCCATTATTGTTAAGTCATTGGGTGTATAGTTTCCTTTATGGTTGAATAAAGCTTTAGTATTGAAGGAGTTACGAGCAATCTCTCTATATATACCACTACAATAATGTTTATTCATAAAAAATACAATTTACATATATAAGAGATACTTCAGTGCATAAACAAAAGTCACAGAAGCAACTAACTACGTTGCTTGTTTCTGTTACTTCCTCTACAATTAACTCTAAAATATACCTGTCACTTAAAGAAAATCTCCACTTAGATATTTTAATATGCGCAATAAGGATAACAGTTAGTCAACAACTGGATTTTTTGGGAAAATGTAAAATTAAAGCCTTGCAGCTTTTGCACTATGAGTTTCATACATATAGGTAAAGGAAACTTCTTCATTAGTTTTCTATTTTTCGGTAGTCCCATACCAATGTCATATTTTATTATTAATAGTTACATGAAATGGCTACCACTAAAAACGTGCCTATAGGTTGCTAATATCCATTTTTTAACCCAGATTTAAAACTGAGAAACGTAGGTATAGTTCCGTGGGTACAGTTCCAAGGTCCGATAGAACTGTCGCATACAACCTTGATGCAATACAAGCCGTGATATGTTGACATAGTCGTTATTTTGCCTTGTATTGTATTTATGTTGATGTGTAGTTAATATGAGTTTATTTTTCCATATTCATTGCATTATACTTGGCTTACATACTTTTTTTTTGACTGTAGAAAGTATTACTTGAAAAGGTGCATATACGGTTTTAAAAGATGATTTTCAAAATTAACCTAATTAGAAAATTAGAAAGATCATGTATAAATACAACAAATCACAAGTTAAAAACAAAAATACCTTTCTAATGAGTATGGACACATATCAATTAGGTAAAGTGTAAGCTGTTTCTTAAAGTGACTCGATTTTTTGTTATTCGGTAATTTATTAAAACTGCTGCACAGATATAAAATTATAATTTCATATCGATAACTTGAAGATTATTTGCAATAGTTTTTTATATTTTAAAATTCACATATCTACCTACTAACTGTATTCATCATTCTTTGTTTATTTACTTTTATCCTGAAGAAGAACCATTTAGTCTGTTAATAAATAACTTACAACACCTAATCCTAATTTGGCTACAAGGACAGATTTAAATTCGTTTACACTGGTTGACATTTCCTGGAAGAATCATTCTTTGTTTTATTCCAAAGGCAGCATTTTGTTGTACTGTCCTATGTTATACGGACTGTTATCCATCATCCAACTTCTAAGATTTAATCGTAGAAGATATATAAACGGCGTCGTCTGGTCTGGTCAATAGTTTCCTAGTATTCTATTTCTTATATATACTTTATTTTTGTCACAGAACTCCAGGAACACAAGTTAATCCATTTTATTCTCAGTGACTAACTTCATCAGAAAAGGATTTTAAAGATTTCAGCTTAAGCTGATCAGAGATTATTTTCACAACTTTTATCAAGGATCTGTTCGGTGAAGGTATATATTTATTTAATTGTTATTTTTAATTTCTGCTAGCATTACGTGAAATAATGCTAGCAGAAATTAAATGAAATCACATTATTTGGACGTAAATTTACGTTCAAAGAAAATACATTATATCTGAGCACGAATTTCGTGCGAGGTTTCTTTTGTGTCCAGATCCGCTGAATAGGCTCTCCTTATGAAATACAGTTAAGTTAACATACAGTTAAGTGACAGTTTGATGTCTGCACCGAACATTGTTTTGAACTGCCTGTGAAAGGAAAGAATAGAAATAATAAAGAAATAATACATATGAAATTCCTATCCAGTGGCTTTTCCTTTTATATTCCACAACATTTGTTTCTTTCCATCAAACGTAATACATAGGGGTTCTCATAAAAACAAAATTTCCTTCAGTAAGTGAGTAGGTGGTTGTATATTAAGGGTATCGTGAAATTTGTACAGAAAATAATACACGTAAACAAAATAAACTGTTATTTAAAGTATTCTGTAACATGTTAAAAAATATGAATGTTATTTTTTTATCATGGTAGAGCAGGGGAGACTTAGCAAGTTGCATAGTTCTAAAGGCAAATGTAACGTAAATGAATAAGTTCATAACATTTTGTTTCGCACCTCCTGACCTGAACCTCATAAAGAGGACATCACATAAGACTTTCATACTCCTACAGCGAATAAGTGTTGGAGTGTATAAAAATCTAATCTTAATCATAGCTGAACGCCTATATCTATGAAGCTTAACTTACCCTACACAAGATCTTATCATTATAATCGGAGGGAATACAATTTTTCTTAGCAGTCCGAAGTCTTTGATACAAATTTAAACAATCACAGCATATTACATCACCAGCATATTTTACAACTTTACAATTGATAAGGAAAGGTTGTAAATCAATAACAAAAGTGATAGACCGTAATGTCACAATTAACCGTAATATAAAAGTTGAGTAATTTATATGATTCATCAAATATTCATCCTGGAATATGCCACCTGTCAAAGAAAAATAATTAATTTAATTATTCTAAAGACCAAAATTACTATAGTCTTAAGGTAATCTAGTTTCCTCCAGGTAATAAGTTTTCCTCAAAAACCATTTTGTTATCTTGTTTTGAATAAGAATTTAATTTACCGGGCTCTTCCTTAACATCTGTTGCAGATGAGTTCAAATCTAGAAAGCGAGAAAAAGGAGCGACAAAACAACAAACACATCAAAACAAAACAGCACGACATCTAATCCCACGATACCTGTGGTTGTTGCTTGGACGAGGAGTTTTTGGTCGCATTTCTTCCGGTTTTGAAATGGAGTCGCCGGAGGGCAGAAGTGGCAGTGGTGATAAGGTCGTCGGGAGGTCGGGGAGACTTGGGGGGGCCCGACTGCGAATTGACGGTCATCCTGGGGCGCGGGCTAGAGGGAGGGCAGTGGTGGCTGTTCGTGGATGTCAGGGGGCTGCTGCTCGAGACGCAGCTGTCGCCTGCCTGGCAACACTGCTGGAACAAAAAGACTGGCTGTTAGAGTAGTACAGCAGGGTTATTACACTAATCTTTAAGACGTCTTAAGTATGGGTTTTTGGACATAACTATTGTCTTATAGTTAACTCACGCCAATTTTCTAGTCACATCCGATATTTTGGAATTATACTAATGACTTTGTCTACAAATTGGTGTAAAATGCGAGACATTTCTTAAGCTCCTACTTTAAGCCACCTCCGAAGGTGCCCTAAACTAGTTTAAGACCGTGTCATTGCCATACATTTGTGTCAGACATAATTGTTTTCTGTATTTTTGGATACTTAGAGTAAAATATGGTTTCTGTGCCTCATTTGCTATTTCTTGTTGAACACGAAAGGCGAAGATATGATATAAGGAAATTAAACGTATACAGGAGACATTTAAGAGACAACAATAATCCTTTTGACGAAAGCCTTACAATTTCAGCGCCTTTTTCGCGTAGACAAGTAGACTGAACGATATTTAATAAATAGATTGACCCCCGCTTTGGATTTACAGATCTGATGGATTAGCTCCACAAGTAAAGGCGAGTAAAATAAATGAAACTAAAATTTCTTAACGAGTAATATAATATGTAAAATATGGATTTTAGTAACTCTTCGATTTCTGTCTCATGGATGTTACCAAATGGTTGTGGGGCAAGTATTTTGTGATTCCATTTTCAATTTAGTACAAAAATATACACTCAAACACTGGTTTAATACTAGTTTTTCTTTTTGAATGCACAAAATTCCTATTAAACTGTGGTTGGTTAGATTATGTTTTCTTCCTCCTCTTCCCACTAAAAATATGAATGGAATATTAGTGTATAGTGGAACACAAGGAGTCTATAATTTTGGTGGCTTAAAATGAATTAGCCTGTCGTTTGTCTTCAGTTTAAGACAATTAGTATAATAACCCCGCAGGATAGTTACGTATTTTTAAAACTACTTGTTTACTATTGTTTGTAAAGTGATCATTCATTTAAAGAATTTAGGCATCAAGTAAAGTCGCAACTTTTTGGAAGGTCTCCACCAGCACAATAGTTATCAATAGAAATGTTAAGGCTCCGAAAAAATAGTAAAAATAGCTAATATTTTATTAGATCACGACAACATTTTATAGCCAAATAGTTTCGTGATAGATTAGTTGGTACATATTATTGTTTTCTTGTCTATTGAAGTTATTACAATAGATTTTGTATTATCTAAAATATACAATATAATTAAACCCAGTATTCTGATTGGTTAACATTAGTAAGAAAAATCTCTATTATAACGCAACTGAATAAACCTATTTTAGTTTCTATAACCTGCGATCCAAATTGAGGATAAATGACAGAATTGATTATTGAACTTTTGTTTAATGTTCTAGTTCTGCTCTGCTTCCATCTGCAAATGAATTATTTATGAACTAAAACACGTCAAACACTTATTCATCTTACGATTTATGCCACGAAGTTCTCAGTCATACATATCGACAGATTATATCTAGAACCTTTTCTTACGGTTATGTGAACTATTTGACGTAATGTCTAGAGTAGTTTGTCAAATAATTCGAATGTTGTTGCTGCTGAAGCTGAATGAAAGTTTTCTAGCACAGTTACCTGAGGGTACAAATCAAGGTCAATCCCATTTCGTTTATTACTCATAACTCATAGATAATAATTTAAATATGTATTATCCTATTACTAGTAACAAGTTTTCTTTTGTGATAAAAAATATATTCAAAACATTTACACTTCAGAGAAAACCAATAAAAAAATTTACAGATTTCGCAATCTTTGCAACCATCGGAGACTTTGGAAATTGTAACATCATATGAAACATAACCATCTCGCGCGCCGATCTTCCTATCAAATGAGACGCTACTCCATTAAGCGAGTACGGTATTATAACTGAACACTACCATTAGTGGAGTAAAATCGTAAGTTAGCTTATTTCTAGGGGTAGATATCTATAGAGGCAACTGTATTTGTGATATAATCCTAAGCGCGCCGTAACACTTAATTCTGATAAACGCGTATCAATACTATATTTACCAATAATTGATGGATATCTATAAATAAATCAAATATAAATGGAAATATCTCAAAAAGTTCTACTTTTAACTTCTACAATGTAGGTACTGAATGCAACATGACTAAATAACATGATTTAAATTGTTTCATTTGGTTTAAAAAAGTTTTCTCTACTTGAATTTACCAAAATGTAGCATGAGATATAGCACACTTAGTATAGCATTATTGAACTTAGTTCACCCCTAAAGTGTACCACACCTTAGGCATTTAGCACTCTTTCCTTTTGCCAAGTAAACCGTGCTAAACAAAAAAAGTTATAAAAGTTCTCGCAAATTCTTGCATCTATAACGTTTTTTATAAAATGAAATAAAGAATTTAGATAAAAATGTTACATTATTTCTTTTAACAATTTTTAGGCCAATATTTTTATCCACCAAGACAGCCAATAACTATTTTTTGCCTAACACGGCTACCGTGCTTAAAACTACCTTTGTCTATGAAACACAATACATAGCGTGCTAGAGGATCAAAACAATAGACAATACACCTTAACAAAAGGCGCATAATTTTAATTTCAGGATGAAGTCAGGTTCATTATTCTAGTTTGAAAGAAAAGGAACAAATCCAACCATAATATAAAAATAATTAATAATCAATTATACCTACGTAGCAAAAAAGTGTTTACATTTGGGTAATTCATTAATTAATTCATTTAACTCCTCAGTAGGTAGGACGCTACCCCTGTCAGACAACCCCGACAGTCCAGCATAAACGTCATGTTTACGTACACGTACGTTTTTGACACGTAAAAAGGTCATAAAAAATCTACGCAAAAACGTGACGTAAACATGACGTACAACGTGACGTTTTTGACACGTAAAAAGGTCATAAAAAAAGATACAAAAACGTGACGTAAAACGCAACTTTTTACATGTTGTTATATGGGAAATACAAAATATTTTTCGTGACTTTTTACGTGTTAAAAACGTTACTTTTTACATCACGGCTTTGTGTAGTTTTGTATGGCCTTTTTACGTCACGGTTTTGTTTCGTTTTTATGACCTTTTTACGTGTCGCAAACGTCACGTTTATGTCACGTTTTTGTGCCGTTTTTTATGACTTTTTAACGTGTCAAAAACGGTACGTAAACGTGACGTTTATGCTGGACTGTCGGGGCTCATACTCACCTCATTTTATGGGTTGCTATATTATTTGTTGATTGAAAATATAAGTACAGGTGATTCACAAATAAGTTTAATAAATTGGTAAGATAGCAGATGGTGAAATATTAAAAAAAAAATGTACACTACTAAATTGATTTTTGGAATATAAAATTTCCTGTTAATCTGAGAAACTGTGTACAGTGAAAGCGGTTAGGAAACCACTTGTGAGTTGCTCTACAATATTTTTTTAACACAATTGATTTGATACTCCATGTTACAAAAATGATACTCGTTTCTTTAAACTTTATTTAAAGGCGCGTGTTATTAAAGTTGATAAAGGGCCTTCATTCTGAGATATTTCGTTTTTTATTGTAACTATTACTAATAGTTTCGCAATAATACAAAACAATATTTCCTCAAAAGAGTTTTTGGTGATTCACACAACAAATATTGTCTTTTGCAGCAAATTGGGTGGCAAAATTGATTAATATAACGTCACGGAAAGTGGCTTGAGGGCCACCGTTCTCTACCGCGGGATAGTCACAACATTACAGAAATTAATTATAAACTAATACAATTAATAGTTAGTCTTTGAAATTCACTAACGCAGGCCTACCAAATGTAAAATAAATATCAGTGTTCTATACGAAAACCATAATCATCCAAGTACGTAAATGTTATTAAACGTAATTAAAATTATGAAGGGACTGCGATACGGTAACTTTTTTCCAATTAGGGGTACCTGTTTGTGAAATATCATCTAGTCAGCTAAGACTAATAAGTTCTACCTACTATTGGGTATTTTTCTCGTTGAAACTGGTATTTTCCACACAATTAGGTCTTCAGAGGCAGTAAATCTAAGTTTTTTTGGCACAAAAACGCTGGCTTATGTTTCAAACGAATTGCGGTGGAAGATAGATAGATACAATGTATCTGGCAAAAATGAAATTTTTATTCAATCATTTATATTGTGTGTTTGCTCTGCCATATACCAAATTTCAGACCGAGCGGACTTTTAGTGTTGTGTTATAATAGTCACAAAGTTAAGGAAATGTTGTCACTTGGTAGGAGTAGATGGCAAGGAAGAGATAAGACTTAAGTTTTTATTTCTGCCCCTCTATTACAATGTCTCAATTTTCAACAGGACTTGCACACCTTATTTCTCCCACTATAAATGTCGCGCACGCAGTATTTTATATTGCACAGTAAACAATGCTCTGCGTGAGGTCAATGTACATCTCCAACGAAACACTAGGAATGAATGACGATAAAAATAAAACTACATACTGAACCTTAATATGCTCAAAAGTAGGAAATTCAGAATGCCTGCTGCTAAAAATATCTATGTGAAATGAGATAACACGTTTATATCCATTTTGATAATGGCAAGTGGCGGTAAATGTCAGCTTTAATCAAAATGTATGTGTTGATTTAAAAATTTACTTTCTCCTAATAAAAACAAATAGTTCTGAGGCAATAAAAACATTGGAAGCCGAGCTCAGCCGAAATTCATATATCCTTTACTCAAATATTCTCATGAAAAATGTATATCAGAACAATAGGGAACCATTTTGAGTTAAGTGTTTCCCATTAAGATGCCTATACTGGAAAAGCACGCACTTCAATTAAACAGTTTATAGATTGCAGTGAAAAGAGCCGATAAGAGATACGCCATTATTGCATCAATTAACTCTATTAAAGATTTTAACCTCTGTTAAATTTTATATATATGAATTTCTCAATTCGCAATTTATTTTCGAATATTTTTAGTGACTATGACTTCAAGTAGTCTAATGAATATTCAACAGGAATATTAGACAAGTATATAGAAAGAAAAGGCTCAAATTCTTATAACAGGAGGGTGAGGTGAGGGAGGGGGTGAGGGAATAATATAAGTTGAAATAATATGTATTGTCAGGAATTTCCACAGATCTAGTTTCAATATAATTTTATGAAAACTAATATAAATAATATAAAAGGAATATGTGCCTAGAATGGTGGTAAGCATATAAAGTTAGGTCTTTAGGCATACCGTTTGATAGATCAATGAATTACAGGTATATAGTATTTAGAAACCTAGAGAAATATGTCCAGTTTTCGTTACAAAAATGTCGTATGGTATCGTATGGTACCATTTCTTTTATGGTCTTTTATTCTTCCTCAAAACTCCTTTTATTTTCTTTTATTCCTGTCTCAACATTTCTTCCTATTTGTCCCATATACTTACACCTTAGAGCAACTACCAGATGTATACCACTAACTCTAAGGTGTATAGGTATAGGGCAAAAAGGAAGAAATTTTGAGAAAAGAATAAAAGAAGTTTTAGTAATAAAAAGCGGGATTCAACATATGAAACACACTTAACAAAGGAAAACCATGTTTCCAACGAAGATACAATAATAACAGGCATATATTATTTATAAACCTAGAGAAGTATGTCCAGTTTTCGTTACATAAATAACGTATGGTATCGTATGGTACCACTTCTTTTATGTTCTTTTATTCTTCTTCCAAACTTCTTTTATGTTCTTTTATTCCTTTCTCAAAATTTCTTCCTATTTGTCCCATATACTTACATCTTAGAGCAACTACCACATGCATACCACCAACTCTAAGGTTGGGAACTCATAGGGAAACAGGAAGAAATTTTGAGAAAACAATAAAAGTAGTTTTAGTAATAAAAAGCAGGATTCAACATAATATGCAACACACTAATAGAGGAAAACCATGTTTCCAACGAAGATTACAAGATTTTATAAAGCTAGAAGAAAGGAGTTAAACTAAACTTATTAGAATTATTAGAAATTAATAAATTAAAATCATGCGGTATATTACTCAACCATCAAATTGAAACAAATTTAGCTCCACTGTTGACTTTATTTAGGGATTCTCCCTATTAAAATTAATATTACAAACTACTAATAAATAATAACCCACAATCCAATTTCTAAGGACTCTGTAATCCACTTTTAGATATGTAAATTCCATATGTTTGTTCCTATATATAATACTGTTCAATACTCTAAACTTTGTATCTAATACTCACACCTGAAGAAGCCACTGTGTGGCGAAACCATTCTTATTTTAACAAAATTAAAGTGAAAATTTTATAAAACTACTGTTTTAATGTTTAATGAATTTTCATCAAGTAAGTAAGACCCAATCAATACAATATGTAAGATTTATCCTGGAAACGATTTCATACTATTTAAATTCAGGTCTTATTTATAAGCTAAAGCTTATAATAGTTACGATTAGTCTTTTGACCTTAAATTTGTTTCTTTTATATTTCATTTGCGATTATTTCTGATTCCAATTTCTTCTGAGGACAAAATATATTATTAAAAAAGTACTTATAAGTAAGTTTTATGTGAATTTATAAAACATAACCTTGAAAGTACTTTTATACCTCTGTAACTTTATTTATAATTTAATATTAAATAAAGTTATCGTGTTTACTTGATTTGCGGTATTTCCACAGAAACGTGAAAATTTATAATTTCTGTAGTAGGTAAATCTAATCGTATAAATATATAAAAACGAGGAAATAATTTCGCCACCTACACAAACGCAGACTCCTGTCACTCTCAACCTTTGCCATAATAACCAGTAAACCAAAAATGTAACTCCTCATATTCTACACCTATTTGTAAGCTTCTCAGTCCCTTCGAGGTCAGTACTTTGAACATAGGCCTCTTAAGTGTCTCTGCCGTAAGTCAGATGTGCTGCCATTTAATCTCTCGTTCGCGTCCCGAAAGGAAAAGCTCTCTCTGAAAGGAAATCTCATTAAGTGTCTTCATATTTCAGGAGAGGCACGTAGCCGCAGGCCGTATAAATCGCAATTCTTGAAAGGCCGAGATAAATTAATAAGAATTGGTGTAAGTATTATTAAATGGCGATAGCTGGCTATTAGATTTACGCTCAGCAAAGGCACAATAACGGATATTCAGTTCCTCCCCTTTTTTATGAAATTATCAAATATAAAGCAGTATTATAAGTTTTACAGGTTAAGCTTATAGTTAATATAGTCAAGTTTTATAGTTAGTTTTATAGGTTTGTAGGTTTTATAGGCACAGTTATAAGTTTTGAAGGTAATATTAAAGCCACTAACGAATTCAGGCACGTTTTTTTAAGTTAAAAAAGCAGAAAATAACCTCTGCTCTAAGAGGTCATATTAAAATATTTAAATACTAAAATAATATGCAAATTATTTCATAACATATTAATAATATCTTATCCGGTGTTTAATGGTGTTACACATTAAAAGAATGGAGAGAAACACTCCATAGCTACCGAAATTACTAGTGGAATGACAGATCGGTAAGTCCTAACCACCAATCAGTGCTGGAATGAGGGAAACCTGAAAAACCTCATTTGCTACGGGGGGCAGCCAAATATCAACTGATTTTAATCTCTTACATTAACATCAAGCCGACATTCTTTCCAACCTAGACCATCGTCAGGATGTTTGCCAACCCACCCATGCCAAGAAGCCTTAATCTACGAGTAGATAATTTAATTAAAAAATGTCTGGTGGAATGGGGATTTGAACCCACGCCCTCTGATATCGAGACACTTAACCCTGAGCCACCTTCTGGCCATAACCTATATGTTTTACGAGAGTAAGACAGAACGTTCTCTTAAATTGTCTAAAGGTATGTCGCTAATATGAAAGATATGATTAAAAGTGTGTGCTACAGGAACAATCTTTATTTATTTATTTTTATTTATTTAATTACAATACCCAACGGGCACAAGCCCAATTAAAGGATAAGGTTAGTAGGTACTAAAATAAAATGGATATAAAAAAATGTATACCTATCAAAAAGAAGTGATATAAAACAAACTAATAAATTAGACACAACAGTTACAAAACGGATTAAAAGACAAGAATTAACATACTTTAAAATATTAAAAGTTAAAAACATAAAGAAATCAACATCTATGAAACAACAAAAGGTACAAGAATGACTTCATACATTCAAACATTTTCTTATTTCATTCACACTAGTAAAAGAGATATCAACACGTGATTCAATGTTCACAAAATTTGCAATCATCTGATAGAGTGGAGAACATTTGTACAAATTAGACCGATGGCTTTTTATATTAAATAAGTGGTATTCACGAGTATTGACACAAGGTACTCGGATATCTAACATGCATAAAATTTCTTCACAAATGATCTTGTTATTTAGGACTTTGAACAAGAATAGTACTGAATGCATCATACGTCTTTGCACCAAACAGGGCATTTTAATACTGTTGTAAAATATCTCCTGAGGGGGTGCCTCTAGGTGGATAAAAACCTTCCAAGGTGAAATTAGTGAAAATATTTGACCAATAAGTACTTATGTAATAACCGACGTAACATCAAACCGATAACTTCTGAAAATACTTATATTAAGACATCTTAATACTTATATCTGACAAAAACATATTAAGCACCTACTGCATTACAAAAATCGAGTAATGACTATTCATGATTTTTTTTAATAGTCATTCTAAAATAGCCATACATGTGTACGAACAGATTTGTCTTGTTTTGATATCGATTTTAGAAATTCTGTAAATATGTTCACATTTATATTAAATTTACTAATTTCTTTCTTTAGCGCATACTTATTTCTCCAAGTAGCTTGTGAAACATCTAAACATATGAGATTGGTGCAAATTTATGGATATATAGCTGGCCTGGCAAGCTACGTTATCACAGAAACAACACAGTTTTAATTGGATGGCATTAATAAATGCAAAATAGCCTTGACGATTTTAATTATTTGTTAAATTGCTGTTATATGATTTCAGACTTTAATAATGTCAAAATATTTACTGCAAAGTAATAAACATTTAAAATATATTTCGTTTGATTGTGTTGATATGGTCTTCCTTCAGATATTATTTTAAAATAATTGTTTGCAGTGTGCAATGAAACAGTTTACGTTTAATAATTTTTACTCTTTTATATAAATATTTTGATACCGGTAATGATGTATTCTAAAAATATAAGATGTTTATTAAATAAGAATAACATTACATCGGGGCATCCGCGTATCCAAATAAAGATGACAGAAATGGTAAAATAATTTAATTGATCGAAATATATATAGTATGCCCCGCGAGGCCTGCGGATAAACTTTGGACAAACCGTTGAATTTTTAATAGTTTATGCTATTTAGAACAAAACGTAATATTAGTTTTTTTATCTGTTAACGGTTTGGCATATTCTAATTTTGAGAGGACCAAGTAAGGACACCGTTTTAACTTTTGGAGGCTTAACTTCCTCAAGACAAAACCCAGATTTCTAAAAGTTTTCCGCTGGATGTTATTGGTGTACTCCACAAAGCTTAACTTACTATCAAGTGTTACTCTAAGATATTTAATGTTGGTGCATTTCTTAATAATGTTAACCTCAATATTACAATTAAAATATATGGGATTAGTTCTTCAAGAAAATATCATTGAGTTACACTTGAAAAGTTAAGCGGAAGTAACATTTTTGCCTACCAGTTGTAAACATGTCTATGTTATGTTGAAACACAAGACAATCACCAATATTAAACACAGAGAGGTACAGCTTAAGGTCATCTGCACAGAGAAGAGACCTGCAACTCATGGACAAGATGATGTCATTAATAAAAATTAAAAATAATAATGGTCCAAGGGCCGAGCCTCGAGGGACTCCAAACGTCATCTTATTATCAATCGACTAGACACCACGATTTTGAACGATAAGTCTTCTTTCAGATAGATAAGAGATGAAAACTGAACAAATGAAATGGGTAAGCCTATCTATATAGTTTTAATAGATGGGTATCTTAGCCCAGTTGATCTAAAGTTTTAGAAAAATCGATAAAGGCATGAATCTGCTCACCGTTGTCTAACATATTGAGTTAAATACATTAGATTTGTTATTGTTGTTCGACGGACGGATTGCATATGGACGGTTATACATGCTACAAAACCATTTAAAATACTTTCGAACACTTTGAAAGGATTACAAATAATTGTAATGGGGAGATAGGTTTCGACTTATTATATTTTTTAAATATTGTACAGATTGAACTTGATTTCCAAATATCTAGAAATTTGCCTATTGTGAATGAGAAGTTATACATAATGGTTTTGTAAGTATTGTTGCACAATCTTTGAGAAGAAAGGCAGCTAAACCATCGGGACCAGCTGTATCTTTTGGATTCAATGACTTTAAGGCTTTTAACACTTGAGATTCGGACAAAGTAGAAACTGCAGCATGAGGAAATTATGTCCGGTTGGATATTATTAAAATTTAGAACTGACGTACTAATATAGTCAGATTGAAGATAATTGGCAAATGTATTTACTATATCTCCAGGTTCATTTTACAAATATAAAGTAGGTACAATCATATGGGAACATTTTTTATTATAAAATTTTGAAATGTCTAAGGGAAATCGTGTCTTCTTCATTAAAACTTAATTTTTCTTTAAAAGCATTAATCAGTGCCGTTTGTCTTATAACATTTGGCGGGAAACTTTTTATTAGAAATGCTGGGTCAGCTACATTATTAGCGACATCCAAAGAATTATATAAGCGTGACATAATTGTCAAATCAGCAAACGAGAAAATGAAGGGAACTAAGTGGAAGGCACATCAAAGAAAACTGACAGAAACGGGGTTATGGCTTTTTCGGTGAGATTTATAAAATGTGAAATAAGTTCAAAGAAGGGAAATTCTCAAGAGACGTTTACGAAATGGATGTAACCAGTGGATGGATATGTAGGGCGTGAAATAGCATTTTAATAATAAATACAAAGTAAACTAAGCTTGCAAAGGTTTGCGCCTGTACTCAATGCTCTAAAATGAACCGCGCTAAAAGAATTCCTTACAATCATACGTTAATTCGATAATATTCATTCGTTCATTCATTAATTCATAAGTTAATAAAATAATACGTTACATTCAAATTACATTAAACTTTAACTAAACAAATATTTGACAAATTTTCATAACTTCAATTAAATTCCACTCGTTAACTATTCTATTGTTAGTGCTCTACATCCGAGTTATCAAAATTTGGATTTACATTCTTTACATACATTATTTTCAATCATGATTTACATAAAAAAAAAAAATAATAATAATAATAATAATAATAATAATAAATTCAGATAAGGTTATGTAAGTTAAATGAAAGTGCAAAGAACAGCGATATCATCTACGTGTACATGAAGTTCATTCAGGAAAATTAGGGAAATTTTATTAAAAAACGTCTAAGTTATCTACAAACTGACAATTTTGACATTAAAATTATTTTAATTTTAAAATCAGTTTGATTGTCATATATTTCTTGTAATTTTTAACAATTTTTAAATGTTAAAGCTCCTGCCACGTGCCTCAAGACGCCGGAAGGAGAAATACGTATCGTATATTAGGCTGAGGAGGATTGCTACAACTTCAGTTTTCTCAGAAAAAAATATTTTTTTCATTAAAATTCAATTCAAAATGTGACAAAAGTGACCAAAACTAATTAATTGTTTTTATTGTAATATACCTAAATGCTTTTCTATTATCTGATTATTTAAAAGATGTTATAATACTACATATTAAAAAGACAATAAGGTGAGGTTATATGAAGATATTGCGTGCATATTGCACGAAAAGTAGTTGTTTTCGACGTATCTTAAAAATAATAAAGTTATTCCTTTGCGTACCTAGGTTATAGTTAACAAGGAAAACTAAAAACTTTATTGAACCATAATATTTTATAATTTCATTAATAATTTATCTCCTAGTTAACTTTTTGGCTTAATAGAAAGATAGAAACAGTTAAATACGCCAATAAATAATATTAAAAATATACTATAAAAAATCGAACAAAAGTAGTTGGCACAAGAATTCTTAATAAGTTCGCGGAAAAGTTCAAATCCTAACTACGACCACTAATATCGGCTGGCCATTATAGGAAGTGATACCTATGCTAGGAAATACAAACAAATGTGATAATTATGTATTGACATGCTAATGTACTGACTGTGACTGACTTGGCAAAGTATATGACTTCACTTGGCAAGACATAAGAACATTCTATCGTTGTTTTCTTTGGCCTAGACACTACCTTCTGTTTACATATATTGACTTCATCATACCTTGAGTTTTTTGACCTTGCGTCCCAATTTTTTTAGTTTAACTTTGGCCATTGTTTTGAACAATGTGAATAATATAAAAATTATCGTTTCATGATGATAGAAGTATTCATAATAATGAAATTTAAGGATATAATTATACATGAGTACATCAATAAGGAGCAATGCTCCTTATTGGTTCCAGAATATTGACCCATTCTGTGTGTTATTTTATGGACAACTCTATTTTGACGTTAGTCGAATCGAATGAATTTTCATGAAGATCACAATATTTTTCGAGAAGCTGATAATAATAATTATGGAGATTGTTTGAATTCTGTAGATAATTGTGGTGAGTCAATAGGTAAGTGGTCAATAACCTGTGTACCTGCGTAGTACCTACTGTTTACATATTTCTGAAAGCACTACCAAGGGTCAGTGACTTGAAACAAAGACATATTATAATTATAAATGGACTAGACAAGAAGACATCCGAGAAGTAATTCAATAACATAAAAGTGGGACCATTTCAAAGAAACTTCGGGTTGTATTTGCATTGTTTCTTTGTTTGATACACAAAATGATTTTTTCTTTATCAAAAAGAAAGGTTAAAATGAAGAATATAAAAAGCATGTTATTGAATTCATTATTCGATAAAATTGAAGCAATTCACACAATTATATTTCTTTAACGAGTGTTTAGAAATTCGAATATCATAAAACTACATTTATTTTAATTTGATTCTTTTTTCTTAAATGAATTAAGTACATTTGTAATAACAATGGTGCAAGAAGTACAACCATTGTATTAATTACTTACGTCTATACTAAAATTTTTGTTAAAACGTTTTTCCTCGAATTAGGTACTATTATTCCTTCATTTCCTTCCTTAATTACATCCTGATAACGCTCCTGAAAGCGCTTCAGGAACGACTTACGTTGATAAGCCCTAACCACCATTCAGGGTTGGAGTGAGGTAGACCTGGAAAACGTCATTAATTGGGGGGGGGGGGGGGAAGACAATCAGACTTCAATCGATGATAATATACCTTCACTAAGCTGAGATTTATCCTATCCTAGACCATCGCCAGGATGGTTGCCAATCCATCCCTGCGAACAAACCTTAATTTACGGTTACGTTAATTATAAACAAGACAATAACTTTGACGTTCCTCTTCAATTTTCAAATTGATTCAAAGGAATTTTTCAAAGACTTAAAGAAAGAGCTTTCGAAAAACTGGAAAATATTCCCATAAATAATTAGGATGCTCTATTAAAAACCTTTTGACAAACACAACTAGAAACACGCTATCTTGTTTACGGCATCGGGAAAAATTGAAAGTGGACATAAAAGACATTTAAAGGAGTCTAGGGAAGACTGAACTTTATTATCTCAATCCGTTCAAAAGATATCAATAGGGAAAACTAAAATGGAACACCCGGTATTTCAATTGACGTGTGATTGTGTTTCAGTGGATAAACAACAAATTTATTCTTACTAAACAATGTGTATTTACATACTTATAAAAAACAAAATACAGAACATAACAATGGTTACATTAGTACCTAATCTAAGCTTATTCTGAAAATAAAAAAAATATTTTGTGCCATTCGTTACAGCATTTTACATATACATATATTAATAAAATTTAGTTTAACACCAAAACGTCACTTAACCCATTTACGTGAAATTTTCCACACGGTATCCGTCAGGGTTACCGAACTTTGTATCAGTTTGAGCCTCGAACTCATAACTTTGTTAGATTTCTTAATTGTGTTTTTCTGACAAATATTTTCTCTCAATTAGAATCTGACTAAAGTGAAATTAACAGAGATGTCAGATTGGAAATAAAAAATAGTCGAATACTAATCAGCAGATCTTCGCAATTCCAGGGTCCAAGTCCAATTTGCAATTCACTAAATAAGAGAAATTTCTACAAATTGAGCCAAGTCGAGGAAACTGATATAATTAAATAATAAATTGAATAAACGCTGCAGGAAAATATCGAGTCGTTCACGTTCCTGATATTAATTGAGGGTTAATGAAACCCAGTTAGGTACCTTTGTCGAGAGGACTATTAATTCCAATTCAGTTGGCAAATATTTTTTATTATTTAAAGTAAAATTTTTTCAGTAAGTCACCGTCAACCTTATATAGCAAGATAATACATACCAGGTGTATTTTAAACCCATATCATAATTTAAGGTGCTGATACCTTGTGTGATTTTAGGCTCAAATGCCTTAAGCCCGCCTTACACGGTCAATATTATTGTTTCAATATCGATATTGGTCAATATATTGCAACGTATTTCTCTCTGTTCTTTTGTGAGAAGATAATACCTATGTTACACAGCGGACGGCAGCTGTTCGCCTATTAGAGCATGAGTCGTAGGTTCACTTGGTCAATCGTGTTTTCTTATAAGAATCAACAAATCTCTCAATTTTGGCCGCCACTCCACCCTTGATTTAATTGGTAGGCAAGTGGAGTACCTCTGAGTGATATGTACCAAATTAGAAATTAATGCTAGCTAGCTGAAATAAAAATATAGTACCTCTTTCGACAAATAAAACTACACAGTATATGAGATCTATTTAATGATTATTGTTACTTGTGGATTAAATAATATTTAAGTATTACAGCAGGCAGTTTAACCTGTATAGAATTACAATTGAGATCTCTAGGGAAATCAAGAATCTAGATCCTTTTACAAGGTTAACCAATTCTGAAAGAGTGAAACTCGTATACTTAAATTACTAATTAAATTTGAAAGAGTGAAGCTCATGTACTTATATTACTAATCAAATTTGAAAGAGTGAAGCTCATATACTTAAATTACTAAATAAATTTGAAACGAATTAATATATAAGGCTTATCTGACCATCCGGTAACGTAACCATCAAAACGGGGCTTCGGACAGCGGTGATAACCCAACTGAGATTTATCCTAACATCTCCAGCAGGCAAAAAGGCAGGTAGTATCCAAAATTCTCAGGACCATGAATAGTTCATCCCCAACTAAGACTTAAGGTTATCCATAAAAAATAAAACCAGGACCAAAAAAATTATATAACCAGATTTATAACTGCAAACAGGATATCATCCTCTTGCTTAAAGATTACCCCGGAAACTAGGTAGTCTAAGACTCTTGAATCTTAAAACTCTAACCTAAAACCTAAAACCCTGGAATACAAATCCCATTATAGTTATGTAATATAACGAAAAGTTAAATTCAACTCACCTCTGCATAAAGAGGGTTTTAAAAACTTAAGAAACATACTGAAAGTACGTCAGGAACGGCAATGCGGCAGCTAAAAAAATTAAAAGGTATATAGAATCACGTGGATATATGAAATTTTTAATATAGACATACCTGTGAGGAATTTACACTGACAAATAAATCCGACTGGGATAATACTTCGTAGTCATAGTTGACTAATACTATGCATAAAAATCCAATAAAGTATACATGAAGTCCAACCCTTGCGGATGTAAAATAGCTCTCTCAAACAACCGACTACTTGCCCATCTCGGTTATAAAAAGCAAAAGCCAGAGTTCCCTGTGAACTTCTCAAAAAACCCCTTCACAGAACATGATCATAGAATCCTTAATTCACGGAGTAACAAAAGAGTGTCACACAACAACACTATGAAATAGGTACGAAACTTCTGTATTATATGAAGTGCTATTATTTTAAAAAAGAAATCCAAGTGCCAAGTATGAATACCACTGCCTATTCGCCGCTAGATGTCCTAGTGTGTACTAAACTGCTAAATATAAAATAAAATGTATAATTTCGTGGTTTGGAAAAACCAAATGCTACAATATTGACCGTCTAAGGGGTATATTGAATCAATAATATTGTTCGAAAAAGTATTGACGAAAATTTTATCGGTTTAATTTTTATTGAAGGCCCGTCAATATACTGCGGCGGCATCAATATTATTGTCACGTGTGAGGGGTATATTAGCGTATTTATGTCATCCTCGCGTCGAGGTCCAATGTGTATGGAATAATTCACAGTTATTACGAGTTTTTTGCGATAGAAACTGATAAAAATGGTGAAACCCGTGCAATCAGCTGCTGAAACAGTTCTTCATCCATTCGCAAAAAATTGCGATAATCGTGTGGGTCAGTAGAGAGTCCTCGAAGTACGTTCCTATATCCATGATTCGGACGTTTTTCTAACCATGTTTTGCTCCACACTTTGTCTTTTTTTTACCTCTGTTTGAGTGCCAAAGCCAGCGCAATTATCGGTACATCCATATTTCTTCAGAGCAAGATCCTGACTGACATTATTGATCAATGTTATTGCTTCGTGTGAGGGGTATCCTTTTTTTGTCACATATTGCGTCAATAATATTGACGCAATAATATTGACCGTGTAAGGCGGGCCTTAAGAAACCAAGGGCTTGACATTACTTGTTATAATTTGTATATATTTGTATATACAGTGTGTCCAAGATAAGGATAGCATTGGGATCTTGGAAACATTAAAAGATACAAAGTTGGTTAAATTATGAAAAAGTTGAGCAGTTTGAATACCTTTTACATGGACTTTGCAAAAATAAGTTATCTTTTTTTGATTTCCAAATATTTGGAAAAACATTTTTTTTGCGATATTTGTTTTTATTTATTTCTGGCGTTATTTTAACAGCTATCAAAAAATAAAAAATACTTTTCCATTGTCACTTTTTGAGCTTAACAAGATGGCATTCATCAAGTTTTTGTCCGACGTTTCCTTTCCGAGAAACCATCATCAACTTCTTTTTTTTAAATACGGCCCTGTATTTTTAAATAGAAATGTTGATACCATTTTTTATTCTCAATTCAATGATGCATCACAAGTAATGGTTTAATTACGTTTTTAGCTTGTTGTTGCCACTATTAAAAATTAACGAGGAAAAGCCTCCTGAGTTTATAACAAATAAACAAGTAATATATACGTGCATAAAATGAACAGTATGCGTAAATAAATTATTTCCCTCAAAATATTTGTAAGTATAAATACAAACACTTGCGGCAAAAAGTATTTAAATACTGTCTAGTATTTAAATACTAGAGATACAGAGTATTTGTAATACAAATAGTGCTCAGCTCTGCTTATACGTATACAAAAATTCCCAATTAAGGCGCTAGGGAACTTCAAAGCTTATGAAAAAATTGCTAATCGGGTAAAATATGCGAACGCGGCAAAGGATTTATGTTATATTTGGTTTGTAAATTCAGATTAACGTTTTTTTTTATATATAATTAACCTTTCGGTATATAAAATTTGCCTAATTGGCAGTTTGGTAAAAAACACTCGCATGTCTTTCATTGCCTAATTGACCTTTTATTTTAAAATATTTGAGTTAAAAAGTGGTTTGTTTATAAAATTTAGATCTTTCAGTGTTTCATTTAAATAAATAAAATACCAAATTGTAGCAAAAACATTAAAGTTGCCTTCTAAAACAAAAGTTACAATTTACATTGCAAGTATTGAACACATTAAGTTAACATTAAACACGTTTTAATGGTTTTAAAATGTATTTCATTGTGCAGAAATAATAAAATTTACGAATATATTTTCCTCAGAGCTTTGAGACTTTGAGGCTTTGAGTAAATTATAGCCTTTGCTTTAGAAGGTAACGTTGGATTGTTTTGAATGCAAGCTTTACTAACCGATCCTATTTGCAAACCTGTATCAACAACTACGTCTATCGAACAATAAACAAAACAATACATTTTTTTAACCAGTGTACTCCTTTTAGAAGTAGGAAGCAGGCAATGGAAATTATTATACTTAATTACTATATGAAAAAAAAAAAAAAAATGTAATATGTATGTAGGTATAGGGTGAACGAAACTCGATGTCTCAGCTCTATTATAAGAAAAGCGAAACAGAATGGAACAAATCTGGAGATTTCTTAAATGAGATTAACTAAGGTCCATTTTAAGCCAAATTTGCATATTTCTCCAAATTTGGAAACTGAAGTAATGACATCATCGATTTTGTCCGGAAACATACCTACCTATATTTTTCAATATTTAAAAAGAGCTCATTTTTAATGATTCATAGTCTCTTTTGGGATTACACCACCTGTAAAATAACAAAAAGCAGGAAACCATAAGCATACAAATTAAATATTCAAAGTGCAGCATCAAGGCAAACTTCTAAAGTTTGCTGTTTTCAATCGTTCGCCGCGGTTGACGGCGGTTCGAATCTCACCGTGGTCAACTTTTTCTAATTGCTCCAATATTAAATCTTTGTGTATAAGGCTGGTAGCGTTCTTAATATGCAACTAGTACTACAATATCACTGTATAAATGGCTAACAACCTACTGTACACTTTAATTAATAAGGTTTTCCAGGTTTCCCTTATTCTCGTACTAAATGGTAATTAAAGTTATAACATCGTAAGTCGTTCCTGGGCGCACTCGCGGCCCGCAAAATAATAATATGCCGCTCCCTCTCCCACACAAGTCTCTGACTTCCGGGCTCATCACTAAGATGAGAATGAGGGATACAGATATTATATTATATTATTATTATTGCTCCACTTTAAAAACACTTTAACCTAGCCTATATCTCTAATAGTTTCCAAGATACAAATGTTATTACATCAAATTTGAAACGCTGTACTGTTCCCTGTGTTTGCTACAGGTACTTGCACAATATGTAATTTTACTTTATACTTTAAATTTTTCATTGTTCTTTTTGTTATTGTTGATTATTTGGATTTTTTAGTTATGTTATTGTTCATCATTGTAATTTTTTTTATCCAATTCTAATTCGGGACCATTTTAGGTCTGTTGAGTAGTGTACTAAAGTAAATAATAATAACAAATTAATTATATTTTTACAGGAAATTAATAACTAAGAATATATTACAAATGGTGTAAATAGTAGACCTTAAATTCGACTGTTTGCTTCACCAAATTTAAAAGCTGGACGAAATCTGACATAACAATTGTTACATTTTCCCAAGACCTTGTTGTAACTTCATTACCTCAGCGTATATTTTCACTGCTTTGTTCTATTTCCTCAAACATCCGTGTTTACATGATACGCTAAACGTAAACAAACAGCATATTCGGTTAAGGTCGACAATTTTCTTTAGCTTTTATATCACATTTAAATTCACTTTTACAACATCAAAAGTCACGGGTGAATCTTGACCCAGTTTGCTAAAAAAAATATTTGCAAGAACCAAGGTGCCTTTTTACTACCAGGGCATTTTTTACACATTTTAAAGAGATATAACCAATCTTATAGCCGGTGTTTTTAAAAACCCAGTGTTAAAACAGGTCAAGAAATTCTGAACCATGCATTTTATTTTTAGAAGGTAGAAACTAAATCTGTCTCGTCGTATCAAGCGACTTGGGTGCCTAATTTTGTAAATCGTTTCTACCGTGCGGATAAATATATTCTACTAGGAACGAAATAGCAGAGGTGCGAATTAGAATGATCTATATCTGACGTTTCGGAAATTAAGCGAAAAAGATGAGCTAGCGGATTGCTTTAAGTTCTTAAATTGAATTTATAGCACATAATTATTCCACATGGGAAAATTGTGAACGTGGATTATGTTAATTTATTCAGTTGGGGGAGATTTTAGTAGGCACAGTGCATATAAATACCTGGGCGATGAGGTACATTTTCTGTGTAGATTTTTAGCAGAGAAAAGATGTAAAAAATGTTTACAAATGAACACGATAAAAAATTATTCCCATGTTAGGATATTTAATAATTTCTATAATTCTAGAACTATTATTTACCATTTGTTTATAATTGTATGTACAGGCATATTGCCTAGAAACTAATGAAAACAACGAACCTGAAATAACACCTAGTAAACTTGTTGATCAGACTTCTCGTGTTCCTAATGTTCAGCGTTTGCAAAAAGTAAAAAAAAGGTCCAGAAGTTCGACAACTGTTTTTAATACCGATGACACTTTACAGATTTTAAAAACAAAAAAAAGAATCAAGATGACAATAAAGAAAAAAAAATTAAAAGAAATAAATAAATAAACTCAAACTATGGAGAAGAAAATTGAATGAAAATGCAGGTAAATATAGTTTTTTTAATATTACAGCAATTTTTGACGTCAAATGAACTTGACCTTTCTCAAGATATAAGAACCATGTTTGAGGAGCACTTATCACAGCTAATATCTGGTTTGAGATATATTTTCAAAATGAAAATTTCGATAAGTTTGCATGAATTTCAAGAGCCATTTAACACTAGTGCTCCGTCTCAATGGGCCCTTTCCACATCTTTTTTTATTCGCTTATTATAAAATATATACTTAGTTATGCCTAAAAAGTATTTTTTTAATTTTTTCTCTTCACCAGATATATTTTGAAAAAATTGGTTAAAATTACCATATATTTCAAATAACGCGCCATTGACGTCATACTCCAGTTCGTTGTTGTCTGTTGGCTGCCCTGCATTTGGTGTTCTGTCAAGTGAAATGTGCTTAACCTAACTTTTGTATTGTGTTTTGATTAATTTGATTTAAAATGAATAAAATTGAAGAGGGATACCTTAAGGCTGATTCAGACAACCTTCCAAGAGTTGACAGTGAAATGGTTAACGATTTCTACGTCACAAATATGAACTTTCTAAGTGCTGAAGTGCGTAATGTTAAGACAAGAAGGTTAGTTTTATAACCTAAGTTATCAAATCATCATTTAATTGATTCTAGCATAGATTGTGCAGTGTTGTCACCTTTAGCGAAAAATACCTAAAAATTATTTTGCTCAGGGGATAAATTGTAAAATAATTATTTTAATAATAATTTATGGAGAATATTTCACCTAAAAATACATATTTTCATTTCAAAATTACCATTTGACCTAAAAATACATATTTTTATTTCAAAATTACCAGAATGTAAATTTAATTGTTGCCAAGAAAAAAGTAAAATTATATGTGGCAACGTGAAGTCGTTCTTTAACTTGTCTACATTTTATTGGCTACTGGAGTGTGATGTCAGCGAACCGCGCAGTTTGAAATTATTCCTAAAGACCGGTCACTTTGTACTTGGATAACTTCGCTTAATTACAATTCTTTAATGAATTGGTTTGATTCTACCTTTACTTATGTATCAGTATAACGTTTGATATTAATAAAATAGTAAAATTCATTTTAGTGGAAAAGGCCCATTTACTTCTGCAGAAGAAGATAATCTTATTGAGTTATCTTGCGATAACAGTTTGAAAGAAAAATTTGGCAGTATGGAATTGACAGAATTTTGCATTTCAATAAAAGATGAATATCCCCTTCTAAGTGTAAGGTTCAGTGGATTTTAATTCTATTTTCGATGTCGTATTTGTGCGAAGCTGGGTTTTCGGCAGTCGCCGTAATAAACGTGGAAAATTAAATGAGAGTGGCTGTGTCCAGTTTAATTGCACGATTTGACAAAATGTGCACAGGTTTGCATGCTCATCCATCACATTAATTATTAATTTAATGTTAATAAAGGGAAAAAAAATAAAGATACAAGAGTTTTATTTATTTTTATATCTTACTTACGAATAGGCATACTTCTACTTTGGGTAGGGTGCCACGGAAAATTTTAATTGAAAAAGGCGCCACGACTTGGGAAAAGTTTGGGAACCACTGCACTACAGTATTTGAACACTACCCTTATATCATTAAAATTTCTAGTGATGCCATCGGGAGAGAAGTTAAACTGAAAGAGATTTCAGTGCCAGACATCCACAAATTCCTTTGCGCTGCGCCTGGATGAGGACAGCTGATTTATTGCCACAGACCGTCGATTAAACCAGATATCACGTAGCTCTCGGTAATGAAAATTAGTTTTTACTTTCCGCTTTTCACCCATAACTTATACTTGTGTCGGTATGTGACAACATTATCGCTGGAGATAAATGCTGCTACATTTTTTATACTTGTACTTGTCAAATAAATATGAAAAAATGGCCAGTTTTATATCTGCTTAGGAGCGAACAAAGTTGATGTGAAATTATATGTTTTTCTGGATCATTTCCCCTTCGAGATTTGCCCATTTTCTGAATTAGTTCGTTAGAACTCGTAGAGATAAGAGATTAAAAGAGGAAACTAAGGAGTTTAATAAAAAAAAAATGGGAGTGTTTGTTCTGAGGAATTAATTCTCAGTTATCGCGTTCTTGTTAAATACAAATCTTTGTGCACGGATTTATCCAGATATCTTAAAACTGGCTATAGTTAAGCTCTTGTATAAAAATGGAAAAAAGTCTAAAATTGAAAATTACCGGTTTGTTTTCTTAAGTTTCGAATTCGAATTATTTTAGCAGTAATTAATACTGCTAAAATATGTGAACAACTACTAAAACTAGCATAACAAGTTTTTCTTTAATTAAATTTTATCGAAACATATATTTATTAATCATTAGATAAAAATCTCCACGATATGTAGATAGTAGTATCTATCTTCTTAGATTTTTCTAAAGCCTTTAATAGGGTTTGTCACAGAAAATACTTATCCCATAGAATCGAGAGAGATAGAGTGTAGAGAGAGATGAAATACTTGTAGTTCTAAACCAGTTTCTTTTGATGTCCCCTAAGGATCTGTATTGGGACTATTGTTATTTATCTAACAACTAGAAGGTAAGGCGAAAACTTTGAAAATAACTGTTATACTGAATAACGTGAAGTTATTGATTTAAGCGCCAAAACGGATAAGAGTGGTGCAAGCACTAGGGCAAAAAGATCTAACGATTAAAATCGGCTAGAAGATGCAGTGATTCATTCAATTGATCATCTTTTTTGGAGAGTAGTAGGGGCAAGCGGTCTAGCTATGCATCCCGCTTAGATGCACTGCCAAATCATTGGGCTTATTGTATTGTTAACCCCGAAATATCCATGCATACCGTTCTGGTAGAGCGGAATTTTTCCAACTAGATTGAACCAGTCGCACGCCAACTATTCAGTCTTCCTTCTACACCGCACCTCCCTTATGACACCAAACATTGACTAATATTGGCTCCTTCATTAAAACCAATAGAACTTAAATAAAAATGCAGGTGAAAAATAATGTTGTATAAAACATGATTTTAATATATTAATATTGCTTGACATCAGAAGATTGATTAAGCTGTAGACAACTAGTATAAAATTGGTTTTCCAATTTACATAATCGGATAAGAATAAAAGCACATCCATTTGATGAGATCACAAATAACCATGACGTTGATACGCTTGGCAGGAACCAGTGTCTTAGTATTCTATTAACGACTGGTATTTTCACTTTCACGTTGTGTCAACTTGGGAATGCGTAGTAACTTCAAATTATTCATCCCTAAGTCTTAAAAACTTACTCTTCGCCGAAATTATTCGAAGAATATTAAGATGAAGTTATTTACTGGATCCCTTCTGTTCTGTTTACACTTACTAGATTCTGAAATGTAGTTTTACTAACGCAAACAATATAAAGCATAATGAACATATATTTTGGAAATGAATTAGTAAGATAAACAAAAGTTTGAGAATCACGTGAAATGGTTTTAACAGAATGGAGAATAGAATTTCTTTGATTGAAGTGTTTTGACACACTTTGCTTTGAAATACCAACTAAATGCATTACAAATGTATAAATATATCTTTTATATGATAACATTATACATTAGGTACATACTTATGTATGACTGATTCTTTCAATGTAAAATTTTATTGTGCGAAAGTGAATTTCTTATTATTGCAGGAAAATACGTTTCTGGAATACGCGTAGCTGTAGAGTTGTGAATTACAAATAATATCAAGGCCAATCGTCCCTCAAATAAAATCACAATTTGATTCAGTGCCCAAAACTTGTCAAATGGCTCCATAGGAAACGTGGAAAACGTAATATCGGATTATAACTAAAAAACTAATTCAGATTATCATCCCTATTTCAATTTGAACAGTTGAATTTGAAAATGAGAACGTTCTTGAGGCACCATACCACATTTTGGGGAATAATTTTGTACCTCATCAGATTTTTCTCACAATCACTAGTTTCAAAATGTTTCAAGCAAATTATTAGATTCCACTAATATATAATGTTGTTTTGCTGTTGAATCACTGACTCACATCTGTCCTACATGTTATAGCTTAAAAAATAAATATCCTGATATGATTTGTTTTATAATCTTTACACTGATTATCAGGAATGGCATCCACAAATTGCAAATCGTTTTGAGTTTTCGTTAAACATCTAAAACAGGGTGTGAACAAAAATTTACCAGGGGGTGGACCAGACCAAAATAAGAATAAAACTCAAAGTAAAAAAAAATTCTTTGATGCACGCCTAACGAGTTACAGGGTGTCATTTTGAAAAAAAATCCGCAATAACTTTAAAATCGTTAGGTAGTTTTTGGGAGACGTGTCCATCTAAAAATCTACATGGTGTTTGTTTAACTCTGACACCTGTGGTGGCCTAGGCCTACTCTTCCTTATTACTTCCTTTGCATGTATTTTTCTGCATAAAGAATGTAGTCGGTACTTTACATTCAATTTACTCGAAAATGGTTGATTTTAGAGATATGTAACAAGAGCACCTTTTTTGTTCAGAATTGATAGTCGATTAAGGAAAACTTAGTTAATCCACGGAAAAGTAGAATTGCAAGAGTTATGAAGACAAAATCATAAGGAAGAGTAGGCTTAGATCACCACAGGTGTCAGAGTTAAACAAACACCATGTAGTTTTAATGACCTTTAATAGATGTACATGTTACCCAAAAATTACCTAAATCTACGAAACGGTTTTTAAGTTATTGCGGAAAATTTTTTATTCTCCAAAATAACACCCTGTAACTCGTTAAGTGTGCATCAGAGAATTTTTTTTATAAGAGTTTTATTCTTATTTTGGTCTGCTCTACCCCCTGGTAAATTTTTGTACGCTCACACTGTGACACCTTGTATATGTAAGTCTTCAAGAAACAAACCATCCTACTCCCTGAAAAACCGCAAAAATTGCCCCCATTTTAAAAAACAACAAGCCCAGTAATCAGCAGACCAGTTACCATCCAATAGACCTTCTTTCATCCATATCCAAAGTTGTTGATTCCCTCACCCTTGAGATTCTGCTCCTGGAGACTATGTCCTTGATGAAGGCGTTATCAGCAACTTTTAATGATTTCCGTAAAGATCTCTCCACTTCACAATAACTTCTCAGAGTCTGTGAAATAACCACAATTAATAATAATCGATGTAAATTCACAGAGGTTATCTCCCTCGACCTCGAGAAAGCTTTTGACAAGGTCTGGCACTTCGGACACTGTACAAACTCAATTCCGCAGGATACTCAGCGCGTATTATTAAGTTAATACAAACCTGTTTATCAATCCCGCTCAAACCCGCTCCTTCCGACTTGTTGTTCCGTCGAATGTTCTCATTCAGCCCCTACCCTTTCCCGCTAGGGATTTCTTTCTTGCGCTATACGCGGACGATACGGCTATTAATTCTACATCACCACAATCTGCTTCACATATTACTACAACAATAGGTGGACGACACAATCGACTTTTGTAGAGATTCGGGTATCCTAGTCAACACCTTTAAAACACAATACTCCATCTTTACCAAACAGAGATCTAAGATAATAACAGAGATCTAAGATAATGTTCTGATAGTTAGTAATGAGCCGGTCTGGAGAACTACTAGCCAGAAGTATGCTCGACAATTAGAACCCTAACACCATCCCTCCCCTAAACAATAAAAAATCCAAGAACCTACATAAATCACCACTAAAACAAAAAAAAGCCGAAATAAGTTCCCTACAACATTCCATACACTAAATAATAAAAAATCCAAAATCCACTACCCTAATCCATCACATCCGGCACTACTCTTACAAAAAAGCGATAGATATCCAACACTCATACACAGCTCAATCCGAGGCAAGCAACTTTAGGTGGAGAGCCTCAGGAGAGAAGGCTTGATTCTTCTACTCAACCTTCGTTAATCGATGTAGATCTTCTTTCATCATTCTTCACCGAAAAGAAAGCATTTTTAACACCTCTACTGTTGGGCAATTGAATAAATCACTGAAGATGTGGTATGTTAGGAATTATATATTTCTGCACTGAAACTATTAATTTATGTAAAATATGTTAAAATAGTCGTATGTAGTTTCTGAATTTATAAAAAAACACTGTACTTATACTGAAAGTTTGCACTGAAGTTTTATACTTTATGTTTAACTGTATTTCTGCGGCAAAAGGAGCAAACAATATTTCACTTCGATTCCTTTAAAACGTTTAATTCACTAACCCCTCGGAGAAATCTAAATTTTACTGGGAAGGAATAAAATTTATATGAAGGTATCCTTTAAAAGTTTGTGAGAAACTCTCTGCGAGGGAAAGAAAACTAGTTGGTTTTCTTTTGCCTAGCTTTAAATTAAATTTTGGTATGAAACTTTCTAAGGCGGAAAAAGTCTATATGAAATTTTAGTCTTATACATACCTAAGCACGTGTTAAGCACAAGCATTATTTTCTTGAAAAAGAAATCAGTGGAATTCCTAAACCAAGCAACTACGAGCAAACATGTGAAAATCTCAACAAATACATGTGTTTAAGGAGCATTATACAAATCTGATGTCTGTTTGTTTGTCTGAGTGAATCATGTAAAATGTATTAATTTTTGACGATAAATTCATTTTCCTAAAATGAAAGATGGCGCCACAGGTTGGCATTGGCGTACTTGGTTGTATATACTTAGTACTTAGTACTTAGCCCTTGAAACTCATGGACATTATTCTAGGCTAGGAGATCACATCATATGACCCTTTTTCATTGAAGGAAATTTGACATGACATTAATACAACCATTAATTCAGCCTGTGATAGCCGAAATAGGCCAGAAGAATGCCCATTATTTGCCCATGTCAAGGGCTTAACATAACGTATCAACAACACGGTGCGCCGCCACATTATTTTAGGGAAGTCAAGAATTTCCTTGACAACTTTTATCCCAGCAGGTAGATTGGACGTTGAGGACCTCTTGATTGTCTGCTCGTTCACCGGATTCGAATCCATTGAATTTTTTCAAAATTCCTGTCCGTCAGTATTATAATATAACATTTATTAAATTAGGATTATTTGTAGCAAATATAAACCTGATCTTCTGCTGATGATACAATACCTATTTCACAAATTTTGTGATATTTATCAATATCACAAAACTCATCCGTAAATTTCTTGTCTTATGAATCAAAAGCTACGCAAGAATCTTTATGTGTCACCTCAAAATAAAACAAATGCCCGTAGTTTCCTATTAACTATCGTTTCTGCTTATATCCGTGCTCTTGATTCATAAGTGTCTAGACAACATGTGAAGTGAGTATAAGAGATACGGTGGTGTGGCTCTCATCATTTCTAAAATTGAAAGGAACACACACATTCACGCGGTACGGTTCGCAATTTTAGCGGTAAAAATAAAAGTTGGTAAAGTAAGTATGGCTGTCCCGGTGATGAATAACCCAAAACAAAAGAGCTAATAACCTTAGAATCTTTCTTACTCGCTAATAAACAACATAAATTCTGGCGTTGGTTGCATTTGTGTTTTTCTAAATGTCTGTCATTTACATAAGGAGGATGTTGCTGACTGTGAAAATTGGAATGGATAAAAATTATGTGTGGAAATAGCCGCCAACTAAGAAGTAATATATTTGAATAGAAGAATATAAAGTCAACAAAAAATGCCCGTATGTAAATGTTTGTTGTGACTTCTTCCCAATTAGACAAGGTAAATGAAATTTAACAAAAGTTTACGCCTTTTTCTTCTCGATATGAAGAATATTGGTATGTAATCAAATTTTAACATTCTTTGTGAGAAATATTATAATGTCAATAAATTGTTTATTGTTAGAGCACGTCAGTCTTTTGGAAGGCCATTTAAAGTTTGAAATATTTGACGAGGTATAGGTATATGATACTTTTGGGAACTAATTAAAAACAAATGCTGCAATGTTAAAATTTAAGTTTTACATCAATTTTGATATCCTCAAATATGTTATTGATAATTTCATTTGGGTAAATTACCTCTTTTATGAAAACTAGGGCAAGAGTCCACAGTAATGGAAAACTTCTAAAGAATATGCCTACTGTGATACATATTTTTTAAGTAGGAAAATTTAACTGTACCCATCCATTGATATACCGATTAAATTGTACTAATTATTTGAAGGAGATGCTGAAAACAACTACTCCACGGGCAATGTGCCCCCCTGGCATTGCATTACTTCGGCATCTCCATAGGAGTAGCCACATCTTTCAGCGAGACCAACCACCAGACACTGACCGGTCTTGCGCTTATTATGCGCTCATCAGAGTGCCATAGGTAGTGGACTCGACGAAAGATGTTGCGACGAGATTGCTTAATGGGCAACGTGAATGTTAGTATAGTGGTGAGAAACACACCGTAGTGCAAACACACAAAGAGGGCACTACGGTGTGTTTCTCATCACTACTAACATTGTACTAATTATGTTATAAACAACAGGTAAAACTTATAGAAGCAGGCGTTGTAAAAATTAATATTTATAATGCACATGAGAAGATACGAAGTTTCATTATATGAAATATTACCTGCAATATTTAAGATGTCTGATATTAATAAAACATGAGCGGAATTCGCAATTTTTATCATAAACTGAGTTACACCTAAACATTTATAAAAGAGTTATTTTGGATTTCATGCAATTTTATATTGAATGATTTTGTTATTTATAGACTGGGTTTATAGTAATGTATATAGTTAAAGGAAAGTCCAATTTATAATTATTATAATTATATACATAGTCAGCAATATTTCCCACCAAAGTTCCCTATAATTCTCGTATTGATAAATTTGTAATTAATTATTTAACTTTGTATTTTACAGAATGTTTAGTCTATATCATATAACGGTTTTATCTAGAAACAATTACCTTAAACTGGGCACTTTGCAGATGCTTAGTACAGGGTGATTCACTATATTTTGACCTCCCTGTTAACCATTTTTGTTTACCGAATTATAAAAAAAATGTGAAATATGAAAGTTGCACGATTTTTTATGAAATTTTCAAAAATGATAGTAGAAAAACCAATGAAGTCCAAACAAAATAACCGCGGATGTTAACTTTGTTAATTTAAATGGAACACCCTGTATATTTTTGCATATTTGGATAGAACGTTACTCACGAATATACATTCTTTAATAAAATTACTGTAGGTGGTTTTATTTGTTTAAGTGGACGATCATTGTATTACAACAAAATTACACAAAGTGAACAATGCTTTGAGTTTTGACACATCTGATTGAATTTTAAGTTCAAATTTTTATCGCACGAGGGCGCTTGCTACATTTGGGAAATTGTAAACTAGTCTGGTATTTATTCTCTTATGATCGAAAACATTTAAACCTCTCTGTATATTGTATAAGGAAATGGTACAGATATAATTAATTATATGTATACAGGGTTTCTTGCATTTTTAAACATTTTATTTAATTCTGAAAGAACAAGGCATATTTTTTAATACCCTGTCTATGTATGTATATTTGAAACCATTAATAATAAAGTAAATTCTACTAAAATTAATGTTACTGATTGATAATTCTGTAGATATAGCTTACGGACTAACTTGAGAAGCTTTATCCATTCCCAACAATAGAAATTAACTATTTATTATCTTCCTTTCTTAAAACTGACTTATATAGGTTTCAAAAAACATGTACATACTTAACAAGTCAGAGAATATATTTAACTAGCTCTAAGAAGTATATATTTCCATAAAATTGTCCTAAAATACATGGATATATGCATTAACAGGTTAAACATATTTTAATATTTTTCTGTGTAATATACTAAAACGTTAGTTTATGTAACGGCTATGAGAAATATAAATACGAATTTGTTCAAATGATCTGTATTTCCTGAAATTATCTAGGTCGGAAATTTTAATTACGTCAAATCGTTTCTGTGAAAAATAGTAGTTTATTTTGACATTTAACGATGTACCATCAGACAGTATACAATGATTAATATGACAAATAATTTATTTATTTATTAAGTAAAGCTAAAATGAATTTGGTGATTTCTAAATATTCCTAAAAACATAATATGATACGTATACAATTGAGTTTGTAGTTCAACAACCAATACTTAATGTACAGGGTGTCCAAAATAATATCCTCTATCCCCTTATCTCAGAAAGTATAAGGTATAAAAAAAATTAAATACCGAAGTGTTTTGCTTTTAGCTACATTTTTAATTTTTGTTACTTTCTTTTATACAGGTTGTTCAGTTTTTTAGATTCAGGCATCAACGTTCTTATTTTTATTTTATATAGAATAGCCTGTGTCTAATTGTGTTTTTGCACTCTCTAGATCGATATGGTTCTGGGTAATTTATAGCCATATTTTACAGTTATGAAGATAATAGCATTTAAACATACAAATCGACAACTAAAAAAGTGTAAACCGAATTTATTTCGCATACAATTAGGAGCGGAAAATCACTGTATCGATATGACCTTAAGAAAATATGATTTTTTCATTTAATGTGCTAATATACAGGGTGTCCACCTAGTGCGCGTAAGTCCAATATCTGGGTTAATAAAAGAGATAACTTAATTTTTTTTTCTACAGGGTTGTCTAATATCCCGAGCTGCACAAAATGAAAATATATTTACATATTCAGGGTGTTCAGTTTTTCCTGGACAGGTACCAACTTCGTTTTTCTAAATGGAAATAAATATTTTTTATTGCTTTTTCGAACTAAACCCTTGATTTTAGTAGGACTTTCATCAGCCTTCCCTATACCTAACTTAAACTGTTTTTGAAATATTGACGGGTGAATATTGACATTTTTGCAACTTTGACACCCTGTAAAATCTAAACGGTTTGAGATCAAGCAAAACGGTTTGCACATTCCTATCTTAACTTTTCATAAGCTATCGTTTGGTACTAATTTCAGAATTATCCAAAAATTTAAAATTTTCTGAAAATTTTGAAAATTTTTTATTCTTGTATAAATTTGAAATTAGTATCAAACGATAGCTTATGAAAAGTTAAGATAGGAATGTGCAAACCGTTTTGCTTGATCTCAAACCGTTTAGATTTTACAGGGTGTCAAAGTTGCAAAAATGTCAATATTCACCCGTCAATATTTCAAAAACAGTTTAAGTTAGGTATAGGGAAGGCTGATGAAAGTCCTACTAAAATCAAGGGTTTAGTTCGAAAAAGCAATAAAAAATATATATTTCCATTTAGAAAAACAAAGTTGGTACCTGTCCAGGAAAAACTGAACACCCTGAATATGTAAATATATTTTCATTTTGTGCAGCTCGGAATATTAGACAACCCTGTAGAAAAAAAAAATTAAGTTACCTCTTTTATTAACCCAGATATTGGACTTACGCGCACTAGGTGGACACCCTGTATTTATAATAAATGTTAAGACATAGGTACTAACTCTAATATCAGAATCATGGCAGATAGTGTGGAGATCATTTCGATTTGTTTCATGGTATATTATTGGGTAAATAGTTACTCAACTTCGAAAGAATTTAACCATCTCTGCATCTCTGCATAGTTTCCTCATGCCTCTGAATACGGATTTCATTCCTTCATTGTAATTGCGTAAACTTTTCCAAGAAATTTTAACATTCATGAAATAACTTACACCAGCTATAGTTTTCCAACTCCTGCTAAACCCTAAAGCATTTAACAATTTGTTTTTATGCTGGGGGCATTTCCTCTTATAGCCGCATGGTGCATGGTCTTGCACTGACTGCTCTTGTGCAATTTACAGGCCAGGGCTTTTTATTTACCTATTGCAAAAATATAACTTCTAAGTTTATCTACTCTTGGCAGCTCGGTGTGTGGTATATGATAATGTAAAATAGAGTTGAAATAAAGTGAGGACTAATAAAAGATTGCGAAGTTATTACCAAGCAACTGTGTTCATTGAACCAATCAAAGGCCAGGCGAGAAAGCATACTAGTGAACGTATTTTCCGTTTAAAAATGAATGTATTGATAGAATACTCAATAATATGTTAGTTGCCTTCCTCTGGAAGAGAATATTAAAATAAAATTATATACGTTGTTAAAATGTACACACAAACTTTTTTGTACACACAAATTGTCTACAAACAAATTTACTTGTAGCCAATTAAAAAAAAAAAAAATAAATAAATAAATAACTATAAGAGATATATTTATTGTAATTATCTAAATATTATGATTCCATAAAGTTTAAATTTTACTTCTTTCATAAAACCTAGGAATAAGCTCAATATTTGAAGAGATATAGCGACTTACACAACTACTGCGCTTGCTATATGTACCCACCACCATTGAATACTGCAACATACCCTGTATAACCTCAAGTAAGGCAAAATAATGGATATAGCTTATGCATATAGACTATTATAGAATATAGGTAATGAGATACCTAGTAAGGAAGAACTTGTGTATACTAAAACATAAAAATATATAAAAAACTACCCTGGTCAAAAGTGGTCACAGATTTTATCATTATTCTTGGAGATAGGAATCCATTCTTCAATAATTTTTTTTATTGTAAAAATTTGTTAAGCAGTTCTGGTAAAGTTTTCTTGCTTTTGTAGTCTTAAGAATTTTATTAAATTAGGGATTTCACTTGCAACTGGCGTACCAGTTATCAGTGGAAAAGATCCTGCAAAACCTTTGCAACATTTGTCTCAAGAAATTTGACTTTCTTATGAAACATCCTGCGCAAGTGGTTTATCAATAAATTAATGAATGATGATCTGCTAAATTTAATATTTTTGTCTGGTGGAGCATAGTTTAATCTTTGGGGATATATGAATTTTTAAAATATGCGAATATTGGACTTATATATTGGGCCCATATTTTTCAATTTTACTGTCAATGCAGAGAGGTACAGATACATATATATAATACTACTATATCGCGTATTTCCTATGTTAGCCCATAAGCGGTGTCTCCGAAAACATTAAAGGACAAAAGATATAGTGCTATACTGTTCCAGAGACCCTTTGTTCGATTTGCGCATGCGCAATCTCCATGGTTACGGAAGCTGACACACTGTTTATAGGCTGACAGACTTCCCAACTTTCAACTTTTTTTAAAAGAAGTCAGTAGACAGAGATGCAGTACTTATGCTGCATGCTTATTGGATGTCGCGAAATTCGTGCGCATGCGCATATTTGACTAAGGTACTCTCGATAAGGATAGAGATTGTATGTCGGCGCCGTGTTGTTTTCGGAATTTTTGGGCCTCTACCCGCGATATAGTAGTATTATATATATGTACAGATACGACATTATGATTGAATTTGTTCAACAACTAAACAATAATGTGCATGGAACGAGATGGGGCACATAGCAGTTATCAATATGCCTTTTTTTTTTGTTAATGAAACACATTTGCACGTTATTGATGATATTTGTATGGTACATAGCCTGACAAATTTTGACAGCTAAGCTTAAATGACAGTTTTTCATTTCATGACAACATTTATCATGCAGACAGATTTTAATATTTATACCATTTTTTATATCAATTTTTGTAGTACCTCCTTTTTAATAAAAAAATTGGAATATCGCCCTCAGTTAAAATACCAGGCGCCGCTGTATAATGTAAGATTTATATTAAGATTAAGTGAAACCTATGTCTAGTATCTACATTGAAATTGAAATTCACTCATTCAAGGGACGATCTTTCATAGCATCGAAGTGGAATTATTTTGCAGGGATTTCCAGCTATATTCAGAGTAGTAAGTGACTAACACGTTTCCTATAAAGAATTGATTTAAGGCAACTTTCTGAAGGTCTCAAATTGTCATTTTTTTCTATCAAGCGGTGGCAGCATCAGCGCGGTTTTCGTTTCAACGGACGAGTGAGGACTGGATGCGACACCTGTCTCCAAATTGAAATTTGAAATGCCAACAGAGAATAGTTAGGTATTTGCGTTAATATAAACTTAATAGTTTGGAGCTTAAGTTGCACGTTATGTGTGCGACATTAAAGTAGTTTAAATTATCGTCAGCCTTTCCATTTAAAGTTATTTATTGCTTCCGTTTTTTTGTTCACATTAAATAGAACTTCTGTAGTGTAATGAAAATTACAATTTCGTTACATTTTATATTTTCTTTTAACAATCACAATTTTACTACCTTATCTTTATCTAATTCCTACTAATTCTCTAAGGTCCGGTTTTTCAAAGTTTGGTTAACGTAATTTAACCTAGAGTTAACTAACTACAAGTTACAGCTATTATAGCTAGCTTAACTACTGATTAAACCGTGTTAACCGAGCATTGAAAAACTGGCCCTAATTTTGTTAACAATTCACACCTTTACATTTAAATATTAACGTCAGAGTACAACCGGTGCTTTAAAAATCCATACACTAGTGTACATTTATGAACGCACCTATTGACAATGGTATTTAATCCATGGTTCGATACTCCGTGGGTTCTCTTCCTTTTATATTTTGATTGGTGGTCGATCAATTAGCTTTTGACGTCGTGGTTCAAGCTTATTTTCTCGAACAGAGTAGAAGTACGTAACTAGCGATATATTTTATAAATCACTGAATAATTTATGCTTTTTACCTCTCATTGATATTTATTTAGCTCGATTTATGTAGCAATATTTTTCAGTAGAAGCAGTGGCGGCTGGTGATATTTGGATATGGGGGGGGCGCAGAAATAAAAAAATGCGCCGCGAAAATTTAGCATATTTCAATGTCAAACCCCTTAAAACTATAAATTAGAAATTCGAAGAGCAAAAATATTTGCGTGAAAAAATAACTTTCGTTAGACAAATATCCTCCTTTTTAATACGATTGACGGAAATCTCGACAAAAATTTACATATACGTTACCTTAAAAAACGATATGGCATAATCACAAACTCAAAAGTATTTTAGTTATTCAATTCATAGGTATTAAAGGACACATTAAATTATTACGTAGGTAAACAAACTTCATACAGTTATTTATACACGAGTACACTTGCTTTTCAAAATTGAAATCAGCTCTACAGTCTTTCATAAAAATAAATTTTTCCATAACTTTTTCATAGAAATTAGGTATTTATGGGGCAGGCAACGCCCAAATCTTTTATTTGTATTTTATCTTCCAGTGGAAGATAAAATGCAAAATTAGTTCTAATCAAAGATTAAATATATATCCATAATTATACTTCTAACAGTATTCATGTTAAGTAAAATATAAAATTGTCTTTTCACAAAAATTAAATAAGTACTTTAATAATGTTAAAAATATGTAATGTGTTAAAAATACGTTATAATGTTTAATAATGTTCGCGTAGGGCCGCGAACTAATTGCGGCCAAATCAGCATAATATAAGCATATGGAAAGTATCTAACGAGTGTAGTCGAAAAGGAGATCGGGTCGGTTGCCATAGTTACCTAGGCCGCGACTCAATATGCTGCCACGAATCTGTGATCCTTTGCTCACTGTGCAGTGGTAGCGTGCTGTGATGCAGTGATGCGGACTGTGGCGTTATGAGTACAATAGCTCAAGCGCTCGAGCCCTTCCTTATAATAGTTTTGTACCAGAATAAACATGTTTTGACATTTGCATTTAATTTAAAATAATGATAATAATGATTTCTTTGGTATTTTTGGAAGAGAAGCCGCCACTGAGTAGAAGTCATTTCTACAATCTAAATAATTTTGGACAATAGATTTCATAGAACCAAATAACTTTTGTGTTTAACCTGTTTTTGTATATTTTACAGTTTAAACTTTATCGAAGATGAACACCTTTCTGACTCACCCTGTATACGATAGTAATCTCCAAAAAATTATTTAGAAAAATCTCATGACTTATAACACTTTCTACATAATAAATTTATAATCCATTGTCTTTGTGGTCCGTGTTGTTGCTTAGAGTAGCTACGGGCAAATTACTTTCTGAACTTCCACCCTGCGCAATATTATCATTATATTAACTTCCGAGATTTTAAACAATTTGCAAACTTCCGAATAATCTCATTATGCGAAAATCACTTTCGCGGTAGTCTACATTGTAACGATAATTGGAATTGGCATTAAACCTCTTCACAAAGTTGTACCTTAATAGGCTTTCAGGGGAATTGCATGGGCTAGCGGTGATAACAGGAGCAGCTTTCACATTATTACTGGGTCGCTTTTGATATTTCATTTTTGCCATTGAACAAAAATAACAACGTTTCAAGGATTGTTCTTTGGCTTATCATGATAATATTCTTTTCGGAAACTCATGAAATGTTTTGGCATTTTCAGTCTTTTCCATTAGTGTCAAAATAATATTTACCAATAGTTTATAACAAATTTTGAAATGTGTAATAACGAAACAATCCTCAGGTTCCAACGCTAATTTTTTATCTACAAATTCTACCTCATATCGAAATTGGCGATTCCAAAAATGAATGTGCCCTCTGCATGAAAATATTTGAACCTACTTAAAAAATAATTTTTAGAGGCTTATTGCTGATATAAATAACACGTATTTGGGTTTGTTTAACGTAATAATTTAGTGGTGCTTGTGATTTTTTGGTATTAAAAAGTTAAAAACGACGTGGTTAGTATTTGTTCATCTTTATTTTTACATTCTACAATGGCATTCAAGAGAAATCAGCACACACAAACTGTCGTATCTATAGGTGTCATTCCACAAAATGTGTCAATAGAAGTGTTTAAGATTGAAGATAGGTAGAAGTTTGGTCCTAGTATAAGAAACTGTTTCTCATTCATTTCTCCAAAAGCCATGTAACAATTTAATAACAGGGAACACGTTTATTTACACAACATAACCACGTTGTTGCAGTTTGTTTATACTTTTCTATTATTAGTCTTATAAAAGCAGAATATATTTTAATTTAAACATTATTTGACAAAAAACGAGCACTAATATGGTATCACCATACAATTTATCACACTTATTTTAGTCCAAAATGTAAGTAAACAAAAACTAGGGTACCTGTTTCAATCCAAGAAATTCGTATAATTAGCAATGAAGCACTTATGGGACGTTTTGTCTGCTTTTACCACTCTTTTTTCCTTTATTTCACCCTAACTAGCACATGAAGTCACTATATTTATGGCAGATGAATGCAAATTGCTAGATGATGTGATATGAAATGCAAAATTTTTACTCGTGTTCCTCCATATTTGTTTACAATTTGCAGCGCCCTCATCGGTAATTTGAATCGCCAATAGTGTATGTGCTGTAGCTACATGCAGCCCCGAAATAATAAATTTAATAAATATGCGGATAAGCAGAAAGGAATATGGGAAATAGGTCACAATCTCCACATATATTCAGTATTTATGAGACCAGAGAATATTCGCGTTAAGGTTATCTTGACAATAAAAAAATAAGTAGACATGTTTTAAATATTGTATGTATAATAGGCAGTAGTTTTAATGTAGTTCCAAAAATACGTTTTCTAACTCATGTTATCCCATTTTTCCCAGTGTAGACGGGAATAAATTAATTTAAAGGATTTCCTGCATATTAATTCACGAACTCAACCGAAATATCATAACAAGGGTTGTCGTAAATCACTAGCGGTTGTTTGTCTTAACTGTTTAAGGGGTTCTGGCTTCAAATCATTCAGTCGAAATCTGGGTAACAAATATAGTATTTTGGGTTTGAATTAATCCGCGTTTGGTAGACAACTTGATTTTGGGTTAGTTCCAGAGTTACTGAAGGCGTGAAGCCATATTGATGAAAATGTAAATGCTGTTATTAAATTCACCACATCTGCGTTCAGATTTCCCTATTTGCCGGCATTTATTCACAAACTTAAGATATTTATTCATCTAGAGAATATACAAACTTTATAACGTATAAAAACTCCTGCCTCCTGCGGCATCTGAATGCTCCTTAGAGAGACAAATGAAGTAAGAATATTCAGACAACGCCGCAAAAAAATAATTTGAGGCAATATAAATTTTACATAAACTTATGTTTGAATATGCAGGATAAAAGAAGTTTGGAATAATGGAATTTCTTGGCACCCTCTACAATTATTTAACTGTTACAAATTGAGTGTACAAAACTTAATTTATTTTTATATTTTTGAAAGAAATAAATTGTCTTCTCTTTTCATTTATTGACATACATTTTTTTAATTAAATTAAATTAATTTGGAAACTTTGTGCAGTAAAAGTCTACATACTTAGTATATTCATAAGTCATCTACATAATTAACATATTTTCAAGAGGTTACATATGAAAAAAACTTATGTCAAGGCGAGACGGACATTTGGTGTATGTCTGTGGTTGATAGGGAAAACTTGGGAACCAAAACCGAAGATATAAGACTATGGTAGTATAAGACCGCCCAGATCACTGTAATATTAAACCTAGGTGGGTCTGTGTAGGTATAACTGGAGCCTTGGCTTCGGCTCCGACAGCAGCGCTAGAAGTCCTGCAAAATCTAGCATAACTTCAAGTGATGTTGAAAAGAGGAGCAAGGATTGCAGCCGCATCAGGAATAATAATGATTGAACAGGTAATTCCTAAGGAAGGGGATATTTCAAAATAAGGACATACATTGAGTCAGAGCCTATCCTAGAGATAATATTTGACAGAATGATTACAAAGTTTAACTTACACAAACCATTCGAGGTTCAAATACAGAATCTAAGTGATTGGGAGTCGAAGTATATTCTCTGGACGCTTGGAACCTCCTGTGGTTCCCATATGGCTCCAAAACAAATAGAGGAAGAGGATCTGGAGTATTTGGGCTGATACCCAAATGGCGTAGAAGCTATAGTGTGGAGACTTTCAAGAGTCTCATGGTGTTCCAAGCAGAAATTTTCGCGCATAAAGGTGTGTTTGGCGGATAATGTGAGGAGGGGTTATACACGCAAGCTCATCTAGGTATATATTCTCCGATAGTCAAGCCGCTATAAAAGCTTTGGACATAGTTACTACGAAGCTTGTTTAATACCAATCCAATGACATTATGTTGAGTGCAAAGTTATAAACACATTGAAGGAAATGAATATGCATATGACTTTGCTAGAAAGAGATCTGAAACGGCTTTCATAACCATTTCAAGAGCCAGCTTGCAGAGATGCTTATAAAATTGGTAGAACCAAAGCGGTTCTATAGAAAAATGGCTGGAAGAGAATATACGATTACTGTGTCTTAAAACCAGAGTAGTCGACCCGTATGAGTAAATTTCGACTAAAAAGTATGACAAAGCTTATAATAGGGCACTGCACATTCTGAGTGAATGTGAGGGATACGCTCGTATGAAACCTAACACTGCTGGGTAAACCATTCTTGAAACTTTGTGATTTAAGGGAAACTTCAGATAGTAGACTTTTGAACTTTATGCAAAGAAAGAAGATGCTCGTTGAATAAGAAATCAGCGGGATGCACAATAATAGACTTGGGACTCGCCATCGAGAAACCGACCCGCAGGAAAAGGAAGAAGAAGAGAAAAGTTTACATGCACGAAATTGCGCAGCAGTAATAAATAGCAATGTTAAATTTTGAAGTGATTGAACCAAAACTGAAACAGTGTATGTAGTGTTTACCAAAAAATAATTTCAAATTAATATTTACATAATATACAAATGCCAAGTTACCGCTTATTTTAAAAGTAAATCTCCATTTTTTAATAAACCATTGGGCACTTGATTGAACACAATAAAGGTTGCAAAAGTACTTATTATTGCTTATAATAACTATAGCCTGCTTCTTGTAGAAATTTCCTGTGGGAATCTCATAAAACAAGAAATAATCGACTTGGTATACATCCTGCGTCAATTTAACAGCATTTCCGCAAGTAGTATCCAATAATGAATTAAAGTACTCTTTAAATTGTATTTCATTTCCTAAATCTGCTAATTTTAAATTTAAATCTATCAATATTAGATGAATCAACAATGTGATTTTTATTCCAGAGCCCACTAAAGATCTCTTGATTTAAACGCAAATGAAACCAAATTGTAATGATGTAATTGACAATGAGTTTAATAATTTTCGATGTATAAAACAAATAAAACAAAAATAAAAAATAAATAATAAAAAATAAAACAAGTTTTCGACGAATCTAATCTGCATTTTCAAGGTTCATTAAGTCAGTTAAGTCAGTGTGTTAGATTTTAGTTACAGTAATTAGCCCGAAAGAAGAAGAAAAATACCTCGATACGTCGTTATATAAATGTATTAAACGTTATCTAAAAATCAAAGTAGTTTTAAAGCTCTTCAAATTATCTTTAGAATAAAAAGAATTCCATAAATATTCGCTGATTTATTATCATAATGTACTACCGCTGAAAACTTATTTATTTTGTGTATAATATTAGATCAGAGACTTTCACAGTTAAATAACGCTGCATTTATTTCTGGCCTTAGCGGAAAGGGTATGCTCATCCTTATATTAAATCATGATGCTTAACACAACTGTATCAAGCTGAGACGTAAATTAGTAGATATTTATTTATCTAGGATTTGGCAACCCAACACAGTGTATCAAACACTACTACTTACAGGGCGCATATGAAATATACAATAAATGTTTATAAGTACATTATACCAAAGTGTTTTACAGCAACTAAAAGAAAGGATACTTAAATAGTAAATATAAGTTAAGAATAAAACTATCTAAACACAAAAGAGTTCAAACAAAATGTAAAAAAGAAATCTGAGACAACTGAAACTGAACAAAACTGAAACATAATTCGCTTGTCGTTTGATTGCGTAAAGGGATGTACTAAATACACCTATCTTGGTAGAATTATTGTCCAAGATAATTTGGGTAAATTATAATAACCTATAATTAAAAAAAAACTATCATTACGAAGTAATTAAACAATATTAGTAACATTATTTAAGTGAGTAATTAGATTATACTCAGTGGCGTATGGTGGCACATATACACAACACACATGCACTTTTTAACATCTCCCATAAGGCACTGTCACTCACACATCCTCGGAGATTCCTGGTGATGACCACATAATAACAATTTGAGATGCAAATTTGCTGCTAACGGCAATTAATACTCCCCCTCTATCTTGCTTGTTACATACAACAAAATCGCGGTCTCGACTCTAAACTTCAAACAATGTCAAATCAAATAATTCGTCAGTCTCAACTAGACAGGTTCGATGGGGTCGATTCTGGTCAGACATGGTTACGAGTATTGTTAAGTACCAATGTTGTTATGATTGCAAGTGTTAACAATATTTTTATGGAAATAGTTGAACAATTTTGATATACTTATGGATTGTTTCTCTGGAAATAGATAAAAGATGATGTTTTAATTTCTTTTTAAAGAGAAATATATTTCCAACCTTGACATTATTGGGAACTGTGTTATACAAAAATAGGATTGACAATACAAGACAAATTTATTATTTAGCTTAAGATTATTATCTTAATCTTATTAGCTATAAGATTATTTAAGCTTATCTGTTGTTGGGCTTAACTTTAAGTTGTAAATTATTTAGATACGAAGCAGTGGATACAATATTGGATTCAAGTTTCGGAAATATTTTGATCTTATTTTATTGACAAAATTGTTTATTGTGTTGCCGTAGAGTTCAATGGATTCTGTAACGGATTTTTGTTGATTTTTACCATATTCAGATCAACTAAAAGTAATGTAAATGTAATAGCTATGTAAAAATTATGCATTTAATTCAATGCTTTACTAAAAGTTGAAAAAGTGTGTAAAATAAATGAGAAAATAAAAGAGGAGACTTTATAGGAACTTTTTCTTATTTTTGGCCAAAGAATGACCTGTAAAATTTTATAAGATCATATATCATGACTGAAAATGTACAATGATTTTATCAAAAATTAAACAGTGCACATCTCATTTTTCATAAATTTATGAAATGTTTACCAGAAATATATAGATTTGCTAGAGTTTCTCTTTACAGATGCAGTGAATTATCATTTATTTAAATAAAACTCAGAGTTTATTCTATTAGGATATTTTCTCATGCCAGAATAAACACCCTTAATTAGAAAACTGATTGGTTCACAGTTATTATAGATCCAGGAAGGCATAGTTAAATTCGAGTCTAATTAAAATTCGTAAAGTGGCTATACTAACATTTCTGCCTTAAATGAGAAAAGTTAACCAACTATCTAGAATTGTAACTAGTCTCCCTATTTCGGCATTCATATTAGTCTCATTTTTATAACGACTTTCACGAAAATTAGAAGAGATATAAAGTTTTGTTGAGTTTTAACATAGAAATAATTTTTACATGTTTATTTTTCAGAGGGAATTTTAATTAAAACCTAACATTACTCTGAGTTCACTAAAAGTGTCAAATTATAGAATGCAAATGAGCCAAGAGCGGTTTTTTTACACTTAACCTAAAATTCAACCGTCAGACGCCATATTCGTTGGGCCACCTAATTATATAACTTTCAGGTTTTACTATACAGGGTGTTCCACATAAAAGTCCTCAGCCTCGTATCCCGGCAACGGAAAGATATATTTTGATTTTGAAAAAAACAGTTGATAGAGCTCATCTATGGCTTCGTCAAGGAGTTCAACTTGATTTTTTTTCAGAGCAAATTGGAGATTGCGCTGAAGTCGAAAGAAATTTTTCGTTGGCAGGAACTTTGCAACAATGTTTATACGATACTTTGTTCAATTCTAAACAATTTTGTCAATTGACTATTCTGACTATTTCAAAAACTTAATAGTTTCAGATATATCGGGCTCTTCATTTGGTGAGGCCCAAACTCAAGCATATTTTAGAGTCTCGAATTCTTACCTTATACAATAAAAATAAAACAATAATTATTCACCTTCTTCTTTGGTACACGTAATCCCCATCTCACATAGACTTCTCAGTATAAAAATGAATTACTTGAAATTGGGTCCTAGGGGGTGAAAAACTAGCACCCAATATATACAATTTCAATTTTCTCGAAAACTATTGAGCGTCCCAACTTCTCCTTTGGTACACGTAATACACAGCTCATACAGACTACTTAGTATAAAGATCATTGACTTAAAATGGATCCTAGGGAGTGAAAAACAGATAGCACCCAAAACAAACGATCTCAATTTTCTCGAAAAGTATTGAGCGTTCCAAATTCTCCTTTTGTACACGTAATAAGCATCTCATATACACTCTTCAGTATAAAAATCATTGACTTGAAATGGGTCTTAGGTGGTGAAAAACACAGATAGTACCCAAAACAAACAATCTGAATTTTTTCAAAAACTATTGACCGTCCCAAATTCTCCTTTTGTACACGTAATAAGCATCTCACATAGACTAATCAGTATAAAAATCATTGACTTGAAACGGGTCCCAGGGACTGAAAAACAGATATCACCCAAAACAAACGATCTCAATTTTCTCGAAAAGTATTGAGCGCCCCAAATTCTCCTTTGGTACACATAATAAGCTTCTCATATAGACTACTCAGTATAAAAATCATTGAGTTGAAATGGGTTCTAGGTGGTGAAAAACAGGTAGCACCCAAAACAAGCAATCTCAATTTTCTCGAAAATTATTGAGCGTCCCAACTTAGTACTTACAATAGTGAAATAATATGTATTTAATTTTGTTTCCTTCTAATCAAAACCTACTATGATGAAGTTTCGTTATACATTCAGGATTTATTTTAGGACAAACGTACAAATAATTATGAATTACTTATTATACAAAATCAATTAGGTATTTAAAAAACTTTTGCCATATTTTAAAGAAATACATATTATCTCACTATTTATTAAAAAGAGCTATTAAATTGACTTGGCTAATTATTGTTTCATAGTATACAGTAATAATTCAAAACTTTCAAATACGCTTGAGGTTGGGCCTCACCAAATGAATTAAGAGCCCTATATCTCTGGAACTATTAAGTTTTTGAAAAATAGTCATTTTTAACAAAAATTGTTTAGAATTGAACAAAGTATTGGACAAACCTTGTTGCAAAGTTCCTGCCAACGAAAAATTTCTTTCGACTTCAGCGCCATCTCCAATATACTTTGAAAAAAAAATCAATTTGAACTCCGTGACGAAGCCATAGATGAGCTCTATCATCTGTTTTTTTTCTAAATCAAAATATATCTTTCCATTGCCGAGATACGAGGCTGAGGACTTTTATGTGGAACACCCGGTATACAGGGTGGCCCAAAACTGTAACAAAGCTCCATAACTCCTATGCCATAATAAATAAAAAAAAAATATTGTAGGATCTTATAGACCCTAAAAGAGGGCACTCATTTTAAAAATATGTATAATTATTTATGGTGATCTATAAACCGTGGACATCACTAACATTCTATTTAAATGGAAACATATATTTTTTATTTACTACAAGACTACAAGAAACGTATCTAGTGTAGACTGAGAAGTGCATAATGCGCAAAAACAGAAATAATAATAATAATAATAATAATAATGATAATAATAATAATAATAATAATACCTAATAATAATAATAATAATAATAATAATAATAATAATAATGTCTAAAAATTTCATAATTTTAGCCTCCTCGCATCTCACATCGCTCGCAGAATTTTAAAAACCAAATTACGTATTTTTCTTTACAGTTGTTATTGGGTCCGCATAATGGAAGTTTTGATTTTTCAAATTATTCTCTAGTGCGATTTCGGAAATGAATAAATTTGTAATAGATATACTGAGAATATCGATTAGGCAGATTTCTACTTACGGTGTTAATTACGTCGCATGTTCGGTTATATTAACATCGCCAATGTTTGGATACAAGTATTCAGGAAAATACGTCTCTAGTGTTCCCACTATAGTACGGCTATAATAGTGATTTTATAAATACCATTTGCAGTAAAATAAAACTACCTAGTTTACTATGTTAGCTCATGTAATGTTCACAAATAAAGTTTTTAATGTAATCCCAATATTTGCATATATTTAACTAATTTCGTAATTTATATTTAAATGTATGGGTTTTTTATTATTAAATTTATCTACATCAGTGGCTGAAAACTACAAAGCTCTGTGTTAAATGACCTATTTCATGAGTTATTGGTTTTATATGAAAAACAACATTTATCTGAAACGTTCGGAATAAATGTAAATAATATTTCTATCCTAGTTACTAGTAATTATTTTTAATTGGTAATTACTAGTTAAAAATAGGAGTTGAGAATACCACAGCGTTTACTATAGGTATAGAGAGGACGACACCTACAAGCTACCCTGAAGTCCTGCTAGGGTTGCCAAGCCTATCCACATGGATAATGAGGGAGGCAATGGCGCCCTATTTAAGAATGCGGGACTCAGGAAGCTGGCAGGAGGGAGGAACAAATAACGGTCACGCAGCAGATGCACAGATGGCGGAAAAGGAAATACCTATATCTGCCATCAGAGTAACTGAAGATTCGCCTTAGATGATCGCCTTAGATTAAAGAGGAAATATGTTGTCATATTTCCAGAGAGGGAGGAATGGAAGCAGGACCAGTTTAGATTCCCCCCTGATTCTCTGGTCTGCTACACAGATGCTCTTGTGTGGCGGACAGCTTCTCAGGGGCAGGAATTTATGTGGAGGACAGGGGCGTGCAGCAAAGCTTTGCACTGAGTTCGTATGCCACAGTCTTCCAGGCTGAAGTCTTCGCTATCCTAATGGCAGCAAATTAGAATGAAGTAAGGAACTGTACGGTGCAAAATATTTATTTCTGCTCCGACAGTCAGGCGGCCTTAAAGGCTTTAGCATCTCCAAGGACAAGATCCGCTCTTGTCCAAGAGTGCGGAGATACCCTGGAGGAGCTGGCCAGAGGAAAAGAGGTTAAATTGGTATGGGTACCAGGGCATAGTGGAATCCCAGGGAACGAAAGGGCCGATGACTTAGCTCGACTCGGATCTCAGGGACCCAGCCAAGGACCAGAACCGATTTTAGGCATTACACGGAGGCAGATCAATATGGCTCTTAATGATTGGGCTCATGAAACACTAAGTAAAAACTGGAGAAGAACTGGAAGTTGTAGACAAGCTCGTAACTTTATAGCGGAGCCAAGCAAGACTAAGACGGCCTGGCTGTTAAGTCGTAGCCGGAAGGCTCTAAATCAGTTGGTGGGAGTTTTAACGGGTCACTGCAGGCTTAGAAGACATCTATCATTGATGGGTGTTGAGGGTGACCCTATCTGCCCAAAGTGCAGGGAGGGCGACGAAACGCCTTCCCACTTCTTAGCAGACTGTGTGGCTTTCGGCAGACTAAAACACGATGTCTGGGAGGGCCGGGGAGCTGCAAGGGGAAGAGATCAGTTCCCTTGAATGGACCGATATTCTGACCTACATTAGAAGGTCGGGAAGGTTCGACGAGGGAAGAGGTGGCGGAGTTAGGTAGGGGACGACAGGGGTAGGCAAAAAGGGTCCGCTTGTGGCCTACTTGCCAGGTCTTGACCGCCCCATACACTACTACTACTACTATAGCTACAGAGTGAGTTCACCAAGTGAACATCTTTTATATTAAGTATGTGCACTTTACGCAAAACATATAGGATTAGCAACTGCCAGCAACAATATCAGTGGATCAGAACGTACAAGGAAAATTAACACTCCACATGAACACGAATATCGAGAAATAGGAACATAGTGTTGAAAATCTGTTGGCGGTTTTGTACTACCAGACGATAATACCTATTTTCTAAGATTAGTCTTCTGGAATCATACAGGGACTTTTAACGAAAACTTCCCCCTCCCCTATAATTATAAAACCGAAAAAAAATTTTATTCGCCGAGAACCGTCGATTTCTATTCTTGGGGCGGGAGCATTTTTGACGGTTTCAAATTTTAAATTTGTTTTTGCTGATGAACATATTATCAAGTTGGCTTAACTTGATATGTTCATCAGCAACCACAAATTTAAAATTTGAAATGGAACCACTCTACTTCTGAGACATCATTTTAAAGACCTTTCCATTGCGAATCGTTTAGAATCAATTGAGGTTTGACAGAGTTATTGGCTAAAAACGAAAAGTTGACAGTCCGACATTCGCGTACTAATTTCTACAGAAAAGCCCACCAATAATAAGCTTTTTATCTACTACGCAACGATAATACTTCTTTTGATGGTATACATCCATTTTTTAGACAAATTAAAACCTTATCTGTTCTTAAATAACAAAAAAGTCACTACTGTTTTTGCCTGTGACCACCAAATCGTTAGTTTCAGTCTGTTTTTGAAAGTGTAAACGTGTTTTCGAAATGGTTTATTCTATCTCAGAAAGAGTATAAATTGTTGCAAAAATATAAACCAACAATACGTTAAACAACTGATAGATAAGATTGTTGTAACGGGTTCGCTTCTCAACAAGAAACGCGAAATAAATCGCCCAGTTCTAAATGAAGCAGTTGAGTGGCAGTTTTGGGTCACTTGCAGATGGACAATAATTAGTCGATGAAGGTGTAACGAAGTTACCTTTTTACAGTTAGGATTTATTATTTGGAGTATAGAATTTAATATGTATTAGTTTCCGCCGAAATATATTGTAGGTGAGCTCCGTAGCGCTGTGCAAAGCGTGCCGACTTTTCAGCCGGAAGATCCGAGTTCGATCCTCGGCCGGGTCAAGTTTTTTGTATTACCGCCGTTGTTTATAACATTCTACTAATATAGTAGTTAATTGTTAAAATAATTAAATTCCGATTATGAAGTAGAAAAGTCACTGACAAGTATCACGTCAATTACATTTTTATTAATATTATAAGATTGTTTATTTTGCCGAGTTTATATCCCCCTACTTAAATATATTTTTGTTTATTTCAGGTCTCTACGTTATTTTGCAGAGCTTAGAATAATTTCTATTTTCCGAAATGATTTAAATAAGTTGGAAATATTTATTTATTATTGTTTAATATTGTAGAATATATTTAACTTATTTAGGATGTGTTATAATAAGAATTTAATTATTTCTTGGAGTTATAAAACCGTTCTTTTTGGTAATGATATTTAAAATAAGTGTAGAAGCCCGTAAATCTATCAAAATATTATTTTGTAATTTGTTTATATTATTTAACGCTGTGAATAGGCTAGCAATAATATATTGAGTAGATTAGTACCGTGTACCATTAGGTTGGCCGAATTTGAATCAAAAGTTAAAATATCTGCGCACCCAATGCGCGAAGTTTCTCCCACATGATTTACAGTCACGTGGTGTCTCCGATTTACTACTTAAAGCATTGTAACTGCCTAGAAAGTGCCTTTTGACCGTCCGATCTTTTGATCTTCTGATCATTTCCGCCAGCACCAGCACCAGCAGGAGTAAGTAACCCTTAGTAAGTCCGACCGCCGCCGACAAGCTATCTTCAGGTTCACTTGGCTGCGATCGCTCTATGAGCGTTTGACATGGGCGAAGCAGCTTTGTGTGGGCTTGAAGACGCTGTTTGACTGTACGCTGTTCCTAGTATATACTTCACTAGGTGTACCTCTTGGTAATGGTTCCTCTATGAGCGTTTGACATGGGGAAAGTTGCCTGTTAGAGTGCATTAGTTAAGTGTAGCTGGTTACCGAGTATAGTAAATAATATTAGGCTTGTATTTTGTCTTTGGGAGGGCGTTTCACTAGGTGTACCTCTTGGCAATGATTCCTCTATGAGCGTTTGACATGGGGAAAGTTGCTTGCTAGAGAACATCAGTTTTACGTACCCAGATTCCGGATACACAAAAGCCTGGTACCCGTATTTCAGTGTCTTAAGTGTTTTATCATAATATGTGCCTTGGCAATGATTCCTCTATGAGCGTTTGACATGGGGAAAGTTGCTGTTTAGGTACATTGATAGAATACCGTCAGAGGCTGGTACAGTAAACCGATAGACCGAGAACAACGTATTTTGTTGCATTATTAATTTACTGTGCTTAGCTTTTCTGGTTGCTACCGCTTGGTTGCTAATTATTGATTGCCGAATAGGTTTACCTGATTAATAATTATTGCTTGTCTATTTACTGCTGCTTGTTACCATTTGTTGCTAATATATTTCCGCTTGTTTATTATTACCGCTTCTATGAATAAATATATATACATATATTGCTATTAATATTTTGGTATTAACTGCTTTATTTACCGACCGATTTATTTAAAGAATAAATAAATATTTTAGGAGTTGGAAATGTGTGACTTTTATTACTTAGGTTAAGAAACATTGACCCTCTGGCAAGTGCAGGTATGCACCTTCTTCACTGCAGTTACCCAGCCTTTACTCATAAGCGAGTAGAGTCCGCGTGGACCATTCAACACGTGAAACCCATGTTTGGTGGCGCCCGAAGGCAGAAACCCGACCATTAAAATCCGAAACCGATTTAAGAGCGTCACAAATTGACACCCTCGAGTAGGGAACGTCACAAAAGCGGTATCTGAAGCTTCTCGTGAATCCAATTCAAGTGTTTATCGAATATTGAAAAAATACGAGTACTCTCCATATAAGACGGTGCTGGATCAAGAGTTAGGTACACGAAGATGATTTTGGTCGTCGTACCCAATTTGCCGAATATTTTAGTGAGCTACTTCTACTGACCTCAAATATAAAAAATATTATGAATATTAATTACTCTTACATAAGTTTAGATGTATGATTTTTCTCGTAAAATTAGTAAGACACATACCAAAATCATCCTGTATAATTTTATAACTTGTAATTTAACTGAGTGTTACTACATGAACTTAAAAAACTAAAATTGTCGAAGTGTTCGATCTTAATACGCTAATTTAGATATACAGGGTGGCCCAATAGTGTGACAAAGTCCCATAGCTGCTTTATGGTTGCAGATACAATTACAATTTTTTGGGCCATCGTAAACCTCCTTGAGGTGCACATTTTAAAAATATTTTAACATGTACAGAGTGTTCAGATTTTCCGGGCCATATCAAACTTATGTTTTTTTAAATGGAAAGTACTATTTTTTATTACATATTTGGATTCCGCTTGTCATTCTGATTCTAGCAATATATGGTTTTAAGGGTTTATACAGGGCCGTTCAGAAGATATTAGCATTTCTGTGTTGAAATCGCAATGACTCGGACGCCCTATATATTGTGTAGGGAAGTAACTAGAGACCATTTCATGCTACCATAAACCAATTTATATGGTCTACTGTTATTCCCTTCACAGATATCTTCACAATGTTATTGTTTGTATACGGGGCATTGAGGAACGCGGAACCATCATTTTCTCAATTTTTTTAAATGGAACGCCCTATATTTTATATCGTTTTCATAAAGCTGTATCAAAGACCTTTCACTTATATTAAACAATTCATATACCTAAACCTTCAAATTTCTGAGTTATACGAGGTTTTATATTGGAATTACATTGGAAATTGAGTTTATACAGGAAAATATCAATATAGCCATAGTAAATTAGATTTGTTTCATACTTTCAAAGTAACAATAATATTTTGTAGGATTCAAAATATAATTTTTAACATGTGTACGTAGTTTTAGTGGTCATTTTGAAATAAAATTTAATGACGACTTGGAAAACTGCCTATTATGTATTAAATGTAACGCTCAATAAGAATGCAATGCAAAAGGCGGAACATGCGGCACTTTAACTTCAAATACTTATGATTCCGTTTTATAAAGAGTTGACTGTTTTTAATGTGTAATTGTGTATAGTGTCTATTTTTCAAGGAAATAACGGATAGATTAATAGAATCACTCGACAAGATAAACCAAATGATTTATTAAATAGTGGAGAACACTAAACTTCTATTATTTCTAACAAAACTATTATAGGGAAATTTGAATAACAAAGAAATACTAGATATAAAGATCCAAGAAGTAACAGGTTAATAATGAATTAAACAGCATGAAAGGAACATAAGTATTAGTAAGTACACAATTAAGCTATCTAATTAAATGTTCAAAATGTCTTCCATTAACTTGTATGCAAAGATTAATACGGTTCTCAAACGCTGTATTTACATTTCTACACATTTCAACGCTTATATTTCCTAAAAGAATTTTCATGTCATCTATGGTAGTGGGTGAAGTTCTGTAAACATTGTCTTTCACAAAGCCCCATATACTATAATCCATTTTTGTAAGGTCTGGAGTTCTAGCCGGCCAGCCTATAGGACCACCCCGTCCAATCCATCTTTCAGGATAATTTTCATACAGAAAATCTATGATGGGCCGTGTAAAATGGACTGGGGCACCATCATGTAGCAACCATATTCTTTCTCTGATTTCGTTGGGGACATGTGCAAGTAATTGGGGCAAATGGTTTTGCAAGAAATCCAGGTATACTTCACCGGTTACTCGCCCTTCAAAAAAATGTGGTCCAATAACATATTCACCAACAATTCCCCCCCAGACATTTAAACTCCATCTATTTTGTGAGTGCATCCTTACAAAATGCGGGTTTTCGGTGGCGAAGTAATGAAAATTGTGACGGTTAACATTAGCATTTCTATGAAAGGTTGCCTCGTCTCCAAATAGAATGAGATTGGTAAAATCTCCCTCATTTCTTATTTGGGTTTGAACCCACTGGCAAAATTGAAGACGTCTTCTACAATCTTCTTCACTTAGTTCTTGCAGAAACTGAATGTGGTAAGGGTGCATTTTATTTGACTTTAATATTCTTTGCACGGATGTTCTGCCGACGTCCATTTGTTGGGAAATTTGCCTTTGGCTTAAGTGCGGATCTTCTGTGACAGCCAGAAGGATATTTAATTCGTTTGCTTGGGTGAATGTTTTTCTTTCCCTACAACTTTTAGCGTATGTTACAGTACCGGCTTCAACAAAATTTTCCATTAATTTTTGAAGTGTTCTTTTGCTAGGCTGCCTTCTTTGTGGATATCGTTGACGATAAATTCTTGTTGCCAGTAATGGATTTTTATCACTTTCACCCAAAACATAAATCATATCAATCATTTCTGATTTATTAAAATTCATTTTGTTTTTTTTTTAAATCACTACTTAATAACTGTCAGACTCACAGTTTGTCACAAAGTATTGGACTGTAGTCGTGACAATGACGTTTGATGTTTAATTTTTTTGCACAGGCGTCTAGATGAAATAAATCTATACATAATAGGCAGTTTTCCAAGTCGTCATTAAATTTTATTTCAAAATGACCACTAAAACTACGTACACATGTTAAAAATTATATTTTGAAAATATTATTGTTACTTTGAAAGTATGAAACAAATCTAATTAACTATGGCTATATTGATATTTTCCTGTATAAACTCAATTTCCAATGTAATTCCAATATAAAACCTCGTATAACTCAGAAATTTGAAGGTTTAGGTATACGAATTGTTTAATATAAGTGAAAGGTCTTTGATACAGCTTTATGAAAACGATATAAAATATAGGGTGTTCCATTTAAAAAAATTGAGAAAATGATGGTTCCGCGTTCCTCAATGCCCCGTATACAAACAATAACATTGTGAAGATATCTGTGAAGGGAATAACAGTAAACCATATAAATTGGTTTATGGTAGCATGAAATGGTCTCTAGTTACTTCCCTACACAATATACAGGGCGGCCGAGTCATTGCGATTTCGACACAGAAATGCTCATATCTTCTGAACGGCCCTGTATAAACTCTTAAAACCATATATTGCTAGAATCAGAATGACAAGCGGAATCCAAATATGTAATAAAAAATAGTACTTTCCACTTAAAAAAACATAAGTTTGATATAGCCCGGAAAATCTGAACACTCTGTACATGTTAAAATATTTTTAAAATGTGCACCTCAAGGAGGTTTACGATGGCCCAAAAAATTGTAATTGTATCTGCAACCATAAAGCAGCTATGGGACTTTGTCACACTATTGGGCCACCCTGTATCTAATTGTAGTCTTATTATTATGAATATTAAAAGTAATCTGTTTACCCGGCAGTTATACACTCATTGACTTTATGTTTCTCTAAATAACATAGTTAGTCTATAAAATCTGCATTCACAAGAAAAAATAATTAATTTAAACTTTTCAAAACTTTTGCTCTACCTAGTTCTCTGGTATCGACACTATGTCAGTTAGGCATCGATCTGTGAACTGGCCTGCAAACATTTCATTGTGAATTTTCAGGCTCCAGTAAGCAAAGCCCGCTGGATGAAACAGAATGACATTTTTGTTCTAATAATACTTTTATCCCTTTGGAGATTCTGGGGATGTTTTGAATGCTGTGTATACTGCGGTCGTGAGGCCTGTGAATTTTAATGAGGATTCATTCGCTAACAAGTTGAAGCACGAACTAAGCGACTAACATACACATGGATATGGTCATTTACAGATTAAATGAATAGTTTTTATAAAAAGCAACTCAACTTCAACAGAAATATTATTCAATGTGGCAGCAGCATACTATTGCCCAGAATAGTTTAGTAAAATAAGTTTGATTCAAAACCAAAAATTATAGTTATTTGGGCTGAATATAATGTGTCCAAGTCGAAGGGAAACGGCCACTTTAAATTATTTTGCACGAAAATATTCTTAAATGGCACAAATTACCGGTGACAAATTTCTATATAATAAACTATTATAGGTATTGCTATAGAAGAGAAGAAAAAAAGATTCAAATATCGTAGTAAGTAGTATTTAAAGCAGGTGTCCGGAAATGATGCACACAAAATTCGGGTGATTCTACAAAGTTCACATAAAATTAAATTCCTCAAAATTATTTCCATGTAACATGACATGCTTTGTTAAGATGTGTAAAGTAATCAAAATGAATTGTTACTGACACAGTGAAATATAGTTTTTAACGAAATTTTTCTCGAAAACGACTGATTTTAGAGATATGCAACAAGTACCTACATCTTTTTTGTATTCTCTTTCATTTTATGCAATATGATTAAAAAGCAAAAAATAAAAAGTTGTAGGTCCTTAATTTATTTGCAAGGGTGATTGTAACCCTTTGGCATAGGGGGTGAATATCAAATTTGAAAAGAATCGGTTAACCAGAAAATAAAATATTGAAGAAAGTTGTTTTTAAAAATCTAACTTCAAAGTCCGGTAAAGCTCCGTTATTTTTGAGCTTTCAAAAAATGTCATAATAACTTGGAACATAATTCTTCTTGTAGCATCATCTCCCGAATGTAATTTTTATCAAAAATCATTTTTGGACACCTTATACTAGTGACACCTGATGTGTACAATACATAAAATCAAATATAAAGAAAATTGAATACATAATGCCAATAACATTGACAACGACAATGATAAAAAGGCATAAAAATATTAACTTGTAATATCCCAAGTGCAAAATTATTGCCTGAAATTTTGTCGGGGTTTCTAATGTTTTGAAAATTATCCCGAGTCCAAGACGATATTATTATATTTTTCTAAAAATTTTCGCCACTTCGAAAAAAAATCCGGTAATTAATTTATGCATTTGGGATATTTGGTAAGAAAATTTCACACCCAGGAAAGAGTAATTTAGAATTTCAACGTCTTATTATTTTTTTGTCATGAAAATATGTAACTAACACTATACGAAGGAGGCTACTGTCATAATTTATTTATCAGATTTTGAGAGTAACACCGACGTAGTTTTTCACATAACACCAGAACACTATACTGCACTCGACGCGCGTTTCGCCAACTAAGCTGGCATCATCTGAAGATGATTAAAACTGGAGATGATAAGTTTTAATCATCTCCAGATGATGCCAACTCAGCGTTAGCTTCACACCAAAGGTTCCAAACACTCTTCAAGATTTTGAAAGTTTGAGCATACAGGTCTAATTTAAAAAAAAACTTGTGATGTTTTCACGTTTAAATTGTGATTATAATTCACAATGTTGCGTTATGGAATAGAGAATTTTTCGGAAATTGGAGATAAAATTCAACACATGATTCTGGCGGTAAGTTTTTATATTATAATGTCACTTTTAAACGTAAAAAAATCATCACTATAATTTTGTTTTTGTACCCTAATATAAAAAAATATCAGCTAAAACTTTTTCGTTGGCATGGCAACGACCTAAATTTGACACACTTAATTGGCTAAAAAATGGAGGTGTGAAATTTTCAATCTTATTGAGCTAAATCAGTCGAGAAGGTCATCAAGAATATTTTAGAATGTATTTCTTTCCTTCCTCGAAAAGGAGGGTAGAGGTAGGAGAAATATACTATAATTTAAGAACCTTGTTAGGAAGCACCTACAGGAGAACTTATAAAATCCAAGACAAAACAACTGCATTGAATTGCAATGGCTAGGCATATTTTATGAATTTATACGACATGGATATGTGCTTCAAACTAAATTGGCTTGCACTGTTGTATGAATTCTTCATATCATTTTTATTTTAAATTAGCGACATCCCGCTTACATAGCTTGCAGCGTAACAATTTCAATTTATCTTCCTAAAATGTAATTAACGTATTACAAAGCCCTCCGGTAATCAAGAGTCATCTTAATTTTTCTGGACCTTTATCATTGTCAGTAAAGGTAAATGACGTGTCCGTAATCCAGAATTATTTGACATATCGTAGCTACCGAAAAGATCCATTAGAATCCCTGCTTGAGCTTGATATTTTAATTAGAAGTGGAGATGATATCTTTACATATAATTTTTCTTGTAATATCAACACAATTAAGACCACGTACCTGTCAGAAAAATATGAGAAAGGTTCTAAGGAATACGGATATAGGGAGGAACAACGAAAAATCATCAAAATATTCTTTATCCCCCTAAAGTTAGGACCTACAATTTGATTTCGTATTATATTTTTATTGACTGAGGAAATCATCCCTATTATCTATAAACCTCATATGCAGAATCATAAATTCTAGAGAACTAGTATTATGTCAAAGGTAAAGTTTTAATTTTAAGCATTTGTTTATATCTCAAAGGATTTCATATTATTATATTATAATTTTTGATGTTATTTACACTGATCTTTCTAATGCCTTCGACAGGCTAGTCCACGGACTACTACTATCTAAACTTAACTCGGTTGGTTTTCACACGAGTTATTAAACCTAATGGGTTTATATCTTTGCAGCCGAGCAAAGTTTGTTCAGATATCGAGTGCCTAGTTTATCAAATTCGCCTAAACATCTGGAGTATCGCAAGGTTCCGTTCTTGGACCACTATTTTTCACACACTATTTTACACACTATTTTGCTCACTATTTACCACACAGATTTACCACTTTTATTAGGTCTAAGCTGGAATCCCATATTTAATAATCACGTATTCTATATTGAGAAAGTGCAACGTAGATTTTTCAAATCAGCAGAATTTGTACTTGTCACTATCCACCGAGGGAATTTCCACAAGAAAGTTTCTATGATCAGTTTAACGAAAAAGACGTCAATTATTGAACTATGTAATTTTTCTGTATAAGATTCTTAATAATAAATTGTCAGGATATATTGGAAATGTTCGATTTCCACATAGGTACCTCGACAGAACACTCGGAATCAGCATTTCCTATCTGCTAAAAGTTACCAAGTATTTACAAAGGTTCACCCATCTACCAAATGGTTAATAACTATCCTGAAATTGAGCCACGAGTTGATATACTTTCTTACAACATCAGTCAAATTAAAACATGGTACTCTGTATAGCATTACTTAAGTATGTTGTGTACGTATTTTTATTCTTTGTTGTTCATTGTTGTTACTTACGCTATATATTTTTACATTTTTCTGTTTTAAGTGCTTAATTTGTGATTTGATTATATACATTGTTTTTTTGGTAACCTTATCCTGTTACATGTTATGGCATACTGCACATTGAATATTGTAATAAATAAATAAATAAATAAATAAATAAATAAATGCTATTATCAATCAAAATAGAAATAAATGGATATGAGGGAAATATTTAATGCATGGTCTATAATCAATATATTTTGATATATATGGAGGAAAAGATATTTACAGGTTGAATGGTGGAAAGCTGTTCTTTGTGATAGTTTATCATTATGATAAATTGTAAGAAAAATGCTTATGATCTAATAGTATTATTAGATATATTTAATATAATGTTATTGTATTAAATATACTGAGAATATGTATAATAGAACAGTTTCGTTTACAGTTTATCGAACTTCTCATAAATATATATCAAATATCAAGGTTTCTACAGTTTTGTTTGTTAACAGGAAAAGTATACATATAAAAAAATAATATGTTATAACATATCTTAAATTCAATATATAACAACTTATAATACTATATTAAACTATATTTACTATTTACTCGGTTAGATAAGTGGTTTAAAAATAATTACTCTGTAACTGGCGCATTCGCCATATTATGAAATATATACTTATAATTTCTTTTACAGGACCGATGATGGTAAAGAATGACTGGGTTACGCGAACTAGATCAGTATTCTTACTACAAATTTGCCATTGTTAAGCTAAATTAAATCATAATAAACAAATAATAAATAACTAGATTAAAACAAAATAAAGCTTTATTACATACAAAGAAAATATCAATTATTGCTCAAGTCAATTATTTATAGATCTAAAATATGTGATTATTTATTGTTTAGGTAAAAATATTTATAACAGCCATGGCTATTTTATATTCTGCAAACAAAACACAATATACTTTTAATTATAATTACCAATTTTTCCCGCAGTGTACAGGCCATAGAAAGTCCTTTGATGTGTATTTTTTTAACCTAACAAAAAATATGCCATTAAAATTAATAAATATTGTTTCTTGTATGAAATATTTTTATCATTTTATACAAAACAAAATATAAATTAATAGGAAAATAAATTATACACAAAAACAGATGTAAGTAAACGTATACCACATAGCATCTTTTGGTTAAATAACAATTGTTCGTATACATTCACACTTCAAAATATTTATCGATTCTACATGTAATCGCATGTTGTGATAATGAGGCCGACTTGAAACGTCAGGAAGATAACGTATCCCAAATCAAGACTGGCGTGTCGCTCGCATCCTCTCCATTCATCCAAATGACAAGCTCAGCTCCATTATAACCGTCAATAGCGTTAAGCAACATTAATTGAATAAGGTTAGATCAATAGCCGGCCATACGTCAAACAGGATTTCCCACATATCTGAACGCAGTCGGTGGACTTACAATATATTGAGCTGTAGCGCAAACCCATATAAGAGCCCTAGCTTCATGCAGTGAAGATCGAATTAGGGAAATAAATGTCGTTACGTGTTCATGGAGCGCTAGAGCGCCAACTAGATTACGGTATTATGACACTGTTACATGTGGTGGCTTGTATTACGAACTTAGTAGGGCTTGGTACAGCTGTCGCGCACAATATCGTGTCGACAATGTAGTGCACACGCATTAACAGCGGCACCGCTCGGCGCTGCACTATTGGATTCTTGTTACAAAACGAAGTAATATAAGATGTCAAAAAGTAACATGCCATTATTACTGTATAAAATACAACACTAAATAACACCACTGAACATACTGAACAACACTGAAATAGTCAGTAAAGTAATCCATTGTTTTATGATATTTTCAAGTAGGCGGAGTGACAGATAAACGTCTTAATTAACAAAATTTAGACCAAGCAGTTACCTAGGTATTGTGATGTTTTCTTACTATTGTATTTGTAAGCATTTTCTGAATAATGGTTTCCACCGCAGAGCACAGAATTTATATAATAGAAGCTTCTTTTCGAATTGGTTTTCTGGTTTAATAACCAAATTCATGAAAGGAGTGAATAAATATAAATGGAAAAGAAGGAGGAAGGGGAATGATAGACATACAACAGTTACAATTTAAATAGATAAATTCGTAAAAAATGTATCTCAAAAACAGATAGAATTCATTTCATAGGGCAATAGTATAAATTGATAACAATTTTACATCCTTAAACCTATCAATGTGAGAAGCAGAATTATTGCAGAGATTACTTTTGTAGAAAAAGAAAATATTTGGTCGTCTAATAAGCATTACAAGACATACATATCTTGTAGTAGTGCCAACCAAGAACATATAAACACAGAACTTTCATCTAAGTTTCTACAAACTGGCTAATTGGGCTCATTACGTCTACTCAGGGCACATGATTCCCAGATTCAGTAGTTATTCACCCCCCCGGACGTGGGGAGTAGCTACTGGTCGACTGGATTTCAACAAAAAAATAATAATAGTTACGGTACTCGTACGAGATACAAGAAACACCAGTGCTGCCATACGCTCCGGAGGAATGGGGAATGAGAAGTGCCGAACTTATAGGAACTACTCATTTCCCACTCTCAGGCAGAATCGAGCCAATAATCCTGATGTACTCCTCCCCGACCACCAGCTCAAGACAATGTTTGTCATCGAATTCTCGGCTTCTGCCGAGACCAATATTGTCTTGAAAGGGGAGGAGAAACGGACGAAATATCGAGACTTTCTCTTTGAACTTCGCAGACTCCTTCCAGAACATACTGTGAAACTTGTGGTACTGATTATAGGAGCAAGAGATGCACTGCTTTCGGAACTGAAGACCATACTGACATACCAAACTGCAGTAGATGTTCTAGCTGGAAGAATGCAGAAGGCGGTCATTTTGAACCAGACAACTGAATTTTAACAAAAAAAAAACACAGAAAATAATAATAATATCTTTGCCCTGCATTATAATTACATGGATTTAGAAAGCTGAGACTTGTGTGGGAGAGACCGCGGCATATTATTATTCAGTACGCCGCAATTGAGCCTTAGGAAAACGTTGGTAGGTAAGCCCTAATCACCCTTTTGTATTGAACTGAATAAAACCTGGAAAATCTCATTAGCTAGAAAGAAAATCAAACATCAACCAACGTTGGTCTTTCACATTAACACCAAGTTGACATTTGTGAATTTTCTCTTGCAATATTCGTGACTTGGTTCCTTGTTTGCTTTATAATTAATTTGCCAGTCATGAAATAAAACTGTTTGCTATTTAACGACCTTCCGGCCAATTCACAGCAGTTTCGATCATAGTAATTTCATGCATAACATGTATTTTCAGTAACTTTGTAGGAAATCAATAATAATAAATCATAGTATAATGATTAGGCTTTTATCATATCAGATATTGTAAGCTTCCATGGCCGATTTCAGATGATTGAAGTGGAACTCCAATTATGGTCATCATTATTTTTTGTGCATCTAATATTTGCTAGATAGCTTTTAAATCTAAGGCATTTAACTAAGACTTTCCATTCATCTCTTCTGTGTAGAAACCGTTTTTTATATAAACCTTAAGTTAGGTAAGTTAAAGTTATGATATTGGAGAAGTTGTTGGCTGTTAAAATAGAATTGACTTTTACAATAAAAATCAAGAAAGAAAGAAAGAAAACTTTCAGACAGATACATGGACAAATATCTTACGTTTCGTCCGAGTTCTCCGACTTTTTCAAGGTTACCTAGGTAATAGATAAAAATAATTTTTTTACATAACTATTAAATTGACTATTGACAGAATAAATACCCAAAAAGTGTTATCTTACCAAGCAGTAATTTCCTGTTTTAATTTTATTGTATGGGTTGGTTTTATTTTGTTTATTATTATTTTTTTTGTTATGTTAGTTAAATATAATAATACGTTAGTTAAATTTTCTATGTCTGTTTGATAGTGTACTGTTTTTTTATTGATTTGTATTTCAGCCAATTCTCAAACATACGTTTTTTGGTATTTCTTTCTTTATGCAGTATAGCTGTATTCGGACAGTTAAAATTGTGTAACTTATTTACGGCGTGTTCAGTTAATGCTGTGCTGCATAAATTAGGAGTTGCTATGAAATTTCTAATTGATAATTTATGTTGATTTATACGTTTTCTTAAATATTGTTGTGTTTGTTCAGTGTAACTTCTATCGCAATCTGAGCAATCAATCTTATAAATAACATGAGTTTCATTTAATTTATCCACTGGGTCTTTTAGTTTTAAATATAATTTATTTTTTGTTATTAAATATCATTCCTGTGTGCTAATTATTTCCAATGTCTCCGATGGTTGCAAGAATAGCGAAACCTGTCAATTTTTTCGAGACAATTACCCTACATTGTAGGGGACACATTGTACCCTATTGATTTATGTTCTTTGTTTAGACGACAGAAAATTCAAGACTTACATCACATAACTAATTGAAGAAATAATTGCCATATTACAAAGTTGAAACAACTTAAATTATTCGGCGGTGCTTACATTACCATATAGGTACATTAAGCTGTAAAAGTATAGCGAACATTAGACACTCTATCTCATTTTGTATGCAAATTTAGGGTTTCGCCAGGAATAGTATATAGGTATCAGATGATTCGTAGGATTTCAGATGAGATGTTGGCTCCCGTATATTCCCAGGCGTCACAGAGTGCCCTGAAATTTGCCCGCAGGACAAATTTCAGGGACAAATCCTTCTTAATGACCTTAATTAAATAGTCCCAACTTCCGTTGAAGAGCCGCAAATGAAACTAAAAGTTCGAGTAGGAGTTTATGAATGACATTGGTGTAAAATAACCCCGAACCTCATAAAATTTTTGTAAAGTGAGCCCAGCTTAAGATTTCAATTTCACATATTTTTTTTTTCATTTTTAGTAACTATTACATCATTTTTGAATTATTGTTTAATAGTAATTTCATTAGTATTTAGTTGTAATAATCTTTGTTTATTGATTATATTGTCTTCACTTAAATTTTATATAGTTGTTTCTTTTTTGTTTCTAATTTCTAAAAATTATCCTGGTGCCCAAATAAATTGTCAACCTTCAAAGCAGTCCTACGAATACTACGCTCTAGTATCATAAATCTCCCTGAGCTACCGGAGCTAATGTCAATGAACTTAAGCTAGTGGAATTGCACATCCCTAGCTTATCTGAGTTTATTGTGACAAGGATCCGCGAGTCATTTAACCGGTGCAGCCTTTGCATTGAAGCAAATGCTCAACACTTTGAACAATTTTTTAAACTACTATCTATTTATAAATGATATAATCTTCTACTAAATAGAAAATTTATTTAGATAGTTGAATATTGATTAAGAGGTTAGGTAATTGCTCTAAAGTCAAACAAGTCCAAAAAGTGATTTTAATTGCCCTTTTGAACTTTATTTGTAAATCAATGGGTACTCATTATTTTTCAATAAATTAAACAGAAGTTCCAAAACTATTTTTTCTTTTTTATGCCAAAACGACTCAAGGTACTGCCTTGAAAGCCTTTGTAAGAAAGAAATATTTTAAGTTATACAGGGTGATTTTTTTAACTTGCCCATTAGAATATTTTCAACTGCCGATAATGCTAGAGGTCTGAAAGTTGGTACACGCATATTAGTGACTATGCCATATTCGGGGAAAATATGTTCAAGATGGCGGCCCTTCTGTCAACCCAAATATCGACGCCATATTGGATTTTTTAAATTGCAACCCCCATTTTTTATTCGATTTTTTAAATCTGCGCTCTTTTGCGGTTAAAATGAACCCAATGTGTCTAATACTTACTTGTTATAGTTTTTGAGATATGTTACTTTTTCTGTTAAAATTTGCGTTTGCAGAGGTTGTTTAAAAAATTCATAACTTTTTCACTATTGACGCAAAATTAAAACTGCTTGGTTCAGTCGATAGCTGAAGGTTTGTAGAATATTCAGGTATGTTTCAAAATAGTTAAATGTTGTTTGGTATACCTGCAATAATTTTTTAAAAATGAAGTTGAAAAAGTGTCAAAATTTCAATTTTTTTAAATGGCACGACCACATTCTACCATCGTCACTGGATAGGAAACTTAATTCAAAAGGCACTTTTAATAACAATCCCTATACCTATTTGCATTATTTTCGAAGATATTTGGATTTATTTGGAATTTTCTACCAAATATCGTTCATGCGATGGACGAGTAGGCCATGAACTTTAAAACAATGCCACTATTGTGTCAACGCTAACTCTTGTTGTCAACCTGACAGCTTTCTTACAAGTGTTTTGCAAATATTTGATCATATTACGACGGATATTACGGACAAGGCAAAATTTGCTCAACGGGGTGTATTTAATAAAAGGAATCGCCATTTTGAGAAAATAAAGGTTCCCATTTGGTCATACATGTGGAAAATCAAATTCAGTTTTCAACAAATGTATTTCGTTTGTTAATGGATAATCATCGAGTACAATGGTGGGTGCATGTCTGAAGAACATAACCAAGAACAACATAACAAACATAATAACACAAAAAAATATAAAAACAATAATAAAACTATGGGATACTATAGTTAAACTATAATAGTCTACACGTGTTCAATGTGCCTCCCATTTTTATGCAAACATTCAGTAACACGTTCTTGTACTGCGGCGATTGTGGCTCTTCTTATTTCGTTTTGGTCCAGAGAGTTCATAGCTCGTGTAATTCTTCCGATTAAATGTTGCAATGTTCTTGGTTCTGTTTGGTAAACTTCCTCTTTAACTCGCCCCCACAAGTAAAAGTCAAGTGGGGTAAGGTCCGGTGAACGAGGCGGCCAAAGCCACGGACCCCTATTTCCCCACCACCTATCTTGAAACAAGTCTTCCAATTTACGGTGCACAGCTCTTGTTGAATGGGCTGGCGCACCGTCCATCTGGTACCATGCGTTTATCATTTCTGGCAGAGGCAAATTGTCAAGAAAATTGTCTACACAATTATTCAGAATTTGTAAATAACGCTCACCATTTAAATTTTCTTCATACATGTACCATTGTACTTGATTATCCATTAATAAGCAAAAAACATTTATTGAAAATTGAATTTGGTTTTCCACTTCTATTATCAAATGAGGATTTTGATTGGCCCAAAAATGGCGATTTCTTTTATTAAATACACCTCGTTGAGCAAATTTAGCCTCGTCCGTCCAACAAATTCTTTTCAGAAAATTACCATCTTCTTGTATTTTTACCAACAGTTGTTCGCAAAAAGTTACCCGCTTAAGGTAATCCGTTGGCCGGAGTTTTTGCAACCTTATGAATGCATAAGGATGAAAATTGTGCAAAGATAACACCTTCTGAATGGAGGAATAACTAAGTCCCAAATCACTGGAAGCTGCTCGTATTGACGCCGTTGGAAAAGCGGCAAAATATCCCAAAATATTTATTTGGTTTCCTTCATTTCCGGTGACCACTTTAAGCCGGTTTCTGGGTGGATTTATGCTTCTAGTAAGAATAAATTTATTACGTAGACTGGAAAGCTTCTTCCTATTCATTGGAGGTAATTCTGGATATTTCAAATTGAAGGCACGGCAGGTTCTCTCAATTATGTTATCGCATCTGCCGTAAATAGCGATTAAATAAAAAATAACATCATTAGGGTAGGCATTCATCGTAATATGAACAAATATTTGCAAAACACTTGTAAGAAAGCTGTCAGGTTGACAACAAGAGTTAGCGTTGACACAATAGTGGCATTGTTTTAAAGTTCATGGCCTACTCGTCCATCGCATGAATGATATTTGGTAGAAAATTCCAAATAAATCCAAATATCTTCGAAAATAATACAAATAGGTATAGGGATTGTTATTAAAAGTGCCTTTTGAATTAAGTTTCCTATCCAGTGGCGATGGCAGAATGTGGTCGTGCCATTTAAAAAAATTGAAATTTTGACACTTTTTCAACTTCATTTTTAAAAAATTATTGCAGGTATACCAAACAACATTTAACTATTTTGAAACATACCTGAATATTCTACAAACCTTCAGCTATCGACTGAACCAAGCAGTTTTAATTTTGCGTCAATAGTGAAAAAGTTATGAATTTTTTAAACAACCTCTGCAAACGCAAATTTTAACAGAAAAAGTAACATATCTCAAAAACTATAACAAGTAAGTATTAGACACATTGGGTTCATTTTAACCGCAAAAGAGCGCAGATTTAAAAAATCGAATAAAAAATGGGGGTTGCAATTTAAAAAATCCAATATGGCGTCGATATTTGGGTTGACAGAAGGGCCGCCATCTTGAAAATATTTTCCCCGAATTTGGTATAGTCACTAATATCCGTGTACCAACTTTCAGACCTCTAGCATTATCGGCAGTTGAAAATATTCTAATGGGCAAGTTAAAAAAATCACCCTGTATAAAACCAAATCCTGAAATGAATGCATGAACTAAGGTAGAAGGGTTTAGATTATAACTTATTATACCTATTACTTTCGTTCTAGCCAGGTCTGCCACTTAAAATTTTAAAAACATAGCAAAACTTCCAGATTCCATTAAATCTGAAAGCCCTCATTATTCGGCCAACTTATTCAAAGCAATTTGTTACAGATAAAGTAAACTTTCAGAGTTGATTAATTATAAATATTTGCTATATATAATTTTATGTTGCTTGCAGAATAGCATCATCACTTTTAATAAAAGCTTAAATTCCAATTAATTTAGCCAAAAGTAAATTCATTTTACTTTCTGGCGTTGTTATTCTTTAATATTATAAAAACATTTCTTTAAGAGTACGTGACAATGTTTTTTTGAATATTTCTTGAAAGATACTGCATTTGTTTGTATTGGTATTTATTATTTATTTTATCATATTGTACCTGCAGCCTAGATTATAGGTACGTAAAGGAGATATTACTAAAATATCCTAAAATATATCAAATAGGTTATTTTCTATATATTTTTATTCTTTAATTCTAATATCAAAATAATTTCAAATGGGTATGAAAATATTATATACATACTACTATAAATTAAAACTTATTCTGAGCTATATACCCTCTCACCCCATTCTTATTACCAAACTGTTTCTTACTACCTTGGTTTTTATTATGAACAAAATATATGCAGTGTGCCAAAATAATGGAACAAAGTTATAACATTTTAACATTGTGGAAGAAGGAATTAAATGAAAACAATAGGTTGTGTATTAGTACGTATTGCTTTACATTTTATTGTACCAAATGTTCAAAGTGATGTAGAAGAGGGCCGCTTCAATGGCCACCACGCCTCCCTGAGTTAACCCCACTAGATTTTTTCTGGGGTTATCTAAAAACCAGAGTGTATGTAAACAGACAAAACACTATCGAAGGATTGAGAGATCGTATCAGAGAGGAAGTTCGAAACAATACCAGATAGTATTCAAAATGTAATTGATGAATTTGAACACCGAATTGGATTAACGGGGGCCACTTAAAGCTTTTGTTGTAGTAAGACAAAAAGTAGTACAAAAACAAAGTACTTTTAGTAAAGTAGCAAAGTACTAGTAGTAGTACAAAAACTATTTCATTTTTATTTAATTCCTTCTTAGACAGATTTTTAAATTTTTTGACGGCTATGAAAAAAGAGTAAGAATGACCTTATACAGCTGATTTCGTCTCTAAAAAAAAATGTCGGTAATGTTATAGCTGCGTCAAACATAGCTCAAAAAAATTGAACTATTTTTGCGTTTTTTTAATCTCAACTAGAAAAAAATATGAATTTTGTTTCACACTGTGTTAGGAACCTAACCTAGCCCAAATAACGCCCAAAGCATAAGAATAAAATTTGCTATTGAACCATTCTGAACTATGTAAACAACTCCAACCTCTGTAATTAATATAAAACTCAACCCTTGTGCGACGTACCCTATGCCAAGCCAAATACGTTCTTATATTAAAGTTTCAGAACAGATTTTCATCTTAGAGTTAAACACGATCGTCAGACACAGTAATCAATACGCAACTTTAAGTGATTCACCATTTGTTTAGGCTTTTAATGAAAAATGCATTCATATACGATATATCTGTTAATTACTGAATTGAATATTAGAAACCATTACTACGTGATAAGTGATAATCAATCATAATGAAATAAATATATCGACCACCAGCTCAAGCCAATGTTTGTTATCGAGTTCTCGGTTCCTGCCGAGATCAACGTCGTATTGAAAGAGGAGGAGAAACGGAGAGACCTTCTCTTCGAACTCCGCAGACTCCAACCAGAACATACTGTGAAGCTTGTGGTACAAGCTTCACAGAGATACACTGCTTTCGGAACTGAAGATCATACCGGTATGCCGAAATTCGGCAGATCTTCTAGCCGAAAGAATGCGGAAGGCGGTCATTCTGGGTTCATTACATGTACTCAGGGCACACGATTCCCGGACTGAGTAGTTATTCACCCAACTAACGTGCACTGTAAATAATTAGTCTGAGTGAAGACCATAAAAGTAGTGAGTTAATTTATTGAGTTAAATTATTGAGTTAATTTTTAATTATTATTGAGTAACTTCATAATTTTGCCCATTTAGGGCACTATTCGTAACAATACTGATTAATCGTACTCAAATATAGTATCTGTTCTACAAACACTCAAAAATGTACTTCTATTAGAGTAATTGTACCTTTAGTCTGAGTTAATTTTTACAATATTATTCTTTCCAGAGTCATTTCGCTAAAACAAGGGCAACGTTTGGCTTTTGACCTTGGGCAGAATTTAGTTCTTGCTAGGAACCGGCATTAGCCACCTGCCCCCCTCCAATAGACAAATTATAATTTCTTTCTCTATACGCTTCCCGTTTCCCCCCGTCACACCACTTCATTTCGTCATTCATTCTTTTTTGATGCGTGTCATGCGTGTTGGATCTTCTCAATATTAATATTAGCTCATTCACTTTTCATTTGAAAAAGTTAAAAGTTTTGTGAATTATTGTGATTGTTGTTCCTAATTTTCTTAATAAGTATAACCACGATGATATTCAAATTACTGGAATTAGAAAGAAAAAGTGAAGTGGTGTAGAAACATTGATCCCATTCACAATATGGAGGAGTTTTTTAAGTTAGGTAAGTAAGTTTACGTACAAAATAAAAGATTAAAATTATATAATAATGTTGCACATATATTTTTTATGTCGGGATTTCAGCATAGAGTTTTACCTACTGCCTAGTAGACAGTACAGTGCGTAGTCCATTGTTTAATGTTTAGTTACAAGCGAGGTTACAAGTGTACTGTTCGGCTAGCTAGGTAATGGCCGCTCCGCTTACCTATTTAGATTACCTACTCAATATTGAACATTATAAAGCAGTAATGAGCGAAAAATTCTTATACTGATTTCTTATAACTAAAATTGGACTCTTTAACTCTTGTTTTATTGTTTAATTCTCAGTTTTAATGTTATATTTCAATTCCTAGGTACATTCACTCATAGCAGTAAAATGTGTCATGCTACATTTTTTGGGATTTGTTAGTTATGTGATTGATCAAGTTGAATGAGCCGTTATGCCGTTTTATGGTTAGAATTAAGTATTCAGAGTATACCTAGGTATTATACAATCTCCAAATTCATAATATAAAACTATTGTGTGCTATTTTGATATAAGCATTTTAATTATTAGTTGATAATTGTTTCTTGATTTTATTATGGAATAAGGATGTAAGAGCTTTGTTAGCCATTCGACATGTTACCACCAACTGCCAAAGGAAAGAAGAAACGTATTTACGAATCTGCTACGATACTATGAGTTTTAAATATAAAATGTCTGATATTTAATACGTTTTTTATATACATTTCAATAAAATATTATATAGGAGACTATATTATTAGGTTCTCATTTTCAAGTATATCTTAAATTTTAGCAGATCACCAGTGAATTTTTTGTAATGCTTGTACACAGTGGATCAAATTTTATTTAGGAGACTGAGCTGGTGAAAGAGGTGAAAATAATTTACTGGCTAGATGAAGCACATTTTAAGGAATATTTTCTGAGATTTTTTGAGATCTAAGAAACATTTTTTTGAAATATGTCCTAAACAAGCAAAGTCCAATTATTTTAATCTCTTCTGTCGGTTCTCAGTTTATCCAAAAAAATAAAAACATTTGAACCACCGTATATGTATATCTAAATACTAAATTAAAGTACTCATTTATGAGTGGTATAGACCTACTCAATATATACATAATTAAACTCAAAAGTGAGTTGAACTGTAATTAAGTTTGAGCAAAAATTAACTCAATAATGATTTGACTTGAGTTCATGTTCATAAAAAAATTGCTCTCGAATAGGTAATATTACTCATTTTTGATGTAGGAATTTCACTCACAAAATTTCAGACTTACTCATATTTATAGAGTGAAAATATCACTCAGTCGGGTGTGGACAGAAATTGAGACATTATTGAGTGGAATTTAAGTGAAATTTCACTCAATTTTCTTTACAGTGTGGGGAGTAGTTACTCATATCCACCGAGAATCGGAGCCAGGGAATCGGTTGACTGGATTTCAAAAAATAATTTAATTTTACATCCTAGGAACGTCGCAAGAATAGTTGCCAATCCATCCCTACGAAGAAGCCTTAATATATCAGTTGACAATTTAATTAAAAATTGTGCAGCGAAATGGGAATTCGAACTCACGACCTCTAAGTTAACATAACGAGACACTACACTCTGAGCCTCGATCAAAATTTGTGGACTGACAGCTTGGTGCTAATGTGAGAGATTAAGGCCATAAGACTGCTAGATCTACAGGGTGTCCACCTAGTGCGCGTAAGTCCAATATCTGGGTTAATAAAAGAGATAACTTAATTTTTTTTTCTACAGGGTTGTCTAATATCCCGAGCTGCACAAAATGAAAATATATTTACATATTCAGGGTGTTCAGTTTTTCCTTGACAGGTACCAACTTCATTTTTTTAAATGGAAACCTATATTTTTTATGGCATTATCGAATTCTACGTAAAAAATTAGTGGGACTTTGTGCTTAACACTACTATTGAAATATTGATAGTTTTCGAGATATTTGACTTTTAATTTCGTCACTTCTAATAGTTGACATAATTATGGTTGTATGACAGCTAGAAATTATTTTTTTTTCAGAAACTGTAGAGTGAAGATGGCTCTTTCGAAAAACGTATCAAAAGTTGACCTGCGATATACAGGGGGCAACAGAAATCGTGCCAAACCTGATGGTTTAAAATTTAAAAAATCTCGACTTTTTCAAATGGAACACCCTGTGTTTTATGATTTCATTAGATGCCTTTCTGTAGACTCTACAATTTTATAATAGCTTTCCCTATACCTAAGTTGCGTAGTTTTTGCAAAAAACCCACTTTTATGAAAAATACCCGATTTGCGCACGTTCCTTTCTCGGGAAAAACGCAGTGAGCGTCTGTCACGCAATAAAATTTGTGACAATAAGTTTACATGTCATTTCTTCTTTTACTGAATATTCACGTACGAGTTTAGAGTAAGTACTAAGCGTGCATACAATGAACTATTCAAAAGAAGAATTAGTGAAAATGGTTTATGCCTTAGGAGAAGCTCATGGAAATTGTTTGCTAGCAGCACGTATTTACAAAGCAAATAATCCAGATTTACAGAGATTTCCACGTGCTGACTGTTTTGAAAATGCGAAAGAAAGATTTGAAAGAACAGCAAATGCGAATTATGAGAAAACTACCAGGAGACATGACGGTAACAATGACGATATTCAGTTTAATGTTGTGGCGTCTGCTGTTGAAAATCCAAATATTAGTGTCAGGAAAATCAGTAATAATCTTGGAGTTTCCAAAAGCTTGACAAACAAGATACTGAAGAAGAATAATTTTCATCCGTATCATATTGAAAACCATCAAGCACTGTTACCTCAAGATCACCTAAACCGCCTGCAATTTTGCCACTGGGCATTGGATAAAATTCAGGAAAGTCCAAACTTTTTTATGATTGTCTTGTTTACTGACGAATCAACATTTTCAAACACATGCTTACCCAGTCGTCGCAACTTTCATCACTACGCTGACAATAATCCAAGATTATTGAGGGTACTAGATAATCAGCATCGTTTCAAAGTGAACGTGTGGGCTGGAATTTGTGGAGAACATATTGTTGGACCGTACTTTTTTGAAGGCAATTTAAATGCCAATGTGTATTTGCATTTTTTGCAAAACGAACTTCCCCTTCTACAGCTACAGAATATGCCCGCTGATTATTTGGTTCAACAATGGTTTCAGCATGATGGTGCCCCTCCATATTCCACTTTGGCGGTACTGTGATTATTTTATTGTTGTAGTACTTTTCCTACTATCTATTCATATTTCAGATTAGAGAACACCTAAACCACGTATATCCAAATAAGTGGTTAGGTCGTGGTGGTCCAGTTCCTTGGCCTGCACGTTCGCCTGATTTAAATATTCTGGACGTTTTCTTGTGGGGTTATATCAAGGAGCGAGTATACGAAGTACCACCAACGGATATGCAAGACTTGAAAGAAAAGATCCAAAATGAGTTTCTAACCATAACGCCCGAAATGTTAAGAAATGTTCACATTCATTTTCGTCGTAGATTAATGCTTTGTGTTGAAAACAACGGTGGACATTTTGAGCATTTACTTTAGGTTAGCTTGCTTGTATGAGTATTGCGTATTCTTTTTTCAATACTCTATGTATATTCATCCATTTCACTAATAATTTTTCTAACTACGGTAACACCGTTTGGTTTTCAATATGATACGTATGAAACTTCTTCTTCAATATCTTATTTGTCGAGCTTTTGAAAACTCCAAGATTTCTACTGATTTTCTGATACTAATATTTTTGGATTTTCAACAGCAGAAACCACAACATTAAACTAAATATTATCGTTGTTACTCCCATGTCTCCTGGTAGTTTTCTCATAATTCCCATTTGCTGTTCTTTCAAATCTTTCTTTCACATTTTCAAAACAGTCAGCACGTGGGAATCTCTATAAATACGTGCTGCTAGCAAATAATTCCCATGAACTTCTTCTAAAGCATACGCCAGTTTTGCTAATTCTTAATTACATGTAGAGCTTTTATGATTTTTTACTTTTATTTACAAATAAATGGTAACTTTCCATAAAGACTTGTTTATTAAACTGAAATTATCTAAATTTTTCAGTTGTTTTTATTTGAAGAAGTGTAAACTAATACATTTTATAAAAATAAATAGCCTTATAATATTTTTTCCGTCAAAGGAGTGCGCAAATCGGGTATTTTTCATAAAAGTGGGTTTTTTGCAAAAACTACGCAACTTAGGTATAGGGAAAGCTATTATAAAATTGTAGAGTCTACAGAAAGGCATCTAATGAAATCATAAAACACAGGGTGTTCCATTTGAAAAAGTCGAGATTTTTTAAATTTTAAACCATCAGGTTTGGCACGATTTCTGTTGCCCCCTGTATATCGCAGGTCAACTTTTGATACGTTTTTCGAAAGAGCCATCTTCGCTCTACAGTTTCTGAAAAAAAATAATTTCTAGCTGTCATACAACCATAATTATGTCAACTATTAGAAGTGACGAAACATAAGAAAAAAAATTTAAAAGTCAAATATCTCGAAAACTATCAATATTTCAATAGCAGTGTTAAGCACAAAGTCCCACTAATTTTTTACGTAGAATTCGATAATGCCATAAAAAAGATAGGTTTCCATTTAAAAAAATGAAGTTGGTACCTGTCCAGGAAAAACTGAACACCCTGAATATGTAAATATATTTTCATTTTGTGCAGCTCGGGATATTAGACAACCCTGTTGAAAAAAAAATTAAGTTATCTCTTTTATTAACCCAGATATTGGACTTACGCGCACTAGGTGGACACCCTGTATAATACATACTTAATTAAATAAAAAAATAAATAAAGACCATTTCATATTTCATCCCTAAAACATTAAACTCAATTTTCTGAAACAGGAATTCAAAGAGAAGGATAATTAGATATCGTCGTATATTTAATTTAAAATAAAGAGAACACTTTGAAGGTTCCAATTAGGTTTGTGATGCAGCTCTAGTGCATCTCTTCATAAGATTAATAGGGGCAATTAATTATAAAATTGTCCATTTTAGCAATTTAGAATTCAGGGGATATTATTGGATGATAAAAAATTATATTTAACTTGAAGAATGATATACCTACGAATCTATTGACAATATACATATATTTAGGGTACAACATCATGTTATGCATTCACAGAAAAAACTGGTATTGTATTTTCAATGAAAGACCTATGTTTGATCATTTTTCCTTTAAATAGATACTTGTTAGAATCATCCATATAATAATATATAAAACTTTGTGCCAACCACAGATTTTTTATTAAAATCCAAACGTATATGAATTTGCGTAGAAAGTTTATATAATTAGATAAACGTTAAATTTGCTAGTAATAACGATCATAGGCATATGGTTATTTGAAAAATAAGTAGTGTTTATTAAAGCTTGTTTTATTAAAGCAACCTCGCACATTTGACCAATGAAAATAATAGGGATTCGACAGTATTTGTTTGTTTTCAATTGATTAAATAACATCATTGAACTGAAATATATACCCATTACTTACATTTTAATATGATGGGTACAATGTTTTATGTTTTCTCAGCTATTCCTGATATTATTATTGAGAATATGGCTCTCTTTATTAGAACTACGTTTTATAATAACTTCAATGATTCTTATCGTTGATCCCAACCAATTTTCTATTATACAAATTTGAACTGGTTTTGTCGCTAAGGTACAAAATTATAAGTAGGGAGTCTAAAACTTGTCTGCAACGTCGGTAGGCCTATAACAATAGTATCTAATTGTCTAATGTCACAGTGTGACGCTCTCTACTCGAGGGTGCTAATTTGTGACACTCTCTTAATTCGGTTTCGGATTTATCCTCGGGTTTTTGCCATCGGGCGCCACACATCCATGGGTTTCACGTGGTGAATGGTCCACGCGGACTCTACTCGCTTATGAGTAAAGGCGGGGTAGCTACAGTGAAGAAGGTGTACACACGTACACTTGCCAGCGGGTCAAAATGTTTCTCAAATCTAGGTAATAAAAGTCGGTTTCGGAGGCTTACTACAAGATTTATTAAAATAATATTAAACAGCCAAGCTGCGACAAAATGCGGATAGCAAAATAAATAAAGTAGCAAAAGTAGCAAATCAGCAAAATAAACAAATGGTAATAAGCAACAATATTATATACAGGTATGCAATGTATTAAACCCAGGTTATTAGCAGTAGTGCATTATTCAATCATTAAAGCGGCAGTAAAGTTTCAATCACAGTTTAAGAGAAGAAGCGGTGCAAATATTAAACAAGTTATTTTACAATAAAAATCAGACGGCTTTGTAGGGATTCGGAATAAAGGAACGGGTTGTAGAAGTCTTCCTGAGGGTCGAACACACACTACAGGTTATTCATCAACTCTTATATAACGGGTTTGGGACGGGTATAGCTGTAGAAGTCTTTCCTGAGGGTCGAACACGCTCTACAGGTTTATTCATCAGCTTTTACCTAAGGGTTCGGAGTATAGATATGGCTATAGAAATCTGTCCTGAGGGTCGAACACACACTACAGGTTATTCATTAGCTTTTATCTAAGGGTTCGGAGCATATATAGCTGTAGAAATCTTTCCTGAGGGTCGAACACACACTACAGGTTTATTCATCAGCTTATATATAGGGTTCGGGATAGATATGGCTATAGAAATCTGTCCTGAGGGTCGAACACACACTACAGGTTATTCATTAGCTTTTATCTAAGGGTGCAATATATATATATAGCTGTAGAAATCTTTCCTGAGGGTCGAACACACACTACAGGTTTATTCATCAGCTTATATATAGGGTTCGGGGTAGATATGGCTATAGAAATTTGTCCTGAGGGTCGAACACACACTACAGGTTATTCATTAGCTTTTATCTAAGGGTTCGGAGTATATATAGCTGTAGAAATCTTTCCTGAGGGTCGAACACACACTACAGGTTGATTCATCAGCTTATATACAGGGTTCGGGATAGGTATGGCTATAGAAATCTGTCCTGAGGGTCGAACACACACTACAGGTTATTCATTAGCTTTTATCTAAGGGTTCGGAGTATATATAGCTGTAGAAATCTTTCCTGAGGGTCGAACACACACTACAGGTTTATTCATCAGCTTTTACCTAAGGGTTCGGAGTATAGATATGGCTATAGAAATCTGTCCTGAGGGTCGAACACACACTACAGGTTATTCATTAGCTTTTACCTAAGGGAGTCGGACAGGAGGTCTACCTATTAGAACTTACTCTAATTGATGATCGGTGCTAATTATACTTCGGTCGGTGTTTTTCGGAGATTGAGCAGGTACTTGCCTCTTCGGAGACCGGTAAAATACTATCTTCGGAGATCGGTGGAACACTGTCTTTTCAACGAAAATCGGCCGGTCTTTTATAGTCCTCGGCCGCTGGCTCAACCAATCAGAACGGCGGATTTCGCTTCATGACCAAATATGGTCTCAAATTTTATTAAATTTGCGGAATGTTTACTTTAAATTAATTTATAATATCGGCAAATGATTAATATGAATCTAATGTGTAGTTAGAACATATTTTAATCAGATTTAGTAACGTACTTTAACTTTTATGCCTTACTGCATCAACCTGCATTTAAATATCGGTTCCTAACAGAATAACATATTTAAATACTTATCATTAACAAAACTATATACAGGTTATAACGGAAATCATATCTTTAATAATTAAACAATATTAAATTCAATATAACTTAATTTAATTTAAGTTAATTCGGTAACAATGGGCAAATACGGTATAGTAATACATCAAACATGTCTCAGATATATTCCCCTTAGTAAATTAAACAAGTTCGGTACACATTTATTGCCGGAAAGTGCATAAACATTAATAAACAAATTGATTGTCCTAACATGACTATACGGAGAGCTATGTATTCCAAACTTTGTCATAAAATACTTTAATAGATATATTATAATATAACTTTATCAAATTTCAGGTGGCGGTTGCATAAGTATTTTTAAATAGCAAATGAATCAAATATTATCCAGTTCCAATGCATAAAATAAATATTTTAAGGTACCTACAACACGAAAATATTCATGTATTTCGCTAGGAACAAAAACTGCGGGCGGCGTAAAAACAACGTTTGGAATTTCTTGAATCTCGGCCGGTTTCCATCGAATAAATGTATATTGTTTATAGTCTTATCTATTAACAAATGTACTATAATAATAACACTATACTGGAAAACATTAAGGCATTACTTGAATATGAGTTGTTCATAAAAATATTTACAAACTTATATACGGTGTGTTCAAATAAAACGGTTCATATTTAATTCTTGTTTAAATTACTACGGGCTAAAAAGTAACTTCGTTACACCCCCCTCTTACTTCGGTAAAAAAAAATAAATAAAGGATTTTATTATATTTTTTTTCTAAATTTTAACTCCCCCAAATTAACTTTAAATCTATACAATAAAAACTAACAAGGCGCATACCCCAAACACAAAAATGCTTTATTAGGGGTGTGTACAACCTTTAACAACCTAAAATAAATCAGAAAATTCTTACTCATGGACATCCCTATACTCATTCCTCTGCGACTTCAACAGATATGAATCCTTGGGATAGATAAATCGGCATCTTCACCGGGTAGAAGTATACATCGGTCATCTCTTGGGGCGGCTATATTCTTTATCTCATGTGCATGGGCTTCATGGTTCGGTTACGGTTACGTATACGGTATGGGTCCCGGAGTCGAATATTTCGGAGCGAGCTTAGATTCGAAGCTTCTAAGAGCTGACGATATCGGGTGTTCTAGCTTCATGACTCGGTCGCCTACGTGGCGTCTCCATTTTCGTCGCCTTAAGTTATAGTAATGACTTTCGGTGGTGAATGCATGGGACATGTTCACTCTTTAAGTCAGAAATATCTTGCAACTTATAGCTAGGCGGTCGGTATAATCGAGGTTAGGGGTCGGTGTCTCATCGGGTACAGCATCACCTGCTGTCTCATTGTCTAGTCGGTAAACGGCTCATCTCTATTCGGTTTAAGTCTAATCTTTGATTTAAATGATTTAATGACTGGTAATACTATTCTGGAATTCATCCAGATGCTCATCCCAGTTATTCAAATTCGGTCTACAATAATTTCTTACACTCTTCTTTAGAGTACGGTTTGTCCTTTTTATTAAATCGGTCGGTGAAGTATACGGTGTGATGCAACTAAGCTGTATATCAAAGTCCTTTAGAAGTTTACGGAACTGACGGCTATCGTACTGGGTGCCACGATTACTGAAAATCTTACGGGGGCAGCCGAAGCGATAGATAACTTCTTTCTGAAGAGCTTTAACTATACTTTGCGCTTTTGCATTACGCAACGGACTTAACTTAACCCTGTTTGAGACACAGTCTTGGAAAACTGCCAGAAAACGGTTTCCATTAGCGGAACTGGGTAGGGGACCTACCAAACTGATACTGATAGTTTTCCACTGTTGGTGGTTAACGGAGGGTGTCGGTTTTTGATATCGGAAGTTCTCGGAATTTGTGGGAGTCGGAGGCAAGGATAGTTTCTGGTGACAATGCATACAATTTCCTACAAATTTTGCTGTTTCACGAAACATTCCCGGCCAGTAATATCGGAGTGCCATGCGTGCTGTTGTCTTAGCTACCCCTAAGTGTCCTATAGCAAGGTCACTATGGTTTTTGGCTAGAACGGTTTCACGCATCGGTTTCGGCACACAGAGTTTCCATGCATTGCTCGGTCTGGACATGCCTTTAGAATTCGAAAAGTACCGATACAACCAGTCATTACGTACACAGTAATCTGGAAATATTTTTGGGTTATTTTCCACATCTACCTTCTTGCGTTGATACCAAGAACATCTAAGTGCACCTTCTACGGCACTTAGTTCTTCGATATCCTTACTGGCAGAAGGTTCGGGCAAGTCGGGTGGCAACACACATTCTGTTTCTCCCTTTAACTTTATCTTTTGGAGGCTAGCTTTTACATCAGTTGCCGCGGTGTCGGTCAACTGTATCTCTAGTCCTCCAATAGGACTACATGACGGTATCGGCTGTTGTCTAAAGACTACTTGGTCATTTAGATACAGTGTGTTGGTCAACATGTCCATGGTAAACTTCTTCTTACCAAGGAGATCCATGCCTAACACAATATCGGACGTCAAATCTGGCAAATATGCAATTGTTTCGGAAAAGTGAATATCACTTATAGAAAATTCTAAACAGTAACCACCCTGTATGTTTACTGTTAATCCATTTGCCAGTTTCGCAGCGGGCGTCAAAACTTCTTGGAGCGGGATTTCTATGTCTCTGCAGTATTTAGCGACTCTGTCGCCAACATAAGATCGGACGGAGCCGGTGTCTACGAGTGCAGAGAATATCCTGTCTCTTATTTTGACGGTAACGTGTGGTCGGTTGTCTATTTCGGTAACGGCGGAATTAGGCGGGGCTGTAATAGTCCGGGAGTGTGCTGGCCTCGCAGCAGTACGACTCCGGTTTAGTTTTCCGGATTGCGACAATTACAGTCTCGGCTCATAATTCCATTTCGTCCACAGCGTGAACAAAATAGCCTCGGAGGTGCTCGGCACTCAGTTCGGAAATGACCGGACTGTCCACACCTCCAGCAGACGGGTCTATGGGAAGGGGTAGTCGGTTGCCTTGTCTGTCGCGCAGGAGGGCGCGCATGCGCCTCTCTGGGCGTGTTTACAGATTCCGGACGGACGGTGTTACTACTCCGGATGTCTTCTCCATAGGTATTAGGTACTCTAACCCTACTTCGGGTTGCTTCTTCAGGTGGCCTAATCGGTATGGTATGGTGGGGACGGATGTTCAAAGGAATCCTTTGAACAGGCGGCGTGGAGCAATGTTCGGTAACAGGTAACACCGGACTCTGGTTAGTGGACGGACTACCACCACGTGGATGGAGTTCTTTTTGAAGAGTTTCAAACTCTTCGATGCGGATCACCAGGTCCCGGATACTTTGTACATCGCTCCGCCGTATATATTGTCGATATTCCGGTAATAGGTTTCCATAGAGACGGCGCAAGGTTCTTTCTTGCGAGAATTCACCATGCCTTCGAATTAACGTTTGCATGGTGACTACGTAGTCACGGCCAGGTTCACCAGGTGTCTGGCGGCGATTATGTATCTGTTCCTCTAAAAATGTTTGATATTCGGCTGGTAAATAGAAATGTTTGAAATCGGTTTGGAAATCCTGCCAACTAGTCCAAGATGCTCGGTTATTGCGGTACCAGGCTAGGGCATTTCCTTGAAAAATTTCATACAAGGCCGGTAATAATTCAATGGTAGTTAGCCCGCTATTTTCCTGGAAATCACATAATTTTTCCAGGAACTCTACGGCGTCGGTCTTACCATTAAACTTCAGTCCCCACTTTCTAACTCTAGTACATACATCGTCGGCGAGGCGGTACGGTGTAGTTCTATAAGTAGATTCGTGATTTCGTTGAAACGGTGGTGGATGAGGTTCGGAGGGCAACGGAGTTAAAATCGGTGACGGCGGCGGTGAGTGTGCCCTTGGAATTGGTTCACAGAGGACAGCGGTTAGTCTTTGTTTTAAGACAGACGTCTCTCCTTGTATATCTAGGTTGAACTTGGTTAGCTTAGTTACAAGTTCTTCCCTACTTAAAGTTTTAACCCAATCTCGTATAAGCGGATGTGAAACCTCATCACCGGAGTTATTTGATTCATGGAAGGTACTAGGGGGCGGTACATTGTCGGCGGTGGGAATGGTAGACGGACCTGCTACTGTAGAACAAGCTTTTTGTTTTTTCGGTGGCCCTTCTCTAAAGAAAGTGACCAAACGCTTACGTAATATTGGCATTGTGCCTTTACTACTCAACTGAAATTTCTCTAACTCAATTATAAGCTCATCTTTCTTTAATGTATAAATCCAGCTCACTTTAGCTGGCTGTGGATTCTCATCAGAATCCTCGGTTTCATGGGGCATGACTGGGGGCGGCACTACATTCGTTTCTGAATCGGACGGCATTCTGGTGGTATGTACGACTCAATATTTTTTTCTAAAACGGTAATATAATCGGTTTTCAGGTCGGTATTTAATCGATATTAGTTAATTTATTTTTTTCGGTATTCGAACCTACACACCAGAATTCGTATAAATTTTTAATTAAAAATAATCCCGGATTTAATTGCTCACTCCCAGGCAAACTTCAAACTAAATTCTTATTTACTTTATCTATTTACATTCATATAAATACTAAAAAAAACTTGCTCTACTAGTATCAGTATCTCGGTCGGACTTTATGTTACAGTTATCAAACTTATTTTCTGTTTATCAAAACTACTTTCTTTTATTTAAATTTGTCGGCTTTTGGAAACAATAAGTTATTTTAACTTTTACTGAACGGATACTATACAAGAAGTCGTTTGCTTTATTCTATCCAGGTGCAATACTTCAACACCAAATAAAATTTAATCAACAGCAATCTTTAGGCAATATTCAACGGCAGTGGCAAGTCCCACTTAGCTTTCCTGTCACCAGGCTATGACAAGTTAGCCTTTACTCAAATAAGAGTTGTTTTATCAGTTGCCGCGGTGTCGGTCAACTATAACAACAGTTATTTTCAAATCCTACTAATATCTATAAAATATTTAATAAGTTAGCCTTTACACTAATAAGAGTTGTTTTATCAGTTGCCGCGGTGTCGGTCAACTTACACAAATAAGAGTTGTTTTTATCAGTTGCCGCGGTGTCGGTCAACTGTAACAACAGTTATTTTCAAATCTTATTAATACCTGTAAAATATTTAATATCTCAAAGCAAACAGTTCTTGTATGTATGGCAAATAAAAACGGTCCCTATCTGAAAAAACTATACGGTCCCTACCTGTATAAAAAAACTACGGTCCCTTTTTACAAAACTATTAAAAACTTTACAAAAAAAACTATCTTTGTCTGTCTCTACTATACGGAAATTTCTACAAAATCAAATTACTTTAGTAGGTTGTAATTATGTTAGATTCTTAAGCCACCACTATTAATACAACTGTGTATTTAATACAAACTCGGATGTTACTAAAATTTGCTCAAAATACGGCAGGTACTCTTTTATTTTTTTTTCTAAGAGTAATCGGTCGGAATCGGTATTGTTTTTTCGGTTTGGGCAAATATCTAGTACACATATATTTCAATAAAACAGTAAATAAAAATTCGCTACAAAACTCACAGGCTAAAAGAATCACACACAATTTTTCACAAGCACTACCTACACTTAATAACAGACCTTCCACAGGGTCTACGGTACCTATGCTGAAAAATAATATATTTATATGCTACCAAATATCACACTAGGTTTGAGAAAACTGTCCCTGCTTAAGGGCGCCAATTTGTGACGCTCTCTACTCGAGGGTGCTAATTTGTGACACTCTCTTAATTCGGTTTCGGATTTATCCTCGGGTTTTTGCCATCGGGCGCCACACATCCATGGGTTTCACGTGGTGAATGGTCCACGCGGACTCTACTCGCTTATGAGTAAAGGCGGGGTAGCTACAGTGAAGAAGGTGTACACACGTACACTTGCCAGCGGGTCAAAATGTTTCTCAAATCTAGGTAATAAAAGTCGGTTTCGGAGGCTTACTACAAGATTTATTAAAATAATATTAAACAGCCAAGCTGCGACAAAATGCGGATAGCAAAATAAATAAAGTAGCAAAAGTAGCAAATCAGCAAAATAAACAAATGGTAATAAGCAACAATATTATATACAGGTATGCAATGTATTAAACCCAGGTTATTAGCAGTAGTGCATTATTCAATCATTAAAGCGGCAGTAAAGTTTCAATCACAGTTTAAGAGAAGAAGCGGTGCAAATATTAAACAAGTTATTTTACAATAAAAATCAGACGGCTTTGTAGGGATTCGGAATAAAGGAACGGGTTGTAGAAGTCTTCCTGAGGGTCGAACACACACTACAGGTTATTCATCAACTCTTATATAACGGGTTTGGGACGGGTATAGCTGTAGAAGTCTTTCCTGAGGGTCGAACACGCTCTACAGGTTTATTCATCAGCTTTTACCTAAGGGTTCGGAGTATAGATATGGCTATAGAAATCTGTCCTGAGGGTCGAACACACACTACAGGTTATTCATTAGCTTTTATCTAAGGGTTCGGAGCATATATAGCTGTAGAAATCTTTCCTGAGGGTCGAACACACACTACAGGTTTATTCATCAGCTTATATATAGGGTTCGGGATAGATATGGCTATAGAAATCTGTCCTGAGGGTCGAACACACACTACAGGTTATTCATTAGCTTTTATCTAAGGGTGCAATATATATATATAGCTGTAGAAATCTTTCCTGAGGGTCGAACACACACTACAGGTTTATTCATCAGCTTATATATAGGGTTCGGGGTAGATATGGCTATAGAAATTTGTCCTGAGGGTCGAACACACACTACAGGTTATTCATTAGCTTTTATCTAAGGGTTCGGAGTATATATAGCTGTAGAAATCTTTCCTGAGGGTCGAACACACACTACAGGTTGATTCATCAGCTTATATACAGGGTTCGGGATAGGTATGGCTATAGAAATCTGTCCTGAGGGTCGAACACACACTACAGGTTATTCATTAGCTTTTATCTAAGGGTTCGGAGTATATATAGCTGTAGAAATCTTTCCTGAGGGTCGAACACACACTACAGGTTTATTCATCAGCTTTTACCTAAGGGTTCGGAGTATAGATATGGCTATAGAAATCTGTCCTGAGGGTCGAACACACACTACAGGTTATTCATTAGCTTTTACCTAAGGGAGTCGGACAGGAGGTCTACCTATTAGAACTTACTCTAATTGATGATCGGTGCTAATTATACTTCGGTCGGTGTTTTTCGGAGATTGAGCAGGTACTTGCCTCTTCGGAGACCGGTAAAATACTATCTTCGGAGATCGGTGGAACACTGTCTTTTCAACGAAAATCGGCCGGTCTTTTATAGTCCTCGGCCGCTGGCTCAACCAATCAGAACGGCGGATTTCGCTTCATGACCAAATATGGTCTCAAATTTTATTAAATTTGCGGAATGCTTACTTTAAATTAATTTATAATATCGGCAAATGATTAATATGAATCTAATGTGTAGTTAGAACATATTTTAATCAGATTTAGTAACGTACTTTAACTTTTATGCCTTACTGCATCAACCTGCATTTAAATATCGGTTCCTAACAGAATAACATATTTAAATACTTATCATTAACAAAACTATATACAGGTTATAACGGAAATCATATCTTTAATAATTAAACAATATTAAATTCAATATAACTTAATTTAATTTAAGTTAATTCGGTAACAATGGGCAAATACGGTATAGTAATACATCAAACATGTCTCAGATATATTCCCCTTAGTAAATTAAACAAGTTCGGTACACATTTATTGCCGGAAAGTGCATAAACATTAATAAACAAATTGATTGTCCTAACATGACTATACGGAGAGCTATGTATTCCAAACTTTGTCATAAAATACTTTAATAGATATATTATAATATAACTTTATCAAATTTCAGGTGGCGGTTGCATAAGTATTTTTAAATAGCAAATGAATCAAATATTATCCAGTTCCAATGCATAAAATAAATATTTTAAGGTACCTACAACACGAAAATATTCATGTATTTCGCTAGGAACAAAAACTGCGGGCGGCGTAAAAACAACGTTTGGAATTTCTTGAATCTCGGCCGGTTTCCATCGAATAAATGTATATTGTTTATAGTCTTATCTATTAACAAATGTACTATAATAATAACACTATACTGGAAAACATTAAGGCATTACTTGAATATGAGTTGTTCATAAAAATATTTACAAACTTATATACGGTGTGTTCAAATAAAACGGTTCATATTTAATTCTTGTTTAAATTACTACGGGCTAAAAAGTAACTTCGTTACAACAGTATAATGCTAAAGAAAACTGTGCTAGTGTCTACAACAGTTAGGTACCATGGAAAATCTCTACAATCGTGGGGATTAGAGAAGTTAATCCCTGTATTTGTCGGTAAGTAAAATCTAGTCAATTATGTATACTAATATAGTTTTATTTGTTACATATATTTCTTAACAGTTTTCAAAGCAGAAGGCGTTCATCATAATAAAATGATGGCCGCCTAATATGTAGTATATAGGTACGTAACTATTTTATTTTGCAAATCTAATAAATTGTAATTCATGGTTTCCATATTATGTTATATCAGTTTCCGAGTTTATAAAAAACTGGCCTTATTATTGGAGATCCCAGAACTGATAGCTTTGTGTTTTCGTGTTCCTCTACCTGCACATTTTGCTTACTTTATATTTTAAAAAATGACTTATTTTTATAATATACACAATGAATATTAATTATACTCACGATAAAACCATATAAAGTCAATGATAACTATATTTCAAAGTAATCTAAGTAATATTAAGACAATGACATAATTTATTTGTTGAAGAAATTATATTGTCCTTCCAAAAAGTCATGTTATATCATAAAATGTTGTCTAATTTAGAAATAGTAACAGAGTTTTATTGCAACAAATAAGACATTAAATCTCTGTATGATTTCCAAAATGAGTTTATATTTAATGCAATAAAATAGTAATCTTGTTTACCAATAAATAGTCTATATTTACATTAATTGCAACTATGTTCGAGGAATACTGAATAGAGTACATCATTGGCTTAAAGGGTTTATGGTTGAAAATACCATAGTGTTTTTTCTTAATACATAAAATAGGTGTGTAGTTAGGTATTAAAGAATATGTTATGTGTACAGGGTGTCCAAAATAATATCCTCTATCCCCTTATCTCAGAAAGTATAAGACATAATGAAACAATTAAATAGATTTTTTTTGTTTTTAGGCCATCTCGCACATTTTTTTAAATATTAATTAAAATTTGTATGAAGTTTGCATGACATATTAGGCTTGTAGGCTGTTCACATCTTAATTTGACACTGCACGGCTGTCTGATAAAAGACATTCGTTACTTTTTACTTTTACATATCAATATTTTGTGTTAGTAAAGTTAATAATTATGTTTGTAGTGGCGAGATACAGTGAAATACACCGTAGTGCCCTCTTTCGGTCTTTGCTACTACCTGTCTGACAATTATTATCTAATTGATGAATTATCTGGCGACATGATATTGTCTAAGGGCATAGTGAATGTTTGTAGTGGCGAGATACAGTGAAATACACCGTAGTGCCCTCTTTCGGTCTTTGCTACTACCTGTCTGACAATTGTTATCTAACTGACAGACAGACTGATGAGATCACAACAAGATCGAAACCGGCCACTGTCTGGTATTTGGTCTTGATATCCATGAAGATGTTGCCCGTGGAGTAGTTGTTTTCGGCATCTCCAAATAAATTAATAATTATGGTTACTTTTATTTAAGGAACCGCAACATACGCTGACGCTTTTTAGTAGAAACATTACCATATTACTAAATGGACAAAATCATGAAACGTCATTCTAACACAACTACATTTTGCATAGATATAAATAAAGTATAATTTTCTTTCAGCGCTTCATTCTATTTTCAGATATATTTTCGATCTTCAGACGTGCCCCCTAACTGGACCTCGCCAAGGCGGCAAAAAATATAATTTAGTCGATATAATTGAATTCTGTCTGAACTAATGTAAATATAATTTCAAACGGACTTATCCGTGAGAATCCTTTTGTTTGCTCTACATGCTCCTCAGTGGCGATATCAGATTTACCATCTCAACGATTTTGTTAGCCCAGAAAATAGTTTTCACTTATAATATCCCTAGTGCTTAAATTATTTCCGGAAATTTTTTTGAGGTCATGAATATTTTGAAAATTATCTCGAGCCGCAGGCGAGGGATAATTTTCTTAAAATATTCATGAACGAGGAAAAATTTCCGGTTTTTAATTTAAGCTCGTGGGATATTCGGTAAGAAAATTTCACACCATTACTTTATAAATATTATGCCAAAATTGAACATTTTAATTACGAATGACAAACATTCATTCCTCATAGTGAGCCATGAGCAATAACAAACATTTTTTACGACTGTCAAATACGGTACCTTGGTCAAGTTCCATCACTTGTCATCGTGTCATTGTGTTTGTGCAATTTGCTGATTTATTAGATTGGGTTTTTGAAAATGTTCCACTTTGGAAAGGAAACATCATTTATTTCTGATAATTATTCTGAAGTACTTCGAGCATTGCAAATATTATGCTTAATAAAATGTGAGTTTTCTTAGTGAAATAAAATGTCATTTTCTAACATTAGTTACATACACATTTTACAAATAACTTAAAAACATATTATATTTTTGTTTCTTATTAACTTTGATCTACTAATATTGGTGGAACATCATTTATTTTTGATAATTATTCTAAAGTATCTACTTCAAAATTCATATGTTTAATAAAATGCGAAATCTCTTAGTGAAGTAACATACCATTTTCCAAGTTTAGTTATATGAACTTTTTATAAATAACTTTAAAACATTATATTTTTCTTTGATCTACTAATATTGGTGGAAGATAATTTAATTTTGAGAATATTACTTAAATTCGAGCATAAGAAATTTATTGATTCATTCAACTCCACGTCTTTATTTTGACATTTTAAATGACAGAAAAATTTCCACTTATTAATTTCACACTACGTTAAAAATTTCCGGAAATTTTTTGGGTTGGCATGGTAACTGAACAAAAAACAAGCCTCTGATTGGTTAAAATATGGCGGTGTGAAATTTTCCATTTAATATCAGGAAAATAGTTTTCCTATGATGAGAATAAATGAACGGAAATATGGATCGATAATTTCAAGTAAATTCTCGGTCACTGATAATAAAAATATTTTGATTTACAGTTTTGAGTAGAGGTAGTTGTCGTATAGTACACATACAAGGTGTTTTTGATAACAACTATGATAATTAACAGTCTGTTTGAAAAATTACATCTACAAAGGAAAAAAAAATTATTGCTTCTTATGCATCTAGTTATACCTATTATTTGTAGTAATTAAATTTCTGAAAGCCATGGAAAAGTAAGAATATATTTTCTATGACTCTCAATAAAGAATACATTGGATATTGGATACCAATTTGGAGAAAAATTAGCGAATAAAAATCTCCAATCATTCTGACATTTATCCCCTCAGATGAACTCGATACATTCAGACTTGTCTTTTCATCGGAAGGCAAAAAAGATTTCGAATTACAACTAATAAAACCACTATCTGTATCAAGCTGAGATATCTGTTCTGTTAAATAGCTACTGCAGTATTGAGAATAACTTAATAGGTCGTATATCCTAATAAGACAAAAGTGGTATTAAAATCTGTTTTTAACATTTCAGAAAGTGGTCAATATAGTAATTATATGAGCTCGCGCTAATCCATGCTAATCCGCGCTAATGCAATTCCATTTTATCACTTAGAAATGTTCTTAATAACAAACCGATAAAATTATCAAGTAGTTTTATAAGTGATCAATGTTCTAAACAAAACACGCGCATGTCTAAACAGTTTCCTCAAAACTACCTAGACTTGTATGTGTAGTGACGCAATTGGTTATGTAATTAAACTTGTATGTTTTCCACGTCTGCAGACGGAACTTCTACACTGAAAGAACAGTTTATTCATAATTAATTATACTGATTGACACCTAACAAAGGCTTTATTGGATAATGGCGTATTAAATTTTTGTTTATGAGAAAAAAACAATTTATTAAATCTTTTCAAATATACCTTATTACCGTCAAGTAAGAGATTATTGATAATCAGTATATCTTTTATTTTCTATTACGAGATAACTATCTGTTTTAATAAATATTATTATGAGTAAATGTAACATTACTTATTTATTATAAATAAAGCATACTATCACACCCCAGTAATTATTTTACGTTTATTTAGTATGGTTATAGTCCAGATCTATTTTTTATATCACAGCAATCACCACTGAACAGGTATTAATCCTAAACATTTTTAATAAATCGTACAATCGGTACACTGAAAGAAAAGACGCGGTTTATAGTTAACAATTGTTTATTTGGATGTCATTTATTTAAAATAAATAATACATATTTTAGGTAAAACAATATTTTTTACTATAAATATTCTTCTAAATATATTTTACTTATTAAAAACAAATACTTTGTTTGGTGTAAAAATGTTTCATCTTAATAAATTCTTTATTTGGTGGTATTCCCAAAAAATATATTTACTATTAATTTGGATTTTATTAATATTGAATAATCCAGACTAAAAATTAATATATGTTTGTTTCTAATTTACTCTATTTTATTTATTATGAAGTAATCCATTTTTTTGTTAAAAATCCTGAAGTAGTTTTTTAATTAATAGATATTTTATTGTGGCATTATAAAATTGTGCAGTTGGCAGTGTAGGCTAGGTTGGCATTGTTGACAGTGAGTAGCAGACATGTTTTTCTATTTACCTTGGATTGGGTGACTTTATTTCATTTCATTATTTTCATTTCATTTACCTATTATTTGGGTGCGGCGCGAGTGCTTCGTTTTCGTTAATGTGAGTGTACACTTTACTTAATACTTGAGATGAGACGATAGACGCTGCACTGTGCTGTACGGTATACCTATATGACCCATATGTGTATAGTGCACAAGGTAGGGACGTCAAAACTTATATATATACCTTTGAAAACGTAACTTTGGAAAACAGCCGATTGTGTGATTTATTAAAAATCTTTAGAATTATTACCTGTTCAGTGGTGATTGCTGTGACATAAAAAATAGATCTGGACTATAACTATACTAAATAAACGTAAAATAATTACTGGATGTGATAAATAAGACACTATTCATTATAAATAATCTTTATTTTTTAAAATTAAGACAAATATTTATTATAAACATTGTTCTTTATATTCTCATAAAGTCGAAATTTTAATTAGTATGCTTTATTTATAATAAATAACTGAAATATTCATAATAAATAAGTAATGCTACATTTACTCATAATAATATTTATTAAAAACGATCGTTATTAATAGAAAATAAAAGATATATTGATTAATATCAATAAACCCTTACTTGACGGTAATAAGGTATATTTGAAAATATTTAATATATTGTTTTTTTCTCATAAACAAAAATTTATTACGCCATTATCCAATAAAGCCTTTGTTAGGTGTCAATCAATATCATTAATTATTAATAAACTGTTCTTTCAGTGTAGTTTTCCAAAGTTACGTTTTCGAAGGTAAGTTTTAACGTCCCTACCTTGTGCACCATACACATATGGGTCATATAGGTATACCGTACAGCATAGTGCAGCGTTTCTCGTCTCATCTCAAGTATCAAGTAGTCAAGTAGTAAGTACACACACATTAACGAAAACGAAGCACTTGCGCCGCGTCCAAATAATAGGTAAATGAAATGAAAATAATAATGAAATGAAATAAAGTCACCCAATCTAAGGTAAATAAAAAAACACGTCTGCTGCTCACTGTCAACAGTGCCAACCTAACCCACACTGCCAACTCCACAATTTTATAATGCCGCAATAAAGTATCTATTAATTAAAAAACTACTTAAGGATTTTTAACAAAAGAATGGATTACTTCATAATAAATAATATAGAGTAAATAAGAAACAAACATATATTAATTTTTAGTCTGGATTATTCAATATTAATAAAATCCAAATAAATAGTAAATATATTTTTTGGGAATACCACCAAACAAAGAATTTATTATGATGAAACATTTCTCATTAACTATTAACATTTTTATACCAAACAAAGTATTTGTTTTTAATAAGTAAAATATATTTGGAAGAATATTTATAGTCAGAAATATTGTTTAACCTAAAATATGTATTATTTATTTTAAATAAATGACATCCAAATAAACAATTATTAACTCTTCTCCAATCCACATCTTTTCTTTCAGTGTAAGAGAAGAATTAATCATTCCAAAGCAACCGTCCACCCAATTCCGGTCTTCAAAATAATATAATATGCATATTTTTAAAATAAATTTTGGAGAAAAAGTCTAATTAGTAAAAAAATCTATGAACTCAATATACTTTAATATATACTTTACTATATTCTACATATAAAAATAGTATATTATATATTTTTCTTATGAAACATGAAGTAGTACTATATATCTTAATGCTCAATCATTTACCTATATTTTGTGTAACATACTATCGACAACGTGATTTTCTTTGCACCTCAGGAAACAACTGAGTTATACGGAAGAACCCACAAAAAGCTCTGCATACACATTATCCTTCAGTTTCCTCAAGGACCGTTCAGTAATTGAAAAGACAGAATCTGGGTAGGTCTGCTGTCAAGAAATTTCCTCATTTTCCTCTTAAATAAATAAACTGAGCCTTCATCTTTTATTAGTGCGATTACGAGAATATCAAATAGGTAGGTAAGTGGTCCAGTATCCCTTCTAGGACTTTCACTTTCAGAGTTGGTGCTCTTGATAAGGGTTAGACTGGAGAGAGTAGATAAAGTTGTAGCATTGATTTTAATACACTTTCAATGCCACTTCGGCTAAAAGACTAACAATTATCTGCGGATTCGTTAATCCCAAGTCCTAGAGACCCAAAAGGTCTATTATAGAGATGAAGGGACTGGGGCGCTTTATATATTTTGTATTAATGATGAAACAGGCATCTACTCAGACTCTAAAAATGTATTTTTTAAAACGTGGTCATTAATAGTTAAATTATGTGAACATACAATATCTACATAATGTCTGTAACTTATCTATGGTGCGTTTTCATGATTCATTGTGATATCTCTAGGGATTACACCCCCTGTAAAATAATAAAAAACAGGAAACCAGAAGCATACAAATTCAGTATTGAAAGTGCAGTATCAAGGCAAACTTTGCCTTTTTGGGGCAAAGTTTGCCCCAAAAACCACTGTATAATATGCAATAAAATAAATATTTGATAAATTTCATATCATAGTGCTTTTACTTTAACATTTTTCTGCAATTGACAGATAACAAACTGAAAAATCACAAGAGAATTCCGAAAATATTACAGAATCCCGAAAAACTCATAACCAACTTAATACACTTTTTCTTTTTCAAGCAAACTTCAAGTTTATTAACTCAAGCAGGTACTGTTATTAAAAAACACTTTCAAATATACCTTAGAGTTCCAATTGAAAAACTGGGCCTAAGAAATCAAAATATTTGGAAATTTTTCTGATTTAATAATAATTTTAATGAAATTAAATAAATTTTCAAATTGTATTAATTCCGTGTCTTTAGTTTACTCTAGCGATTTGTATTTTTTATATTTTAATAGACCTTGTGAAAGTTACAAATGGCATATATCACGGAAAAGAGATTAGTAAGTAAAACATAATAATTCACTTCGTATTTTATTATATTTAAAAGATAAAAGGTAGCGCATCGTTCGTGCAGGAACCTCAGAATGGAGTAACGACTTAAAATATCCGATAATTTCATTTCATTGTGATTTTTCTTGTGGAGGAGGCCTCCTGCGGATTTAATGTTCCTGAATCATGAAAACTCTAAGAATCTTTTATTTCAGTACATTTTTTATCTCTAATATCAAATTAAACGGTTTTCAGTTAGTAATTAAAATGTATACAGTTTGCTGTGGTCTGCAAATGTAGTGACGACAGGCGAAAACTAGCAAATTCCTTTTTTATATACTTAATAAACAATGAAATTCACAGCACATATAGTCACGGTAGCGCATCCAAAGCCTACGACTAATTATTGAGGTTTTTTTTGTAATCGAAATTTGAGTATCTATCTGATATATTTGAAAATGAATAACAAATAAAATATATAACAATACACGTGAGGTAACTGTTTTTACTGGTTCCAGAGGGTGACAGAAAGTTATATCCTTCTGTTCGCCAGTAAAAACCATGCCTTTTACCATGCTAGTAGTGTTATATACTATAATACCGGGATATCAAAAATTATCTTGGTCATGGGTGGTTGTGGAATGTAAAACGTGTGTCTTACTTTAAATTTTTTAATATGTTTTGTTGTGTCAGAATCTGTCAAGTCATTGTGCTGAAATTTTCTAATCCAGTTTTTGAATCATGCCTCTTACCACACAGCACAAAATTTTCATGATTGAAGCCTATTTTCGAACGGGTCCGCTAGTTAATGGAAATTGGCAATACAGTCAACGTTTGTGTTTGGACAATTTTCTAGAGCACTTCCCAAACGTGGCAATATTACCGGACAATTTTTATGCGTGCCTTACAAATTGCCTTGAAGTGTTTCGCGAAACTGGTTGTGTGACTCATAAAAAAGGTGCTGGTAGACCAAGAGTTCGTACAGAAGAAGTTGTCAATGACGTTCGTCAACGTATGGAAGAGGAGCCTGCAAAACCTTTGAAACGTCTTTCTCAGGAAATTGGACTTTCTTATGGATCATGTCATAAGATTTTAAAGAAAGACTTGAACATGCATCCATATAAGATGTAAGCACATCAAGCTCTTCTGCCCGCAGACCACCCCAGACTCCTTGCTTACTGCCATTGGTTTGTCAATAATTTAATGAATAACGATCTTCTGGGCTCAACTTTTCAACTTTAACTACATCAGTAAAACATACATGTATCGGATTGGATATACCCATAAACACCGGGTTGATTGGACCAGGTGTTTAAAACCAGGACGAGGCTAAAATGATAGAAAAAGAAGAAAAATCAGTTAAAAGAGAATAACATAACATAAAACACACCACAGAAATGGACAACCTCCCTACTGAAAGCCTAAGGCTTGTGTCGAGGGAGGGCAGACACACAACCCATCCCCTGGGAGAGGTGCCATTTCTCCCCTGGCGAGATTCGAACTCGCGCCGCAATATACCCATTCTGTTAGTCACAGGCTATCACCCAGCACCTAACAGACTAAGCTATCGCCGCGGTGAATGAAGAAGAAGATGACCTTCTCTTCTCCAGAAGGATGTTATAAGTTGAAAATTAATAATAACATACTGATGAGTACATAGTCGTGATGTTTGAATTAAAAATGTAAATTTTTTATCATATAAACTTCTACTGACGAAAAGTTGAGAGTTGTTTAGAACAAAGCAAGGCGAGTTAATTGTTTATTTAAAATTTTTATTATATATAATTTTGTTTTTAAATAATTCAAAATATCTTTTGAAATATTACACAATTTTATATCAAACTGAAAAAACCACTGATGAAATTACGTATTATACAGTGGCTTTAGAAGTTTGCTTTGATTTAGCCCCCAGTAACGAAGATTACTATCACAACTGAAAACATGAAGAGGGAGAGATGATGGAACATTGGCATTATGTTGGAAAATTTACAGTATTCACGTGCCTATGTCTGTTGAGCCTCCTAAGATTAAGATTTGTTTAAACATAGAAAGGTGATATCTTCATTTTATGAATACCTACTTAATGTTAACTTAGAATTCTTAAAGCTTATCCTCAATTGAGGCGGTGAAAACGATCATTAACCACTGTTTCATATTTAAGTGAAAAAGTATACATATCTGTTAGTTTTACTGCTTTAGTATAAGTCTTGTCGAAACTGCTTGGTCGTTATTGATTTTGAGCTGCTGCCATGAAGCCAATTACACACCTCAGCGACTACGTTTATCACACTTCAAAAACCTGTTTCAGCAGTGTTTATTTTAAATAGCGGCAGGTACAATGTTTGCACTTCATCATCAAAGCGTATCGGAAAGACTGGATGTTCCTTGCTTAAACACTGTTTATTTTTTTCATACAAACTTCTCGTTGAAATGGAAGCCTTGTGAGACCACGTATAGGGTGATTTGGAACTATTTCTAATAACAAGGGACATACACCTCAGATTAACCATATACAAGATAAATAACAGCGAGAGAAAAATGTCCACGAAATGAAATATAATTAAATAAACAAATCCCACTGCATGCCATTGGTTCGTTACAGTTTTTGACGGACCGAGATATACCGAAAATACACGACACAACGACTCGTGACTTCATATTTGTTTTGTGAACGTAAATTTATTTAAGTATTTTATGTGATATAAGTGGTCATCAGTCAATAATCAAGGCTGTGTTATAGATTTTTAGTTTGTGGAAAATCTTTGTGGACAGTGAAATGACTATTAAATGCATAGTTTTCCATAAATCGGGCAAAAAAGGTGATGGGAGATCCTTCCACCGGTAAGTAAACAATGCTGACCATAGACGTATCATTCGTTAGGAATTCAACTTACGTATAATGTTCATGGGTAATATAAGTAATATAGATAATATTGTAGTTTTATATTGTATATTTTCTATGGATAATAGTTTCTGATCCTCATAAAATTATTTGGAAACAATGAAATTTTTATCGTTTTTCTTTCCGATAATTTTATGTCTGGTGAAGGTTAATAATGAAATAAGGAAAATTTCAAATGTTTACCCCTCTGAAAAAAAAACTCGAATAATTTAAAATATAGATAAGAGTATTAGATGTAGTTTTGATTTAGAATGGGAAGTGAATTCCGAACCGAAAAAAAAATGTATTTTCTTATTTCACTTTCAGGTTTTTAGTAGGTATAAAGTATTATGAATATCTTTATATTATATCGCTACTTTATTTGGGTATTTAGCCACAATTCTGAACAAATTGATAAAATGTTGAGTAAACAATACGTACTCCTCGCTAAAAGACCCATTAAAGTTTTTTTTTTTAATTTGACTAATCAGTTTTCATACTGAAAAATGTATAAATATCATAAAACATAGTACATACTTTAAGTTAAAATAGCACTAACATTTCGGAAACTTCACTGTCAGAAGAATGTATTGTGTTCTATGATATTTATGTATCTATATTTAAGAAAAAACTCTAACAGACTATTCGGTGCAGAGCTTTATTTTCTTACTTTTTTATTAGTTTTTTCTGAATTTTAGGAAAATAGCTAAATAAAGTAAAGTATGTATTGCGTATTATGTTATACAGCTACCTACATATTAGTTTTTGTAGATGTTAGGTGTTTTTTTTTTAATCGTGAGGCAATAGGTACTTTAAGTTGTTAGAAACACCTTTAAAAACATTAATATACCCTCTTATTTTGAGAAATACTGGCCGCCACTGGTAGCTATTTACAAACAGTTAAATAAACACTCCCCCTTTCGTAAATTTTTGTTTATTAGATGGACAGGCATATTAATGCTTTGGGTATTGCTGTTACTTATCTTTTACATGGTTAATCTGAGAGATACACCAAGAAGCATGGTGTGCTATAAAGGCAATGTATTACACAAAACACATTTTTGCAGAGCCGCACAGTAATTTCTAACCTAACGTTATGTGTGGAGTATGATTAGCTGTCGAGGGAAATAAATTAAACCGATTAAACTAAAAATAAATCCGACTATTAATACTAGATACTGCATATCTATTTGGGAAATAATGCTATACTTACAATTAATAATTAACCAAATCGCTCAGTTACTGCCCCATCAAACCGGCTCCATAAAATTTTACACTAATAACTGGCTATTAATTATTCATGTGCACTTTACAAATTACATTGCTTATGACCAGCGTTAATTATAATTATTAAATATGCAATGTAATAAATTAAAAATGGAAATTTATATCATCTTTCAGTTGTAAGGTACTAAACCACACATTTTACTGTTATTATGTTCATATTTTAAGCCAATCGGTTATACATTCTGGAGGACTCTACAAATAGATATTATCTCGTGTAATGTTTGTATTTAAAAAGTGAAGATGTGAATAATCCTAAAGACGAAACATCGATTCGAAAATATAAAAGGAGCATGTCGTAGCCCAAGAAAAGTTGGAGTAAGGGAGTTTGTTTGAACTTTTGATGCATTTTCCACAAAAAGCGAAAGAGAAAGTAATATTGTTGTTTCAAAATTAAATTTTTTCAAATATCTGTAAGGAATGAAAATGTTTGGAATATGAATATTAAATACCTATATCTGACTAAACTGACGAGCACATTTTTTTTATTAAGTCACAATTTGGCGTAAAATTTTATTATGGTCAAATTTATGGTTAAAAGTCTAGTAACCCGGTGTTTGATGCCATATCGATGCGAACCGGTGGCTCAGGGCTTAGTGTCTCGATCGCTCAACCCGCAGGTCGTGGGTTCTAATTCCCATTCCACCAAACAATTTTTCATTAAATTGTTTGCTCGTAGATCAAGGCTTATTCGCAGGGATGGCTTGGCAACCATCCTGGCGATGGCCTAGGATGGGAAGAATGTCAACTTGGTATTAATGTGAGAGATTAAAATCAGTTGATGTTTGACTTGTCCCCCTAACTAATGAACTAATGAGGTATTCCAGGTTTCCCTCATTCCAGCGCTGAATGGTGGTTAGGGCCTACCAACGTAAGTCGTTCCTGAGGCGCAAATGCGGCCCGCGAAATAATAATATGCCGCCCCCTCTCCCACACAAGTCCCAGACTTTCGGGCTAATCATTGTGATTAGAATGAGGGGTAGAGATATTATTATTATTATTATTATTATTATATGCGTCATTTTCTAGTATTTCAACTGCATAACCTCAATCGCAGTAGTTTGCTTAATTAAGCAACTGTACATTTTGCAACAACACATTAAAATGTATTTGTGTTATTTTTGTTTTACGAATATTCAGACAGTCATTTATTAAAAAAGCATGTAGAGGAATGTGTTAGTATTAACATTATCTTAGGTCGTATAAATTATAAATAAATTGTTGTCAATCATCATTTCATTGAACTATAGATTAGTCTATTTTTTCAGTTCTTTTTCTATCAATCAAACTGAAAATTTACCAGTCATCGAGTATAGCGTGTGATGAAGATCAGATTAATTAACACGAATTTAGGATTATACATTTAGGATTAGGCATAAATGCTTATGAGTTATGACTGATCCAATCAGAATTCAAGAACATACTTGATGATACATCAACCTAGACACAACCTAAATATCAAGACAGTTCAATATTCTAAAATTACCTGCTCGTATTGAAGAAAAACTGACAACTGCATTCTACTTTTTCATCTCTCAGATATATTTTGTTTACAAACACCATGTAATTTAGTAAGGAAGCATTTGACTATCTGATGAATTAATTTTAACTCATTTTGCTTAGTATACGTATTAAAATTAACTAAAAATAAAAACACCACAAAAATTAGACACCCTCCAAACGGGAAAAGGCAAACACTCCAAACCCACTGACATTGCCAGTCCCGGAGCTGGGGATCGAACCCAGACCTTAATAGGTAGCGTGTCCGGGATATGCTGCCACAAAACGTTCTAACTCACTGTATTACCGAGGCGGTTTAAAATAAAATATATTCTCGTATTTTTTTTAATAAGTAAACATTCTAATTTATCTATTTATCTACTACATATACTTGAACTGACAATCTTTCAGTCAAGATAAAGGGGTGTCACTATCTATATTATACAAACACGTTTGTTGTTATATTATACAAATATCATATTCCATTGTGTTGAAACACTCAATATAACACGTAACCAAGAATACCTACTGTTAAGTTAAATGATAAAGTCTGTAATTTCCGAGAAGGTTGTCGTTAAAAGACGGAGCTCCTGTGTCACAGTGAAAAAGGAGATTCACAAAGGACAAGATATTTTCCCCTCTATTGGGGTGAATATTTTCTGCTCCCTGAACTTACTCATTCAACTGTATTAGTTTTATTAATGAAGGGACTCAAAATATACAAGCTGAATTACGTCATTACCGAGTAATTTTTGGTTAACAGAGAATACGTTTGTTCGGCACCTTACCGTTGCATAATGGACTAAATCGAGAAAGGAGTTTTAAAGGATTGGCTGTTTTAGTCTAATTTTATATGGTAAACTTTTGACCACTTTTAAATTTAAAAATTATACACAGAGAACAGATATTATGAAACCAGAAAGAATATTCTTAGAAAGTCATAGAGAACTAGATTTTATTGTGTGTAATTTAAAGATTAGAAAACACTGACGTGGGTACACGTGACGTGGAACTTTCATTACAAAAAGTTCTTTTATATTTCCTGTGAAACTCATCCATTCTATGAAAACACCAGTTCCAGTTAAGTTGGAATAGAATCACTCTAGCGTGGGTATCTGGATACAAAGGGCACAGGGGAAACAAGAAGGCGGTATCGGTGGTCAGAGAAAATGCATCAAAGGACATAATTGGATGTGATCCCCTTGTGGTCCCTCTAAGCCATGGCCAAGAATATCCATTAATGCGTAGAAATATAAGTCCCTACAAAAGTTGCCCATATCAAACAACCTAAACTGTTAATTTAATAATTAATCGTTCAAATTCATAGACAATCTATAGGTCCACAAAATAAGAACGTTATATGCATCTTAGTGTCTTTTAACAGGTCAATTTTAGGCGAAATATATAGGTCAATTGGAGTTATAAGTCATATTCTGATGAAAATAGAGACAACGTCAGCTTATGTGCTGTCATCATGAAGTCCTGGCGAAATTTGAGGGAGAATGAAGGACATAGAGCTTTACTGAAAAAGCTCAAATGAGCTTCAAAACAGAAGTGAGGTTCAAAACTCTGGAACGCCACAAATAACTTTCAAAATATTGTTTTTTTGCAAAGACGCTCAGACACGTCAATTTTTGATTCTACTTTTCTGTATTTTTGAGGTATTGATTTATTTGTACAGTGACGTATTACTGAGGTGCAAAAAAATATTTTTTTTTAAATGGCAACCCCAATTTTTTATTCGGAATTCATGAAAAACACATTTTTTACGTATCTTTGACTAAAACTTTACCGAAAAAAAAAAACATTACAGGGTTACAGAAGAAATTTTTCGATATAAATGCAATGCAATTTATTGAAACAAAATATCAAAAATTAGGTTACTTACAATAATATTACAATTAAATCAAATGCTCAAATTGTTGTCCATTGACTGCCTGACAATGAGCTAAACGAGAGATGAATTCATTTTGAACATTATTGATAAAATCAGGCGGAATGTCTTCTATTACTTGCTGAATTCTGTTTTTTAATTCATCAATATTTTCTGGCCTACTCTCATGCACTAGACCTTTAACGTAGCCCCATCAAAAATAATTGAGTGGGTCAGGTCTGGGGAGCGAGCAGGCCACTCTGTTGCACCACGTCGACCTATCCACCTATTAGGAAAAACTTCATTTAGGTAAGTACGAACAGGAAGAGCATAGTGAGGTGGAGCACCATCTTGCTGAAACCATATCTGGTCATCAATTGAATTTGGATCATTCGCATTTGGAAATAAACCAATTAAAGTCGGGAATAACTCCATTCTTAGGAATTCCAAATATCTATCCTCAAATAGATACATCAAAAAAGTATGGTCTCAAAATTCTGTTTTTTACTATTCCCGCCCAAACATTAACTTTTCTAGGGAATTGCGTGTGGGATTCCTCCACCGTGGGTTCTGTGTTGCCCAATAGCGGCAATTTTGTCTATTGACGGACCCATTAAGACAAAAAGTGGCCTCATCAGAAAAAATAATATTTTTTACTGAGATGGTATTGTTATTGCAACGTTCCTGCATGATTTCACAAAATTGTACTCTACGATCAAAATCGTCTTCTGAAAGCTCATGAACCAGTGTTACCTTGTACGGATGATATTTATGTTTAAGTAAAATCCTGCGAAAAGAACTTTTACTTATGTCCATGGTTGCGGCAACTTGGCGAGTACAAACATGGGGCTTTTCTTGAACTAATAATAAAACGTCAAGTTGAGTATTTTCACCAATCTTGGTACGACCTGTTCTTGGTAAATCACGAGCGTGACCATATTCTCTGTATTTACTAATAATTTTACCAAATGAAATACCAAAATTATGGATTTAAATTTTGCTACGTGTTAAACAAATTAAAATTTTGACATTAGATGAAGCAATGATATTGTTTGGTTTCAATAAATTCCAGAACCTACTCGGTTTAAATTTAGAGAACATTTGTAGGTTTTTTAACTGTAAATTGCATTTATATCGAAAAATTTCTTCTGTAACCCTATAAAGGTTTTTTTTCTGTAAAGTTTTAGTCAAAGATACGTAAAAAATGTGTTTTTCATGAATTCCGAATAAAACATTGGGGTTGCCATTAAAATAAAATTTTTTTTGCACCTCAGTGATACGTCACTGTACAAATAAATCAATACCTCAAAAATACAGAAAAGCAGAATCAAAAATTGACGTGTCTGAGCGTTTTTGTAAAAAAACAATATTTTGAAAGTTATTTGGGGCGTTCTAGAGTTTTGAACCTCACTGTATCTGTATATATATGCATAGATTTAATAACATTTGCCCCGGAATCGGAATAATCGAAATTAATTACCAATTTTCATTTCTAGTTCAAATATTATATCGTTAAAGATGCATACTATATAATGTTATGAATAGTGGACTTATTTTTAAGACTACTTTAGCGGGAAAGGCTTTATTTATAGAAAATATCATATTAAACCACTTTCATACATTCAGTAAGGAATTCCTAAATGAATTTTCTTTGTCCCTTGTAATTTTGTATAAGACAATTGCAAAAAACAAAGCCATAAATAACATTAACATCGAAAAATTCGAACGAACGAATAAAGAGAGCAAAAATCCTGCATTCGGGACTAGACGGGTTTTATTTCTCGTTTCGTGAAATCCCAAATATATATGTTTCCGAAGGAGGGACCAAGAATAATTGAAAAAGAATGCCGGCTGTAGCATTGTTAGAAACAAATCGTAAAGATATATATTGTCCACGTGTGATCCTTTCTGTTCAGTTTTTTTATAGATCTTATGATTACTGACGGAATGCACTCGAATTTTAGAAATTGGAAAATACTTTTTCAAACAATCAGAAAACATAATGTTAACCTTCAACTCCCAATCCATTAGAAAGAGCTGTAATAAAAGGGTTAAGAAGCACAAAATTTATATTTATCTCGCTCTATATAATGAGTTATATCGACATAAATCAGCAGGGAAATAAAACTTCTATTGGTATCAAAAATTTTATTGTACTTTGAAATTATTTTTAATCCCAGATCAACCTGTGTGTTTGCGATATGACGGCTTATAATAACAGAAACCCTATTGAAACTTTAATTGAGACTGGTTCAATCAATTTCCACCATGCTCTAATTGCTCTCCAATCAACACCACCAGGCACTATAATAATTGTTGAAATTAATCGATACATCTATTTTTAATGTGGCTTGAGGCCCCTATAGGGACATACACCAGTAATAAAGTAATAATATGGCTATAATTCATATTTAATTTATGGTTCAATACATAGGCTATGAACTTCATTGGAGTTAGGGTTACAGTTTGGCTTCAGTATTTTCAGGAATAAAACAATATTTCTCAAGATTTGGGGCAGGATTAACAAATTCTGTTCTGCTATATGTATGCTAAATGTGTTTTTCTTTATCGCTATATACTCATTCTTAACAAAGGAGTCTAATTTAACACAAAATTACTATGAACTTAAAGCAAATACTTTATTAGAATTTGCATATAAAAATCGCAAACCATTTCTGGTATTCTGAACATGATCTAAACTGCAACAGTTTTAATTATTTAAGTTTCTAGGAAGTGTATAGCTTCGACTTCATGTTGAAAGGTTGCTGAGTAAAGATACATATAACAACTAAGCAACTCAACAAATGAACATTCCGTCTATCAACTTGGTCCGCTGCAGTTAAGTTGAATTTTAATGAGGGAGTTAGCGAAAATTGCAGTTTGATGTGGGATGCATGCTGCAGCCTATATAGCGAGCGGTTTGGTTCCAAAGCGACCATCAATCATAAAATTTCCATTTTACAACGCATGAAATATTTGATGTGGACTAGTTTAATACCAAATAATGTAAGAAAAGCAAGTTTGCCAAGAATAGCAGTTTTCATTCTATTTTTAGAAGCATTTTCTTTGCTCTGAAGTTCATAGGGAAAATGTAACTGTAAGATTTATCGCGTTCAGTAATATAATATACAGGGTTATTCAGAACTTATCTCTAAAACTTAGAGAAACTATCTCTAATGTTTAAAGTTATACCATTATAAAGGACTACGTAGATGGGCAACTGTACTTCAACATCTGATATACCTACCACATTCCTAAGAATGTGGTAAAAAATGTAAACACGTTTTTGTACCTCGAACGACGACCGAGCGAATAGAACTGGAGCGGGGATAATATCTCTATTGTCTATTAAGTCATAAGTCTATGTGTGTACTCTCTGTGTGCCGGTGTTTTATTTATCGCAGGAGTGTTAAACTGTAAAATTTTCAAAATGGCTCATGTATACAGTAATGCTGAGTTAATGGACTGTTACCAGTGGATTATTAATTACGAGTTAGGTTTTGTGAGTGGTTGTTGCAGCAAAATGCTGAAAATTCCCAATTTACTTAATAATTTGCGTTTACAAGATCAGCAACCAGAAGGAACATTCGCTTTAGTGCGGCAAAATTGGATAAGGCGTGCCCAAAATTGTGTACAAGTCCAGGAATATTATTTCGAACAGCTTTTGTAACAAGGTATGTGCAAATTTTTTATAAATTTCATGTTTGTAATACCTAGTAATCAAGTAGCGCAATTCTTCAAAATTAGTGTAACAAAATTGTATTCATTTTAAAGACACGTCACTTTGGTCACATCTATCTATCTTTAAGTTTATTTTAAAGTAAAAACGCTGCAAATCTTGTTTGCGCCTGGTGTCGGTATACTCTCAGAACTTCCGAAGTTTTTTTCGTGCTAGCCAGTTTGCATTGTCAGTCCCAAGGTCACTCCATTACAGTGGATTAGTATCCAGCGCCGTGCAATGAAAAATTTTTAAATAGTTTTCAGAAGCCGCAAAAAAATTATTTTTTTGCACTACCACATTTCTACATGTATGTTGAACATCCCCAAATTTTATTATGGATAAGTTCTGAATAACACTGTATAAGCTACTGATTTAGGATTCTTCTTGCATTATTAAATAAGGAGTTTGTGAATAGAGTAGCTGCCACCACTACTGAGTTTATGGAATTAGTAGTAGTTTTTAAATATTTTGTCAAAATATACTTAAATAATCAACAAAATTTTGTACTTAATTTTATTTAATAAATAGGCCCAAATCCTCCATTTTCGGCACTGACTCCCATATTAAGCTTTCCAAACTATTTCTGAATTAATTATTTAAAATACCACTTATATAAGTTTAACACCCAACTCCATCCTGTGGTGATAAATAACATTATAAGTTATGAATAATTACGAGAGTTTCCGAATTGTAGTTTCATATCTGCTCTACATGTCGGAGTTAGAAACTACAACTATTTGTTACTTTGCAGTATTTGTGAACCAAGAATTCCCAGCAGCATACATACTAGTAACCAGGGGCATACTTGCATAGTAACTACTTACTATAACAGCAAAACATTCGTTTTAGTCACATATACAGTGAGTTCATAAAGTCCCGCATAGATTCATTATTAAGTTTTTGAAAAATCGCTTGGACACGTCGATCTTCTTTTATTTTTGCACTCGTTTTACATATATTAAATTTATTACAGGGCGACTCAATGAAGCTACGTCTTTATAAACTTAAATATTTTAAATTGAACACCCAGCACTGTTTTACATATTTGGAAAGAATTCTTTTTTACGAGTACATCCATATAAGATTTTATGGATCTGTCTCTAATAATAAGGGAGATCTGCCCAAAAAAGTGCGATTTGTGAAAAACTACGTCATTGATATCTTCACACTAGAGGTTCCAACCCCCTTCAAGATCTTTTATGGAAAGACTGTAAATTGCGATATAAATATACAGTCTGTCCATAAAGTAACAACCCCCCCTGCTAACTTTTGAACAAATAGAGTTAGAGAGTTTTAACAAAATACAGGGTGAATCATGTAAAATGAAGTTGATTCTGATGATAAATTCAATTCTTCAAATTCAAAGATGGCGCCACGGGCGCTGTCAACTCAATTTTTTTAAACGGCAAAGTGTGCCGTGTTGCACCTCATTTAAAAGGTAATTCAATTCTCTACATTTTCGTTTTTGAAAAATGACAATAGAGTTATTCGTTCTTTAGTTACAAGCGTTTGTATTAACGATATTTAAAAATTTTGCTTTTATCAAGTCTCCTTGCCTTTGCTTGCCACTGTCACTAAAACGTCAATAAGGTTCGAGAAAGTAGTTTAGCCTTCAATTTAAGAGTGTTTCAAAGTTTCTACAGGTTTTTTTTCTTATTTTTTTAAGATATTCGATTTGATAGATTTGATAGATTTAATAGAGCGGTACTTAAGAATGCTGAGGAACTGGGAAATTTTTTCAAAGATAGAAAGAATAGCAGGCAATAACATTCAAAGTATTGTATTTCAACAAGATGGGACTCCGTCTTATTTCTATGGACCGATTTTTTAAATAACCATTTCCCGGGCAGATGGATTAGCAGAAGGGGCCCAATAGAATGGCCGGCTCGTTCCCTAGACTTAACTCCTCTTGATTTTTTTCTTATGGGGATATTTGAAGTAAAAAGTCTACAGAACTCCTCTAGTAAATATCGACGAACTACAGCAACATCTAACACATATATGTGTAGAAATATGCCTGCAGAAATTTTAGGAAATATCAGGCAAGAACTTCAAAGTGGACTTTTTATTTGCCAAGAAGTCAATGGAGAACATTTTGAACAACTTATTTAATTCTTTTATTTTTGGTTTTAATAAATATTTGTTCAAAATTTGTTGTATTAAAATATTAATTAACATTTTATTCATGGATCAGATTAGAAACAGCAACGCTTGTAACTAGAGAACGGCTAACTCGATTGTCATTTTTCGAAAACGAGAGAGTAGAGAATTGAATTATCTTTTAAATGAGGTGCAACACGGCACACTTTGCCATTTAAAAAAATTGAGTTGACAGCGCCCGTGGCGCCATCTTTGAATTTGAAGAATCGAATTTATCATCAGAATCAACTTCATTTTACGTGATTCGCCCTGTATTTTGTTAAAACTCTCTAACTCGATTCGTTCAAAACTTAGCAGGGGGGGGGTTACTTTATGGACAGACTGTAGATATAAAGAACTGCACCCTACAGCGTGCTTCTTAGTTAAACACTATACTTATACTATCCTTAAAAATTACCCTAATATATGCACGTATGCAGACAGGCATGTATTATGTAAGAGACACATAGCGCCATCTCTTATGCTAATTATTACATATGTATATACATTTTAATCTAAACTATTATTTTAAGAACATTCATTACTTCTGTAAATAAATCTCGTCTTACAAATTTATAGACATGTGGTTGGGTATATTGTTTCCAACAGTCTGTTCTTTGAATATTTCTTTGACACCCTCTTATAAGGCAACTGTCCATTTGAGAGTAATTTGCTCGAATTAATCTCGGGTACTAGATATCAAGTGAGTATCCATCTGAGAGCAATTTGTAGAACTTCTACTCCCAGGTAGGAAATAAAACTCGCCAGATATCTTTCAGGCAAGAAGGACTGCCAGAGAAGTGTATTCACTTGAGATTCGTTTAATTTCTTTTCTGTTGTCTGATGCATTTCCAGGTATTTGAATAAATATTTCCATGTTAAGTTCCGTTGAGTATATACAGTTCAATAAATAAAATATGAACACATTCATGTTTGTCTATGACAACCGAGCTTGGCTTCATATATATTTGAAAATGTATGAGATACTCTGTCACTTAGCAAGGTAGGTATCTATAGAAACAGGATATGTTGCTGAGTGATCTACACTACTTACTTATCTACACCTAACTACCTATATCTACCTGTAAGTTAAGTTCTACAAAACTATCTACTTATCTAATACTTTTCACAACTAAAATTCAATAAGTTACACTCAAATATTAATACGGTTAATTGAATAATTAATTATCTTTACTTATTTTTAATAAATGTTTGTTAAAATTTATTATACATCATTTTGTTTGATCTTACAGCAAAATTAAGAAGACACTTATTGGAACCTGACAGTGGCGGTTCGTACCGATTTTTACTGAGTGTGCTGCACGGTAGGTCTTAAGAATAGGCGATTTTTTCGGTGAAACAGAGATGAACCAGGGACGAAACAATTACGCAGGTGGTAGGTACTAGAGACGTTACTAACTGTAATCAAAATAGGTGATAAGGATTTAAAATAACTTGAATAGTAGGAATATTTATTTACAAATTATTGTTAAGTACACTCACCTCCAAATCACAGGCAGCTGTTCAGGTCTCATCATCACCACTATTTTATCACTCATAAATACATCATTTATTGACTATCCTAACGCAAGTTAATATAATCGAGCAGTAAATGTCGCATTCGATTGTCTCCATTCTGAATTTGTCATCCCACCAAGGTACGTGACGTTTACGTGACGTAGAGGGGGTAAAATTACTCAAAAATGACTAAAATTTAGCTCCCTTTAAAAATACACGCGTTTTTGGCGTAGAACACATATAGCCTATCTACTCTTAAGTTTATCTTAATCCAAGGAAGACACTCCTGAGTATTTCCCACCTCTTACTGAACGTCCTGTGTGCATATTTTGTTCTTAATACTTTATTTAAAAATCTTAAAACATAAGATTTTTAAATAAAATGCATTAACTTTCTGATTTTCATCCCAGCATGTTAATTGATTATTAGTTACCATAGTTATCGATGTCATTATCAGGCCTCACACCCCTACCTGAATGGTTAATAATCCTTGTTGACTGTTGCCGAGGAGTTGTGGCTAACAATAAACTGCCCGGCTACCTACAGAAGATCTGATTAATATGTTCGAATACCCTCATCATTAGGACTAATCGGCTCCAAACGGAATTGGCCTAAGTAGTTACATATTAATTAGATAGCATAATCAAATTAACTGTCATAAAATTGACTGATACTGATTATTCACTGAACAAAATGACGCAGACTTTTGATTAAATACCATCACCCATATTAATAATAATCACAATAACATCATGTTTACTAATGACAACTAACCGCATTCTTAAATCAATCTAAGTAGTTCATATTAATAATTAAATATTTATAGACAAATAACTAACAGCATGCTAAATAAGAAGTTAATGTGACAACATCTCATTTTATAGATAGAGCTAATGTCACTGCAATAAATCTAACCTGCATTTACAAATATTTACCCAAAGTGACAAGACTGACGAGTGTCTTGTATCAAAATTATTTTGTGCTAATAATTAATCAAGGGCGGATTTAGCTTTTCAACATGGGGAAGTATCTCAAAGAACCTCATTTATAAAAAATGTGAAATTAAAAATTATCTGTGCATTTAGATAGGTACGTTTTTCTTTGGACAAACATGAAATAGCAAATAGAAGTGTTTAATAAAATATCCTAGTGAAGTACGTTTATATTTTTTTTAACTATAATTACGATTTTGCTTTTTGCTAATGTAAAATTTGAATTCATGGTAAATCCGCCCTTGATAAGCATTAACTTTGCTTTTTATAATAGGGAGATTTTGAACACCTTAAATTTTTACCTTATCGTTATCGCAAACGTTATGCTGAGCACGCGTAGTACCAAAAATGATACTCTTTTTGGAACTGCACATGCTCAGAATAACGATAACGACGCGACGTGTTAAAATTTAAGGGGTTCAAAAACCCCCTAATGAATTGGATAAGTAACCATGCCATAATAAAATTTTATATAATTATTGAGGTTACTGACATATAAATACGGAAAATTTCGCATTGAATTATTTAATATTTCAGAAAAACGTTCTTGATCTGTTAATTGGGAGGGAAACGAAAAACTGCTGACATTTCTGTCAAACTTTAAGGTTAACTTTAACTTATTGTAAAACATACCCAAACTGATAACTAGTGATTTAACATCATTTAACACGCATTTAAATGGTATTATTAATACAGTTTTCACTAATCACGTTCTAGTCAGGTCTTAAAACATTCTAAGTTTTATTATTAATAAGGCTGCATATGTATAACTATACTCCAAAATAATTAGGTTGAATTCTAGGAGTAATGTGATACTAGTTTTCAGCATAAAAAATATAATAAAATATGGAAGATCTAACTAATTTTTTGTTTTAAGAAATTAAGTTCAGTTGCAATATGGGTAGTATTTTGTTCAATTTAGATTATTTAAATAGAATCAAAGTATGCAATAATACACTAGGTGTTTCATTTAAACATTGTGAAATGCCACTACCAGTGACAAAAAAAATAGGTAGAGAGAAATATAGAATAGAGAATAGAGATATATACCATGAGTTTAGTACACATTGTTAATATTTCAGAGTATACAATATTCACGGAAAAATGCTCTGTATAATATTGTAAAGTAAATACTGTTGTAATATAAATTATTTACATTACTAGTGGGGTCAAAGCATCAATTCAACGATGACTGGAGAGTGCGAGTCGTGGTAATCATACGACTATTATAATATGCTTCACCACATGCATAATGTACAAAATTTTATCTGCCATCACATGGATAAGCAAAAAATTTCGAATGTTTTTCAAAGAATCCACCCAATAGCAATCTAAAACATCTTGAAGGGGGTTTGAACCTATGGTGTGAATATAACACTGACATAGTTTTGTACTACAACCAAAAGACTATACTGCACTCGACGCACGTTTTGATAATCAAGTTGTTATCATCTGGAAATGATTGAAACAGTTTTAATCATCTACAGATGATGCCAACTTGGTTGGTGAAAGACGCATCAAGTGGAGTACTACGTCAGTAGTTTTCCATATAACACACTGAAACATATTCATTTTTTATTGGAAGGAGATGCTGAAAACAACTACTCCACGGCCAATATGCCCCGACTGGCGTTGCATTACATCAACATATCCATGGATGTCGCCACATCCTTCATCAAGACCAAATACCAGACAATGACCGGTTTTGATCTTGTTATGATCTCATCAGATTGCCATAGGTATCGGAATCGATGAATGATCTGGCGACATTGATTGCCTAAGGGGCATAAGTGAATGTTTGTAGTGGCGAGATACAGTGAAATACACTGCAGTGCCCTCTTTGGGTCTTTGCTACTACCCATCTGACAATTATTGTCTAATTGACAGACAGATAACGATCTGCAGAAAAGCAGATGCCATTACAGCGACCTCTATTGTCTTTGAGGAAGACAATCCTACTTAATTATTGGAAGGAGATGCTGAAAACAACTACTCCACGGGCAATATGCCCCGACTGGCGTTGCATTACATCAACATCTCCATGGATGTCGCCACATCCTTCATCAAGACCAAATACCAGACAATGACCGATTTCGATCTTGTTATGATCTCATCAGATTGCTATAGGTATCGGAATCGATGAATGATCTGGCGACATTGATTGCCTAAGGGGCATAAGTGAATGTTTGTAGTGGCGAGATACAGTGAAATACATTGCAGTGCATTACAAGTTTGTAATGCAACGCCAGTCGGGGCATATTGCCCGTGGAGTAGTTGTTTTCAGCATCTCCTTCCAATAATTAAGTAGGATTGTCTTCCTCAAAGACAATAGAGGTCGCTGTAATGGCATCTGCTTTTCTGCAGATCGTTATCTGTCTGTCAATTAGACAATAATTGTCAGATGGGTAGTAGCAAAGACCCAAAGAGGGCACTGCAGTGTATTTCACTGTATCTCGCCACTACAAATATTCATTTTTTATTAATAGTTTTATATGTATTGTTTTTTAGGTAATCGGTGATCATGATTACAGAGACAAAGAAGCAAGCTTCAGTTGGCTTGACTGAAGAATAAATAAATGCGCAATGTAATCTATGTACAGAAAGCGTTATTGATTTTATATTCAATATTCAGAAATTGAGCGGGTACAATATCATACTTCTGCTTAAAATAGGTCATATTTGTAAATATTTGAGTACACACCCCTTACCCTTTTTGTACAGAGTGACTCACTTAAAATTGACTCTCCTTTATTGTCTTCATTTGGGTGTTGTTTTTTTCAATGAATTTTGCAGAAACCAAAATCTACTATTTTTCTTGAATCCAACTATTTATAACTATTGGGGGTTACCTTCAATAGTTTTTGTGATATTTTTACTTTTAGTTATTGCAGTTTCTTGATTGAATTTATATATACCTCATACACAATAACTACACAATAACACAATATTTTCTTATTATTATTAATATTGGTTTAGGGTGGTAAGATATATTACACTAACAAAAGATTATTACAATACTTTATATCAGAGTAAGCTAAATAATTAAAAAAAGAAACACTCATATTAATAACAAAAAACTTTAAACTAACAAAAAGAGGACTAACAAACGAAGAAAAAAGCGTATTCTCTATTATTTAGCCGTTGTTTGTCATAGAAATATCGTTTGCTATTGCTAATGTTCTACCAATATACATATTTTAACAAAATTACTATGAACTTTTTCAAATATAATAACAAATATCGTTGTTTATTAATATGTAATAATAATAATAACGTCTCTCACCCTTATTATGATCATAAGGATTATCCCGGAAGTGTGAGGCTGTAGAAGAGGAGACTCATTAGTTAAGGGGGAGACTCATTAACATCAACCGATGACATTCTTTCCATTCTAGGCAGGCACGTACGAACAGGCCTGAATATACCAGTAAGAAGTTTAATTGGAAATTGTTTGGTGGAATGGGGATTCAAACCCACGACCTCTGGGTTGAGGTATCAAGTCACCGACTAAATATTTCAAATTTAGGTGAATAATATTTTCTATAACGAGGTTTTAAAGTTATTCTCTCTAAGAATTTTGAGGGCAACTCCAAGGGTTTACATCGTTGGATTAAGAGTAAATTGCAGATTTTTGTTTTTTTAAATAAAATTTTTGCAATTTTACGACAAACATTTCGGCATTAATTTCGGCGCTTGTTGATTTTTAAATCAACGATAAAATATTAAAATTTAATAAGAAATATTGTTCCCCTACCATCTAAAATTATTTATTGAAACTGATTCTATTTAGTTGTATTAAATTTCCAATTATAAAATTTAAATACAATCCGCTTAGTTCAGTAGACTGTGAAAACGGGTATTTATTCTGTTGGAAAACACATTTACAATATTTAACCTGCATTTAATAATATAAAGTGAGCATACACTAAACAATGAATATAATGATTATAACAGATACAAGAACGACGTGAAATGAGCAATTGTTCATTTAAATTTAATTCTGCAATATATGTTTCAAGTTTGGCGATGCATTCCAAATGTCGAGTGTAAGCAAACTGCTTTAGATTACTGCATGAAATTGTTCTCAACACTATGCGCATACATTTACAAATTCAGTGTTCAGATTGAGGAAAATTATAAATAATTGCTGCATTCCAGTAGTCCTATTGTAATTAAAATGTTGACAAATCTAACAAATTTGATTGTTAATATGAAAACAATGAAGTACATAAACAAATATTATTGAAAATAAGTTTATTTCATACTATAATAACACTATTCGTGGTACAACAAAATATTATGCATAGTCCATTGAAACGTTGTAATTCCGACAACCAACAGCAGAAATATATTTTATGCAGTCCGTCCCTATATCCTTTTTTAAATAGCATCGGCTTCACACATCGTTTGAAAGGTATTTCTATTCTCTTCCGATACTGATCCTTCTGATACTGATCTTCTAATATTGAAAAAATACCACCAATATACATATACCATAATTATATACCACAAGTATCAGAAAAACTTCAGCTGGAATTAGGTAAATATAATATACAATTAGGACCTAGAAATGATAAATTATATTCAAAACCAAAAATCCAGTGGATAAATTAAATCAAACCCATATTATTTATAAGGTTGATTGCTCAGATTGCGATATATGTTACATTGTACAAACGCAACAATATTTAAACAAACGTATAAATAGACAAATTTCGTTACATATTTTTTTATTTCTAGCAGTATTTATCTCTTGTCCGGTTACACAGAGCCCATATACCAAATCTAATTTATAAACTACAAATAATAATTATAAATGGCTCTGTGTAACCTGACAAGAGGTAAATACTGCAACCAATGAACAAGATATTATGTAAATTAAAATGTGTACTTCTTTCAGTAGTAATACATACTTCTATTTATGAAATATGATTTAACTGTCTTTGAACTCAATACATCTATACAGCGACGAATACAGTTACGTAGACTAGTAGATAGGCTATGAGCGTACGGAGCCAAAAAACGTGTGTATTTTTAAAGGGGCCTAAATTTATCATTTTTATCCATTTTTACCCCCTCCACTTTCACTTCAACCAATCAGCTTTCAGACTTCGCCCCAGAACCAATGAGCCTTCAGACCTCGCCTCTAGCTATCAGACCACACCCCACGACCAATCAGCCTTCTGACCTCGCTTCCAGCTATCAGACCACATCCCACGACCACAGCTCAGGCATTGTGTGAAAGACTGATTAAAATAAAATAACGTCACGACGTCACCACATCGTGACGTCGTGACGTTGTTTTGACGTTTTATTTTAATCAGTTTTTCACACAATGCCTGAGGTGTGGTCGTGGAGTATGGTCTGATAGCTGGAGGCGAGTTGTGAAGGCTGATTGGCTGTGGGGCGGAGTCTGAAAGCTGATTGGTTGAAGTGGGAGTGGAGGGGATAAAAATGGTAAAACATGACTAAAATTTAGGCCCCTTTAAAAAATACACGCGTTTTTGGCTCCTTACGCCCATAGCCTATCTACTTGGGCTTCATAGACTTTCACGGATATATCGATTTCTCCCCACTGCAATACTAAGTATATAGGTAAAATTTTAATCAGTCGTAGCACCAGCATTACCTATGTGTGATTTATTTTGCCTAATAGTATTGTTTTGTTCGAACATATGTTGAAATTCACAAACTTTCGTTACAACATACAGTGTTATATACAATATATACAAATGGATTTCAGCACAGTTTTTTCAGTTAAAGTTCAGTTCAGTTCTGTTATCATGGACATTTCCCTGCCTAAAACACATTAGAGAAATAAACAATAAAAGTGAACAGTTTTCACAAATTTTTCCACAATAGCTAAATGCCAAATTCTGCGACGATTAAAACTGTGTCCTCAACTTTATAACCTATTTAAGGTAATATAAAATAACGGCAACAGTTTAAAACATTTGTTTGGAAACAGATACAATGTTGTTACTTTATCAGTGAGCAAAACAACGCACGCCGTGCAGTTTCTTTACGGCCATTCCGCCATTTACGGTTATATTGTCCGATTTTTATTCGAATGCCATAGTATTGGATACGACAAGCTCCATCTAGGCGATGAGACAATTACAAAGATGTTCCCTTTCAATCAGCACTTAACTTTATTTCTAGAGTTTATTTAATTGCACTGTACTTTCTGTTCTACCAGCTTAAAGTTGTAAAAGTTTCCTCAACACTAGAGTTGAAATTAACAGAAAAGATGTTGGATTCGTTTTCTGTCTCGACGGAGGACAATGCCAGGCCACTTATAAAACTGCAAATTGTTGTAAAATACACCGCATCTTTGCTGAGAGTGTACGGGATAATCGATTTAACTGGAGAAGTGGGTTTTTCTGGGAAACTCCGCCCGAGTAAAAACAATTAGTTTAAAAAGTATTGCATTTTTACTTACTTTTAGAAGGAGGTAGGGTAGAAATACAATAAATACGACGCTTAAAAAAATTTTCTTCCAGCAACATACATTTTTTATTATGTCGCTCCAAAAACCCTTCAATTTAGAATATTTTTCTTATATAAAATTTTTTTATGTTTCCATTACTTAGAATGTTATGGACAATTTCTATATTGTTACTTTGTTAATAAGAAACCATTTTAAAAATTCATAAACCTATTAAATGACAACCTATAATTTAAAAACTTTGCGATAGTCTTCCAATGCAACTAAAACATGAAATACAATTGACAAATTGAACTAGAAAGGGCATTGCAAAAGACCTATACAGTGTGTCCAAGATAAAGATGGGATAGCATAGGGATCTTGGAAACGGTAAGAGATACAAAGTTGGTTAAATTATGAAAAAGTTGAGCAGTTTGAATATCTTTTACATGAACTTTGCCAAAATAAGTTACCTTTTTTTGATTTCGAAATATTTGGAAAAACATTTTTTTTGCGATATTTGTTTTTATTTATTTCTGGCGTTATTTTAACAGCTATCAAAAATATAAAATACTTTTCCATTGTCACTTTTTGAGCTTAACAAGATGGCATTCATCAAGTTTTTGTCCGACGTTTCGTTTCCGAGAAACCATCATCAACTTCTTTTTTTTAAATACGGCCCTGTATTTTTAAACAGAAATTTTGATACCATTTTTTATTCTTAATTCAATGATGTATCACAAGTAATGGTTTAATTACGTTTTTAGCTTGTTGTTGCCACCATTAAAAATTAACGAGGAAAAGCCTCCTGAGTTTAGCTCTTACCGTTTCCAAGAACCCAATGCTATCCCATCTTTATCTTGGACACACTGTACAGCTGACTATGTCGTTGCAATAATTACGAGGTAGAAAAAATCACCAGAGAATCGAGAATTTATGCTTCTGGAAGAAAAATGTTTAAAGCGTCGCGACGTCTAACGTCCTAATTTTATCTACCCTACCTTCTTGTAGAAGTAAGTAAAAATGTAACTTTTTAGAATAATTTGTTTTTCTCTACCGTTTCCCAGAAAAACTCAATTCTCCAGTTAAATCGTTCACCCTGTACATTTATTTTAATAATAATAAATGAGGACACTCATAATCGTACTACAAATAACCACATGGCGGTAAAGTTGAGTATTACTTGTTACAGAACTAATGGATTGGAACATATTTATGAAATTTATAGATATTATAGAATTCTCGTTAAGCGACCAACATTATGTATGAATATTTTTTTTTTCATTTTCCTGAGATAGGATTGATTGCGATATGCCTTCAGTGAAATAATAACAAGATGTTCAAAAGAAAAATACTTTATTTAACCTTTAATTATAGTCTTTCGCTTCTACAAACAAGCGATGACATTTTCCAGCATGTCTGCTAAATTTGGTGTGGGAAGAAAAGGTCTTCAATTTAATTTTGTTTCTCCAGAAATAGGATAATAAAACCTGCCAACTATTCCTTCGTTTTAGGTTTTATTTGGGTTAAACTCGATATTTTCTCGTAATAAAATTATGGTTAGACTAAGTCATAAAAAAGGAATACAAGGGATTCAGTCCTCGAAAATTCTATATCAGCTGATTTCGTGTATACGTGATGTGAAACAAATATAAACGTCACGTGACAAGATTACAGCGAATATATTATGTGAAATTGTTGAATTTACTTAAATATACCACTGAATAAACAGATTAACTACAACGTGGCAGTCTAACTTTACATCTAATCCTATTGTAAATTTACTTTATTTCAATAGAGTGTTTGCTAGACTTTACAAACTAGGTAGATATTTAAATTAGGAAAAAGTTGTTCCGTATGATTTGCGTACTGCATTTACTGATTTAATGTACACTTTAGGTATTAAGATAAACGTATCAGATAAAAGTGTAATAACATTTCTATAAATATTGAAAATCCCGAGGCATATCTGAAATTCGACAGAAAACATAACACTCAATTATCCTTAGTAGCGATGAGAAACACACCGTAGTGCCCTCTTTGGGTCTGTGCTACTATCTGTCTGACAATTATTGTCAAATTGACATATTTGCATATTGTCCGTGGAGTAGTTGTTTTCGGCATCTGCTTCAAATACCTAATTATCCTTTTATTTATTTCACATTAAAAAAATGAATATTCCAAAACCAAAATTATGTTTCAGAAAGATGAATCTATCGAAACAATAAATCAATAAACAACCTAAGCTGTTCAAAAAATATGGGCAGTTAAATTTATCCCTAAAAATAGGTGTTGCACTTCATTTGCTGTTCAGCGTATAATTGACTAACTTCAGCAATATAACAAGTTATATTGCTGAAGTTAGTGTTTTGTTAATAATAAGTTTATAATTTCCTATCGCCTCTGAACTTCAACATTGTAATGATGTCGAGTTAGATGGCGCAGAGAACGCGCTGAATTAATGTTTGTTCTTTTATCGGGTTTAGGGCAGATTCAACATTAAATTGGATTTAGCCAATTAGAGGACAGAACAAGGAGCAGTTATTCGTTATTATGTTATAGGATTCGATTTCCTGCGCTTGTTACTTGTCATATGATTAGCTAAAGCGCTGAAATCAACAGATAAAAATGGAATTACCGCAGGATTTTGACTGACTTTTCGATTAGATTTACTCACTATAATATTAGCTCTCTCACACACAATCCAATCTCACACAAATGTCCAATGTGTAGGTATGTTATTACAATTTGCAGTTCTAATATGTGAATATAAGTAAGTACTAGTGTCGGTTTTTTCTGCTTATGAGTTAGGACTAGACCCCCTAGTCTAGGAAGCGGTTCCATAGATGAATTTTGTGTATACCTATATCTAGTATACTATAAGATAGATAGATAGATAGATAGATAGATTTATTTTCACAAACATATACATGTGTAGAAAAGTAATTGCGAAACTAGTTAACATTTACAATTTAATATTTAAAACATTTTCGAGTAAACAAACATACTCTATATAACATTACTTTAAATAGGTACCTACATGCTTTACATTATTTCATCACTTAAAAACTCATTTACTGTGTAGTATGCCTTATTTATTAGGAATGTTTTAATTTTCTTTTTAAACTTAATAAACGATAAGTTCTTTAAGGAACTCGGAATCTTATTATAAAATTTTGCCCCATTGTAAAAATTACTCTTTTGATAAGCTGTTGTGTTGTGTTGCGGGAGGATTATTAAATTACCACAATTTCGTGTAACCGAATTTGAAAAAGTGTACAGTTGCTTATTTTTAAAGACAAACAGCAGTGTTTCAAAAATAAACAAAGATGGCATCGTTAGAATTCCTAACTGAACGAAATAATGTTTGAAAGAATGATATTTATTTATTCCAACCATAACACGAAGAGCCCTTTTCTGTATATTAAAACATGAATAAGCATCTACACAATTTCCCCATATCCGTATTCCATATGATAACTTTGACATTAAACACGCGAAAAAAACTACTTTAATAGTACTCAGATTTAACCCTTTATTTACCATAGCCCTAAGACAATAACAACTAGATGAAAGTTTTCTACTTAATGCAGATATATGCAGTTTCGAATTTAACTGAGAATCCAAAACAAATCCCAAACATTCAACCTCTTTCACATAATTTATATCCAAATCAGCAGGAAACGTAGGTAATCGAGTAGGCATTAGATTAGCTCGTAGAGAGAAACTTAAACATTTGGTTTTAGACAAATTAAGTTGGATTTGATTTATTTTACACCAATGAGAGATTTGCTTTATACTTTCATTAGCTTTGTACTGTAGCCCATCTTCAGATTTGTCACTCAAAACAAACATCGCATCATCAGCATACAGGACACAGTCAGAGTTATCAATGCATATGGGTAATTCATTAATGTAAATCAAAAACAGGAGTGGACAAAGAACTGAGCCTTGGGGGGACTCCCGCCTTTGACTGGAACCAATCTGAAAAATAATCTCTACTGCCCTGGGATATGACTATACGTTGCATTCTGTTTGTAAGATATGAGCTGAACCAGTCTAATGCAATTCCAATTTTAACAGTAATAAATCAAAATTTAGGTAAATTTTAGGTAAAGGTTCAGGTAAATTTTAGGATATATTCAGGTATTCCACTAGTAATGCAATTAATAGTAATTCTTAATGAGTTCCAGGTCTGTCAATTTTTTTTGTCCGGGTCTCTGCACTTCTAGTCGGTGAGTGTATAAAATATGCCTTATCAAAAGAATACTAGAACGTGAAGTACGCCTGATATCATAACTCCAGAATATTTATCTCCTCTGGAATATTGAATACTCCTGAAAGAGGAAATGGGGGAGGTTAACCGTATTACTGTGCGTTTAGTGTCTGTCTCCACTTTGGTACGGAAGATCGGTGTATTTATTTATGAATTGTTTCTTTTCTTGTATTTCCGGTATATCCGGAAATGCCAGAAAAACGGAAATACTTCAGACGAATAGAACTTTCTCGAAAACCCCCATATCAAAATTTTAAAAAATATATTCCCTTTTGAAGTCCTTAAACTTTTAGTGAACGCTTTAGCTGAATCACCCATAATTTATCATTGTTTTAAAATACCCAAATTGGAAATTGTGCATGTTACATATAATTCAGAAAATACCTATGAGGTAGGTAATTAATTTATATTTTAAAGAACGTGTCCGTTGCGAGGAATTCGTTCTATTATCCACATCATAAATTATCCACATATAATGTCATGTTACATTTTAAAAATAAACGGGAGATGCATTAGTTTATAATCTATTTATATCAAATATATATTTATAATAGATCAAGGAGTATTTAAACATGATTTAATGCCATGTTAGTACCTTTTCATCAAAATAATATGAGTGCGTTTAGATTTGGAAAATTTTATTTTAATATAGAAGAAAAACTGCGAATCATTATTTGTCTGTTCTATTAATATTTATATTGTTTTACTGGTTCTGTAATATTATATTCTGTTTCTGTTATACTAAAGCGAAAAGTTTCTGAAAAAAGAAGACATCGTTGATCAATGAGTCTGAAAAACCTACTTCAGATTGACGAGATCATAAAAATTGACAATCTGGTAGAATAAACTAGTACTAGTACTTTGGAAAAAGATCCTCATAAAAAATTATGAAAGTTCGTTTTTCTATCTTCAAAAACGAACGCTGTTGCCCTCCCTCGCCCCTGCCTCCCCCTAACATGTCAACATAACCTAATTTTCTACCAGAAGAAATTGAACCAAAAGATTGAAATCAAATAGAATAATGGAGCTTTTGATATTGGCGATTCAAAAAATGAATGCGCCCTCTGCTTGAAAATATTTGAACCTACTTAAAAAGGTATTTTTTGGAGGCTTTTAGCTGATATAATGATAAATAACGCGTATTTGGGTTTGTTCAACGTAATAATTTGGTGATTATTGTGATTTTTTGGTATTATAAAGGTAAAAACGACGTGATTAGCATTTGTACATCTTTATTTTTACATTTTAGAATAGCATTCAAAAGAAATCAGCACAACACAAACTGCCGTGTTTATGGGTGTCATTCCACAAAACGTGTCAATAGAAGTATTTAAGATAGAAGATAGGTAGAAGTTTGCCCCTAGTATAAGAAACTGTTTCTCATTCATTTCTCCATCAAAAGGCATGTAACAATTTAATAACGGGACACATCACACTTATTTTAGCCCAAAATGTAAGTAAACAAAAACTAGGCTACCTGTTTCAACCCAAAAAATTCATATAATTTGCAATCGCGCACTTATAGGACGTTTGACTGCTTTTACCACTCTTTTTATCCTTGGCAGTTGAATGCTAAATTGCTAGATGATGTGATATGAAATGAAAAATTTTTACTCGTCTTCCTCCATATTTGTTTACAATTTGCAGCGCCCTCATCGGTAATTTGAATCGCCAATAGACTCGAATAACTCAAGCAACTTAAGTAGTGATGAGAAATTTGGAGAAACCAGTACAAGTGTATAAATAAAACAACACATATTTTGTTGTATGTATACTTTTACCACTAATCCTTTCGAGAAAAATTGTATCATGGTTTATTATCACAGTATGATCGATATTGCTAATTAAATCATAATTTATAGAATTTGTTACTGTAGTTTTCTTACAGATACCAAAAATATTAACAAATCCGTGACTTCCCTCCATTCCAACAGTTGAATCCATATTGAAGCCATACTGCGCATGTCGGGTAACTTTTACCATACTCTTCGAGGTGGGTAACTTTTTTACTCGGACGGGTTTCTTTTAAATTTTCGAACGACTCTGACGTACTATCTCGAATGCTTGTCTTACGTTTATGAACGTTTTGGATACATTCGGATGCATCTATCCTTGATATCAGAGCGCACTGTATATCCTGTATGTTTTGCATTTGTTTAATATTTGTTATTCATCATTCTCATTACCCTTTAATTATAGGTGAATGTATTGTTTCATTGAAACTGAACCCCCCAGGTTCAAAAAATCGCCTAATTGTGAATATTTGTAGAGGTAAATTCACAAAATTAAAACTCTGAAAAACCTGGTGCACAAACTTAAGATTTTCACTCGTCTAATCAACAAAAATACAATATAGCATAGAAATAACGTAAAGGACTATCAGTAATGAATTCAAGAACCAGTAATACATTGCTGATGTTCTGATTATTTTTAACTAGAATTGCGAAATTTGATAACTGGATTCTATAGATTATTTCGATTATCAGATTAACTACAGATAATGAAAATCACCCCATTAATAATTCAAATGCAGGTCACAGCTTGCCTACACCACACCAGGTATCTACCTTGATTTATTTAAACATCTGCTAATAAATACCAGGTTCAGTTCACGGCCTTTTCCCTAATTTCAAATGCTAATGAACTTAATCGTAAACAATTAAAATTTATGTTCTTTACTATACTATAACACCAGCGAACAACTTTCTCAAATTTAGTACGAAGTAAATTATTTTGGCCCTAACACATCGATCTTTATCTCCCCTTTTATTGTTATGGCCTGGATCGAATTCAGTTACGCTGTTAAACACTTTGAGGTAACGTAGAATATTGCATCATCTTGCCTTAGAAGATGTAATTTTATGTGTTATACAGGGTGTTATTTAAGTACAGGCCAAACTTTAAGGGATAATTCTTTGAATGATTCTAAGACGAAAAGATTATATAATCATAGGTCGGGAAATCCTTCGTTTTCAGGATACAGGGTGTGAATGGGATCCGTAGGATCGTTATGATTTTGTGTACGATTTTATACTGTCGAAAATTTTATAGAAATGAAACAAAATAATGTCTTTATTGTAATTGTATTGTGTATATTACAATATTATAATAATAATAATAATAATGCTTTTATTGCCCAACAGAAACGTATTCCATTAACAGGACAAAACAAAATAGTACAATATAATAGCGGTATAATATTAAGTATAGCGTCTGTTGACATCAGACTAATTTTAAACTAAGACAAACTTAATAACAAAAAAAGAGAAAACAAAAACAAAAATAAAAAAGAAAAAGATATGCTACGAGCTACTATTGAATTTAATTTTCATTGAAATGAAACAGTCCCAAACCTAACAATTCATTGAGACTACAATTATGAAGGTCGCAAACATTACAAATAACATTAAAATTTTTTGACATTATATATACTGGGGATTTTAAAAGTAAATTAGTTGTAGCATTTTGACAATAAAATGTATGATTAACACGAGAACCCTGTCTGGGCACCCGCATATTAAACATACTCAGCAAAGTAGGAGAATCAACGTCCCCATGAAACAGCTTAAATAGATATGACAAGCTAGCGAGTGGCCTTCTTGCACTTAGAGACTGAATGTTAAATCTTTGCAGAAGCAGACTATGCTCATAACCTCTAACAGGGTAGTAAAGATCAATTCGATACGACAAAAATTTCAGAAAACGCCGCTCCATTCTTTCAATATTATAAATGTGAATATTATAATAAGGGTGCCAAATTAGTCTGCAGTATTCCAATTTAGGGCGCACTAAAGAAAAATAGAGACATTTTAAAGCAGTAGCATCATTAAGGGATGATGAGTTTCTAATAATAAAGCCAAGAGCTCTATATGCATTATTAGCTATTTCAGCTATATGGTTAGCGAAAGATAATCTATCGTCAAAAAGGACACCAAGGTCCTTTATTTTATTGCTGTGTGTTAATGGCACCGAATTGATAGAATAACTAAATAGAAAAGGTTGAGTTTTGAGTGTGAAAGAGCAAACCTTACATTTGTTTGTATTTAATACTAGGTGATTATCCGAACACCATGTAACAACACGATTTTTTTTTAATAGGTTGGGAGTGCCACAATAGATCTTCTAGGTCGCGGTGGATCAGGCCAGGGGGCCGACTCCTACATAAATCTAATCTAATCTAATCTAACAACACGATTTAAGAGAGCCTGAAGCACTGAACAGTCGTCGACAGTAGATATGTTCAAAAACAACTTCAAGTCATCCGCAAAAAACAAATGATTGTTGTTAAGAGAAAGAGACAAATCATTCACGAATAAATTAAAGAAAAGCGGTCCCAAGTTGGACCCTTGGGGTACACCGGAAGTGGCTAAAAAAATTCTGGACTTAAAACTATTATACGCAACATATAACTGTCGCTGATAAAGATAAAATTGAATAAGTGCAAGCAGATTATTACTGAGACCAAATTGACCCAATTTATGTACCAAAATTTTATGATTTACTTTATCAAAAGCCTTCGTAAAATCGGTATATACCACGTCAACTTGGCTTTTATTATCCAGGTGATTGACTAAACTGTGTGAATTCTGTTAAATTAGACAAAGTTGAACGCTTTGTAACAAATCCATGTTGGTTAGGAGCAATGTAGGGTTTGACACTATTGTAAATAAAAGTATACAACGACATCTCGAATACTTTTGCGAAATTAGACAAAATGGCGATCGGACGGTAGTTACTTAAATCAGAAGCATTTCCGAATTTTAGAATTGGACATACCCTTGACATGTTCCAAATATCTGGAAAAGTAGACGTAGATAATATAAGATTAAATAATATAAGCATTGGTGCGACTAGCACTCTAGAACAGTCTTTTACAAAAAAACTTGGAATTTGGTCATCACCACAAGTCATCTTATTTTTTAACTTCCTAGTGGAATTTATTATATCTGCTTCAGTGAAATGAGTAAGATTAATACATGATACCGTACTAGAAAATATATATGTATTATATACCTCTGAACCCTATATTTTAGGTTTCAGAGGTAACAGAGATTAACACAACGGAAATAAAACCAGTCAAAAAATTAGTAACATACTCATTCACATTCATACATATAATCCTGTGTATTACATAAAAGTTTCATGTGTGTTTTGTATATGAATAAGAGGAACATAGTTTGAGAATTTCAGAACTTTGTTAAATACAGACATACAGAAGTAAAATACGAAATATTTTAATACATCAGATTACATTGTTATTTCTACAACCGCATTGAAATCTAAGTTATTTAGACAATGCTCATCCGTCTTCCCTTTCTCTTTTTTTTGTTAGTTACGATTTCGGACACGGTTTATTTACAACTCAGGTAAAAAACTTTTATGTACTCAAAGCAGGAATGTTTCATAAATTCATTTGGAGCTTGGGAATTCGCATTTGGTAGTAAGTAACGCCGTTGTGTTTCAAATAACACATTCTAAGTAAAGTAAGAATTGCAATTGAAATTACAAACTCTGTATGTTGAAATGTAGCGCAGTAAATAAGATTATGTGCAGGAAATAATATACAACGTATAGTACAAAGAATCTGCAACAAATTTATTTAATAATAATAAGAAATATAAAAGCTTTTGTTATCAGCAGTGATGTTCTATAGTGGTCAATTATTAAAACTAACTCATGCAGGGATCGCGATTTTATAAGTGGATCCGTCTTGTAATAGATGGACGAATTTTCTTAAATATACAAATAACTAAAATTTTGTTAAATTAAGTTTTTACAAATATTAAAATGTCCAGTACTCACATTTTTAAAAATAACCATAAAAACAATGTAATAATTTACCTTGTAATTAATTCTCAAACAGAATTTTTCTTCAAAAAAACACGTTTCTACGCCACTTGCATAACATTTTGGATATTGTCGACGTAAAGTGTGATGATATACTACTTTATATTCACAGATTAGATACGTCTATATCGTCATGCTCGTTTTATTATTATTTTTCACAAATTCCTTTTTTTTTATTTTTACTGGCAAAAAGAAATTATGGAATTATTTCCATAACATTTATGGAAAATGACATTTCGCGCTTTCCGCACTTCTCTGTATCTCAGTTGGCCATGAATTATTTTATACACTTCCTGGCAAATTGATAGTTTTGCATTAGTATGTTATGTTTTTATCGAACACTCTGTATATCTTTACGTGTATCGTTATATCAAAATATATTGATGGAGAATTGCATGGGTTTCACGGACAAAATCCCCTACCAGCAATGAAATATTTTGGTATATATGAGAGGGAACCACATCCTTCGCCTACTACTATACATAAGATAGAGACTGGTTTCAAACTTGTTAATACTTATTAGTTTACCACAAAGAATGAACCGACGATTAATGTGAACGAACAGATTGATGGGCTCATCTGGCTTGAAGTTCGAGAGTAGCTGCCAGATGATAGTTATTAGTCAGTCGGCAACGGAACGGTAGATAGTGCCTGTCACAGCAGTGAGATGTCGAAATTATTATTTAAAAAGAACTACTCTGTATAAGCCCCCACCAGCTATACGCGATTCTTGCTAAGCAATGCGCTACCTACTGGCGGCACGCACAACTAACGCATGTGGAATTGGTTCAGTTTTGCGTATGTATGTCTATTGTTAATTTTGAAATATCCGTTGTTATATTAGTTAATTGCTTTGATTAGATATAAATCATTATTGTTGTGAGCGTCATTGTTCCTCTTGTACAAAGGAAAACCCCGAGATCAGTTTCATACTTTTCCAAAAGCAGGGAAATCTGGAGTTATCGCGGAAACTATAAGTTGAGCATTACAGAGTTACAGGAGACAAGTATGGATAAAGAAGCTAAGGAACGCAGAGTAGAGAGTGTGCTCTTTACCTTTCTCTAGGGTTGACTATTTCCATAAAGGTATGTATGCCGTATGCCCAATAAAAAATTTGACATATTTCGAGGTTAAGTTTCATTTTCAGATTGAACGCTCGAAAAATATTGAAATCTATTTTAATTTTATACCACTACTTACCCCTTTCAAAATAGTTTTACAAGCTTTTTTCCTGGTTTAAAGTTCTCGATAACAAATCTTTGATGAATAAAATTTCAAACGTCAGTGTCAGTGAACGTAGGTTAGTATAGGTTACTGCCATTTTGGCGCTTCAATCTTAAAATGAATCGCGTTTAGCAAACTGAGAGAGTTTTGAATAGATGGTATAGTGGGGACGCTCGGGGATGACCAATAACTTTATGGCTATACAATGTAAGGCTGCAAAAGGGCAAGTAAAATGTTTTGCTAAAGTTTCTAGAGAGGAGATTATTATCAATACTATTTTTGTATTTGGAGGAAATCATTCAAATCTATTTTTATTTTGAGCTGAGCCCAACTTTAATTTTCGTAATAGATAACAGTATCATCCGCGAAACTAATGATTTTACCTTGTATTTTAGTTAGAAATCAATAATTTAGGTACATTCCAGGCCGAAAACCGTTCAAACAATATAAAATTTGCATTTAGTGCAGGATAAGCACATTGTATTATGCATTCTGTGGTACATCTTTTCCATATTTTCCCAGAATATGGGGCAATATGGAGAAGGAATGGAGAAGGCAGATATCTTTCCTTGAGACTTTCCACCAAATTTCCTGGAATTTTAATAACCTTGGGCAATATTTAAGCTGTAGTTACCTGAAAATGTTCAAAGGATTGGCTTGAAAACATCAAATAATACTGGAATAATACTGGTTAGAATATACGTTAATGTTCAGAACCCACTGCATGCATATTTTCCTTCTTATATAGGTACTTAGGGCTTAAAATGGAGCGTTTTTCATGCACTAGGAGATAAGGGCCTTAAAGATCTAACTCACTCACAGCGCCTAATTTTCATGTCGCTCGGCAAAGTTAGAAAATGTATTTATAATTAATAATAATTACCGACTAGGCCTCACAAGGCCTGTATTAAGAACAAGCAGAAGTAATTAGCTAATTTTACGAACTTCTGAAGTTGCGACTTACAAGAAGTTGGTTGGTGGCACTTAAATATACTTAAGCAAAATTACATCCCCACAGCTTATAAATACAATTATATAGAGGGTCTCATTTAAGCCAGTAACAACGAAAGGTATAATAAATTCAATTTTGCATTTATTTAAAAACTTGTTTTAATGAAACTGGTTCGGTAGTATCCAAAATATTTAGGTATAATTAGCAATAGCCTCTCCAGCACTAACCTTTTGTAGAAATACAAACCAGTGTATGTTTAAAATGAAATTGCCGTTAACTGGCAATTGTAAGTAGATAGGCTGTAGGCGTACGGGGCCAAAAACGCGTGTATTTTTAAAAGGGCCTAAATTTTGCAAAAATGCGTAATTTTACCCCCTCCACTTGCCCTTCAGCCCAAGAGTCCAGCCAATCACAGCGCATCGTTCGTAGGCGCTCAACGTCACGTACCTTGGTGAGGAACGTCACGTTTTACGTCACGCGTATTCTGATAGGATATAAGGATATAAGGATACGCGCGACGTCGTATTCTGAAAAATATCATACGTATCCTGATAAGATATAAGGATACACGTGACGTTTATCCTGCTAAGATATAAGATATAAGTATACGCGCGACGTCGTATCCTGAAAAACATTACGCGTAACCTTATATCCTATCAGGATACGCGTGACTTTTTCAGGATATGCGTGACGTAAAACGTGACGGTTCCTCTCCAAGGTAAGTGATATTTACGTGACGTTGATCGTCTGCGAATGGAGCGCTGTAATTGGCTGGGATCTTGGGCTGAAGGGAAAGTGGAGGGGGTAAAATTACTCATTCTTTGCAAAATTTAGACGCCTTTAAAAATACACGCGTTTTTGGCCCCGTACGCCCACAGCCTCTCTACTATTGTATTTTAAACAAACACTGGTTATTTAAATTTACTTAAACAACCACTAGATATTTTTAAAACGAGCAATCTTCACGCTACATGACACCATAAAACCGTATGTTTTCCAAAACCGTGCAATGGGACCGATATTGATCTTTGAACCATTATTGGGATACCCTATATAATACGCAGACTATGGCATTCAGACTGACAGTAGGCTCAATTATATTAAATACCCAAAAATTATGAAACGAATTTGAATTAATTCGATTTCTCTCTTTGAATTATAATTTTGTGTTCACCTTGGCAATATTTAATACAGTTAGGGTAGATTAAAATCCATGAATAAATTTACAGCAGCTGTCTGTTTTCATTCATTTTATTGTGACTATTTGACCATTTTGCCTGTTCTTGTTAACGTGATGAAATTATGTCACTCATGACGGTGGGTTTTGGATTTGACAGCGATTTAATTTTTCGTCGGTGCTGGATGTGCACATTATTTACAGTTCATTACAAACCAAAGACCAGTTGATGAACAAGCACCTACATATTATAATTTAACGACCTTTTTATTTGTTTGACAATTGATTTTTATTATTTATCAGCATTAAAATCCCCCAGTCCAGCATTAAAAAAAGTTTGTCATAAGAGCAATGTGCTAGAAAGAGAATATAGATTTGTTTCTAGGCACAGTCTTTATCCAACACATCGCTTTTATGACACATTTTATGACACATTTTTGGGCATATCTCTATATTAGTATTAGAGATAGACCCATAAGACCTTATTTGACCGTATTCGTAAAAAAGAGTTCTTTCGAAATACGTGAAACAGTACTCGGTGTTCTATTTAAAATATTAAAATTTATATCGACCTAGCTTCATTAAATCGCCCTGTAAAAAAAGTATTATATGTAAAACAAGTGGAAAACTATATCGACGGGTCCGAGCGATTTTTTAAAAACTTTACCATTTTCAAAATAATAAATTTATGCTGAACTTTATGAACTCACTGTATATTGTTAATCTGGTTTTTAGTGTGAAATTTCTTTATTAGGCAAACATATTTTTCAAAAAACCAACCTTTCACTGATCCGTAGGCGCAGAGGTTTAATTTTTTGTATTTTTCAGTGGTGGTATAATACTCAAATAAATAGCAGTAATTAAACAATGCCACAAATAAATACTTTCATACATTATCTTCGTTGCTAATAATTTAATCAATATTAATACATACTTCAATTTACGAAATATGATTTACTTGGCTTTGAACTTACTATACCTATGAAGCGACTAAAACAGTTACATAGGCTTGACCGATTTTCCTCAACAAGATTGGTTAAATAACTTTAAACGAAAAAAAAAATTGTATTTAAGGATTAACTGAAATATTGTCTCAAAACTCTATTAAAATTATAAGTTGACTAAATGCCAATCTAAAAGACAGACGTAAATTCAAAAGAGGTTTCAATGAATATAATGCAGTTCAAATACAATATCTATAAAAGGTATTTTAATCATTAAACCTATCTAACCTAAAAAGAACGCCGACAACAAGTGGCGCCAAGATTCAGTAAAGGATCCAAATTTCCACTTAACTCAAATATAGTATACAACTACATAAGATAATTACTGATTAAATTGTCACAACAACAACTATTAAGGCAATAATATACTAATTATTGATTATTAAAAATGAAACTCAAAATTAAGATCAAAGAAGCAGAACCTGTCTTTCAAGTCACACACAGAAAAGTCTAGATTTTAGCAAAGAATATATTAGCACAGTATAAAATTAAATTAGCCTTATACTCGTACTGTGATATTAGATATGGTCTTTGATTCTAGCGTGTTGGTTCGTTTTATCGATCTTCTCCCACTCCTATACTATCATACAATACTCATCGTATGTTAATTTATTTACTTATAGGACCAGCATTACCTACGGGTGATATCTTTATTCCCTAACGGTGGCTATTAATTGAAATTAATAAAATGTTCGTTATAAATTTTATAACTGTACATTACGGTGGTAGAGTATATTTCAAGGTTTTACCTTTACGTCCAAATTTATATGGTTTATTAGTAATTACCCAATTAAGAGCTCACTCAGATGTTAACAAATAAATTTAGGTTTACGGATCAACATTTAAACTTTCGCTGGGTAAATTGGAATGGCTTTTCTCTACACAGTCTGTTATTTACAAAATCGTTTAGTCGTTTATACATATTCCATCGGCTTGCCTCGAGGCAAATATGTGTAGCGGGATTTGCAATTACAATGTTTGTTTACCCCACATTTAACGGTTATTCTAACAGAGCTTCTCTGTTATTAGGTCCTCATTCATTTAAAAACAATGACAACCAGTTATACTGAAATTGATGGTATTCGTAAAGGGATACAATGTATTATGTAAAATAAACTTTATGGCAGTTAGAGGAAGACTATAGCGATAGTGACTATGATTCTGAACTGAAGTGTATATGAATGACGTTGATTGATTTTCTATTTGAAAATATTTTTTCCAAAATTACATATCTCTCGCTTAGAACAGATCAGTGTGGTTATTCCCAGATTCAGTCACTCGATTTTGATTGACAAGTTGCTTATTCTAGGTATTGTATAGTCACTAATGCTGTTATTTTCTTCATACTGGGTCTTTCAACGAAAACTGGATCCCCCTATAATTAAGACCGAAAAAAAAATTTGAATTCGCCGAGAATAGTCGATTTCTGTTCTTGGGGGGATGTATACCATACATTTTTGACAGTCAGGCCAACTTGATATGCTGATCCCCGTAACCCCTAGCAACCCCCACTTTAAAATTTCAAATAGAACTACCCTACTTCTATCACATCATTTTAAATTCCTTTCCATTGTGAATACATTGAATACATTGGTGCATCGTTTTTAGGAATCGATTGAGATTTGACAGTTATTGGTTAAAAACGTAAAGTTGGTAAACCGTCATTCCCGTATTAATTTCTACAGGAATGTCCACCAATAATAAGCTTTTTAATGAAGATTATTGTCCTATGCATGATACTTTCCCTTTACATTTCCATACATCCATTTTTCAGATATATTCAAAACTTATCTAAAAAAGTTACTGCTGTTTTTTGTTTGCGACCACCAAATCGTTACCTAGTTTCCGTCTGTTGTTGTCAAGTGTAAACGTGTTTTCGAAATGGTTTATTCTATCGCAGAAATAGTAGAAATTGTTGCAATTTGGTTACGATTGCGCTAAAGCTACAGCACGAATGGTTAAAGCTATAATCCTCTAGAAAAAAATGTAAACCGTACGTTAAACAACTGATGGATAAGTTTGTTGCAACGGATTCGCTTCTAAACAAGAAACGCGAAGTAAATCGCCCTGTTCGAAATGAAGCAGTTGAAGTGGCAGTTTTGGGTTATTTGCAGATGAACAATAAAATCAGTCGATCTAAGCGGTGTCTCAAGCTTCTGGCGTATCCAGTTCAAATGTTCATCGAATTTTGAAATAATACAACTTTCATTCACTTAAGATGAAGCTGGTTCAAGAGTTACATGAAGATGATTTTGAGATTTTGTGAATATTTTAATGAGCGACAGTGTTTTTCAGATGAATGTACATTTATGTTGAATGGCGAAGTGAATACAGGCAATTGTCGCTATTGGAGTGATATTAATCCTCATTTAATCAGGGTATTTCATACTCAGACTCCTCAAAAATTGAATGTTTGGGCCGGTATTTTGGGCAACCATCTTGTTGGACCTTTTTAGCACCACCTCACTATGCTGTTGCTGTATGCGCCAATTTTTGGATGAACATTTCTCAGGACATTGGATTGATAGAAGAGGTCCCGTCGAATGGCCACCAAGATCACCTGATCTATTCATTTTGGACTTTTTCCTGAGGAGAGCCAGTATATAAACTAGAATTCTGGTGTACTAAGAAACTGAATCTAATCTATCCAAGTGCAATGTTCTACCATACAGTTGAAGGTTACAAGAAATAACATTAAATTAAATTCCTAACGATGTCTTGTTAGTACGCCGTGAATCTATAAAAGTGTTACTTTTCATTCAAAACATACTTTTATTTAAACATATTAAAAACGTGATTATAAAATCAGTCTATTATATGTTAGGATTCGTTATTCGAAACATTAGACCTTTTACAGGCAGAAAAACTAAATATTTTGTATTATTCGTTCTTACTCTCGCATTAATTTAGGATACGCGTCTTTGATACGGTTTCCACACTACGTTCATAAGGCTGCATCTGAAATAATTCAGCGGAAGTTTCTCAATATCTTTTAATCGATGGAATGTATCCCCCAGAAGGTATAAATAATAAAATACTTTTAGACAGATTCAATATGCAGTAATTAAAATTCGTACTTATAAGATATGCTCTGTTATTTGTATTCAAGATTATGTGTAAACAAATACTCTCACCTAAGTTAAACTTTTTCAGTATTTTTCAGCCGTATCCAGTCTTGATTGTACCTACTGCCCTAATGCATGAAATAATCAGTAAGTATCTGTTCTGTTAGCTAAATAATTAAGTTACCTAATGTTAGTAAGTTAAGTAATATTTTGTATACTTTTATTATATTTTTAGTTAAGTAATATTTTATTGTATAGTTTCTAGATATATTGTTCGATAATTTGATTAAGTTTGTTATTATTGTTAGGGAATAAAGTTTATTAAATATTATTATTATAAGAACAGAAAGAGTTTGACATAGTTTTATTTCAATATTATATTAATATAAGTTTATTCCATGTCGCCATTTGATATTCTCTTCACAATTTTATTAGAAGGGGCTTTCGTAGACTAAATAAAAACTGAAACACGACAGAATATTCAAATCTCATATATGAGTTATATTTGCGAAGCTGCAGAAACAATTTCACCAAGGAAAATAAATATAATGAAATGAAAATAAGAGACTAGGGCTACAGAAAATACATACCCAGATTAAGCCAAGAGAAAAGAGGATGTGTGTGATTTTGCAAGCAGAAAGCAATATTTATTCTAACTAGGTAGAAAGGCCCAATAGAAAGTTTTCGTAAATCGAAAATAAAAAGTAGATGCTGCTATCTTCAACAGCTTAAAAATAGTTATCAGATTTTAACAAATAGTCCTCAGATGGTTATCAGTACCAAAATGGTACTGATAACCATCTGGTAACACTAACATTGGAAATATGTAAATAAATTTTACAGGTGGTGTAATCCCAAAAGAAACAAACTATGAATCATGAAAGTGCACCACAAATAAGTTACAGACATTATGTAAATAAACTGTCAGGAAAATTTACTTCAACAATTTCAAATCTCGTAAATCGTTGGTGGAATCATCACTAAAATTGTAACGAATAAAATTGACTGTCGGATTTGTTATACACTCTATGACTTTATACGAAGCCAAGACCATACCCAAGACCAACGAAGTCTCAAGACCTATTGAAGTTTACTCCTCTGGACATAATGGACTTATTATCATTACAAGATGCTGAATTTGATTAATACCTTGCATGACGGTATTTCATCTGTTTAAGAAGAAAATTTCTACTAATATCTGACTACAATTTTAGAATTTTATTGTTAAATGTTGTATTCTGTTATTTTGTTTACTATATCCATGTTTATGTTCATTTTATTTGTTATCTATGTATCTATGCATATTTTTATGGCTATCGTATGTTTTTATTCCCCCCCGTATCCCCCAAGGGCGAAGTCTCAACCCTATGGACCTTCAAATAAGAGTATGTCCGTATTTCCTGGATGTCACCACCGGTACTTATCTAATACTCCTCGTAAAACTTGGCTGTCAATTACTTATTGAACTGCCCTGGTATGTCCATTATTCGTGAGTACTCGATGGAAATTTCTACAAAAATCTAGAAGACTCGTTCGCCTATATAAAGACCACAGCATGCCGACGAAAGAAGGCAGTCTTAATCAGACAGCGATCGAGAGCGAAGAAGCAATACTTAAGTGAAATAACTGGAATTTTCGAAGTGTTTTCGGCGTGTATTTAATTAGATATTTTTTTTATTATTCAATGTGTTGTAAAGACTGTAAATAAATTAAAAATATTACATAAAATTCCGAATATCCGCGAATAGATTTAGTATTCATTCGTAAGGTATCCTGTAAATGTTTTGAATATCATTTCAACAAGTTAGATTTATTTCTTTCTCTGTGCACTAAAATAATGTTGATACACTGTACCGTCATTGACCTTTTAGAAAAAGTAGTTCACTTGAGTATCATTAACATATTATGAAAGACACATTTAATTCAGGAACATTATCCACAATATTAGGAAGAGTTTAGAAGCTAAAGTAAGTTATTTTTGTTGAGAAAATCTCAGCGGAATATATTACACACAGTCAAACCCGAGATCTATCGGGACACAAATCTTAGTACAGACGATGTAACAACGCTATAACGTTCTCTCTCAAACGACGTCTAACCAGCTTTGTTGAAAAGATGTTTTCAGGAAAGTTGAAGTGCTCTCACCCACAGATACCGCCCGAGTGTTTAACTTTTTGCCATTTGCCGGCGTAAGCACTTCGAAATGCCTTTCGTTGTTGAACCAAAGAAATGCTGTTTGTATACCATCACCGAACAAGAGACTGAGAAATCATTAGTTTGGTCTAAAACGGTAAAGAGTAAGTAAAGAGAGTGGCAGCCTGATGGAAAAGCGAAAGAAATTTGTCAGGAAACCAAAATACACTGAAAGAACTTGAGATTATGATAACATAAATGTTTAAATGGTCTAATATCCATTTTATACAAGTTTATATAAGGTTTATACAAGTCTTAATTACATAATTACAACTTGTATATAAGAGTGATAAATTTCGGTGTAAAATTATTAGCGAGGTATAATAATTACTAAAATATTAATAGAATAAGGCCCGGCTGGGGCAGGTCAAGTTCCTTAATGAAGGACCAAGGTTAAAAGCAACGAAGTCAATAACTCAAAGAAGTGTTAAAGGGTCATGAACACCTCAATAAGTACCAATGGTAGATTCATTCCAATGCAAAAGGTATTATTTGTTTTAGTCGCTGGCCTATGGTTAATAGATCATTCCTGGGGAAGCCTTCCTGCTATCTGGGGATATCAGGGAGCCTCCAATAGAGCTTGTGCATGATTTATTACGTAATAATGATCAGGCTGTTTATCAATCTACGATAAAAACGATGTGTTGAGAGGCCCGAGTACCTAGATATATACTTGAAATTGAAATAAAATTTGTTTTTGCTGGACATTGGCCTAAAGGTATTTGAAACGAGTATTTATTGACTGAATTGTGTAAATGGATGCATTGACTTTAAATGTTTTCGTGATAATCAACCATTATAATTCAGCACATGCTCTAGAAAGGTCTGAAATATATCTATGAGTATTACAAGGACAGTTAACCTCAAGTAACGTATTTTATATTTCAAACACAGCTCTCACCTATCTACTTGACGAAAATTGGTAGGATAAATCATAAAATTATAAGTATACAATATTGTATCAACCTCCGATCACATATGTATAGATAAGTAATTGCCTATTTGTCAGTATATAAAATAATCGTGTCCAAGAATAACAAAAAGCACAACCTCAATTTAAAGAAATTTCCTGTCACAGTGCCCAACGGCATGGGCGGCTATGTTTTAAGGGATGAAAATAATAATTATTATGAAACTAAAAATACAAATTAAAATATTTTATTTTAGTAAATACAAAGTTTAAGATTTACAATTTACATATTCAAGAACAACAATTCATACACATATGTGTATAATATTTACTACACTATGTATAATAGTATTTAATATTTACTATTAAAAAACAATTGTAAAATCATTGACGATCCCTCTCGCGATCGCCGATTCTACGTTTATGCATGGCTACTTACCAGTGTAAACCACGCCCATTGGTGACAGTCACAAAATTTCTTTTTGTGAAAGGCATTTTTTGATTGGACCAAATAATGCTTGGGCACTAATGTAAACAAAAAGCTTTTGTTTTAAATATTGTTGGTCACAAAACTGTGTTGCTATAATTTGTCTATACCGGGTTTCCCATTTCATTTGACTAATGGCAATTAACATGAGCTATTAGATTTCATTGAATTTTATATTCCCAGGGCACGCTATGAGAAATATTGCTAACGGAATCGATAGTACTGACTGTCAAACAGTTCTGATTACCAGTCTATCATATCAAAGTGATGGTCATGTGCATAGAGTCAATTCAAGTCGTGCGGAAGTAAATATTGGAGTTCCACAGGGGTCAATATTGGGCCAAGTGCTATTTTTATTATATACCAATGAAGTTGATACTTTGACTTCTGAAGCATTCTTTACAATGTATGCAGATGATATGTCCCTCGTAATATCTGACAATGTGGATGCAGCACTGATATCCAAATGCAACAATGTATTGAATTTATTAAGTGGTTGGTATTCCCATAACTCCCTGTATTTTAATATAAAGAAAACAGAATTTGTAAGGTTTCACAATAGGCAAAAGAATTGTTCAAGGTTACAATTAAATATAAATAATGTGCCCCTTAAGGAAAACAATAGTGTTAGTTTTTTGGGTCTCAGGGTGGATGAGTTTTTAAATTGGCGGGATCAGTGTTGCACTGTTTCATCCAGACTGAATTCACTTATATATTTGTTTAGGAATTTGAAAGCTGTCCTATCTGAGGAACAACTGTTGGGATTATATCATTGTCAGGCTGAATCTAGAATAAGATACGGTGTGTGTTTCTGGGGTAATTCTACCTTATCATCGACGGTGTTTATTGCTCAAAAGCGAATACTTCGATGTATTGAGGGTGTTGGTAGCACTCACTCATGTAAAGAAATCTTTAAAAAGTATAATTTGTTAACTCTGTCAGGTTTATATATTTATGAATTATGTGTGTATGTCTATGTTAATCGAAATTCCTTTAGTACAAATGAATTTTATCATTCTGTTAATGTTAGAAATAAAAAAGATATCCATGTACATTTCTGTAAGTATAAAGTGTCTTTGAACTCTCCAAATGTTATGGGCCCTAATGTATTTAACCGCCTGCCAGTTAACTTAAGAAATATCCAATTATTATGTCGTTTTAAAAAACAACTCAAACGGTATTTAGTCGATAAGTGTTTTTATTCTTTAGATGAATATTTTCGACCTTAGCTTTAAGCTTGTTATGACTATTCCTATACACGCCTGTAATGTCTAGAGGAAAATAAATATTATTATTATTATTATTACTATTATTACCAAAATACTAAAGCGAAATGCTTTTTTAATTAAAATATCAGTAAAAATTCGTTTTAAGTTAATAGGTGTAGTTAACATAACTGTTTTAAGAAACGTCGTTAAACGTCATCTGGTGGACTAGTTGGTTGAGCGGCAGTGTTTCAAACTGAACCGCAAAATTTTGCAGGTTCGAATCACGTCAGAGACAACTTTTTTTTTACTTTTTCATTAATTACAAATTATTAGTGTTTACTTATTCGAATAAATATGGTTTATTGTCAGTACCTAGTTATTATTTTTGTAAGTTCAATATTTACTTATCAAAAAAAATAAAATAAATAAGACATGTTTTAATTGGTTCGTTTCCTTTATCTTTAGCTAAAGCTACTATCTTATAAAATAAGTAATCAACAAGCATCATATTTTTTATTTATTACATGCACTGTGCTTTTACTAATACTAGTGTACTTATCTCTGCTAATAGTTACTACATATTATAATACCTCAATCTGGATATTGAGTTAAACAGTTACAGAGGAACTGTCGTGAATTAGTAATAGGTTACTTTTTGAGAAGTTTTTTTAAAATATATTCTTATTTTAAAAAATTCATAATTTTAGAATTATAGTTTTTATTTAAAAAAAACCTATTCCTAATTCACGACAGTTCTTCTGTAATACTGTTTAACTCAATATCCAGATTGAGGTATAATATGTAGTAACTATTAGCAGAGATAAGTACACTATTAGTAAAAGCACAGTGCATATAATAAATAAAAAATATGTTGCTTGTTGACTACTTATTTTATAAGATAGTAGCTTTAGCTAAAGATAAAGGAAACGAACCAATTAGAACATGTTTTATTATTTTTTTTTTGATAAGCAAATATTGTGACTTTCAAAAATAATAACTAGGTACTGCCAATGAACCATATTTATTCGAATAAGTAGGTAAACACTAATAATTTGTAATTAATGAAAAAGTAAAAAAAAAAGTTGTCTGACGGGATTCGAACCTGCAAAATTTTGCGGTTAAGTTTGAAACACTGCTGCTCATCCAACTAGTCCACCGGATGACGTTTAACGACGTTTCTTAAAACAGTTATGTAAACTGCACCTATTAACTTAAAACGAATTTTTACTGATATTTTAATTAAAAAAGCATTTCGCTTTAGTATTTTGGTAATCAGAACTGTTTGACAGTCAGTACTATCGATTCCGATAGCACTATTTCTCATAGGGTGCCCTGGGAATATAAAATTCAATGAAATGTAATAGCCCATGTTAATTGCCATTAGTCAAATGAAATGGGAAACCCGGTATAATATTTGGTCGGATGTATCAACCCATAAATGCATAGAATTAATGGCTACTTCAACGTAAGATAAGCCAAGTTTCAAAACATCCGCAAATCCATGTTATGTCTTAATAAACCAATAAAGTGCAGCTTTAGGGATAATGCACCGTAATTCCGTAAACTGCTCCAGGAGGATTAACTTGTAAAATTATAACAATGAACTTAATACGCTGCTTTTAGCATGCCTATTAAATATAAATAGCAGTGCTGGTATTTAGCCGTATGTAATGTTAATAACTTAAATATGTAATTTTCATGCATGATATTTTGACACGGCTCCCATGAAATTTACCCCATATGAATATTTAAGGTAGTTTTGGGGAAGTTTAACTCCTTGGAGAGTTGGTGATTTACAAATAAATGTGTGTCCAGCCAGAAGTTTACACGTTCCACATTTCAGAAACTACTAATAAGATTTTTCTAAAATTTTGTACGTGTAAAAAATATATGGTGTTCTCTCGGTAAGTTAAATACTTTGATAGTTCTGTGATTTACGGTTCTACGGGAAGTAGATAACAACAATTTATATGGAACACCCGCATATTTCTCCATTTGGATTCTACATTGAATTTTAGGACAAACTTTTGTGTACCTAAATAAACTCTATTCCTAAAATGTAGAGTTCTCGATATACTAATTTTTTTAACAAAAATTTGACTGATGAAGATTAGCAAAGAAAATTTATTTGTGAATAACCCATCGATTAAATTAAAAATGTTTAGTTGTATACAGGGTGACATACTGTACGCAAAGTAGTTGTTTTCGACAATTTAAAGAATATGGTTTTTGAACAAAAATTTCCCTAAAGTGGCCCTAAAATTTAATTTAGAATCCAAATATAGAGAAATATACAGAGTGTTCCATTTAAGTTGAGCAAAGTTGTTATTTACTTTCGGTAGCACCGGAAGTCACAGAACTGTCAAAATATGTTACTTGCCGAGAACACCCTGTATATTTTGTACATGTAGGTACTACATGTATGGTGTCAGTAGTTTCTGAGATATGAATCGTGTAAGCTCCTGGTTGCACACACTGTATAGATACGTAACCAGGTATATTATACAGAGAGTTCCAGAATAATTGTCCGTGCCTCTTCATAATGATTTTTTATTTGCCGCCTTTCTATTTTTAGTATCTGCCCTAGAATCATGAGCGCAGGCAAGGGAATTTACTGGTTTGATTTGATTTGTTCCATGCCATGGTACGTCAGTAAATATAGGTTATGTTAAAAACAAAATAAGACAATTTATTAAAAATAATTATTATTATATATATATCGATAATATAATTATTATATATATACAGGGCGCCCTATTTCTTGACCCGTTGCATGGGTAACTTTTTTATTAGTAGAGATACAAAAACGCTTAAATGAGCAAATTAGTGCAGTTTCGTATTAGTAATTCTACGGTAAGGCGAAAAATTATATACGGGGGAAGGTTGAAAAGTTATTGACAAAAAACGAAAAATCCAACTTTTCTATTATCCCTCGTAGCTCGTTCATTTGAAGAGTTAGAGAAAAATGCTTCACATGTTTTTTGCAGTATTTTTCATGTAAAATGACATGCACTTGCTACTTTTTATATATCTCTTAAAATGGTTGAGAATCACAGTAAAATATATTTTTTTTAAATGTAATGGATAGGTGGCTGTGACATTAACCGAAAGTCCCCTTTTTTCTCTTTCAGATGATATAACATAGTCCATATTTTATCCTTACAAAAGTAATAATAATCGTTGTTTTTAAAGAAAGTTTATTGTCACATCAAGAATGCTATGGAAATAAAACAAAAAATAAGATTCCTGATATTTTTAAAAACGTCTAGTTGGCATTTAATTATTGACAGATCATAAGTGACATTTTTAGTTTTTGTTAAGTAGTTTATTGTTTATTATTAATACTGCATACAAAATAATAGTGTTGCAAATATGTACACCAACGAAGAGAAAAATGATATGCTATTTTGTTATTATAACCAAAATCGAGATGCACAAGCTGCAGCGAATCTTTATTTTGAAACTTACATGGAACGAAGACAACCCCATCATAGAATATTTAGACAGCTGGAAAATAATATACGATTATACGGTTCTTTTTCAAAGCCTAAGGATGAAAGAAACTTCAATGAAGACACTGAAATAAATGTTTTGGCTTATGTAAATTTTAAACCTGATTCTTCAACTGCAGAAATTGCACATCACTGCAACACTTCCAAGGAAACTGTAAGAGCTATTTTAAAAGGTAACAATTAAAGCCTTTTTATTATTCCATATGCAATACTTTATATCCAGCTGATAATCAAAGAAGGATGACATTTTGTCGATGGTACATTTCAAAATGCGAAGAGGATCTAGACTTCTGGAAAAAGATTTTATTCAGTGATGAAAGTAGATTTACCAACAATGGTATTTTTAACCGCCATAATAACATAATGTGGTGCCGAGAAAATCCACATCTTGTTTCTGAAAGAAGAAATCAACGTCAATTTGGGATAAATGTGTGGTGTGGAATTTTTTGCGGCAAAATTATTGGCCCATATTTTTACGAAGATAATTTGAATGCGAATAATACCTTCATTTTCTAAGGAATACTCTAACAGAGGAATATTTAAATGAATTACCACTTCATATTTTTAGAAATCTTAAATACTTCCAACACGATGGAGCACCTGCGCATAATTCCCGCGAGGTAAAACAATATTTACATGAACAGTTTGATAATGTTATAGGAAATAGAATGGATATCGACTGGCCAGCGCGAACACCTGATTTGACCCCCTTAGATTTCTTTCTTTGGGGGTTATTGAAAGATAAAGTTTATGTGACAGCTCCTCTAGATATAGAGGATCTAAAAGTCAGGATTCAAGATGCAATTAGAAGCATACATGGACATACAATAAATAATGTTTTAAGAAGTATCCAGAAACGTTGCTTACTATGTATCCAACAGGATGGTGGTCATTTCGAACATTTACTTCAATATAATTAATTAATTAATAATTTCTGTTCTCAAAACATTCTTTTGTTCCATAATCCATAGCATTCTTGATGTGACAATAAACTTTCTTTAAAAACAACGATTATTATTACTTTTGTAAGGATAAAATATGGACTATGTTATATCATCTGAAAGAGAAAAAAGGGGACTTTCGGTTAATGTCACAGCCACCTATCCATTACATTTAAAAAAAATATATTTTACTGTGATTCTCAACCATTTTAAGAGATATATAAAAACTAGCAAGTGCATGTCATTTTACATGAAAAATACTGCAAAAAACATGTGAAGCATTTTTCTCTAACTCTTCAAATGAACGAGCTACGAGGGATAATAGAAAAGTTGGATTTTTCGTTTTTTGTCAATAACTTTTCAACCTTCCCCCGTATATAATTTTTCGCCTTACCGTAGAATTACTAATACGAAACTGCACTAATTTGCTCATTTAAGCGTTTTTGTATCTCTACTAATAAAAAAGTTACCCATGCAACGGGTCAAGAAATAGGGCGCCCTGTATATGATATTATAATATATTATCGATGATTAAAAATTATTATTTTGTATTATTCTATTCGTATGTATCATCAGTATAACCTATTCAAACTGTGAATAATTGTGGAAAGTTAAAAATCATTAATTTATGGTTCTTATATTAATTTCAACATTAATTTCAGTATTAAGAAATACAAAATTACCAACCTGATTTTGGGACTGAAACTGAATAGTATTGGAAAATGATGTTACAAATGATATTTCAGTAAAACAATTTAAACACGAAAAATTCATAATGCCACTGAGTCAAACGTCAAATGCTGTCAAATATGAAAATTTTCAAATTGACAGTTAAAAAGAAAGTAATTTTAGCAAATGGAAATAAATTTTGATTATATTCAGGATAGGCTGCGTTCCCGTACCGGACAATCATTCTGGAACTCTGTATTTACTAGATATTTATTTATCTTTGTCTGGGGTACGATCTAGTAATATACCTGTAATTATTCATACAACTTAAATGAAACCTTTGTATGTTTATCAGCTGAACGATCTTGGTGTAACAAGGAAAAGCGGTAGAATTGACTGCTTAGTGTGGGAACTGGAGTGAAAATATAATTCCGTAGAGGACGGCATTAATATTGGAAGAAGTTTGTTGTTCCAATAACGGTCGAGTTTTGAAATCTGACTGTGGCCCACACGCTTGAATAAGCACGGAAAATTTATTTTTCACTTCGTTAAAATTTGTATAGGAACGAGGCAGCTCATGTATTTTATTATACTATGTTTTCATCAATATTTACGAATGCTTTATCCAGTTTCTTTATAGCGGAAAATATAAGAGCAGGTCATGCAATCACTTATGTATTATCGATTTGCAAACAGCTTTTATTCTGTGAAGCTTTTATCCATATCTCCATAAATTAGTATATATTTTTTTTCGCAGTTTTGATGTGCGATTGATGAGTTGGAAGAGCTTCATGAAGTGGATCAGATTCACGAAGTGAATGAGAATTTCCATTAGTAAAACCTTCTATGCCAGCCTATCGAGTGGAACGTCGGAAAGAGACTATTTCGCAGCATTTTGCTATATTAATAAAATAAATATGTTCACTAGTAGAGTAATAATTTAGATGAAAGGAAATATGCCAAACACAATTTGTCCTTACAAAAGGTAGAACGAGTATTAACATATTTTTATAATTCCAGTAGGAGTGAAATGGAATATAAATGTATTGATTGTACCGATTGGGCATAAACAATGTTTTTGGTCAGTATTTACGAGTCCATGTTCCGAGTATCCTTGGTTGCCCACAAAAAATATTTTTGCTGTAACTTGCGACGCTTTATTAATTTTTGTTGCACATCGAACACCTACCACTGAATCATAATAGGCAAGAATTATTGAAGTTGTCTCCTAGTTTGCAAATATCATTATATTATATGGTGAATCTTTTTTATTCCTGAACGAATTTGACTCACTTTGTACAAAGATTAATGTTACTCATACTTTTCCTTAATACGTTGTAACGAAGTTACTTTTTAGCCCGTAGTAATTTAAACAAGAATTAAATATGAACCGTTTTATTTGAACACGCCGTATATAAGTTTGTAAATATTTTTATGAACAACACATATCCAAGTAATGCCTTAATGTTTTCCAGTATAGTTTTATTATTATAGTACATTTGTTAATAGATAAGACTATAAACAATATACATTTATTCGATGGAAACCGGCCGAGATTCAAGAAATTCCAAACGTTGTTTTTACGCCGCCCGCAGTTTTTGTTCCTAGCGAAATACATGAATATTTTCGTGTTGTAGGTACCCTAAAATATTTATTTAATGCATTGGAACTGGATAATATTTGATTCATATGCTATTTAAAAATACTTATGCAACCGCCACTTGAAATTTGATAAAGTTATATTATAATATATCTATTAAAGTATTTTATGACAAAGTTTGGAATACATAGCTCTCCGTATAGTCATGTTATGACAATTAATTTGTTTATTAATGTTTATGCACTTTCCGGCAATAAATGTTTACCGAACTTGTTTAATTTACTAAGGGGAATATATCTGAGACATGTTTGATGTATTACTATACCGAGTACTATACCGTATTTGCCTATTGTTACCGAATTAACTTAAATTAAATTAAGTTATATTGAATTTAATATTGTTTAATTATTAAAGATATGAATTCCGTTATAACTTGTATATAGTTTTGTTAATAATAAGCATTTAAATATGTTATTTTGTTAGGAACCGATATTTAAATGCAGGTTGATGCAGTAAGGCATAAAAGTCAAAGTACGTTACTAAATCTGATTAAAATATGTTCTAATTACACATTAGATTCATATTAATCATTTGCCGACATTATAAATTAATTTCAAGTAAGCATTCCGCAAATTTAATAAAATTTGAGACCATATTTGGTCATGAAGCGAAATCCGCCGTTCTGATTGGTCGAGCCAGCGGCCGAGCACTATAAAAGACCGGCCGATTTTCGTTGAAAAGAGAGTGTTCCACCGATCTCCGAAGAGAGTATTCCACCGATCTCCGAAGGCAGTATTTTACCGGTCTCCGAAGAGGCAAGTACCTGCTCAATCTCCGAAAAACACCGACCGAAGTATAATAATTATCACCGATCATCAATTAGAGTAAGTTCTAATAGGTAGACCTCCTGTCCGACTCCCTTAGGTAAAAGCTAATGAATAACCTGTAGTGTGTGTTCGACCCTCAGGACAGATTTCTATAGCCATACCTATCCCGAACCCTGTATATAAGCTGATGAATAAACCTGTAGTGTGTGTTCGACCCTCAGGAAAGATTTCTACAGCTATATATACTCCGAACCCTTAGATAAAAGCTAATGAATAACCTGTAGTGTGTGTTCGACCCTCAGGACAGATTTCTATAGCCATATCTACCCCGAACCCTATATATAAGCTGATGAATAAACCTGTAGTGTGTGTTCGACCCTCAGGAAAGATTTCTACAGCTATATATATATTGCACCCTTAGATAAAAGCTAATGAATAACCTGTAGTGTGTGTTCGACCCTCAGGACAGATTTCTATAGCCATATCTATCCCGAACCCTATATATAAGCTGATGAATAAACCTGTAGTGTGTGTTCGACCCTCAGGAAAGATTTCTACAGCTATATATGCTCCGAACCCTTAGATAAAAGCTAATGAATAACCTGTAGTGTGTGTTCGACCCTCAGGACAGATTTCTATAGCCATATCTATACTCCGAACCCTTAGGTAAAAGCTGATGAATAAACCTGTAGAGCGTGTTCGACCCTCAGGAAAGACTTCTACAGCTATACCCGTCCCAAACCCGTTATATAAGAGTTGATGAATAACCTGTAGTGTGTGTTCGACCCTCAGGAAGACTTCTACAACCCGTTCCTTTATTCCGAATCCCTACAAAGCCGTCTGATTTTTATTGTAAAATAACTTGTTTAATATTTGCACCGCTTCTTCTCTTAAACTGTGATTGAAACTTTACTGCCGCTTTAATGCTTGAATAATGCACTACTGCTAATAACCTGGGTTTAATACATTGCATACCTGTATATAATATTGTTGCTTATTACCATTTGTTTATTTTGCTGATTTGCTACTTTTGCTACTTTATTTATTTTGCTATCCGCATTTTGTCGCAGCTTGGCTGTTTAATATTATTTTAATAAATCTTGTAGTAAGCCTCCGAAACCGACTTTTATTACCTAGATTTGAGAAACATTTGACCCTCTGGCATGTGCAGTTATGCACCTTCTCCATTGAAGCTACCCCGCCTTTACTCATAAGCGAGTAGAGTCCGCGTGGACCATTCACCACGTGAAACCTATGGATGTGTGGCGCCCGATGGCAAAAACCCGAGGATAAATCCGAAACCGAATTAAGAGAGTGTCACAAATTGACGCCCTCGAGTAAGAGCGTCACAACGTTACCTACCAGAGTACTCATTTTAGATACGTGGCACAGCGAACAAGCCAATTAGTTGCTGCTATTTCGCAAGGAAAAGTTTTTTTAATGAAATATTTCCCTACCGCAAACAGTGTTGGACAGACACCGCCAAGTTAAATATATGAATCACTAATTTATCTGCCTCGTCCTGAATAGGAATAAACTAAACTGGTATTAACAGAATCTGCATCTAAATTGCATTAAATTAACTCCAACCGTTCATCCAAAAGGGCCCACTACCAAACATATCCAATTAATAAAGTTTGGAAAGCGTATTTAATTTAGTAATAAGTTCTCTTACATAAATCTACTTTTGAGGTAGCTGTGGTCGGTATTCAGGAGAGAAAGACCATTTCATCCCCATAATCTATATGGTTGCAGCTATTCCATAAAATAATAATTTCTATAGGTACAATTTTTTTTCATAACAATACCTGGACCGATTTAAAAAGGTGCTAACTTTCTATAGAATAAATAGTTCAGCGCATGTGAATGGGACCACACTTTGTCATTTATATAGGCTGTTACAAACCTTCTTGTCACTCTTAGAATCCCGGAAACAGTAAAGGATACAAAGAAGCTTCGTGGAAAAGTTGCGGTCCAGGGGATGAACAGATGCCCGAAAGAATCAAGGATAATTTGATTAGGCTTTGAAATGTTTGAAAAAACCGAAATTTTGGAAGTTAGTTTTATGTTCTTTAACCGTAAATTCAAACAGCTGATATTCAATTGTTCAATAGTTCAGTTAATTTAGGTATATTCTACATAAGTTCGATACGAAAAGACGTATCAAAATGAGACAAAAAATTAATAAAAGCACATTTTTTTAGCTACAAAATGCAATATTTACGATTCAATATAGTCTCCGTTTAGGTACACTGATACATTTCCCCCAGCGTGTCTCAAGATTTGAATTCCGTCAACGAATAATTCTGGTGGTCTTTCTGGGATCCAAGTAGCCGCAGCTACCTTCTTCTCATCGTCGGTGGTGTAATGATTGCCCTTAAGATTCCACTTGAGGTGAGGAAACGTAGATTGCAGGTACATTTTGAATGATAATGTTATATTCTGAACATTTTCATTCCTCGTTCCAAAATGGCTTATGTTTAGTATATTTATCGTAATTACTTACGTTTAATATCTAGCGTGATCTTCTGAAAATACCTAAATGGCTTAATATCGGTTCAAATCTTAAATTTTGAAAATTATCATCTACATGATAATACAAATATATATATATATACAGGGTGTCTACTTCTGTTTATATACAAGTCCATAAAATCTTTATTTTTCAAGATAATCGACTGAAGATTTTTGGTTTCAAAGGACATTAAAAACAGCTTCTTTTGACCCTACTAGCGTTTTAAGACGAACATGTAGAACCTGCTGGGGTTTTTGTTATACCACTGAAATTCAATATAACTATTTAGGGATTTTTTATTTAAAATCTGACACTATAACATTAATTAGGACCCTTTAAAATCCCCATCTGCAAAATGTGAACAAAAAATATACAGGGCGTTTCTTTCTACACGATATCAAAGTTAAGCAAAATATCGAATTTGAAAGGCATCAGACGAGTCAAGTGCGCTACGGAATTATGTCAAATCAATTGAATGTTATATGATTATAGTTTGTTGAAGTACAAACAACAAATACAGTTATACCAAACGATTAAACTGGTAAAAAATGTAATCTTAAATAACATTTATACAAAAAATAATTTAATTTGTAAATAGCTGACGAATAGCATGTTTTCTTGAGTTGTATTCAAGTGGTGAATAAACAACCTTGTCGTAAATAAAAGTAAGGGAGGCAACAAGGCGAGGAAAAATTAATTTGTTAGATTTACTGCTGAATTAAATCCGTTAATGCCTTTGAAGGAGTAAGGCGGATAACGAAGGATTTCATGCTTCATAAAGAATTTTTAATGAGATGTGTTAATGAAAAACCAAAATTTAAAATTTTAATTATAGCTTTATTGGTGATGAGAAGATTTTAATTAATTAAAAAATAAATCTAGTAATATTAAATAAAGGATTATTCGAATGGGGAGTCCAGTTTTTAATTGCCCATTGTCAATATTCACATAATTTGTAAGATGTATTTTGTAAGACAAAATAGTGTTTATTTGTTATGTATACTTAGTATACATCAACTGTAGCTTCGCTCACATTTTCTATTACCAACAATATAGCAATCGTTTAATATAAGACTAGAGCTAGAAATTTATCATTAAATAAATAGTTTATGCATCACAATAGCTTCTGGATCTGTAATCTATCATCAGCAATGTAACTAAAATAGCTCTTTCCTAAACCGAATTTCAAATCTAGCCTACAAAGGTACCTAGTCGGTAGTTTGTGTAAACATAAACGAATAATAGGTAGGTGGTAATGGAGGAGCTTACGTTGCCATTTTGCAAATAGGTACATGCACGAGCGCCGTTAAATAAAATTCTCATGGATGGCAGTTTGCATTTATTATTATTCTATAGTGTTTCCCACATTCATAAAAAACTTAGGGAGTATGGCACCTAAAAATAATAAAAAAAATGCAAATACTTATAGAATCATATAAATTATGTTTATATCTTTTCAGAAATGGTATCGAATATGACTTTTTATCATAAATATATTTATAAATACCATTCTTAATAAAATTGTATAAGATAAAAATATGTCAAACAGCTTTTCCATTAATTATAACAATAAATTTCCATCGACAAAGAAAATAGTATCGGATGGAAGCATTGGAAGAAAGCACAAGAGAAATCCATAGTTTAATTTGTGATTCACTTGAATTTTTTCATCGAATCACTATTTTACATTCACTTGAATCATAATTTTACTACAATATTTTCTAAAGCTTCAAAAAATAACCTTCACTGGTGCTCCAAAATTTTCGCCTCTTGAATAAAAAATTCGCATATTTGGGAAAATTTTTATATTCTGTTCTGTTTTAGAAATGTTAAGGGTGTTTCGTTTTAAATTGTACATATTTATCGGGCCGGTGGCTCAGGGCTCAGTGTCTCGATCAATTTTTAATTAAAATGTGTACTCGTAGATCAAGGCTTATAATAATAATAATAATAATAATAATAATAATAATAATAATAATACTAATTTATTTTTCTTTAGACTAATATGTATCGGGATTGTCAAAACTTACACTACTGGCTTATAAAAAATGTACTTAAACTATAAAAACATTTATCAATTAAAATCGTTTTAATTGTCGTTTAAAACAAACCAAGTTGACTGTTGCAAACTATACGGGACTGTTTCTTTTCTGGAAAAAGACATGACGTTTATCAATATTTAGTTTCAAATTATTTAAGGAACACCACGTGTTAATTTTATTAAGATTGAGTTGAAGAATAGGGCAATCTGCAATTCTTGAGATATGAGAAATATGTTGAGCACAAGATTTATTCTAAAATGTACAGAACATTTTATATGACACTATCAATTTCTAGCAAATTTCTTTTGAATAAGCAAGCGAATAACAAAGCTATAGCAATATTACCCTCAACATACTTTCATAGAAATCATATTTTCTATAAAACGAAATACTTAGCAAGTTAGCTAAGAGCAAGAAAACTCCATTTACCATTTACTACCGCAATTCCATTTACTACAAATGAAATATCCTGAAAATTGCCTGGAGACGTAAACTTAAACGATGTTCTGCGCCAACTGCACAGCAGTTGTTGCCAGCTGGTTAAATGAAGTTCAAAATTCTCAACGTATTGTTGTGGCTTCCAATCCCAAAACGACAAAATAACAACGTAAACTGCACGAGGCCCTGCGAAATATTACCCACATTTATAAGCCATGAGAGTGACAACAGTAATATAACTCTTGTCATTATCCAGGGTCTTTCTGAAAGCTCCGGATGCAGTGGCAGAGCAAGGGGATTTAGGGAATCTGCTTTTAGATTTATACCTCAGGAACAGTCCCCTGTGGGTACCTATATGTAAAAGATAAATATATGGATAGTATAAATGGCACCGTGCAGCATTTTGTGCGCTAGTTTTGTATCAATTTATGAAACACTAGTCCAAAATAATAGAATCATGTTCACGGAACACAAATTAGGATTACTAGTAGCCATCGTAATACAAGATTTGAACCTCTAAAGTTTTCAATTTAAACCACAACCTAATCTGTTATATTCAAAAAATGCAATTTAAAATCAGATTAAATTCAACATGTAATTAACTTTGCTGGATACAATTTCTTCATCCTAATCACCAGGATTATTATATAAAGTTAGACTAGCAATTGCGCCTCAGGAACGACTTATGTTGGTAACACCTAACAACCACCATTCAATGCTTGAACGAGGGAAACCTGGAAAACCTCATTGATTTGGTGGTCTATCAGTCAAACCACAACTGATTTTTCTCATATTAACAGCAAGTTGACGTTGTTCCCATCCTAGGAAAACACGACAGGATGGTTGCCCACCATCGCAATGCCTGCGAATAGACCATAATAGAGTAGAAAATTTCATTAAAAATTATCTGGCGGAATTTGGACTTTAACCCAGGATCTCTCGGTTATACGATTGAGACATTAACTCTAAGCCACCGACTCGATGACCTGACTGACCGATAATAAGGATAATTTCGTCTATTAGAGCCATTCAAGCTTTAAATTAAGTTTATAGTAGAATTTGCTAGAAACACAACACACCCACAAACCTTTAACATTTTTTCACTTATCCTGATTTTATTTTATTTTTTAAAGCAAGCACATGATTAATGGTACAGATTTAAGCCACTGACTGATTTGACCGTTCAGAATCTAATATACATATTCGTTTTGATTCCTTTACCTGATGTGCCAGTCACTAACGATCAGATCGTATATGCGTTCAAGACTTTGTTGGAATGCTAATTTTTTACAGTCCGTGCTTCCTCGGAAAAGTAGGTATACTGGTTTTCATGTATGTTGAAGCAAACCCAAACAATGCTTGTGTTTTTATTTCCATTTGTATTGTTTGGGTGAATTCCGTAGAACCAATTAATGTTTTCTAAATCGGCTAATAATGAGAATATGTTATTTTGTCAAGATCCATCAAAACAAATTAATTGTAAATAAAAAAAACCGCCGGTATTGTCCTTATATCAGGAAAGTTAAAAATGGACTGTAATTTTTTTGCAATATATTTCTCAACGAAATTCTTCCTTTGAAAAAGAATTATGAAATAGCCAACTTGAAATATTGGTCACTGGTGTAGAAAACAGTTTCTTTAAACACGCCTATCCTGTTGCAACAATTTCAAGAGTGTGTGTAATAAAATTTTAAATACGTCGACGTAACACACTTATCTTAACATATTTTTGACATTTTGATATATAAAGATATGGACAAAATATATCACATTGTCATATGTATTTAGAAAAAAGTGTCTATTCAAAAATTTATTATTCTAAAGAAAATATAAAGCTGAGAGTATGAAAAAGTCTAACCATCTTATTGATGGCAAAATATTCTAACGCATCTAACATATCAAATTTTTCAATAAAGATTATGTGGTTATAAAAATGGTAACTTGATACAGTGTTTTAAAGGGAACATTGAGAACTATATCACAACTGTACTAGAAGTACTAGGAACGACCTAAATTGCATGCATTACCGGAACAAATTGAATGTGGAAGAGCACGGATTAAGATTAAAATCAACAATTACGCTTGTTTTGTTTGTTTGTTTTACATATCCAGTAAAACGCCTGTCGCGACGCGTTTTGCAGTCTCAGGCGACAGAATTTCAAGACGCCTCGACACAGACGACGAGGACACAAGCGATATCGAATCATAAAAGTGCACATTAGAACAAATGTGTTTAGAAATCGTCGCGATTTTTACCGCTGGGCGACAGACGACAAAAATCACGTGTATAAGAGAGGCCTTAGCAGTAATATAAATACCTAGCGTTTCGTCACTATTCTAATGTACTAAATCTATCGGGTATACAATGTCCAATGACTTTGAGATAGATTGAGACAGGTTACAGCTTATAAATGTTGAAGATGCTAAAGATGATTCTATGTATTTTTCTTGCTGACGAAAATGAGGAAAAATATATTAATTTCACTTGAGAAGACATGGTAGACATAGTGGTTGACACTGTAGTACTTATCAAATGTCACTATATATGAATTATGAATCTTTAAATTATTACTTATATGGTTTATAAGATAGTAAGTACAACTTAAGAAGATAAAATTTATGGTTTAAGAGTTGGTTATAGTTATTTAGAAACACCAATGATATATACGAAATATTGTATTCTATAAAATTATTAAGACAAACTTTTAAGTCTCCAGGAAAATAGTAAATAAAACCGTGGAAAGTAATTCAGTTGATAAATATTGAACAAAAAGGTATACGAATTTAGAAAGTGGAATTATTTAATTAAGAAATGGGATGTCGGGGTTGCTCAACCTTTTGCATGTAACCTTAGCGGCGCTGGTAAACTTTAAACTAAATAAAAAGCAGTCGACTACGGCCACATTTACTCTAAACTTTAACAATCGATGGTAGAAAAGAAGAATTCAACGTTCATTCAAAGCAATCTATCTCCCGTACTTTATTTTTGAGGGTAAAGCGCCTAGCTTTACCCTCAAAAATAAAGTTTAAAAGCGATATCGTGATTGGAATATCGTGGAATTGGATTTGGTCAGTTTTCGGGTTTGCACAAACAAATTTAATTAACCACTATTTCTGCTAAACTGTCTTTTTGGAGGTTGCTCATTAATCGGCAGAACCTTTTCAGTCCCTTTATGGTATACAGAATAAAATAATTTTCTTTTCAGTTCCACAAATATTCAATGATATGAGGATTACCAGAATTTGTCTGAATCTTGGTGACACCGTTGGAATATAGAGTTTTTAAAAGTATTACCATATTTCAGAAGAGATCACAATGGGATTTAAAATTAAACGGAACTTCAAAATAAGTTTAAGTGAATAGACCCTCAAACGCTTATTTCCAAGAAAAGATTTGTTTAAATTCGTAAAAAAATAATATTATAGTGAATAGCAAGTGAATAAGCGTTTTATTCACTTGCCGATCCAGATATACGAGGAGATCATTGATCCCATCATTAAGAATATCAAAATTTTCATTGGACGTTTTATTTTGAATGCTTACGCTAATGAAAAATGCATAAAATAACTTTAAAACATTTTAAAAACTAAAGAAATAAAGCGATGAGTAAGTATCTTATTGTGGAATACCTAGATAATTGGTTTACAAATGTCTTGAAGTATTTTCAGTCTCTTCTAGGGCAAACGATTCCGGGCTTGATTTAAGTGTAATCTTGCCACCAAAACTGATTAGAAACGTTAATCTCATCCAAATTCAATCCTCTCTAGCGTTGATGGTAATTCGTCACATCAGTACGAGATCTACGTAACTCTCCCTTTCAACTACCAAATCAAAGGAGAGCATTAACATACAAACCTTTAGGAAGCGCTTAGGTTATGTATTAAGAAGTTCTACAACTAGGAAGTAATTTAGGTAACACGATAATGGCGGAATTATCAAGTGTTTACTGCTCAAAGTAAGAACACATATGGTACTCACTTAAATTTACTTTTTGCAGAGCAGTACATTATTTTATATTCACTATATGTACGAATATTGCATCGCACAGAGAAATCTACCGTCCACTTAAGTATTACGTATTCACTTCAAACAAGTAAATCAGATACCTACTTATATATCTCTAAGTATATAAAGTACCAAGAGTACCAAGTATATGAAAAATTCCCTTTGATAATTATTATATTTGCTTGACTAACTTCTTTCGTTTGAGTATTAAAATCTCTTTTATGAAACTAAAATTACTATTATTATTATTATTATTATTAATTATTATTATTATTATTATTATTATTATTATTATATATTAGACATTAGCTCACAAATTGTGAACCTATATTAATAGAAACATCCATGTAGGTAAGATTCTCCCTATTAGGTTAAGTTGAAAAACACTATAATTAGTGACACTTAGACTTTTCGATGTAATATTATTATTATATTTATTTATATTGTTACAACTATCAAACTCCGAATAAAGTCGTATTATTATTATTATTATTATTATTATTATTATTATTATTATTATTATTATTATTATTATTATTATTATTATTATTATTATTATAAAGGTGCGTACAGACATGCAACAGACCTTCGTATCGTAACACCGTCGCGCAACAAGTTTGAACAGGACTACAGCATAACACGTAAACGTTTGATTATTTATTTTTAAATCCAGAAACTAGTAGTTGCGATATTTATCGTTTGTGTGAAAGCGCTAGCTTGACGCGATACGATTTACAGCGTACGATAAATCGTATCGTTATCGCGTAATATGCAATCGCAATTGCAATCGCAATTTTAAGTAAGTAAGGTACGAAAAAGAGTAATACATACAGTAGATACATTTTGTAATGTACAGAAGAGGCCATGAAATAATCAATGCGACATAATAGACAATTTTTTAAATTATGTAACAGCTATAACAAAAAAAGTAGGTATAACCTTATATCGCCGAATTCCTCTTGAGAAGAGCTATCTATTTCATAAAATATTAAACGTCCTTTTTAAAAAAAATGTCGGTTATGTTATAGTTCATCCGTCAAACATGGCTAAAACAATTAGGAAATATTGCAGAAAAGTGACAATTTCTATATACTAATAGACCTGGTTCAGCGTTTTTTTTTATTTCATCTAGAAAAGTATATGAATTGTGATTCATCATTTTGGGACACACTGTATATAATCCCTTTACTGTTACTGTTCAGTGAGAGTGACATTTTGACACAGTGAAATTTTAAATAGTAGTAGTATAACCAAAAAAAATTTTTTTGCTAATGTAGACATTTTTTATATGTGTATACTAGTTGTATCTTTTCTTAGTGTAGATACATGGAATTTATTTTTCTATAGTATTTTTTAAAGGCTATAGTTGGTACTCTAATGGTAACCGCAGTAACTATCTACTTTTAAAAATTTAACCTACTGTATTTCCAGTCTGCCCTTTGGTATTAAACATGTGCTTCAAGTCAAGCAAATTTCAGTAGACATTCCAAGAAAGTCGCGTACGATTTGGATCAATAAAGATTCGAGAATTGACGCCATATATCTACTGTTGTTTGCTAGTCATCAATCTCATTACATATTAAACTTATTTATTTTAATTTTCATATCTTTAAAACTCTGGTAAAATACCTATTCAAAACAATATAATTGGGTTTGACAGCGTGATAAATTGAAATAATAATTACTGCAATCAGTAGCCGTATATTATATGATGAACAGGTGTAATTCATTAAATCAAAAAGTGGAGAAACATAAAACAGTACTAAATTAATTTTCTACAGCAAGGGTTCTCAATTACAAATATTTTAGCTGCAATTTATCAGGTTAATCAGACTGCTACAGTATGTGTTAGCAGATACGTTCCTCATTCGCACAAGAGAAATCTGTTGTTGAGTTGGTCATGTAATTTCGGCAGTAATTAGTTTAACAAACTATAAACTTTCATACCAGCAAACTCGGTGCAAGCTAGTTTGAAATCAATTTACGTATACCTACCTGTTAACCAACTGTTTTGTTTTATAAAGAGAGTCAGAGTTAGAGATATAATAGTGCGTCCTAAATAAGATCCTCTATACCCTTATAATGAAGACAAACAAGTCAAATTTTGTCATCATCAATCAAAAAACATTGTAGATATTATGAGCTATGTTTTGAAAACTTAAATAAGTGCATGTCTCAAACTTCAATGAAAAATGTACTTTATTTAAGAATAGGATTTTAAGAAAATTAGTTTTTTTTCAAGCGTATAATAATATTTACATTATATTTGTAAGGCGTATTATAGAAAAGGCCTATTGTTTTACTAGTAAAGAAATATTCTCATTTTTTTTACTAGTACAAAAAAGTAAAAGTGTAACCGTAACAACGGATTAAAAAAGATAGTCACTTACCCATGATTTCTCAGAACTGTCAGTTTGAAATTAAACGTCACGTCAGATCGCTTTTTAAAGATAGATGGATAGATAGATACGTAGATAGATAGATAGATAGATACATTTATTAATCCAATAGATCAAAAGATTAAGTTTTGTAAACTTCTTAAATAGGTAAATTTGGCTTATAAATTAATTTTGAGGGCCCTGTATGTTCCTTAGACATTATGCAATCATTTTCAGATATAGGGATGTCTAAGGCGGCGGTTACATTGGATGCAAATTCGTCCGCAGGTTTTATTCGTACGAATTCGTAAGAAATCTATTCGTACGAATGCATAATTAAAAGTGGTTATATTAGATGCGTACTGACAGTGCAATTCAGTATTCAGTAGTAGGTAGTTCAGTAGTGCATACTCTGCATATGTAAATATTTTAACCGCACTGACAATGAATCCAGTTGTAAAACTGTATTACTTGTGTTGACGATTAGGTACTTCTTAAGGATAAAGCAGAATGGGGATGAGTTTGGACAATCGTTTACAGAAATTAAAGAAACAATCCAAAATTCTTCGATTTTAATAAATAATTATTTTAATACATCAGTTTTGCTACTTATATTAATCGGTTCTGTAATAACTTATAAGATACAAATAAAAAATCTCTCTGACACTTTCCTCCATATTTTTTTAGTTAAGTCTCTATTATGATACTGTTTACTTTTTTGTCCCGCAAAGGCCTTCGTTCCTGTATTAAAGTTATAAACTTTTCGCAATCTATCTTCGACTCTTCCAGTCCGCACGAATACTGACGAAAAAAACAAAATAGTTTGATCGCATCAGAATATCGTCCGAATTCGTACGAAATTGTAACAAATGTTCTTATGCACTGTAACCTCCAACATAAAGAAGCATTTATTTGTTTACTTTAGACGTGTCCGTACGAATTCGTACCAATTCGTAAGAATAAAATTTCGTACGAATCCGCATCCAATGTAACCGCCTCCTAAGCCATTACGGTTGCAAATATTGTAATTAAAGGTCTTTCACTGTTCAAGATTGAACATTTTTAATGAAGTGCTGTAACTGTCACTTTTTTCTTAAAACTGGAGATATCTGGAAAATAACTGAATTTAGGTATAGACAACTTTCCACAACGGTGACATAAAATTGAACGTAGAAGCCAAAACTGCAAAGACATACAGGGTGTTTTATTTAAAATAAACAAGTTGGTACCAGGTACGTGTCAGAAACGTGAAAATATTTAAAAAAGGCAGTTCCTACTGACCTTTGTCAATAACCAAATTATCAAAATCATTCTGTATGTACTTTTCCATACATCGATCGCGGCCCTTCCAGGTGTGACACCCTGTGTACTACGTACATTATTAAATTTGTTGATGAATAATTATTATTGCAGTACCTATATTTTCATCTATACAGGGTTATTCAGAACTCATCTCTAAAATTTTGAGGATATGTGCATCCTTAAATAAGAAATCGATATCAGCAAAAAAATTTATAATAAAAGGCTTAGGATTTCCCGTAAACAATGTTTAAAGTTATACCATTATAAAGGACTACATAGCTGGGCAACTATACTTCAACACATCTGATATATCACATTCCTTCAAAAAAATAGTAAACAACAGTTTTTGTACCTGGCGAACGCCTGGCGAATACAGTTGGAGTAGGGATAATATATCTTATTGTCTATGCAGTCATCAGTCTTTCTGTGTCGCTGTCTCTGTGCGGGTGTTTTATTTATCGAGTGTTAAACTGTAAAATTTTCAAAATGGCTCATGTGTACAGTAATGCTGTTGGACATGATTCTTATTTATGGCGAAGTTGGACAAAATTCATTGGCAGCTTCGCGCTTGTATGCGGAACGATTTCCTAATCGACACACCGACACATCGACAGTTAGGTTTTGTGAGTGGTTGTTGCAGCAAAATGCCGAAAATCCCCAATTTACTTAATAATTTGCGTTTACAAGATCAGCAACCAGGAGGAACATTCGGTTTAGTGCGGAAAAATTGGATAAGGCGTACCCAAAATTGTGTACAAGTCCAGGAATATTATTTCGAACAGCTTTTGTAACAAGGTATGTGCAAATTTTTTATAAATTTCATGTTTCTAATACCTAGTAATCAAGTAGCGCAATTCTTCAAAATTAGTGTAACAAAATTTTATTCATTTTAAAGACACGTCATTTTGGTCACATCTATCTATCTTTAAGTTTATTTTAAAGTAAAAACGCTGCAAATCTTTTTTGCGCCGGGTGCGCGGGTTTTTTTGGTTCTAGCCAGTTTGCATTGTCAGTCCCAAGGTCACTCCATTACAGTGGACCAGTATCCAGCGGCGTGCAATGAAAAATTTTTAAATAGTTTTCAGACCCCGCCAAAAATATTTTTTTTAACACTACCACATTTCTACATGTATGTTGAACATCCCCAAATTTTACTATGGATAAGTTCTGAATAACCCTGTATGTAATCATTATCCGAATTATAACTAGTTTGCAAACTCCAGTTATATTTAACCACAACTACTGGGACGATTTAATATCTATAATGAACCACCCACCAGCTTATGTTTTATTATGTTTTAAATACTTTTATTTACATTTCGTAAAAGTATATTAACATTTAAAATATTATCATAAATCCCGTCCCATTAACTTTCCATTGTTTATAACACTACACCACGAATAAGCAACGAACTCTTTGATTACGAAATGAGAGAAGTTAAAATGAGAGATGATGTTTACTTTGTCTTGACGGAGGTAATTTATTTCTAATATGTTTGATTTTTGACATTTTCTCCATTTACCTACATACATATTTTGTATTAAGGTAACATGCAAACATGTCATTTAATAATAGAGCATGTCCTGTATAATCCTGACAGATCGATAATAAGACCTATATGGAGAATCATTGAAGTGGATTGGCGAAATGCGTAACACACCCGACGTGCATATGTACTCGAGATGTATCGTCCACGTCTCTTCCTCTGCTTGACAAATTTTACCTTGTATCCTCTCATTTCCGAAATCGAGTCGTTTATACTGTCTCGCAACAACAACATAATTTTATTAGGTGACAAAAATATTGAAAAATTAAAATTTATTGATTTAATCAGTTATATTTAATTGCCTAGTATCAATATCAACTGAAATCCTTCAGAATATGATGTGAAAGTAAATACCACCGGAGAATATCACAAAAAACATAAATCTGGCAAACCTATTTTTTGACTTGGGATCGCTGATTACTGGAATTGGTGCAGACATATTTGGTCGTATATATGGTAGAGAAATACTTTGTCAGTTTTTGGACAGACCGGCACAGGAGATGATCATATAGAAGGATGGGTGTCAAGATGATTATGAATGCGAATACGAAGATGGTGACCTCTAAATGTATGCCATAATTTTGAGTAAATTCGAAACCTATACAGAATTATATTGCTATGATTTTCAGTGTGATTATGTCAAATAATGTGATTCTCTTAACCATGTGACTTCTGTTCTGTATATGGATGTAATTTGTGTTCCATATATGAATGTAATGCAAAAGGTCTTAAGAATACATATATATCTATCTAGATATTTATTCTTTCTTCTGGATATGGTAACCACTTGCCGCCTATCTGAAATACCTGAAGCTTGTAGGTATAAATTGATACCTGTTGATATTAAATTTTCGCCAGTTTATTACTGATGCTTTCATTACATTCAGAAGTTATGGAAAATAAGTATACCTACGAGTATATTAATCCTTAATGTCTTAAAATAAAGAAAAAGTTCATATTATAAACATTTCCAAGGATGAGTCATTCATGTTACAACGATATTTGTGTAGCAACTAAGGCAATTCATGATTAATTATTACCTATTTTCTTCTCTAACATATAAAATTATTGACATGAGTTGGTATAGACAATGAAATTTAACAAATATCAAAGAGACTGTTCAAAGTGACTACTCTCTGTATATTTTCGTAGCGATCGATTTTTTTGGGACATGCTTATAAGACCTTTCTTTATTTTGATAAGTAGAATACGTGACTGGAGGTAATGGCTCGTATTTATGTTACACTCTGTATACATGCTGATATCCAGATAAAGCAAAAAATGTTTTCACACTTTTTTCAGTACACGGAAATTACGGGTGTAATATAATGCTTTCCGTAAACCGTAAGAAAATCAATTTTCCTCGACTTAATTCCCTCCGGTCACGAAAGCAATCCCTTATACGACTGGTCATGTAAAATTCGTTTTCTTTTTTATTTAGTTCATTAAGAAATAAACCTAATGGTTTTCCGATAGTTCCTCGGTGGCTTCTAAGACAGTGTCAAATAACTCTTTTAATTGACAGTAATAACCAAAGTAATTAGGTAATTTGTTAGTGATCAATAATTTAAATATATATTTTTTTTAATATAATGCCACCATTTTGAACATTTGTATCCTGATATTCAGTGATTCAATTTATTTAGGACCTTACGATTCTCCAACTGGCGAGTCCCTATAACTGTCTTAACAGTCCCTTTAACAAAAAATAACTAACTGTCTCTTCACCAACTCCAGTTTTAGATTTATGAGAGAGAGAGAGAGAGAGACGCATATCTTTGCAATTTACTGCAAATCTTGAACTAACATATATATTTGTAATCATTACTAGAATCTGTATATCTTTTAGAATCAATTGCTTGGTAATGTGTGTCTGATTGTTAGATTATATCCGTTTTAGAATTTAAAAAATGTTAAAAATATATTGTGTTGTATTGAATATCTCAACCATATATTAAAATTCGCAACTGAATACTAGATATAATAACACGACCTGTTTACGAGATTTTCAATGTCTCATATCGCAAATATACTTCTATTATTCAGTTAAATTGAAACACGCACTATAGTATTGATTTTTGAAGTACTTTACTATTCAAACCAGATAATAATTTAGAAAGAAGAGGAAAACCTAGTTTACTTTCGAAAGTCCTTTTACATTGTTATCTGTTTTGTGATCGATCAAATTATAGGTATCACATCATATTAGACAATAAAAATTGAATTTTGATTGATTTTCAGACTTTCGGATTCAGTTTGGGTTATCTTATGATGTCATGTAATTTGATACAACATGAAACCTATAGCAAAAGAAAAAATGTGGGAGAAAGTTTATTTTTTTCTTTATGTGTAGGTGTATAAGATAAATACATATTAAATTGACCTCTCAAACTCTAAAACCTAGTAAAATTTTTACCATTTCCTTGCCACAGATTATTTAAATTTTTCAGTAAAAAACGCTCTTCAAGGATCTCGAAAGTGAAACGATTTTATTTTACAATAGGTACTTGTGGTGATGACACATAAACCAATATATCAAACCGTAATAAGAGCTCCTTGATTGTCTCATAATCTGACATCATTACCGAGAACAAATATTTCTTTTCTGGTAAAGTGGAAGTCTGCACCGGAATGATTTAACTTTTTGCTGGGATCTCAGGCTTTAGAAATGAGATATTGCTCCGCAATCAAGAAATAAATGGCGCAGGATGGCGCGATGTCAGCAATTTGCTTTCATCATAGACAAAGAAATTGTATACGTGTGTAGTTTTATATACAAGGTTATCATAGAGCAAGGAATATATTTCAGAATATGTATTTTAAACAAATTAAGTTAATAAGAGGATGTGAAAGAAATTCGATTGCTTAAACAATGACATTTCTTATGTTTAATAGTGGTTAACGCAAATGTTCGATATCTCGTCCACTTTGCTGCTGTACAATCACCAACCGTTCCTCCAAATTGTACCAGACAAGGTCTAATATATTATCATTAACATTAGTGACATTATTATCCTGATCAATTGACAGGAAATTACAAAAACTCTTAAGAACTCTATATTTAGGATCATCCAAAGATGCTGTAAAACCAGGTACCGACAATAATAATATTATCAAAATTATATACATATTGCTCGAATTGATCAATGAACATTTCCAGTGTATAAGCAGCAGTGTTCGGAGGAATATATAACACAAATATAAAAAGAATACATTGACTGAAGCAGCACTTAATGCCGACAATGTCAATCACGGGAAAACTTACTCTAAATTCAGACAGGTCGATAGCACTAGCAGAGAAATTGGTTCTAGTTGCAACCAGGACTCCCCCTCCACATAATAGACCCGTTAATTCAAACTTTCTGTCACATCAGACGACATTAAGACTGTCTTGGAAGAGTTCAGAACTAGACACACCACACCACTAGATAGCGAAGTGTCAGTTAAACAAATGAAGTCAGACAAATCAATACTGGAGCCGCGACAGAATTGTACTCAACTTGGTATTTAAGCCACGCACATTCTAATGTTGAAAAATTAAATTAATAGCACTGCTGGACTGTTAGTTTAATGCCATAATTTTTTGAACACCACGAATATACTTTATCTTCAACTTATTTTTGTCGTTATCCTGTCGCTGCTTCAGTTTCGCTTTCACGCGTTTTCGATAGTCCAATTGAATAGACGTTCTATCGAAAGAGATGGATATCTGACGAAGCGCTTTATTATTAGATTTTAAAAATTACGGACGGTGGCGTGGAGCAGCTTCTCCATTTCAAGATTTACACGAATTGGACGAGGTCGCCCATTGGAAGGATTAAACTTTCCGAGACGCAAGATCTTCAACTCAGCTGGAAGCCCCGTATTAGACTGAATTAGGGTTAATACATTGGAAACCTTAGATTTTTCGTTATCGAGTCTAGAGACCCTAGCAAGACTGGAATCTTGTTCGGGAACTCCAAATATAATGATATTAGGCTTTCTATAGTGAACTTTCCAGCATGAACTCCTCGAAGTCAAATTTGGAGTTGTCATTTAGCGAGTTAGATTTCAGTTCGCGTAGCTCTGCCTGGAGACTCAAAATAACAACCTTGAGGTCATTGATATCAGTCCCCAATGTACTGCAGTTAGTGCAATTCTACCTTAAGCCTTTTTTTTTCGTTAATTTTCCTGGCCTCAGAAGAGTTGAAACAGAGACAGGAACCCTTGAATGATTTCTTACAGATACTACAGATTATTGCAAGATGTCTTTCGACTGTACTCTTGCAGCAAACACAAACCACGCTAGACATATTGAAGGCACTTTGGTACGCCACTGGTATGATAGGCAGGCACGATGATAGGCACAAATTTCCACTAGCACTGATCGTGAATTATTTAATGATCTTATTCTTGGAAATGTCAAGCGTCATGTCAAAATGAGTAATTACTTATAACTTGAAAAGGAATCTAAATTTTAGATCCGATTCGAGACGAGCTATTTATCTAAGAGACTACACTACATTTTTCTGAAGTTAACAAGATATTGTAATTCCTATGCCCCATCCGTCACTTTTATATTTATTTTAGAAAAATTAACTGTCAATTCTGTGTAGCTTGTAGATTTTTTTAGTTTATTTTGGGTAAAGAGTACAGTTATTATAATTATATTGAAGATTTTATGATTCTGAGACTCGCGAAAAAATTAGGTTTGTTTACTGAAAGCGTTTTAATATATTAATGTATGCATGCAATGTTGAAGCTGAAGGAGAGAGTATATTGTATGATGTTTATTGTTTTGCATGTAGTGTAACAGACGGTGAATATACACCACCGGAAGTCAGATCATTTTACCAAATCCCTCTACCTACAAAGAAATCTTTGCAGGATACACTTTACAAAGTAAACTAAAAATTAATTAGTCCATCAGGAGCAGCAAGAGTTTATGAATTTACGGTAATGGCTTCGTATTAAATTAAAATTCTAAATTGATATTTCGCCCTATTGAGACAATAAAAAATGAGTCACCCTTGACTAATTAATTACAAAATAAAGTTAATTAAAAACAATATCTATATACCGAGGACCAGAAGGAAGGAGAATCACACCCACATTAAAACTTCAGCTGTATTTCTTACAAAACGTTATAACAGCGGATCTGATTAGAACATCTTTTATGAATAGCCTTTAGGACGTGCTGTTAAAAATAATTAATTATGTTTCCAATGATTCTCAACCCGCGCACCTCAAAAGTTGGGTGAGTGTGCCACAAATGACTTTCTCGTTTATAATATTAGAAATTTATATTGTATCATTTTTATTTATTTTCTTACAAACATTATTTTTAAACATCAAATAAATATCTTCAAACTAATTACATACTAATTATATATTCTTACACTTCTTATTTATTCAGTTATTTATTACTTTGTTATCAATTCCGTGGTCTTTATTATACTATCCTCCAGTTCCCGATCGCTTGTCTATATAAACCTATAGAGTGTATAAGAACTTCTGTACGCAGCTTCTAGAATACTCGCGGCACTTCTCCACTCTTTGTGCAATATCCTATTTATTTTTTATGTATTTTTTATCACAATATTTTATACTTCAGGAAAATATAGTATCGACAAACTTAAATAGACTTAAGTCCACAGTAAACGGCAATGGTTGTTAACAGATGCTTAAAACAATAGTTTACACAAGTTCATTTTTTTACAGATTTTTTATAAAGATTTTGCTAATCGTAGATTATAGAGATCCTTCTTGAGATAGCAGTGCTCTGTTATGGGCCCTGTCATGCTCCTGAGCCGAAGTTTAGTCATGCCCAGCATCTCCAGCATCATCTTCTTTGCAAAGGATCTTCCAAGAGTGCCTTCGGATGATTCTGCCCTGGGTTTAAAAACCAGTAATTCCTACGTTCTAGTTCGACCCATTTTCCCAAAGCTGTTCACAGCCTTCTTTAGGCTGTGAGCTGTTCTGGCAGCACTATTAGCGACTCCATAAGCTGGCTTCTGTCCCATGAAAGTCATTTCAGATCCCTTTCTAGCAAGTTAGATACTAGACAAGAGAAGGCAAGTGTATATTTTTATTATTAGGAAACATATTTTCTTACATTAAAAAAATAAAAGTTCCTTCTTTATTTCTACCACATTCTTAGGTAATAATATCTTCAAAAATAATATCGTTTCTTTTGGAAACGATGTCATTTCCGCCCTAGTGAAGAGAAGTATATTTTCTGCACTCGAGTAAAAAATTGAACATACAGAACATATTTAATTATGATTATAAAATACATTAATAAAGTTAATGCGTATTTATGGTACAGTGAATTTAATGAGGGATGTGGAAGGTTACGATTGTTGCATGTGCAATTTATTGATATAATTCAACAGTATTATTTTGATTTTCATTCCGATAAATAGCATATTTTTTATTTTGCTCAGTGATTCTGCTTAATTTCATATTTCATATTTCATGTAATATCATATATTATAGAATCATACAAGAAATATTGTTAATGTAGAATTATAAGTGTGGATAAGTTGAATTGGATAGATTTTTGTATACGTTTATGGTGCATCGCTAGCAAAATTAGTTTGAGAATCACTGCTTCATGTTATAACGCTTTTCGTGTAATTTTTCGTTGTGGAATTTTTATCGCACCATCAATTAATCTTCGGTTGTCTTGCGGAACGATGCTTCTAGAAATTAATATGTTTAGAAGCCATTAGTCGTCCTCGTACCTCGTTTCAGATTTTCTCCTAAGAGACATTAAAAAACATTGATTTGTAGTGATTGTAGGGATACTCACATGTTTAATTATTTCCAATTAAACTAGTACACTGTTTATGTGTTTCATTTGTGAGTGTATTTTATATTACAAACAAGTTTTATGCACTAATTTATACATAAGAAAACTACCAGCTTTTTTGTTAACTTTCGATTATTACTATTGCTTAATTCCCGTAGGTTTGGGTATGTAAAATAAAATAAACAAATAAAAATATCTATTGTATATTTTACATATTTTCATTCAATTTTTAATAGTGGCATTGTATATAAAAAAAAACTGTAATTTTTGCATTCTCTTTTTAGTCATAAATTAATCAGACACCCTAAAGAACTTAAAACATGCTTTCGTCATAAAGTACCTTTCTATACACAATGTAGTTGTACAGAATCCTCTCGTTTTGAACTACCACTAGGTCATTTATACCGACTTAGTTAGCATCGTCTGTATTGAAAGGACTTAAGCACATCAAACAACAATTACGTAAGTACCTGCTTCACTTTTACATTTAAGAATTAATATGACAACACATCACATAAATCTGTCCTCGAATGTCCGGATCTGACTGACATCTCATATACACTAAATCATTTTCTCTTTTTAGCCCGAAAAAAGCTGTTTGGATCATAAATTGGATATAATAGATAATATAATTTCCTCCCCAGGTCTTTGTTGGCGGAGGTCCTACAAGCTACGCTCCGAAATAATATATTGTTTGTCAAGCTTTCCAGCCGCTTTTTATTCCAAATTGATTAAGAGCTTCCGTTAATGGCGGGACATACATTTTGGAGGCTTTTAGTGGTATAATTGAAATATGTATCGTTCTTTTGTAATAAATGTCACATACAGTGTTATCTAAAAAAGTTTATCGAATAAAAACGATTGTGCTGTAGGTAGTGATAATACCATTCGGATAAATCCATTTTTCATCTGCTGTTATTCCTGGAATGACATCAGCTATTATTCGCATAATGACTACTAGATTAATAATAATAATAATATAATAATATCTCTACCCCTCATTCTAATTACAAGGATTTGTCCGAAAGTCTGAGACTTGTGTGGGAGAGGGGGCGGCATATTATTATTTCGCAGGGCCGCATTTGCGCCTCAGGAACGACTTACGTTGGTGGGCCCTAACCACCATTCAGTGCTGGAATGAGGGAAACCTGGAAAACCTCATTAGTTAAGGGGACAAGTCAAACATAAACTGATTTTAATCTCTCACATTAACACCAAGTTGACATTCTTCCCATCCTAGGCCATCGCCAGGATGGTTGCCAAGCCATCCCTGCGAATAAGCCTTGACCTACGAGCAAACAATTTAATGAAAAATTGTTTGGCGGAATAGGGATTAGAACCCACGACCTCTGGGTTGAGCGATCGAGACGCTAAGCCCTGAGCCACCTGCTCGGTTCTGCACGATTCTCGGTTCACCTGCACAGATTCATTCCATTCATTTTTTGTTTTGTCGAGAAGGACACGCTGAAAAAATTGAAAGCGACAGACAGAGGCGGCTACAATAATTTAATTGAGAATCACAAAAGGAATCGTCAGTAGGCTCTGCAAACAGCTGTAGGATCGCGCAACAACTTTCTGCCTTATTCTCAGAAAGCTGTTGGCTTTGTCACGTGACGTCTGCTTAATCCCTCGATTGTCACATTAACTGATTCTGAGGCAAATGTTCCGAATCGAGTTATAGATTGGAGATTTCCTCGTTACCGTAAAGTGATGTCCTTGAGCAATGTGAAACCGACGTGTTCGGCATATGTGCTTACATAATCGAATAATAATTCGATTAATCAGATCATTTGAATACTGAGTTATCGATTATTGAAATTACGCACATGAATTATTGTCAGTCATAAGCCGCAGGATAAATTGATACACGGAAATAAATATTTTTATTTTTTTTTAGACAGCAAAGAGTCACTATTGTATTTTCTACATGACAATTGTCAAAAACAGAATGATTTATACTTATATATAATATGGTGAAGGTGCATAGGTACAATTATGTCTTTATATATTTTTATCTGATGTCATAATGACATGGCATGTCATAATGACATCATTATATCATTTGATTATAGCGGCGTAAGTAAGTTCATTACGATCCTAGTACCATAATGAGATTGAAAAAGTGCTATTACAATAATTTTATTTGACTATTTGACAAAAATTTTAAATCTTTACCATCAGCAAAATAAGTTTAGAAGAAAAAAATTCAGAGATTTTGCAATTCTTGCAAACATCGGAGTGCATTGAAAATGAATTAAGGAAATTTGGAACTATAGAAAACTTGCAAAAGTTACCTTCTAATTTGAGAACTTACCATTTGCGACTTACAGACTTTGCCACCTCGTATATCACGTTCATATGAGAGCTCAGATTCTCAGACTTGCAATTTACAATATACGAATACGAATACCAAACTATGTGCCCACGCGCCCGCTACTCGGTCCCCCACTACCTAACCATGTCGGTGTGACATGCTTATCGCGTTACACTTTTCATCGATACGAACCTTCGCGATCCTATAAGGATTTTCAATGCTAATGTGTTTGATATTTTTATTCAAAACATATAACATTGCAATTTAACTATATATTGTAAATTGTAAAAGAGCAATTATTCCAGTTCCATATTAATACCATTTGACTATATCGCTCTTAAATTTGTTGCGTTATTTTCACAAATTTGTATTATTTCTGTCTGTGATTCTTCTTTTGTTCTTTCGAATTTTCGATGTAGCTTTCAGCAACAATATAGTTTTTGCAACCGCCGCGCCGAAAGCAATATCCGGTATATATTTCCGCGTGTGGTAAATTAAAAAAAGTGGCATTAATATTTGGCATTTTAGCAAAGGTATGAATTCCAACTGGTTGTTTCGTACATTTATTATTTATACAGGAGACTAAAAAACGTTGATGGTTTGTGTTATCTGGCCGCATTTTCACATAGTCTGACAAGTTTTACCATATTCAGTCCTGGAACAGTCCAGATGTTAAAAAATTTACTAACTCGCATTACCTTTGTTTTGTATTTCGTAAAATAATTCTGAAAACTGAACCTTCATCTGCTACATATTCTTTTAGCATATTTGTCAGTTCCTCTCTTCTGCCAGCTCCACTTAGTCCAATGATCATAGTTACTTTTGTAAGTAAAAATTTTTCAGATTCTTCTGTCAAAAATTGTGAGACATCTTTCGTGAAAATTTTTTAGTCTGTAACCTTCTGATTTCAGTTTTAATAACGCAATCAACTGTACGTACTTACTAATATCAACGTTTTTTTCTGATTAATGAAATAATCCTTAATATTGAATAATAGGACCAGAGCAAAGATGGTTTTCTTTCTTTAGATAAGCGTTAGAAGTATGCTAATAAGACCTTTTCGTGGGTTATATTCTTCGTGTTTTTACTGGCACACCATTTTTTATAATGAGTAAACATAATTTCATATACCAGCCGTGATTTTTCAGGCAAAAGAGAGTCCACGACATTTACTACAATTTCTTCCAAATCGGAAGGTAAACTTTCATCAGAATCACCCTTTGTCTAAAGTTTGAATACGTTCAAAACAAATTCAATTTGTAACTTACAGCACTGTTTCACAGTAAATAAATAAATAATTTGATGATGTATTGTCAAGGAAATGGTAAAGCACAGGTCACTTACTATTTTTTTAAATAAATATGCACCTGTCGCTAAAAAATATAAAATTTTAAATTTTTAGAAAAATATAATGCTATTAATGCGACCAGATAAAATTTTGTATGTAATTTGGATCATAAAACGCTCATTACGGTACACCCTGTGTTATCAACCTCGGCTAACGCCTCGTCTGATAATATTCACAGCTGGCATCGTAATAATCCTTATAATCCTTATTACATAAATGGTACTGATAAAACTCTAATTCTTCTAATGTTACAGTTATTTCCATGCATCTTAAAATAAAACATATTTGTAGCCTTTTACGTAACGAAATAAAACAAAGAAGATTCTTACGTCAGTAGTATATTTCCTTAATTTTATTATTGTTTCATTAATCGATAGCTAGTGATGCGCTTGAAGACAGTTGTCTGTGGCACTTGTTTCTAATAGAAAGTAAACATCTGGCTTAGATAGGATTTTCCTCTCAATAAATATTGAAATGAAACAAGACATGTAATGATATTGGTCGTAACTGAAGTGAGACACCTCACCTGTAGGATAATTTTTTTTAGTTACTGGACAATATAATATTTAAATACACAACGACAAATATGTCCATGTAAAATGTAGTCCAAATAATTGGACTACATTTTCAATCAGAATCAATGTACTAAAATCAAATTTAAATGCATTGTAGCAGATAATTAATAAAAAAGTTAAGCCAAGGTGCTCTAAATCAAATACGCTCAAAATTGCTATAGCGTATAAACCCATAAACCAATATTTTCTTTCAATTAATCTTCGGCAACTGTATAGACTAAAAAGTGTTCCAATTTGTATAATTCAGATTCAGCGAAGAATAAAAATAGTCTGGAAATGGATCTCTAACTCGCAATCGGGAATTTGAATTCGCAATCTTGTAAGGATAATAGGTACACCAGTTGTCAATTTCATTCGGTATTCGTGATGCAATTGAGTCCCTCTATTTATCTGAATTAAACGTGATCGGATCAGTCGGTATCGACAGATCGAGTTTGGAATATCTTGTTTTCAAATGTATTTGGATCGGGGTGGTATCAAATGGGCGTTTCTAATATAGGCTTGTAAATATTGACAGGTACGTACCGTCATGGAAAACGAAACTAAATATTGCTGGTGTTGTATTTCACATTAAAGCAAAGGCTAGACACACGTACGTTTCAACTATTTTATCAAGTTTAATCATATTATAGGTTTATTCCAATATCTCGAAATACAGTTTACTGCCTGGTAGCGCTCATGTACAATAAATAAAATTCGTTCCAACCGAGAGATGAACGGTTTATTAGACGATCTTTTTGATATTCTAAACAAATTCGTGATCATTAATAGACCCATTTGGGTGGGGGGAGGGGCAATTTATGCACATGATCAGAAGTAAAAACTAGGTTAATCTGGGCAATAATGAGCACAATGAGCTAATTATTAATAGTTTACAATTTATTATATTTAGATAAAGGATAGGATAAAGGCGAGGGGTAAACATCTATTCAAAATCTTGTACACCATAAATCCTTTTTATCAAGTTAGTCTTTTTAAATTCTGTAAATTTACCAATAAATCCGTATAAATCCCTGCAAATCCTTATACTTCCTCAATAAATCCCAATAAATCACCATAGTTTCATATAAATCTCCATAAATCCCTATAAATCATCGTAAAACATACATACAGTTTATATTATTATACATTATTCTAATTATTCATCGAGTTAATCAAAAAGTTATTGCATCATTTATAATAATTATCTCAAAATTACATATTTATGCAGAGACGTCCAAAATGACTAAGGTTTTCCAAACTAAGATCCACAAGAACGGCATGCAACTAGAGTTAAAAAATAGTCGTACTACTGGTTTGTCTGATTGTCGCTTTTTTAAATTTAATAAATGGCAAATTTTTTAATATATGGCACAATTTATATCAAATTCGTTTTTTAAGGTCTCCGAGGGGGTTTCTATGTGCGGCTAACCTACGATTATTTTGAATTTCTCTATTTCTGTAAATAAGGTACTTCAAAGATTTATTTAATAAAAGTGTTTAATAAGAAATACTGCAAAGTACCCTAGGCATACAATAATTATTATACATAAGGTTAAATTAGTTACATGTCAGTCATTCTGCTTTTTATTAGTGTAAGCGTCATCAATTTCAGATAAAACATCTTCATTAATGTTAAAAACATTCGGATAGTTCTCTTTTAGTAATACTGGTCCAAAAAAGATGTACTCTGTTTCTACATCTGATGTGTCTGGTTTCCCAGGCCATTTAAATTCGTTTTTTTTTCGTTTGTTTTGTCTTAGAAATGTCATTTCAGTTATAGAGTTATCTTCAGTACCATGGGATTTGATAAGTTTTCCAACAAACCATCCTTCTTCATAATAAACTGCATAAAAATTATTTATCTTCAAGGAAATTGATAACGATGAACTAGAATACATGCATTCGTTTTGCTCAATCCCCTCCTCAATACCTTTAATTTCCGTGTCAGCATCAGATTCTGAGAATGTTTCGGTATCTGTACTGTCATCATACTTAACTATTGTGGGATCCGCAGAACTATCTCAACTTTCTGAATTAATTACATCTCGGTTACTTTTCCTTTCTCTGTATTTACTTTTAGACTTCTCTTTATTGTTCTGTTGATTGTCTATTAGTGTTCTAGATTTTTCGCGTCGTTCTGTAGTTTTTATAATAAAACGTTTTAACCTGTCCGTACTAACCCTATGTTTAGTTTCTTCCAAAAGCCAGCAGAGCGAAGACTTTCTGATGGTTTTTGATTTATTCTCGGATAAAGGTCATTCACGTTAAGTTTAAACTGACGTCATTTTCAGTAATTAATTGTTGTCAATATTCGATAAACAAATAATGACCAAGAAATTAGCGTAGCATTTGCCATTTACAAAGAGTTTTATATTTGGCAACCCTTCTCTGCGTTGTCAAGTTGTTACTTATTTTTTGTTTTGCCTCTCTATTGTTTGCTGGTATTTTGCTCGTGTATTTTCTATTTACGTTTTCTAGTTATTCACTTTATTTACACTGAAAGCAGTTCTTCTCAGAACTAAAACCGTTGTGATTCTGTGACATTTTTCCAACTCCTGCCCGCAAAAAAGTTCACCTGCCAATGGCTAACCAATGGGATTCGGGAATTTCCGTTTTAAATGAACGAAACTTTACTTAGAAGGTTTCGACTTAAGAAAGTCTCTCTCGGCGAAGCTTCAGAACGGGTTATTGGTATGTATTTGGGGTTTTTTCCCTTAGTATGAGGGAAAACCACCAAGCGAGGGTAAAGTACGTTTCTTGTACTCGAATTAGACGCCGTTAGTTGTTTTATATAGTCATTCAGATTTAGGGGTAGATCAGATAGTAATCCAGTATTTTGTATTTATCTTTTGTTTACGTATTTAAATTCTATTCTTTTGTTATTAAAAATCCTTGTCAAAAAGTGCCGTGTTTTCATGAAATGCCGCCTAACAATACCCTCTCAGTGTTATCATATAAGGAGTGTCCCAGAAATACGTACATACATCGAGGTTCAGGATAAGATAACCCACGGTAAGTCAAGAAACCTTTTTTATACGTAAATCAAAGCATATCTTGAATCCGGCGACAGACACATTGATTCAGCAGTAAAATTTAAACTCCCTTTCGAGATAAATGAATAACTAAGCTAGTTCCGTAAAGCCTCTATGGCATATCGGGCTGTACATCGGGCAGCCTGTTACATAAGTAATGTAAGCAATAAACTCATAAAGCAATCCTTAAATAACTAATTTCAATTCTATGTTCTCACTACATATGCGTAGGCATAGCTCGTAGTTATAAAATTATAGTAAGACCATTCTGAAAATATTTAAGAGTAGGTGCATAAATTTCAACGTCACTTATATAACACCTTCCTGGTATCAGGATAATCTTAAATTTATTCATCTAACAAAGATTGCCACGTTCGCATAATATCTGACGCAATATTTTTGACGTAGAATTTTTTTCATTTATTTTAAATTTCTATCTCTAAATACTAAGTTATATTAAATGATAAATTAACGTTCAAAGCTTTTAGTAGTTGATAAGCAATTATTCAATCGCTTCTTACTGAAAGTAATTTTCACCATGCTTCCCATACCCCGTGTCGGAAAGGGGTGTTTAAAAATCCTCAGGGACGAGTAATTTTATTGTAGCTAGGCATCGAATACAATAATTTATCTCTGTCAACCTCCCACAGAGTTTTCCCCTTGGCGGTCCCTCCCGAGCCGCAGACAAACACGGCAGGTTATAAAGTGACTTAATTTTAGAAATAAAATTTAGAACTACCAAACTAGTAAGGCTCTATTGCAGAGTTAGTTATTACTCCTATTAGTTTGAAAATTAGTACACTAATTATTGCAATCAATTAAAAATAATTTCATGATTCAGAATTAAATAGGGAGAATGATGCTTGTTTTTTTGTAGTATGCAATACACTCACGATTATTTAAAAATATGCTAAGTGCTGCGTTGTTGTTTCTATAATTGCTAATATTATGAAAAAGGAAATATACATTTGATTTGCTTGCTTAATAACTATCACGTTTTACACATCGTTATAAGTTGAGAATTATATTTACTGTAAAAGTGAAACCAATAGAATTTTGTATTCTCTTTCAGAACAAATAAAATCGGAATGGAATCGAATTTTTAAGGATGTTTATACTACTTTCATTTTATCGAAAAGAAAAAGTACTTAGCAACCAAGTTCTTCAGTAAACACTAAAATACCGCACTTCTCTCGACGAGTTTTTCACTCCATTTCATTCCAAATAATGATAACGACGTTATCATTATTTGGAAGTAATTAAATGTTTTAATCTTCTTTTGATGATGCTAAACAACCTAGTAAGTGAAAGATTTAGGTTTCACACCAAAGTTCAAATTCAGTTTTTGGTGTAACAAAATCTCAATAGATATAAAGAGAATAGTCACTGACATGAGAGCAAATAATCAAAGAGGTGTTTCCATCGATATGTAACAAGAAAAGTATCCTTATTAGTTTAAGTTTCAGATAATTAATAATGTTAAATGCAAAGCTTGGCAAACATATACAAAGCCATTGAAGATGCAGTAGTGGTCAAGAAATTTAAACATTTGAGAGCAATAATTGAAAGTGACGTGAGAATATCTTACAGAGATTTTGTTAGGCATCTGTAGGAAAATATAAAAGATGTCCGTCGAAAATGTCCGTTATGGGTTTTATGGGTAACATGAAAGGATCATCAACTATTTCAAATTGACATGCACCACATGCGGGAGAGTAAAAACACCTGTAGTAAGTGTTTTTAGTTTCTTCATGTGGATTAAAATAAACCCATAAGTAAAAAATTCAAAATGTAACACCCTTTTTTCCAAATATCTTAACAAGGTTCACAATTTTTCATGTTTAAGATACCAGATTAGTGACAAATACTTAACATTGCATTCATTTAAGTTACATTTTATTTTTAACCGTATAAAAATCCCATTGATGAGAAAGGAATGTATTGCACTTTGTATATTTTCTAACAAAAGATTGTGACAAGTGTATTAAGTTATTATTTAAACTTTTGAAAGTATTTTAGATGTTACAATCATTAAATACGTTTTCAAACAAATGGCGAATGCGCCAGTGGAATAAATTTTGTCGAAAATGTCTTATTTTGTGACACATTTAAAAATCAGGAATATAGAAATTTACATGTCGATGTGCATACATTTAGTACCAATATTATTCCGCATGCTTACAATAATCAACATCGCTCGATAATCCTATTGATATTTTAAATGCCTACCCGGACTTATTTTTCAAATTATATGCTCCAGCAGTAAGTCACGATTTTTTTATCATAAATCTTTAGTGCATATACACCTATGAATTCGATAAAAAGAAAGTCTTTATTAAGAGACTGCGCCTATGTGCTTGCTAGAACACTAAAAATAATTTTAGATATATTCATCAATATCTCTAACTTACCTACTTTGTGGAATCGTTCTAAAATATATCCAATGTGTAAAAAGGGTAATAAATTTGAATGTCAACAAATTTCGTCCTACCCTCGATTGCCTGTACTTTTTGTGAATTCATTGAGATACTGTTACTATAACGCACGGTATTATAATAATTATATCACAGCATGACTTTATGAAGGGTCGATCTACAGTCACAAATTGAATTTGTGTTATTCAGTTTATAACTTGTCAGATGCAAACCGACGCAATTTACGCCGATATTTCAAAAGCATTCGTAGACCTGACCACAATATGCTTCTAAAGCTAAAAACAGGTATGATATTGTTGGTATGAAACGAGGTATGATATTGTTAGAGATCGTAGTGAATGTCTGCGACTTCAGAATAACTTTAATACATAGTCCTTAGTGTGTGAACAATAATTTACGCGGACATTAACAGATGACATCATCAATTGGCATCAGATTCGTCAGTTCAACTCAGATTTTTGAGTTTCTTACTTTTAAATCAGAAAGAGCCAATCCGAATATGAGTTTTTCTGGCCCGTAGCAGGAATTGTTAGAAAGACACTGAATGGTGTGAGTCCTGTAACCTCCATTAGACCTTAATGAAGACCTCCATTTAACACTTGGACCAAGAGCATTAATTTTCACCGAAATTCTCCCATGTTTGAGTTTGTTAATATTAAATTCAAAGAGAAAGGGTTCATATGGTAATATATAAATCCGGAGCTAATGCAGGTAATATTTTTCTGTAACATAGATTGTATAAATTTAATGTCTGTAATTGTCTAAGTGTTTTGGTTACTGATGAGTGGATTTCTAAGTTTTTAATAGAACTACTTTTTTTTAACTTATACCTACCTACGTTAGCATTTTAAAATTTTAAATCTCTGTAACTATTTCTATCTCAAAATCTCTGTTCAATAAGTCTTACTAATAATGTTATTATCCACATCATATTATTTAGTTATTGTTTAATGTGTTTTTTATGTAACATGTGCAAATCGTGTTTGTATTGTACTTTTTCCAACAACTGTGCAAACATACATAATATGTTTTATATAAAGAATATATTTCTTGTATTCTACTTTGAAATTGAGGGTAATAATGTGATATAGAAATATGAATCTCGTACAAGTTGTATCTCGGAAAAATGAATCCGGTTCAGTTTTCCCTTATTTCCTTGGTTACAATGGCGAACAATGTGATTGGTTTGAAGCAACGAATTAAATTTTACCTGGAATACTTGCGCAGTTAAACTCATGACCGTTGTGCGACAGACTTATCTGATATTTGTAAACATCTGTCTCACATTGTTGGCATCAGATTCGGCTGAGAATACGCCATTACATGGTTTATACAGTCTGTCCATAAAGTAACCCCCCCCCCTGCTAACTCTTGATTCTGACGATAAATTCAATTCTTCAAATTCAAATTTTTTTTTAATGACAAAGTGTGCCATGTTGCACCTCATTTAAAAGGTGGTTCTCTACATTCTCATTTTTGAAAAATGACAACCGAGTTATCCGTTCTCTAGTTACAAGCGTTTGTATTAACGATATTTAAAAATTTTGCTTTTATCAAGCCTCCTTGCCTTTGCTTTCCACTGTCACTGAAACGTCATTAAGGTTCGAGAAAGTAGTTTAGCGTTCAATTTAAGCGTCTGAAAGTTTCTACAGGTTTTTTCTTATTTTTTTAAGTTATTCGATTTGATAGATTTGATAGATTTAAGAGAAAATTTAAGAGGAGAGCGGTAGGTACTTAAGAATGCTGCGGGAGGAAATTTTTCCAAAGATAGAAAGAATAGCATATAGATACAATAACATTCAAGGTATTGTATTTCAACAAGATGGGGCCCCGCCTCATCTCTATGGACCTGTTACCGATTTTTTAAATAACCATTTCCCGGGCAGATGAATTAGTAGAAGGGGCCCGATAGAATGACCGGCTCGTTCCCCGGATTTAACTCCTCTTGATTTTTTCTTATGGGGGTATTTGTAGTCAAAAGTCTACAGAACTCCTCCAGTAAATATGGACGAACTACAGCAACGTCTAACACATATGTGTAGAAATATCCCTGCAGAAATTTTAGGAAATATCAGGCAAGAATTTCAAAGTAGACTTTTTATGTGCCAAGAAGTCAATGGACAACATTTTGAAAAACTTATTTAATTCTTTTATTTTTTGTTTTAATAAATATTTGTTCAAAATTTGTTGTATTAAAATATTAATAAACATTTTATTCATGGATCAGATTAGAAACAGAAACGCTTGTAACTAGAGAACGGCTAACTCGATTGTAATTTTTAAAAAACGAGAAAGTAGAGAGTTGAACTATCTTTTAAAAGAGGTGCAACATGGCACACTTTTCCATTTTAAAAAAAATGAGTTGATAGCGCCCGTGGCGCCATCTTTGAATTTGAAGAATCGAATTTATCGTTAAAATCAACTTCGTGATTCACCCTGTATTTTGTTAAAACTCTCTAACTCGATTCGCTCAAAAGTTAGCAGGGGGGGTTACTTTATGGACAGACTGTATATATATACCTATAAATAACTATTATAGTAAGGTCACTGTCTTCTTCACTGAAGAAGAAGAAGGCCACTGTACTCCTTTATAAACCTCGACTGCCATCCTTAAAAAATAATGACATTGACGAGAAATACCGTAGTAATAACGGATCGTCAGTGAACAGCTTTATACCAAAAGTATTAGGTAAACGCTTATATTATGTGGTTATGTAAGCAACTATCGTTGAAAAATACCCCCTTTATATCACAACAAATACATTTGCCACTTCAGAGCACTTTATGGTTATTTAATGGAGTGTGCATTTAGATTTTGTCGAGTCGACAGATTGGGAGCACTTTAGAGTGGAAAATACTCACGTTAGGTTGGGGCTGGTGCAGAGGGGACGTCTGACTTCCGGGGGGAGTTGATCTCTGTCGCAGTCGGGCGAGGGCTGTTCTCAACCCCTCCGTTATAGAGCTTCTCTCTCCATCGCCGCTGCGAAACAAAAATAGTACTATATTGTTATTGCAAAGGCTAGTAAATAGACTAAATTAATGTTCTATAATAACTTGAAGCTATTTAGAATGTTATTAAATGTACGTGACAAGTAATTAAATGGTCTCGTACAGTAGTGGATAAATTCGTTATTTTATAAATACCCATTTTTTCTTAAATCTCTCCGGGTCCGCCAGCTTTCTTTTATTTTTGACCTTATTTTACCTATATTTAATTTTAGTAAGGTGATTGAAAGAAGATACGTCGGTATAAACTTTAATATTTTAAATGGGACACCCTGTATTTTTTTGCATGTTTGGAAAGAACTCTTTTTACGAATACGGTCATATAAGGTTATATTCTATCCCTAACAGTAACGAGGATATGACCAAAAAAGTGTGCCGTAAGACAATGTACTAAAAAGAGAATATCGATTTTTTGCTACACAGTAAAAAAATCCGACTGATTTTAACACTGAATCCACACTCATCAGTGTGTATATAGTCCACACTTGGCAGTGTGAGACACATCGGTGTATTATTACATTACATAAAAGTAATTTAACACAGTAGATTATACAAGGTAATCTGTAATAGTTAATTATTCACCGTGTAATTATTCCGTATTTGTGGCGGATTGATTCATTTTTAACACAGGGTTTTGTAAATTTTACTACAATTTATGAGTACTTCTACAAACTTGGCGGGTATATCGTTCGTGTAATATGAGTTCTAAAGGTTTAGTTATTATACTACCCAGTTCGTGTTAAAAATAACACTGCAGCAAATTACGATTATCATTTAGTAATTTTACCATTTGTCTTTTTTTACTGTGCATTTTTCAGTAAACATTTTTATCAATTTTGTCAATGGTGCCCTCCGCTACCCTCGCTACCCTGGTGCCCTCCATTATACCATTCCCCACCGCGTCACTCGTTATTTTTTTACGCTGAGATAACTATCTAAACTGTACGTGTTAACCTAAAATTAATTTTTATCGATATTCTAATTGGAAAAACATTTCGCTTCAGTGATTTTGATTTTGATAATCAGAACTGTTCAGGCAATCAGTACTATGGATTCCGTTAACAATATTTCTCATAGGAAAATAATCTCTCCGAAGTTTAATTAATTTGATAGTTTTCGTAGGAGGTGCTTGTCGTTAGTGCAATCGGCAATCGGCAGATAAAATGAGAAAGAAGTTGAGACGGCCGCGACTCGAGGTTTTCGAAGACGAAATAGATGTAGAAGGAGTGGTCGTACGGTCTCGCCAAAAAAATCTCAAAGGATTAGAGAAAGGACGGAACTTTCGTGTGAAGAGGTTCTCGAAACCGTAAAAACTAGAAAAAGGGTCGAGGGCATAGATTTAATTAAGTCTATGGTCGAGGGAGTCCCGCGAAAAGTCGGGATTTCAGCAGGCGGGACGGACCATTACCGACGGGGAGCAAATGACGTTGCTAGCCGCATCCCTCTCGCCGAAAATTTTGCAGAGGTTTTTTGAAAAGGCATTTTAATTGGGAAAACGCGTAGGAAACGTGACGAAAATGCGCCTAAGCATAGAAGAAAGGCTTGGGGTGACCTACTATCGTCCTAGGGGGCGACATGTAATCGATGTATATATAAATGGCGGGAACGGCTTAACAAGAAGGTGGGATACAATTTAAAGTTGTAGTAATTTTATAAAGAATAAAGTATAAAAAAGGATAAAAGGACGTTAAAAGTTGCGAATATATCCTTGAACAGGTCGTGTAGAACTAATAAAGGATATTGAGTCGAAGGAAATAGGGAGGAAATTATAGGAATGAAGGAATATGTAGTATAGTATAAAAAATCATGACTGCCTACGGCAAATGGGGATCAACTGATGTGAAATAAGTATCGGAGGAAACTGCCTGAAAACTGAAGTTTAACTTACACATTGGATACGTATCGATGTTCAAGAAGCTTCAATTTTAAGGTAATAATTAATTATTATGTATTAAATTTTCCATGAACCACGCTAGATTATTTTATTTGTATTTTTTGTTGAAATGTATTCTATATATATGTATATGCAATGCGTAATAAAAGTTGCGTCCTTATTTATATGAATATGTGAAGGGAACAAATGGATTAAGGCCTTCTTGGCGGCCCATGATCATTTTTACTGGGTGTACTTACTACACGGTAGGCCTTAACAATAGGCGACTTTTTTTACATTTGATCGTAAAATTTTCCAAACCGTGGTGTATGGCATTTACAATCGTTTTGATATCGAATTTACACTACTGATTGCTAACGGATTAGTGATGGTTTTGATTTTCCCGAAGAACTTCTGCAACTTGGTCTTCTTGATCTCGGTAGGTCAGTTACAGACCCTAATCTTTAAAATTTGCTAATCAAATTTTAGTAGGTTTTCATTTAACCGGACCCTGCTCTCAAACCCATTTTCGTACGAAATCTTCGTAATTCAGCAGTGTAATTTCTGCCGTATTCGTAATACCATTGTACTAAACCAATTCTTGTTTGTAGATCCATGTTATTAAAGTTTCAATCGTTTCAATTTACGTTTATGTGAGTTTTATTTAAGAACAATTCTCTAAATCGCAGTCATACCGTTTGACACTTGTGTCAGCAGTGTGAATTATTGAACCAACTAGATTCCATTTAGTTATCTAGATATCTAGATATTTTACATAACTGGAAAATGATAGTTGGGAGCTACTTACTTCAGCTTTTTTCTTTTTGTGAATGACTGTTGGGATTGACATTTATTTCTTGTTCTAGGCACTAGATCCGGACTATGGAACTTACCTACAAATCTATGGAAGACTTGATAACTATCGGTATATTTATTTAGGTTCGATATGGGTATATCTATCGATATATTTTAGTTACAGTATAGATATTGGACAAAATCGTTATTATAGTTTATTTCACCAACCATTATCAGTTGTGTGAATTTAATTAAAATAAAATTTCATTTAATATTCGACAGTAGGTATATTTATGTTGTATGGGAATGTCTAGACAAGCACCAATCTGGGGCAAAATAAGGTCGACAACGCGGCTTTATTACTGAGAAAATTAACACATTGGATCCTCCAACACCAAGTCCCGATTAAAACAGTATATAAAGCAAGCTTTTTACGGCCAAACCCTCGCCTGAAATTCTGTACAAACAAGCAACGTAATTTCTAAGGATAGTCTAATAATCACGTAATTGTTACTCGTAAAACTTGAAATCTTTACAAAGGATTTTAATACTGTTACCGACATTTCTCCTTTCTGAATATTAAACTTTAATAACAAGATATATTTATTTCATGGAACAATTTCTGCTGAAATCGCTGCCATAGAGTAGGTACGTTTCGGAAATTAAAAATGGCACTGCTTTCAAGTAATTTTCATAACAATTATTACTTCGGGGACTGATGCTGTACCTCTCCGAATGTCTGATGGATATTAAACGGAAATTGGAAGGAGAAATTTTACGCAACCTTGATGATAGCGCGGATTTGTGGTTTAACGAGTTTCTTGTTTTATGGTTTTCCTCGCACCCTACTAAATTGCAATTCAAGTAGGTATATAAATATTCATTAAGCAAATAAATATTCATTACTTAAAAAAGTAAACTCAAATTATGTTTTTTAATGCTCTCTTTCATTTCGGGCGGCCAGTCTACATATAAATCTGGAAACAGTGTAACCAGTTTAATTCTTCAATAAAAAACAAAAAAGAGGACTTTCAGCCAGATACATGGATATACACGGTGTCCCACCGGGACCGGCCTCGATCTATAAATATCGCAAACTATAATTAGGAAAAAATTGAAAATTGGGCAGTGTACCAAAGTCACCGGGGGCAAGCGATCTAAAATATTTTCAAGATGGCCGCACTTCCGGTTATACCGGAACTTCCAAGTTGAGTTGTGTCAACTTGCTTATTTCAAATGGAACACCCTGTATATTATTAGATTTTTTAATTCTACTCAAAATTTTAAATATAATGTCCTATTAAGTCTAGCCGTTTTTGAGATATTTCAAATTTTATGTCAAAAATGACGTTTGCAGACCGAAAAATAATTATCAATTTTTCTTACACCGAAGCTTTTGCTATTTAATTTTGGTTGGATTCCTTGTAGAAGGGGACCTATTTTAGAAGTCTTTGTATGATATTTTGATAATAATTAATACAGGGTGTTCAAGAAAGAAGAATGAAAATTGAATTGAGAAAACTGTCAAAAGTCAATTTTTTCAAATGGAATCCACCTGTTTTTATTATTTCATCTTATTAAGCATTAAACATTAGGATAAGTTTGTATAAGGTTGTCTATTCCGAAAACTTGTAGTTTTCGAGAATAGACAACCAATAGATCTAAAATTCTTGAAATTTTTTAAAATAGTCTATGAATAGTCTATGATAGTAGTAGAATTTTCTAATTTCTTAAATAGCACATCACGATGGCTTCGGTTTTTGCGGATATCGAATGGCAACATGTGTCACATGTTCTTGATATAACTTTATCACATTCTCCATAAATAATAAATAAGTTTAAATAATCTTCGTTTGTATAATTTAAGCGCCCCGGCATGATTATTAATGATTTTTTTCAAAAGGTAAGTGACAGGTGTAAACAAACATAGCATTTGATTGTTTTCAACATGGCCATTTTCGTCATGGCCAAGTAAGAGTGACTGTACTTAAAATCTGCAGCAAAATCGCCACATAAAAATTTAAATTGCCAATATCGCGAAAACTACAAGTTTTCGAAATAGACAACCTTATACAAACTTACGCTAATTTTTAATGCTTAATAAGATGAAATAATAAAAACAGGTGGATTCCATTTGAAAAAATTGACTTTTGACAGTTTTCTCAATTCAATTTTCATTCTTCTTTTTTGAACACCGTGTATTAATAATTATCAAAATATCATACAAAGACTTCTAAAATAGGTCCCCTTCTACAAGGAATCCAACCCAAATTAAATAGCAAAAGCTTCCGTGTAGCAAAAATTGATAATCATTTTTCGGTCTGCAAACGTCATTTTTGACATAACATTTGAAATCTTTCAATAACGGCTAGACTTAAGTATAGGGCATTATACACGAAATATATTTAAAATTCTGAGTAGAATTAAAAAATCTAATAATATACAGGGTGTTCCATTTGAAATAAGCAAGTTGACACCTACTTCCGGTATAACCGGAAGTGCGGACATCTTGAAAATATTTTAGATCGCTTGCCCCCAGTGACTTTAGTACACTGCCCAATTTTCAATTTTTTCCTAATTATAGTTTGCCATATATAATAGATCGAGGGGGTTCCCGGTGGGACACCGTGTATATCCTACTTTTCGTCCGAGTTTTCAGACTTTTTCAAGGTTAGCTAATAGCTAAAAATAATGGTTTTACATAAGTATTAAATTAGATTTGTGACAGAATAAATATCCAAAAAATGTTTTCTTACCTAATATCAATTTTCGATTTTATGGGTAATTGTAATTTTAGTTTTAAAGTGACCTTTAGAAAGTATCTCAGCTGTGGCAATTTTGAAAATGCAAAGCCTGTGTCCAAAACAATAAATAAAAAATAATAGCGGGAAATCATATTTGTGTCTTATATAATACGTAATTTTCAAATTAGGGACAAGCCGTGTAGTAACATTTTAAAGTCAACAACAACAAATAAATTTATTACACGAATTGTCAACAAAAGAAGCGGCGAATTATTAAGTTATATGACATTGGATTGACTGAGGTTGTTTCGGTAACTATAAATATGGAGTCAACTCTAACAGTTCATCTCACAATGTGTAGAATATATTCTCTATAAGTAAATGCAGAAAAGCTTTCCCATCCCAAGCATCCCATATTAATAATAGATACTCGACTTTCCTGAAAAGTTGGATGGATTTCTTCATTATATATGCATTACCTTCAGTCTTTAATACTTAAATTGATCCTTTGGTATTCACAAATACTGAATGTCTACAGGGTCGACGGGGTACAATACCTAATCGTATACTGACCATTAACGCGTGTACTGAGCATACTCCTTCTGAGCATACTATATTTTCTCAAGATACGTGTTTAGTCTATGAAAAGTAGACTCTGAACCTCCTAAGGTATTGCGCCAGGCAATACTCGACAATTTTACAGTGTACAATTCATCTACTATCTTATTCTTATTATCCCTGAGATCAATAGTGCGAACCAATTAAGCCAGGTTCCTTTCTCATCTGAGGCTTCCTGCCAGTATGCTATAGATCTTTTTTAAGCGGCCCACAAGACCTAGATTATTTTAAGACTCTTTTCCTGCTCACAGATTTGGTAGGTTTTCTGCCGCAAAGTTGTTGCCAACTTATGTCTCCTAGCAAAACTTACGTATGGGTCAACAATTTAATGAAAAATGGTAGGGTCTACATAAAGCCGAACCCGCTATCTTCGCATGTAAAGACCAAGTTTTTTTTACTCTGAGCTATCGACTCGATAAACACAGATGAACCTGTAAAATTAGTAGGATTTATTAATTGTTTTACATATTTAACTTGGTAAGTTGATTAAGAAATCCACATCTTCTCTGTTTTCTATCTGTCAGTATCCCTACAGATACTGTCAGATAGAATATAAAATAATAAAACAAATACATTTTAGAAATTAGAACTAATCTATGTTCTCCCAAACGTTAAGATATGTGTCCTATACTAACTCCCGACATAAGATGGGAGTAAATTTTTTGAAATAGCTTTTGTATGCTAATGCAATAATATACTCACGGATCTGTACTATACGCTATATATAAGGTATATCTTAAACTTGATAAATTACTCGCACCTGGAATATAATCTCGAACCAACCCTGGTGTCCTCAAGGAACAATATAGCCTTATGTTCTTATGCAATATTAATTAATGAGGTGTGCTGCTTGATCATCCTAATCTATTCCTTTGAAGAACAAACCAACAGCTTTGATGCAGGAGAGGATGTAGTACTTAGTGTGTTTCCATCTGGCTTGATAGAGACTAGAACGAGGCTTATCGATCAGAATAATTAATTACCATAAAACTGAATCTACATCATCGGCATCGGCTACCAGAAAGCGAAGAAATATAAAATATTTTTAACTTGAGATATTTCGATTATACAGGGTGAGAACTATTAAAATGTTTACCATTCGTATCTTCGAAAGTGTAATATACAGGGTGTTTATTTTATAGCTGTGACGTATACTTCGGCTTGCAGATACGAAGTGTCACTTTGATGCCTTAGTATCGTTTTTTATCTTTATTTTGCTTCGGGCGCCAGTTTCTGTTTATAGTCCAGAAACACCACTACTCAGGTAGTCATAGTGAAGATACGGTATATCAGGCGACCTTTAGGAAAAATTAGACTTCACACAACAGCTAGTAATATAACACCAATAAACCTTTTATACATTTATTGACCTACTATATACAAAGCTAACGAGGGTCATTAATTATTTAGAAGCAACCATGCGGCCTAAGCGAAAGTAAGTACAAGCGGGGTTATTAAACGGTGCGGCAATAAGCTATGTGGAGGTTCTACGGTGGATAACAAGCAAGTAGGTCAGATACGGGACGGTGGCCGTGCGGGGATACCAGGTGAGGAATCAATGATCAAGCTAATATTAAGCAAAATGTTAAGCAAACTACTACTAAAATACTCTTGACTCTTGGCTATTGTCTACTAATTAAGATCTGTTATAATGTAACCTGGAGCTGAAAATAAGTTATGATTAAAGCTACGACGTAGTGTCAACCCGCCTGAATGACAGGTCGTGTCTGACCAATTGCTCGTAGACCGGAGACAGTAAAGGTGAAATAAAGATATGATATGGAGTATGGAGTATGGAGTAATTAGTACCAACCCGCCTGACTGACAGGTCGTGTCTGACTAATTCCACATAGTCCGGAGACAGTAAAGCTGGAATAAAAGTATGATTAGTAGAAAACAATAGCCAAGTTAATATTCCCTATTCGGTGATTTCCTCACAAGTCTCCCTGGCTCTGGCGGTCGGCTGATACTAGGGTGCTTGTTCACCAGCACAAGGATCTAGGGATACCCTTGCGACTTCGATGCCGAAGCTGCGCGCATGGCAAGTGTGATTTGAATCTTGTATTCATGCTCTTCCTAGCGCCAAATGTTAAGACGCGCCAAGTTCCGCACGTCACAAATAATTTAATGTTAATAAAAATATTATGATAAAAATAATAACAATTAATAGTATTGTCATTATTATTGTCTGTTACCGAATTTAGTTTATTGCAGTTAAAGTTTCCACACATATTTCGCTGCTTTTATACACTATTTCATAAGGATTAAATAGAGGGTATGTGATATATTATGTACTAGCTAACCTTTAACTAGGGTAAGTAAATTGGATTAAATTTAAGTTAAAAAAAGAAATACTCAACTAAATTGTCTTTCTAAAGTTATTTTATGGAAAAACCTTTTTTCTTCATGTTTACTGGTTTTAAGATATTAGTTCTAAAAATCTTTAAATTTGCAAAATATAGGTAATTTTTTATTAAATGTGTACTATCCTAATAAAAAGAAGAATAAACACAAAATTAGGAAAATAATAGAAAACTTAATGTAGGAAATTTTTATTTAATAAATGAGATGAAGCTAAAATACAGGCACAAATAATAGCAACAGGTTTTTTCTTCAAATGTCATATAAGTGACAACTTATGTGACATTATTCAAAATTATTAAGTGTCACTTATATACTTAGGAGAATAAATACTTATACTCCTACGAGTAATAGTACTTATACTCCAGGCGTATAAACACATAGAACTACGAATTATTATAACCTTCTTCTTGTTTTTCAAAAATGCGTGCAAATTGTTGTATTTTTCGATGTTCACATTACCTATAACTTAACAGAGACTTTACTATTGAATAGTGAGCCTACAATATATTGTTTGAAGAAAAAATATTTAAATATTTGTTTTGATAAATGCCAAATTTTAAATAGCAAATAACTACGAATAGTAAGGGACATCACTAAGTATCCTCCATCTGTAAACGCCTTATTTAAATAAGGACTAAAACAAATCAAGCTAAAACAGCTATTCTCCTGGCAATATGCCGCGCCGAGCGCTGAATTACAAAGCAAAATTTGCCGTATTTTGTCTAACACAGTTAGAATCAAAATACAAGGATTCGGATTGCAACGAAAACTACGAGGAAATACTAAGACCACCGGTCTGCAATTAGTGGCATCCTACGATGTGTGGTCTTAGTATTTCCTCGTAGTTTTCGTTGCAATCCGAATCCTTGTATTTTGATTCTAACTGTGTTAGACAAAATACGGCAAATTTTGCTTTGTAATTCAGCGCTCGGCGCGGCATATTGCCAGGAGAATAGCTGTTTTAGCTTGATTTGTTTTAGTCCTTATTTAAATAAGGCGTTTACAGATGGAGGATACTTAGTGATGTCCCTTACTATTCGTAGTTATTTGCTATTTAAAATTTGGCATCTATCAAAACAAATATTTAAATATTTTTTCTTCAAACAATATATTGTAGGCTCACTATTCAATAGTAAAGTCTCTGTTAAGTTATAGGTAATGTGAACATCGAAAAATACAACAATTTGCACACATTTTTGAAAAACAAGAAGAAGGTTATAATAATTCGTAGTTCTATGTGTTTATACGCCTGGAGTATAAGTACTATTACTCCTAGGAGTATAAGTATTTATACTCCTAAGTATATAAGTGACACTTAATAATTTTGAATAATGTCACATAAGTTGTCACTTATATGACATTTGAAGAAAAAACCTGTTGCTATTATTATTTGTGCCTGTATTTTAGCTTCATCTCATTTATTAAATAAAAATTTCCTACATTAAGTATTCTATTATTTTCCTAATTTTGTGTTTATTCTTCTTTTTATTAGGATAGTACACATTTAATAAAAATTTACCTATATTTTGCAAATTTAAAGATTTTTAGAACTAATATCTTAAAACCAGTAAACATGAAGAAAAAAGGTTTTTCCATAAAATAACTTTAGAAAGACAATTTAGTTGAGTATTTCTTTTTTTAACTTAAATTTAATCCAATTTACTTACCCTAGTTAAAGGTTAGCTAGTACATAATATATCACATACCCTCTATTTAATCCTTATGAAATAGTGTATAAAAGCAGCGAAATATGTGTGGAAACTTTAACTGCAATAAACTAAATTCGGTAACAGACAATAATAATGACAATACTATTAATTGTTATTATTTTTATCATAATATTTTTATTAACATTAAATTATTTGTGACGTGCGGAACTTGGCGCGTCTTAACATTTGGCGCTAGGAAGAGCATGAATACAAGATTCAAAACAATCACACTTGCCATGCGCGCAGCTTCGGCATCGAAGTCGCAAGGGTATCCCTAGATCCTTGTTTCACCAGCTAGTAAAGCTGCTGGAACGGTCGGTGGGAGAACTATTGACACCTGCGCAATAGTGCGGCTTTCTGCCTTAAAATCTATTCCTTACTTTCAAATCTGTCGTACAAGTAGAAAGTGATGGTGACGAGCAGGACTAGTCTCGTTGATGGATGGCGATCGACTAAATGTTCGAATTGGTCCCTATTGACTTGAGGACCAGCGGAACCTCGGACATGCGCAGTGTCGAAATCGGACTTTATCGGAATATTAGCTTTATCGGAATATTAGCTCACTAGTAGACAGTAGTCGGCGAAATTTTCTAAGTACCCAACCAACTTGTGGACTTAGGAGTATTTACTTACTATTCCTAGTACTGGTAACAACTGGAAGATAGGTGGGACAGGTCGTGGCGATGGACGGCAACCGACTGAAGACTGAATATCTGAGTTGTTCACAGCTGGTTGGACGGATGAGGGCTCGAACCGACGCAGTAGCAGAATCAGGAACTTAGTAAATTATACCAAATATTTTTGGGTACTTGTAATAATTTGCCTATCGGTACATTGGAACTAACGAAATTATCTTCTCAATTTGTTTTGATACTTATAAAAATTACCCTCGAGTCGGTATTGTGGACTGGGGCGGGCTGTCGTGCTGAAAAGACTGACTCGTCTATTTCCTTACTGTGGTCAGCGCACGGATTGATTATGCGTGCGGCGATTTAGTTCGAATCGGCGTGATAGAGGTTATCCCTCAGATTTTATATACTACTATAGGCACTTATTCGCTAGCACAACTTAATGCATATGCACATTTCGAGAAACTGGATATATTTAATTAGATAAAAAAATAAATGTGCTTCATTACAAGCTACTAGAATATTAAAAATGAATACCAAATTTGTTAAAAATATCTCAAGCGGTTTAGAAATAAAAGGATTTGAATTGACTTTTTTAATTTTGAAACCTCTGTAGCTCGAAAACAGAGTTCTCTTAGGACCCTATATGTTTATCTAACAAATTTACTTGGATTTTAACTCGGATAACAGTCTCTCGTGCAAGGTTTTAATTAAAAAAACATGAAAAGTTTTAATTATGAAAAGTTCCGGTGTTTAAAGCTGATTAAGAGATAAGGAAATTTAATATGTGTTATAATAATGAATGTAGATAGTTTTCTAGTTACCGAGAGAAACTTAAAGTAACAATGTATACAATAACTTTTCCTTAGCTGTCTAAACATTTAAAATTTGATACATATGCTTAGTTTGAGGATACTTTCCTATATGAAGGATATATGGGGGATAGCTTCCTATGTATTTATATTTTATAAAATAAACAAAGATGATGCATCTTATAAACAAAAAATTGTTCTCTTAATAAAAAGCTTACTTCTTATGTAACGTAATAACAATAATTATGAATAATTATTATTATAAATTATCTTCATAAGTCGTGACAAAAGAATAAATCGTCTATCTTTATCATTGACACATACAATAAAAGTGAAGGATAATGTGCACGAAAATTTTTGTACATCTAGGTATTTCTAATAGGACCAGTGGAAACAAAACATACGCGCTTGGCTTCATGGGTTTTCATATACTCCGATGCAGAATGTAGAAGTAATACAAAATTACAAGCAATTATTACAAGGTAAGTACGCTGCATATAGAGAAACTTCTCTAAAAGTGCACATTTGCCTGGAAAGTTTGCGCGAAACTCAAATTATAAATGCCAGAAGATAGACTGCTGGCTTTATGATTTACTACGAGTAAGCAAGCTGCATGAATAAGTCTACCAACAACTAAACTAATAACTGCTTCTTGCCAGGTATGAATTACGTACGTATCGCCTGCAGCACCGGCAAATATTGCTCTTTCGAGCACACATCAACACGCCTCGTTGAATGATCAAAACAAACTTTAATCATGAAGGTAAATAAGCAGTATTCTCTGAATTGCCATAAATTTATCTTTATTCATATAGGTGTTGTGTATCAAAATGATGTATTTGAGAGCTTTATTATATTTAGTAGGTATACTGCCAATCTATGCAGTAGAGAATTTTCTATTATATGCCTAAAGATTATTTATTCAGAATGGTTTTCTCTATTTGGGATTATTTATTAAATCTAAATGAGTAAAAAGTCACTGCAAAACTGTAACAGGACATATACAGGGTGTTAGTTAAACTTGCGGCAAAAATTCAAGAGGTTATTCCTTGGACTATTTTAAGAATATTTTATCCTTTGATGATTTTTGAAAAAAAGCTTTGTTGCGAAGATATAGGACGAAAAAAAATTTCAACCAATCCATTTTGGTATTTTCCACATTATTAATGTAGGTGAAATAAAAGTATAGCGTACTACACTGGACGTATCAAGTAAAAGACATGTAACAAAAAGGAGTTGTTTTTTCTTACCAACATCCCGTGATACTTCGGAGTGATTATTTTGTATGTTTTTGTATGTTTTGTGTTTTTGTAGTTTGTATGTGTCGCATATGTTAAGATTGACGTTTGGCTAGTTGACGTGTAAACGGTTGTTGGTGAAGTCCTCTATCATGGCTCGCTATACGAATGCCGAGATGGCTGACATGCATTTTATTTATGAACTTGCTGATGGCAATGCATTAGAAGCTGGGCGACTGTACATTGAATGATTTCCTAACCACATTGCTCCCGATAGAAAAATCTTTCAAAGTATTCATCAACGTCTTTGAAAAAATGGGAACATTGAAGCGAAGTGGAGGACCAGGAAGGCCAAGGACTGTAAGAACGGTAAGAGGTAAGAGAGTAAGAGAGAACTGTAAGAGGTAGCCATTTTGAACAATTCTTGTAGGTTCAGAAAAATTACATGTAATTTTTAGTAATAAATTGTTATTTGTTGAAAATTTTTTTCGCCCTATTTTTTAATTTTAATTTTCGTGTATTAATGGAAGAAAAGGGAATATTCAAAATCTGTCAGCGCCATCTTTTTTATCTCGAAAAAGTAACCGATTCATAAAATAGTATATTGTGTGATTAGGATAAAAACATATTTTTTTGACGACCAGTTGTTCAGCAGCATAGAAACTTAATTATGATTTATAACTACCTACTAGAGTATAATCCTTTGTTTATTCTGTGACTAACTTTGTTTATTCTGTGAATGTAAACATTCCTGTCTGATGTAGCAGTATAAAACCAAAGGTGGCACTGTGTTCTACTGTAACTATTTGAGTGATGAACTAACTATCCTGTCCTTATTTTGTATCTACCTGATGTTAAGTTAACACTTGCAAACTTTGTGCTCAGAAATTGGATTTGGGATATCGAAACGTAAGGACGAAAATAGTACACGCAACGAACCATGCTGCATGCGCTACTTTGCAGGTTGCAAAGGTATTTACATGAAGAGTCACAGTTTTTCAGATTTTTATACTGTAACGAAACTAAAGTACCTATGCCCTGCCCATATCTCTAGGGCTAAAAGAAGCTAGCGGTAACGTCAAAAGCAGCATCGTGTCAATATTAGTGTAGATCTATAAACATAGCTTGTATCAATTCAATTGGTTAATATTTTTTGTAAATTTACTCTATTTTGTTCGTATCGTATTACACCCTAATCGTCCTTATCTTATTACAATGATTTGTCTTCCGGATATCATTATCTATGTTTCTTACATCATTTCAGTTGACCCTTTTATAGCCATAAAATATATTTGAGTGAAATGTTTTATAGGTGAACTAAAAAAAAAATGGATTTAGGCACTTTATTGGTTCCAATAAAAACAATACAATAAATTGTCAATGTGTCCATTCTCTAACAGCTAGACAATAAAAGAGCAAGGAAATATCGGTTATCTATATTTTGCGCATTTTATGTCCCTTGCTCTTTCATATCTTCTCAATTACTGGGATCGTTTTCATAAACCATATTTTTTATGAAACCGCAAAAGAAATTTGACGTAGTGAAAGGACACAAATTGTATTAACTTTGCCCTTACCGCAAATGGAACCGCTTTTATGAGCCAACCAAATGAAAATGTATTATTACTTAGATTGATATAAGTATTGAATTAGTTTTATAATATGGTATTTCATAATATTGATTGCATGATGCTGATATGAATCCTGATATTTTTCATTATGAAATTATGTTATTATTATAGCAAGAATAAGTTGTCGAGAGGTTGATACTAAGGGATCAAATAATAGCCAAGAATATCCAAAACAACAGACGAATACAATTTTATTATCACATCAATCAAACAAACGGGAAATAAAGTTAAGTAAAATAAGTTTTTTTGAAAATTAAATTGCCTGTAACTGCCCCTGATCTTTTCGTTGAAAATATTTTCAAGGCCATTGCACTTCAGGTTATACCGGAAGTAGCCATCAATTTTGTTATTTTAATGTAACACGCAGTAAATTATACTATTTTTTATTTTGAATTTAATTTTAGGGTCACTGTATATAAAGTTCGCGAAATTTAAAATAAGTCGTTTCTGAGATAATACGATCTTTAAAAAACAATTGCTTGCAGCACTGTTGGTTTCAAAAATATATACTTCAGAAAGCGTTAAAGCGGAAACCTTAATTTTTGGGTCAGAAGTCATAAAAATGTTTACGATGTTTTCATAATTAGCTAGTTGTAGACGAGGTCCTCAAAATTAATCGTCGCGTCGTACCAAAAATATTGAAAAAGAAATTAATTATTATTGCTACTGCCTTCAATATGGTATTTAAATAACTTTTATCAACTTATAGCTTATTACTTTATAGCTTATTTATTTTATGACCAACCCGATAATTGGATAAATTGTGAATCTACTATATTGTAAGTATCTGCCCTGGCTGTGCTTAGAAACACTCATATTTCCTTATTATTGCTCGAGCCTTACATTAAAACTTTCAAGGCACCATAGTTAACAAATACCTCGTTAATATTCAGTATAAAAACGGTTCTACTTTTTCAGAAGAGAGCTCAGAACTATTTAAGCAAAGTTCAAGGTTTGCATGGTCACAAAAGCATGAAAAGTGTTTCATAAAATTTCGTGGAAAATTACACAGTTAACATTAACATTACTACTGCCATTTAATTATAAAAAAAATATCAAGGGTGCTCGAGAGCTATCAGATTTTATTATAAATATTACCAGTTTTGTATGGGAATATTAATAATAACTTCTACAACATTTTAGAATTTATAACTATAACAAAACTGGGCAATAATATATTGGTTCTCCCTGTTCATGTGAATAGAGTCATTTAATTTGTTTCTACAATCATTAATTCATTGAATATCAATTTTTAACCCTAAATCGGTGGACGAAATTATCGAGGGAGTAAATCAAATAACCATTAACCTACAGCACAATTTCAGCTAAAAAAAACATTAATTATCATATTGTCATTAAATACGTTTTCATGTTTCCGATTTTTAGAACAAATAGATATACATTTGTGTCCTTGGAAGCCTAGTAATCATTACTATAATTAACTAAATAGAAATCAATCCATTGCGTTCCATTTACAAATTATAAGGACATAAATTTCAGATAGTGATCAGTAATATTAAGGTAGTTACTAGTAAATTATAACGACAAATATATTTATTAAATGCTTATATTTCTCTGTCAGTAAAATAGACTTTAAATCCAAATTTGTTTGTTAATATAATGTAAAAATAATGAAATTGTTATTGGTATATCGGCGAAAGCTATTATTAAGCACGCAGGTAAATTCCTTTGCTTCGTCAGAAGCCAAGAACAGGACTGGATTACATACATTTATAAGAATCAAACATGACTAAAGGTATATAGGCAAAAGGGACATGATGATGTATACATTCGCAAGGATAAAATCTTGCAACATACAATAAAATGCAAAAGACTCATCACTACTAACTGGTCTCTTCTGATGTAAGTTAAATATTATAAACCTCTAAGTGAGAAAAATCTTGGGTGGATGTTTCCACCCTGTAGGAAACCTCCTCACAACCTACGTGAGATCGAGCAAAATCGTATTGCAACAATATGGCTGGAACGAGAAAAGTTAGAAGAATAACCTAGCCAGATGTCCAAAATCAGCTGAAGAACAATAGAGAGGTGAAATCTAATTCTATTTGAATTCCAAGCAGTGAAGAATATGAGATATATAGGCAACAGTGGTCCAAGCAAAAATAAATTTTCATAACTTGATGTCTACATTTTTCCATCTGTGAATAAAATAGGGTTATCGACTAGGATATCGTCATAAGCAACGGCTACCATCCCATTAGTTTATTTGTTTATTCAAAACATGGAAAATGGTTGTAATAAAATGTTAGCATTCCCTACAGTTCCATTAAGTGGGATAAATGTGCTGAAACAAGACGTTGAAGGTATTGATTCCATAAACCATGAAATGTCCGTGGGAAGAAACTAATGAAAGGCCGGCCATTCAAAGAAGATAACCGTAAAGACATTGAACATGAGAAATTCAGGATCAACGGTTCAAGAAATTGATACTGACTTGACTTGTAAGAAAGCAGTAAGGTAGTGTACGGTTACAGGTAGATCAAGACATACCCATTGGATAGGAGAGGTAAGATATGTCCGGTATAGATATTGTGACAGAACTGACACAGTAGTTCATAACTTTTTTATTAAAGAATTTGAGTAAACCAGAGACTGCAGCCAGAGTCGGAACACAAGACTCATGTATGAGAGAATACAGGGTTATTCAGAACCCATATAAAAAACTTTGAGGATATGTGCATCCTTAAATAAGAAATCGATATCACCAAAAAAATTGTAATAAAAGTAATTAGGATTTCCCGTAAACAATGTTTAAAGTTATACCATTATAAAGGACTACGTAGCTGGGCAACTGTACTTCAACGAGATCGGATATACCACATTCCGACAAAAAACAGTAAACAAGTTTTTTGTACCTGGAACGCCTATCTATCTTTAAGTTTATTTTAAAGTAAAAACGCTGCAAATCTTTTTTGCGCCGGGCGCTCCGGTTTCTTTCGTGCTAGCTAGTTTGCATTATCAGTCCCAAGGTCACTCCATTACAGTGGACCAGTATCCAGCGGCGTGCAATGAAAAATTTTTAAATAGTTTTCAGACCCCGCCAAAAAAATTTCTTTTTGCACTACCACATTTCTACATGTATGTTGAACATCCCCAAATTTTATTTTCGATAGGTTCTGAATAACCCTGTATAATTTAAATGTGGCGGAAATACTTCAACTGATCTAAATATTTTTCATATTGTACTCCTTGTACTTGATATTTAGTATGTATTTTCATTTGTTTTTTTCTTTGCTTAACATAAACAAAAGCGTTTTCATATTTTACAAAGATATCTGGTCTTCGGCATTTTTCCAATGAATGTATTTTTTTCATTATGGGAAATAAAGGATATTTATTATTATTATAGGTATGTAGATATAAATAGAAATCGATAAAAGCGGTTTGTTTTTTATTGTGTACACTTTTATTACTAGTAGGTACATATAATTTTTGCATACTGTATTTTCTGTAATCAGATCGAAAATATTTGATAGAGGCTATTGGCTCCCAGCAGTTTATTCCCTTTTATGCCGTTCGGTGCATTGCCATAAATTTCCCGTTTGCTACGAATACTAGCACATTCTACATTCCATATTTTATAAAGTATAAGTTACATTTCCATATTGTATAATCCCTCTAGTTTTATAGAGGAGCGATGTGAATTGCAACAGCTTGGCAGACACGCTTCTGATGTTTCCAACGAATATATATTGCAAATCAAGCAGGTACCACGTAGCACAAAAGAAAAGAGAAGAAGGAAAGAAGCATTTCACAATCCAGTATACTCAGAAAACAGATGTTAAAGGAATCACTTATATATTTATTTATTTATTTATTTATTTAGAGTACAATGTCCAACGGGACGAATCCCAGTAACAGAACAAGGTTTGAAAAACAACATTAAAAATACATAATATAAAATCATAAAATAGACAACATGAGTAAAAATACAAAAACAACAAATAAGAAATACAAAGATATATCATCAATACAATATACAGACGACTATGCAAATAAATTTTTAATATATTCAGTTGAATGAAAAAATATATCAAGTCGATCTTCATACATTTGATAATTAACAGTAATTTGATAAAGAGGGGAGGCTATGAGAATGTTTGTACGGGGTGTTGGCAATTGCAGCACTGAATTAGATCTAGAATTGAGTCGAGGAACACGATATAAAATTCGAGACAGCAGAGAAGGTGCATTCAGAGAATTATTGATAATTTTATGCAAAAAGATTAGAGAGTACATAATGCGCCGACGTTGTAAGCTAATTAAGTTGAATGTGGATAACAAAATGTCTTGCGGAATACCACGAACCGGATAGGTGCCAAAGTTGATGAAATGTAATGTCTTTAAGTATCTCCGCTGCACCTTTTCTACTTGTGTAATATGAATGTCATAAATTGGACTCCAGACAATGGAGGCGTATTCCAGCTTGCAGCGAACAAAACAATTAAAGAGCGTATTAAATGTGGCTACATTTCGAAAACCCTTAGAATTGCGCAAGACAAAACCCAGACTTTTAAATGCAGATTCAGTTACTGACCGAATATGTGTGTCAAATGATAAATTATCACAAAATGTAACACCTAGATCTTTGAATTGCGTGACTCTATTTAAAATAGTGTTGTGCATAATGTAATCAAGACGTTGAACATTTTTCCGACGACTATAAGACATGATATTACATTTACTGATGTTCAACGGTAAGTAATTATCCTCACACCAACGATCTAATACAGATAAGTTGTTCTGTAATTTAGAGTAATCAGATACCGTGTTTATCTCAATAAATAACTGAAGATCTTCAGCATACATTAAATAATTAACATCGAACAAATCAGTCAAATCATTGATAAATATAATGAAAAATAAAGGTCCCAGAATCGATCCCTGTGGAACACCTGACAATTGCGAAAAATTACTTGATTGAAAGCCCCGGTACTGAACGAATTGGAATCTATTTGTAAAATATGAGCGAAACAAAATCAAGAGAGAATCAGATACACCCGTTAAATACAGCTTCTTAATTAAGAGATCATGGTTAAGCCGATCAAAAGCCTTAGAAATATCGATGTATATTACGTCTACTTGACTACCTCTATCGAGCACTTCAGATATATACTGCACTTTGTTGATGAGGTTGGTTGTAGTCGACCGCCCCCGTTATATAAAACAGAAATTGAAGTAGTTGTATTATAACCCATACGTGTCATTTTAGCAACCTCCATTTTTACTGATGCATCGAATGTTATTGATATTTATTGGTGCATCTATTATCGATATTTAGTATTTAGTTATATAGATATCGATAGTTATCGGAAAAGACAAGACTCAAGTTTTTATCAGCCCTGATTTGCGATATATCAATAAACACCGTTCAAGATTCAAGAGGTCAAAATCAATCGTTCTTGATTAAAAAATAAGATACTTTTCTATATTGTCACTTATAATTGCACAAGAGGTTTGTATTTTACCGGATAAATTTGGATTGTTTAATGAGAAACTGTTGCCAAGCAATTAGATGAGAAAAACTGTCAACTATTAAAAACACGACACCGAAGGTGGAGGGTTTTTAGGTTGACAGTTTTTCGAGTCAAATTGCTAAAGGAAACAGTTTAGAATTAAACAATCCAAATTTATCCGGTATCAATACAAACATCGAGTGTAATTCGGCAGGACAATTTAATGAATAAGAAATTTAGAAACATATGAATGAAAACTTTATTTATGAAACACTAAAAATAAACATATTTTTATTTAAGCATCACCGAATCGATTCATTGTTAGTGTTTAATAATCATAGATTTGTTAATAATTCAATAACTTGTTGACAGAAATGTCAAACTATTTATTTTGGCAGCGGACACCGCGATAATTGATTAAAAAATGAATAAGTGAAAAAACCACTAGTGCATTTGTCACTGTAAAAGTTGCAGGTAACTTTTGTCGCTGTCAAAGTGACAATTACACTGTGGCATATGCGATATATAAATTAAATTGTCCACGAAGTCAATTCTCAGCAAACTTTTTGACATATAGTTTTTAGTTATTGACATAAATGCAGGATATTAGTTTCGACAATTGTTATCTTTCACCCAGATAATTTTTGATATCTGGTCTGGGTATAATATCCACAACTCGCCTCGCCTCTGCAGATCTCGTATTATTGGCGATAATGGAGATCTGCAGATCTCATATCACTCGCTTTCGCCGAGTGCTGAATGATTATATTTGATTTCATCATATGTAATTACAATATACTATTGTAATACATATGATGCATATGATGAATATTTGCTAATTTTAATAATAACTTTGTTATGAATTACGCGTGAATACATAGGAGGTAACTTTAGACATAAATTACTAAAAAACTGACAAGCTATTCCATGGCAACGCAAATATCGATTATAGACGATTATGTATTTTGTTTCTTAATATAGACATCGAAGCGGATTTCCAAGAAGCATGCAAATATTTCGTCCCGAGCAAACTTTATTAACGGCACCTTTTAAGTAATAAATAGATACTGATTAGTACCACGCCCCAACCATGCTATTTTTATTAGTTTATGGTTGGATAGGTAAGTTTAACGTTATGTTCAATCCATTAGCGATAAAGTCGGTATATGGCGGTCCTAATAGTATAAATTTTACGGGGGCCAGATAAGCATAATACACTGTGTGCCAAATTAACCTCCTTTCTTTCTAAACAGCTCATTCATTGTATATTGCTCATTCTATTTTGAAGAAAGGTTGTCTAAATTATGTATGCGGACAGACATGAACATTTGTTCTTGCGACTTTGACTTTCTTGTGAATCTTTTAGCAGGGGATTTTAACCCTGCTAAATATTTAGGGTGTACCCTGTAGAGCCAGAGTAAATGGTTTAATAATGGGGTAATAAGATATTTGAAAGGAACAGTCAGAAAACATTAGTTCGTCCAATAAGAAACTCAAATTGAGAAATTTTTGTAATTGTAAAATATTGTAATCAAACACAATACTACTCTAATAATTGTAATAAACAACATTGTAAACATGTAAACATTGTAATATTATTTCTCACCAGTATTACCGATATTTAAAGAATAACATTTCTATGTTTTACGCAATAGAAAATATAATTTTGAAGTATTATTACTTAACAGTATATCTATTAACGATATTTAGAAAATCAAATGTCAGAATTGGATGATACATGAATATGTAAACAAAAAAAGATGTCATTCTGTAAGTTATTTTCTGTGCATTACCATCGTCTGGAAATCATGTTGCTAACGGAATTTTATAGATCTAGGGAACGTCATTTATAGTGATTAATTGTTTGCAAATTTCCTTGAATTCAGATTTCATGTTGGTAATCTATTACCCATTGGTTTCTGTAGGAACTATTATAATGCCGAATAAAATTATGTTATTTAAGGGTGTATGGGATAACGGTCACCGAGTTGATTGGACACAGGCTAAAGTTTTACAAAAGGAAGAAAAATCGGTTAAAAGAAAATTAAAAGAAAGTGCTTTCATTAAACTTAATGGTGATAATTGTATTTCGTCGGAAACAATATTCATAGATCAAACATGGCTTCCTCTACTCCAAAAAGATGTTACCAATGGAAAATTAATAATATCATAGTGATCAGTGCATGTGATGACAATTTAAATTAAAAAGTCAATCTGACAAGAACTACTTCTCGTTCATATAAAGAGTTCTCAACATAAAAATAGTCTACAGAAGAAGAGTTGAGGATCAACTCGAAACGTCTAGACGAAAGCTAGTTAAGTGTTTAATTTCTTTTAATTTTTTATTATAACTATTTTATTTGGACATATTTTAGAATATGACATGTAATATTATAACATTTTGTATAAAACTGAAAAACCACTGATAAAATTTAGTCAATATATCAAATATTATTTTATCACACGTTAATACAGTGGTTTTTTGGGGCAAACTTTAGAAGTTTGCCTTGTTACTACACTTTGAATAATTAATTTGTATACTTCTGGTTTTCTGCTTTTTGTTATTTTACAGGTGGTGTAATCCCAAAAGAAACCAACTATGAATTTAAGGGTGCGTTTGCACTTAGCACTGAATCAGTCAAAATATGAATATACTTTATATACTTTATATTTATATTTATAAAATATGAATATACTTTAAAGTTATTGGTTTTTGGCTGAAATTATTGAAGATGTAAGCATTTCATAACATGCCTTTATATGTAGGTATGACAATATTATTATTTCAATCAGTTAACAAAATAAAATAAACTTTGATTTAACAATTACATACAATTTTAAAATAGTTATAAAGGGATAATATTTATTGCTATAGAGTTATTGATTTTTATGATGCAACCCAGAACGCACTTATATGAAACCAATTTATTTAGGAAATTGAGGAGGCTCGTGGTCGAGCGGTTAAAGACGGGCGGTTTTTTTCAAATTCCACATTCCATACAATAGACTAAGCGACGCGACGGTTCGAATCTCGCCGCCGGTCAATTTTCTAATTGCTCTTATATTAAACCTGTGTGCATAACTTGAACTTGTAGCTTTCTTAATTTGCAACTAGTACTACAATCTCGCTGTATAAATGATTAGCAACCTACTGACTTTAATTAATAATGTTTCCCTTATTCTCATCCTAAATTATCGTGGTAAAAGTTCGTAACGACGCGAGGTTTATAAATCGATCCTGGGTGCACCCTCGGTCCGCAAAATAATAATATGCCACTCCATCTTCCACACAAGTCTCTGACTTTCGAGCTCATCATCACGATGAGAATGAAAGATAGGATATTATAATAATTATTACCATTTTTTAAAATTATTTTATAGAACTTTATTAGCAGGATTATCTTCTTAAAAAAATGTACATTTGCCAATATAGCTCATTTGATATTCTACGGCATTTGAAGTATTATGACGTCTGTTGCAACTTGTAGTTACATATTCAAGTTATTTGCAGCATGTTGTAACATTGTAGAACATTGTAACACGATGGAGAAACGAGCATTGTAAAAAAATATTTAAAACCGAAACTGGTGCAAAGATATTTGGCCCACTGTGTAAGGCACACTTAACGGCGGCCAGATAGGCATAATATTTAAATCAATACTTGCAGAGACATTACTTCGGAAGATCGATTGGTCCCTTAATGGTATGACTCAAGGTATTTATCAATGTCAAATATTTTAAGGAATACGGATGTTTCGTATTTTACAATATTTTTTAATTTACTGAGATTGGCAAGAACTCGAGCTCAGTAACGCAACTGTACATAAAAATAACGCAAACGTTGCAGTTATTTGCTTCAACAAAGACTTTTAATTAATTATCCATTTACCTTTAACTGATATGGCCTATTAAAAATTTGTCGACAACCAATTTTATACACGCATTTACTGATTATAAGATCATTATCTCTTTAATTTCTTGATAGATATATGATATTTTTCTTTTATTTTATAATTTTTGATTTTTTAAGTTTTTGTAGTTAACAATATCAGCAACAATGTTATAGTGATATTGCTAGTCACATTCGTTTATAATATTTTCTATCAGATGCCTATCTTAATATTGAAAATACGTTTTCAACGTATCAAGGCCTACTTATAAGGTTTGTTTTGATACTACATTTTCAATATTTATTTTGAATACTTCTGGTTTACTGTTTTTTATTATTTTACAGGTGGTGTAATCCCAAAAGAAACTATACTGAATTATAAACCGTTGTAAAAGCATGTTCATCTTTATGTAAATAAATTTCATAACAAATTGGACTTTTTGGCCACCCATTCTGATCATCCTAAATACGACACCGTTCCAGGAGACAACTCTGGACTCTCAAATATTACACAACTAACACAATGTCAGTTTCTATTACTCCGCTGTTATGATTTTGCTGTTAGCTCAGTCCACTGTTGTTATTTAATGGTAGCGATGGTGATTTGGATCAAACTTTCAACATGACACAATAGCGAGTCATCGTCAGTGTTCTAGCGAGGAGTAGTAGAAAATGGTTTTAATTTAGGATGCAATAAGGCTTATCGCATGTCTTCGCTTTTACGTATAACGATTTTCCTAGACACTCAGTGTCGGCTTGAGAGGGAGGTTGTTACACTATTAGCCCCGATGAGTCGCTGCTCCAGACATTGTCCGCATTAGATAATATATCAAAGTGTCCGCCAATAGTCGCAGATTAGATTGATAGCTACATTACCTCTATTTTTAAACTCACTCACTACAATACAATAAAGAAAGCGAGAGACGATGCATTTGGAAAGAGTCCCAAATACAAACTCTTAAATTACATAACTTTTTTATTTAGAACCAAGTACTTAGTGGTATTTCTTCAACTCGATCTCGACTGTAAAAAATGTTTCCCATTCACAAATAGTTCAGTCTGAGTCTGAACAATCAGATTGTGATATATAGATAGACACATATTCTGATTCAAGTAAAGGTAATTATAAACTAGAATAGCATGATTACAATCATCAGTGTTATCATCATCAACCATCATATTATCATTTTAAAGCAACAAATAGATAAAAATGTATATGGAGAGGTGAGGGAGATAAGAAAATAATAAAAACTGAAATTACATATCGGAATCGCATAACGATTTATTCAATGCGATGATGGATACACTCAAGCCGGCACTGCAGGCACTCGGATATTCGTTCAACTTTTACGGCAGCATTTTGACGCGGACGTGATAGTGGACATTTCCAGTCAAACTGTCCTGAATATTCACGATGTAACTTAATGGCTGAAAAAGAAGTTTTAGATATTAAAGAAAGAAAATTTGCATGTAAGTACAAAGCAAATAGCTAAGGGCGTGCCTTATTGGAGGTTCAATTATTATATGTTTATCATGTTCAGCATTTTCAGCGGCAGATTATTCGCTATGGAATAAGGTTTGGCGAGAGGTCATAGACTAAAAAAAATTAATCAAACAGTTCCATTGACAGCAGATGATGTATTAGTCACAGATGAGGTTTTATAGTCTCAGAATAGAACACAATATACATAAAATATGTATGGACACGAGATAATAGATTGAAAGTATCGAGTAATTATCGCAATAAATATAGAAGACTCTACTGGTATATTTGAAGGAGATGCCGAAAACAACTACTCCACGGAAAAGTGCCCCGACTGGCTTTGCATTACTTCGGCATCTTCATAAGAGTCGCCACATCTTTCATCGAGACAACCATCAGACACTGACCGGTTTCTCACTTATTATGTACTCGTCATAGTGCTATAAGTAATGAAATCGATTAACGATATTGGCTACATGTATCAATTCTTGTTTTTCAGCTGTACGGGACCTTAATTATAAAGTAAACAAAAGAAAAAATATATGCTATAAGAGAAATAGTAAAATAAGAATATATGCAAAGTAGTTTTTGCTCATATCAAAAATGTAAGAAATAGGACATTATTTAGAAATAAAAAATGTTGTTATTCAACACTGATTCAACTTTAAGATATAATAATAATAATAATAATAATAATAATAATAATAATAATTTTATTTGTCCAACAGTGTAAACACCAATTAAAGAACAAAGTATAATATAAAAGAACATGAAAAGATCAAAAGTGAAAAAAAAAATACGTGTATGCAAACCTACAGTGTGACTTAAACCACAACAAAAAAAAAACATGTATATATAAGTAAGTGCTCAAATTCGATTTAATTAAAGTATCAAAATTTAAAGTTGACTAACGCTTCTAAAAACATTATGTAAACTTTTTACATTACAGTTAAAGACATCACAGGAGTTACAAATGCCATTATAGCTACGTGTCATAACGCTAATGGGAGACTTTAATCCAAGATTAGTGTCGACAGCAGAACAATAAAATGTTAGTGGAGCACGACTGGCTGATCTAACTGCTAGAAAATTTAACTGGCTTAATATATCAGGACAGTCGATATGGTTATGCAAGAGTGCGTGTAAAAATTTCAGACTGTGGAAGTATCTTCTAAATTGTAGTGAGTCAAAATTAAAACGAGTTAACAAAAGTTTATAGTCGCAGCCTCTTGCAGGATATCTTCTGTCTGAACGAAACGTGAGGAATTTTAAAAACCTTTTTTGAACCGACTCGATGAGATTGATATGAACATTATACATAGGATTCCAAACAAGTGAACAATACTCTAACTTGGAGCGGACATATGCATAAAATAACCTGAACAGTACATCATTACCGAGGAAATCACGACCTTGCCTTATCACAAAACCTAACATCCTAAGAGAAGAAGAAACTATACGTTGTATGTGCTCCGAAAATGTTAACCTATCGTCAAAGTAAACACCCAAATCCTTGATGGACTTTGCACGTATCAAGAAGTCTGAGTTAATTTCATAGTTGAAAAGTATAGGATTCAATTTACGTGTAAAAGAAATTACTTTACACTTCGACATATTTAAATGTAAGTTATTCAGATCACACCATCTCGCAACCGCATTCAAATCATTTTGAAGAAAAGCACAATCATCTATACTCGATATAGAAAAATATAGTTTTGAGTCGTCCGCATAGATTAACTGATTGCAATTGAGAAGAGTAGTAATGTTAATAAAAATAGAGAATAGTAGAGGACCCAAATTAGAGCCCTGAGGTACTCCAGAAGTAATAAGGTAGTGACTCGAGTTGTATCCACTATAAGTGACATAATGGAAACGACATGATAAATAAGACGAAAAGAGCTTTAGTAAGTTATCGCAAAATCCGTAATTCTTAAGTTTATACAAAAGTATGTTATGATCAATCCTATCGAAGGCCTTCGAGAAATCGGTATACAATACATCCACCTGACCGTGATGATCAATGACATTAGAAATAAACTGGTTAAAGCAAACAAGATTTGTGTTAGTTGATCTTTTTTCCATGAAACCATGCTGTACAGGTGATATAATATTTTTAAAAAGAGGATAAATTCGACTGTATAGGGACATCTCAAAAACCTTCGCAAAATTGCACAATAAAGTGATGGGTCTATAGTTAGTTATATCAACTGGATCACCATTCTTAAGAATGGGACAGACACTTGCTACTTTCCAAACATCAGGAAAACTGCCCTGTTTAAGTAGCAGATTAAACAATGTGGCTAATGGTTGCGCTAACACGTGACAACAATCCTTAACAAAGAAACTAGGAATCAAGTCCGGACCGCAAGTTAATTTGTCCTTGAGTTTTTTTGCTGATGTTATTATTTCATCACAAGATAAATAGTTGATATTTACTGAGGGCAGGTTAACATCCATGTTTTTGCTAATATTTTCAAAATCTGTGGCACCTGATCGAATCAGAACACTCTCAAAATAATGCTTAAAGGACTCGACGATGTCAGCGGGGTTATTGAGTGAATTGTTGTCAGTGTAGTGCATTGTATCGGGAATCCTACTAGTGCCTTTTTTGTTGTTGATAAAACTCCAGAATTTTTTTGGATCTGCTTTTATATTACCTTCTGTAGTCAGTAAATAATTTTTATAATCTATGTTGGCGAGTGTTTTTGCTCTGGCTCTTAACTTCTTGAAATATATATATATATATATATATATATATAAAAGTACCTCTTATATAAATTGTGTATAATATTGAGGTAGCAGATTGTGAAGAAGACAGAGAAACAATTAACAAATGTGATGACGATATTGATAGTCGTACTAATCCAGGAAACACTGGTAAAGTGATGGAGCATCAATAGAACCGATATTTATATTTTTTCATACTTATTGCGTTTTTTCTAGATACCTATTATTAGAGTTAGATAAATATCTAGTTGTTCTAGCTCCACTAAAACATGTCCCATAGGTAGTATTTAGTGTCGCGTCGCCCACTAATGATGATGAAAAAGTATGAATTGGTCATAGAATGACGTGACGCATCCCACACTTTTACGTGGGTTTGTCTTTTAATAAAGAATAAGCTTCTTTATTGATAGATATTGTAATTGTCTTTTATTTTTCACTTCCTTGATATCTTAAATTACCCTAGTACGTTTACGCCCCCTTAGAGGGTAACAGGTAACCTACTCTACGAGTATATAGTTATTTTGCTTTGTTTGATTTGAATAAATTTTTAGTTTAATAAGGATATTATTTTAAAACTATTATTTTTAGAATAATTTAATATAAATACAATGATTTGTATTTTTAAAACCAAAACAAATACATGTATACAAATACAGCGTATTTGCATACACTGCAACGCAAAATTAAAGGATATTAATTTTTGCCTTCTGATTTAAATTTCGAATAATTTAAAAACTGACTGGCTGATTTTCAATATATTTTTTTTAACTCATAGCTCTACATCCTTTGATTTTTAAATTATTAATAGCTGAATATTTTATTTTGACGCAATTTAATTATACAGGGTGAAATAGAGGAGTATGTTTTGATAAGGGATATTTATTTCAAATATGTCGAGTAGACGACAGCTATCTGACTGACATTTTCAGCTAAATTGACAGAATAAAGGTTTACCTACATGCTAGTTTTTGAAATTTCTCCCTATCTTGAATAGTTTCGGAATTATGATTTTTTTTCCAACTTGCTGTATTTCTATTAAAAATAATTTTTGTTGGTTATCTAGCCATCAGCTTAGATTATTACTACGGAATTATTGCTATGGTTACTGTGCACCTTTATGTCATTCTGTCTGACAAAAATTAAAAATGCCTCGACGTTATTTAAGTCCCGAGGAAGTAAGTAGGGCTCTTGGAATGTTGGAGGCTGGTATGCGTCAAGTTGATGTTGCAGACCGTTTTCATGTTTCTCAAAGTGTAGTAAGTCGGCTAGCAACAAGATTTAATGAAACAAATTTGGCTTCAAGACGTCCAGGTCAAGGTCGAAAACGAAAAAGTACAAGACGTCAAGACCGTTTTCTTTCTTTGGTGGCTAGCAATATCATTTTTTCAACGAAAGAATATTATTAGCATGGGCAACTGAACACGTAAACTGGGTAGCAACGTCCTTTTTAGTAACGAGTCCCGCTTTAGTCTACACAGTGACTCTAGAAGAGTTCGAGAGTGGAGACCAAGGGGCACACCTCGCCACTTGGGAAGTGTTCAACAAGTGTACCCTTTGCGTGGTGGAACCATAATGGTATGGGCTGGAATAGCTCTTGCACGTCGTACACCATTGTACATTTGTGAGCAGACAATGAATGGTGAAATTTATGCACAAGATGTTATCTATGGTATAGTAGTTCCCCTAGCTCACCAAATAGGAGACAACTTTATTTTATTGGATGATAATGCTCCTCCCCACAGAACTCAAAATGTTATTCGTATGCTAGAAGATAATGGTATTAATCGCCTCAGGCTACCACCTGTTTCCGCCGATCTAAACCCAATTGAGCATGCCTGGGATATGCTACAACGGACAGTACATCGACATGAGCCACCTGCAGAGAATCTCCGGCAGCTTAGAGAAGTTTTACCAGTTTTATGGCAAAATTTACCACAAGATGCTTTGGATAACTTAATTACAAGTATGCATAGAAGGGTTGAGCATGTGCTTCCAGTTCACGGAGGTTATACCCGCTATTAATTTTTATTAAATTGTTGGATAATTAATTCTTTGTTTTAATTTCTTACGCCTGGGGCAATAAAAAAGTTGTTTGCTTACAAATCTGTATTACTCATTATTTATGTCGAGGCATTTTTAATTTTTGTCAGACAGAATGACATAAAGGTGCACAGTAACCATAGCAATAATTCCGTAGTAATAATCTACGCTGATGGCTAGACAACGAACAAAAATTATTTTTAATAGAAATACAGCAAGTTGGAAAAAAAATCATAATTCCGAAACTATTCAAGATAGGGAGAAATTTCAAAAACTAGCATGTAGGTAAACCTTTATTCTGTCAATTTTGCTGAAAATGTCAGTCAGACAGCTGTCGTCTACTCGGCATATTTCAAATAATTATCCCTTATCAAAACATACTCCTCTATTTCACCCTGTATAATTAAATTGCGTCAAAATAAAATATTCAGCTGTTAATAATTTAAAAATCAAAGGATGTAGCTATGAGTTAAAAAAAATATATTGAAAATCGGCCAGTCAGTTTTTAAATTATTCGAAATTTAAGTCAGAAGGCAAAAATTAATATCCTTGAATTTTGCGTTGCAGTGTATGTTTATTAGCGACATATTTTTTTAACGAATCGTGATCATATCTTTGGCTGATTGAAAATTTCAACATAAAAAGCCAGTTATTGAAAGCAGTAACTATAGAATAACTTTCAATACCGATGTCTGGTGTACAGTAATATAAGCATAGAATAAAATACACAACCGAGAATAGTAATAACAGGAAATATCCATAAAATAACGTCGAGACAGAGTTCCAATATCTTCCAGAGTTCATATAGAAGGCGTAAAATATACTGCCAAAGGAAAACAGAGTTTATCTGAAACTCACTGCTCCTTGATGCGTTGAAAATGTTGAGTTTTCTGTTTGTGCTGTGATATATAAATCCTATTCGCTATAATATACCTTTTAACGATGTTTTAATCAGGTAAGAAGTGACCCATATCAGCCATTAAAGCTTCCTATAATTATATTTATAATGATGTAGGAAGCGCATGATCAATAGCTTTTATCGTTATTGAAACTGATTATAGCCGTGCCCCTCATGATGGTATAAGTAGGTTGACATGATACTATTTTTTAGGCATTCATCCTGAATATCATGTTTAATAGTTTTTGCGGACATTATTTTTTTTTGTTGAAAACGATAGCTCCCTTATCATAGAATGCAAATCTAAAAATCCCAAAAAATCGGAAGTGAGCTAAAGTCAGCATTTAAAAAAACATGGCCGCTCGCGTTATTTTTAAGGTGTTTAAAAAGCATACATTCATGTAAGACAAACTGTTAGTCTTCAGTGATAAGAATGCGGATCTAGATGAACTACTAAACGTTGGTTATAAATTTGTCTCCTTTATGTACGGATTAGACGGATCCCGAGATATTATAGAAGAACGATATAGGCTTTACAACATTGGTATAGCTAAGCAGACGATCGAAAAATCTTTTGATTTGGACGTTCTTCCCCCAACGAAAGGTGCACTGAAGCAACATATTTTAAGGTAGTTTCAAATGGTGATTACATTAATAGCAAATATTTTTTTTTTATATTTTCAGGACCTATCTTCAAATACAGCAATGGATGGGAAATTTCCTAGCCCCGGGTAAAGGTATTGTATGCACAAAAATAAATACAACACAAGGTTTAAAAATGTAGGGTTTTATTAATGCAGTCAAAATTCTATTCTTTTTTTTTCTTAACCAGTTTAATTTATTTACTTTTTACATATCAATACCTAATGCTTGCATCAAATCGAACAATCTCTAAGTAAAAAGTATCCTTATCTAACCAAAACCTTAAGTTTAAAGGACTGGAATTGGATCATCATACTTTCTAATTATGTGTTATATTTTCATGCATATTGTATACTTTAAATTGCGTGTTTTGTAAATACCGTCAAGAACGGTGTAATAATTCAGGAAAATATTAATAAATAAATAAATTGGTGAACTTGTCTAATTTAAATTATTTAAAATTAAATATTGGTAAATTTAAGATTATGAGGTATTTTAAATATAAAATCCGAATGCTATGGACAATAATAAACTAGCATGTAAATATTTTTTAAAATTTGGGTAAGCCACCATTTTGGCATAATATTTGATATATATGGTCTTTAACTTTCCAATCCTTTAAACGTAAGGTTTTGGTTAGATAAGGATACTTTTTACTTGGAGATTGTTTGATTTTATGCAAGCATTAGGTATTGATATATATAAAAAGTAAATAAATTAAACTGGTTAAGAAAAAAAAAAAGAATAAAATTTTGACTGTACTAATAAAACTCCACATTTTTAAAACTTGTGTTGTGTTTATATTTGTGCATATAATACCCTCCCATAGTCTTTCTTGTAGTATATCTTGTGCTCTACAAAATAGTGTATGTAAAATTTTACTATATATTGTTCAGTTCTCTCGAAATTCGTGGCGTAAACCTTAAAGGAACAAATTTCACAGTAAGAATGTTTAACATCTCAGCTTCACGCAATTGAGACATTTAATATTTTTATGTTATAAAACGAACCATAACAAACATCTTTTGTTTAATATTTTTTTTGTAACTGTAAAAATAATCACGTTACAGTCAAAAAAAAAAATGCACAAAATGCGTATCCCCATAACGAAAAGTACTCTCTGAGTCATGTTATTAAGGATCGCCCACTTCGCACAACATTCTATCTTCTGTCTGTATATCGTGACTGTAAATGTAGAAATGGCTGCCAAAAAAAATGTATATGTACGAGGATCTTTTAAATGACTGTGTTTTTGTAGTTAACTAGAATGTAAAGTTAGTTTAAAGTAAAAAATCGTTTCCCTTTTCGTTCTTTTGTTAGGAAATTTATATTCTTGGTTATATCTAAATTAAAATATGATTTTTTTCTAATGTTTTAAGCTAAAAATCCTGTAAAAATAAAAAATGTTAAAATTGCTCCAAGGGATAAAAAGATATTTCATTTTCAAAAATTTGAAGGGGCGGCCATGTTTTTTCAAGATAACATTTTTGGCTCACAACGGATTTTTTGGGATTTTTATATATTTGTTCCTGAACATAAAACCTATCGATTCCCATTGGAAAATAAATGTTCCCTTAAACTTCATTGAAAAAGTAAGATTTGCCTGGTCTAAATAATTTTTAATGCGGAAAGTATCTCCATTGAACTAGTAGTGCGAAAAAGTAATTTTTTACAGGACTAGTTCGTAAAGTAATGTAGTAATCATAGATTTATGTGTAATTACTTAGTACAATTAAACAATTATCTGTTGTTATAACTAAATTTGGGGATGAGGTAACAATAAAATTCAAATTAAAGACATTTGAGGTTTCAGGTCAATCAACTTATTTCATTTATCTCATAAATTCATGATTGTAATTCTCGTTTTTAAAAACAAAATTTCATTGGACTTTTCGCATATAGCAAAATGAATTTTAAAATAACCTATTTTATTTAAATCCACAAAAATCAGTGATAAACCAAGTAAGCAAAGCCCATTAAAATTAGAAAACATGGGTAAAAGTCCTAGAAGAAGTAATTTTTTGAGCACGATGATGCATCGTTCTAGAACTGTTACAGAAAAGATTGCACCTTATCTTCTGTTACAAAAATGATAGAGTCCATCAAGATACACCCTATCTTGGAGTCATTGAATGAGGGTGGCATTAGAAAAGTATTTTTTAAATCAAATCATGACCAACACTTCTAAAAATTAATCTAATTGACTTGCACACACTTATGAAAGTAAGAAATTGGTGAAGATTCCAGCTTGACGTCCTATATTTGTTGAAGAAAGATATTTCAGTTCAGTATTCACCAGCGCATCGCAGCTTCAAAAAGATTTCATGATAGGTGTCGCAGATGGTATAAAAATATTATTATTTTTATGAAACGAGCTTGACCCATACTGTTAATATGTATTATTATTATTTTATTAGGTTTTCAATGGTACCTATGTATTCTATAAAGGTAAATACGTGTAAAATTAAATCTTTTTTACCTAGAATTCCTGCATTCTGCACCCCGAGAACTTTAAAATCGATGATATTCATTGGCATTCGATTTTTGTCTAACAAATCGCGACGTCTCAGGAAATTTATGATTCTAGGAAACCATTATTTGTGCGCTGTCTTGCAAAACATGGCAGTTGATCCACTAATGCTGGTCAGTGAACTTCAGGGTAAACGTTTTCGATGAAAATTAAAAATGGAATAGTCTTGTCATTATAAATCCCTAATTCATATGACTATTGACTGACATGTTATGAATATGCAACAAACACGAAAATAAAAACAAGTTATTCAACTTAACAGATTGCATTCCATTCGGCCCTATCAACATCTCTAATAGCAACATTTTTATGATATGAGATATTTGCTGTTCATATCTTTCTTTATATGGGAATTAAGCTAAAAAGTTAATTAACTAAGAGATAAATTATTACTGAAATTATCAAACATTTTGGTTCAATAAAGTTTCTAATTTTCTTCGTTACTTATAATAACCAAATAGGCAAAGGAGTAACTTTAATAATAGTAATAGAATAACTTTATTATTTTTAAGATATGTCGAAAACACCTACTTCGCGTGAAATATGCACCCCCAACATTAAATTACAACGGCGTATCTTCAAATAACCTCAACATATTGCCTTTAATACATTTTTCCTTTTAATAGTGTTATCTACATCTTTTAAATAATGAAATATTAAACAATATCTATTTCTGTGGTGTGTTATGTTATGTTATTATTGTCATGGTACCGTGTATAAATACGTTTTCTGTTAGTTTCACGATAAACACATAATATTATTGAATAATAAAAAATGTTTGCCAAGTATAAAATCATGAATAATTTAAAGAATTACGCTTGGTTAATAACTCTCGATATAAAACTATTATGACATGTTTAAAATCTGGTTTATTACCAAGATGACATTATCACTATTGAAGAATTTCGACAGTGTCTTTTCAACCCTATTAAGAATTGAGTTCTACACTAATCGGCGCACAGTGCTTCAAAATGACTAAAACCGCTTCGTTAGGTAAAAATTCAAATCCTAGAATAAATTAAATAATAGGTTTTAGTGTTAGGGCAAATAATAATGTACCTCTACCCTTTCGCTCTCCACTGATAACACACGCCACTACGAGCTATAGACATCCAGTTCATAATTTTTTGGTCATTCATCATTTGCAGTGAGAAGTGCAGTGAGAAGTGCAGTGAAAAACGTTATTACTTACTATTGTGTGTGTTTAGGAAACATTTTAGTAAAAATTCAAAATATTAGTATGGAAGACACATAAGAAGTACTTTTATATGTACCAATTTCTAGAATATACATTTAACAAATGGTAGAAACCATAGACATATAATATGTCTATGGTAGAAATCCTTACATAAAAATTTGTATGTTTTCGTAATAATTTTGCATTTAACGGTGTATATCTTTCTAGGATCAAGCTAGAAGGGTCTAGGGTCTTTTTTACTAGTCTTTTCTACTAACAGACATCTGTCTTGCCCGAAAATTTTATACCTCCCTTAACCCTCTAAAAACTTACATCCTAAATACTTTGCTGGGCGTGCCTATCCGTGCCACTGTCTATGATTTGTAATTAAATTTTTTGTCCCATTTTTAAACACCGAACATATTTTTGTCTATTTCCATATTTCTGGGTAATTGAAAATTATCATAATCAATGCCATAGTCGACCGGTTCCAGACGCGAGGTTTTTAATCGTTCCATGCATTTGGCGACGGTTCAAATCTCGGCGTCGCGCCTGTCAACTTTTTCTAATTTCTCCTATATTAAATATGTGCACATAATAACTAGTAGTGTTCTTAATATCCAACTAGTTTCTGCAACGCCACTGTATAAACTCGTAACGAGACCTAATGTTCACTTTCATTATTAAGGTTTGCCAAGTTTCCTTTATTCTCGTACTAAATGGTAATTAAAGTTATAACATGGCAAGTAGTTCTTGGGCACACTCGCAATCCGCAAAATAATAATATGCCGCTCCTTCTCCCATACACGCCTCTGCCTTCGGGGCTCTACGATAAGAATGAGGGATATAGATATTATTATTATAATCAAATTGAATACATTGAATATACTTACTATCATGATGATAACTTAAAACTGAATTCGTCAAAATCGTGTGTAATGTTTTTTGGGAAAAGAAATAATGTGGCATTTCTTGAAGATAATTTTATTGTGTATATAGAAGGTAACTCGTTACCATGTGCCAAGTCAATAAAAAATTTAGGTTTAATTATAGATAAAGATCTCCGTTTTAGAGAACATGTAAAAAAGTTAATACAAAAATCATTTTCATCTTTAAAATTAATATATGCAAATCGTCACTATTTAAATTTTAAGCTTAGGAAAAACCTTTGTGAATAGCTTGTTCTCTCTAATTTAAATTATTGTGATTTTTTATATGATCCATGTTTAGATACATTTAATAAAAATAGAATTCAAAAGATACAAAACACTTGTGTTCGATTAATTTTTAATTTGTGTAAATTTGATCATGTGACAGCTAGCAGAATTAGTTTAAACTGGTTAATAATGGAAGATCGTAGGCAGCTTCACCTCGCAATTTTTCTGCTTAAAATATTTAGAGAATCAGAACTGAGCTCTCCTATTAGGAATATTTTCAGTTTTCGATTACAGATTCATCGTTGTAAATTTGCGTAACGTCTCTAAGTTGACCATGCCTCAGCATCACACTGCTCTTTTTAGGAGAAGTTTTCATTTTAATGCAGTATTGTTATATAACTCTCTCTCTAGTGACCTACAAATGTCATTGTAATCTTTTAAAAAACACTTTAAAAATCAATTTTTTTAATGTTTCAACCCTTTCAAATATTGTTCCATTGATTTTTTTTTTATTGCCTTTATTTGCAAATGTTGTAACAGTTATACAGTTAATAATTTAAATAGTTAATGTCTTTCGGTCGATGCCTTCTTCAGGTATTTATTTTTATTAAAGTTTTTCTAGGAATTTCTACTTGCTGCATCTTGGTTGAGTAGAGTAGCTACTTAGCTAGACTTCGCCAAGTTGCAAGCAAGGTTAAATGTATTTATTTTCTAATGTATATTTTCTTAGTAATTGTGATAAATAAAGTCGATTTATTATTATTATTATTATATTGAATTATTGCCAGAATACGCTATAATTGTGAAGGCAACGAAAACTACCACGTTGATCCACTAAATCGGACCACAATTGAAAAAGTTATTCGATATTAGAAACTTTCAGTGAATTTTTAAATTCTCTGTATAACTATTTATTTATTGTAAAAACACCTGCGTTTATCCCACCTGTATGGAAAATCTCTATATCATTACAAATTCAGCCGCTACAGTTTTAAACTGTTTTATTTTACGTATTCATGAATATTTATGAACAATTACGGCAGCGCCGTCGGTTATGTCAACATACCCTCTGTCAGACAGTGGCCACGCTAGCGGATTCGATAAAATATGGAATTTTTAGTAGCCACATAGAATAATCCGGAAAATGTTTTTAAAATGACGGTATCAATAATGTACTAGCGAAGACAAAATCATATAACGGGTTTGTGGGGCGAACTGTGTCGGTTACGCAGGAGTTTTGATGGCATAGCAATATATTCAGTTTGGGAAAAGTCAACAGACTTTATCAACATTTCCAAGAAAGGAAATGAGAACATTAGGGCATCTCAAGAGGCGAGGGGATGCCTATCACATTAAATAAATCTTACATTAGAATTCCATGGGGTATTCAAGAGGAAAGCCAACTATTTCGGTAATTGATGGTAGTACTTTATTTTGAAGTGTTTAACGTACTTAGTCTCCTTTTATGGAGCGCAGTTAAAATTAATGGTCCACTGTTAGTCCTTATGTCAAAGTGACATTTCCTTTTACTGTTCGTAATAAATTGAAATAATAAATAATACTATACGCACGCGATTCATTTTAAGATCGTAGCGCCAAAATGGCAGTAACCTATACTAACCTACGGCCACTGACACTGACTTTTGAAATTGTATTCATCAAAGATTTGTTGTCGATAACTTTAAACCAGGTAAAAAGCTTGTAAAACTATTTTGAAAGGGGTAAGTAGTGATATAAAATTTAAATACTATTTCAATATTTTTCGAGCGTTCAATCTGAAAATGAAACTTAACCTCAAAATATTTCAAATTCTTTATTGGGCATACGGCATACATACCTTTATGGAAATAGTCATCCTTAGAGAAAGGTAAAAAACACACTCTCTACTCTACGTTCTTTAGCTTCTTTATCCGTACTTGTCTCCTGTAACTCTGTAATCCCCAACTTATAGTTTCCTCGATAGCTCCAGATTTTCCCGATTTTGGAAAAGCATGAAACTGATCTCGGAGTTTTTCTTTGTCCAAGAGGAACAATGACGCTCACAATAATAATGATTCATATCTAATCAAAGCAATTAACTAATATATCAACGGATATTTCAAAATTCAAAATAGTACATACGCAAAACTGAACCAATTGTCCAATGCGTTAGTTATGCGTGTCGCCAGTAGGTAGCGTATTACTTAGCAAGAATCGCCAGCGACTTATTATTTTATTGTTATCTGTACAGTTGGTCGACATTATGGTTTATACGATTGCAGAAAGGTTGGAAATAATTGCACTCTTTTATGGAAATAATTAGTGTGCTAGTAGGACAGCAGAAATCTTTAATTAGGAACACTTGGATAAACATGTTCACAGGAAGTACATTTTGGAGTTAGGGGCCATGTTTGAGGAGACCGGATCTGTAGGTAATAAAAAGCGACACCCCGAAATAAATGAAGCAGTAGATGTGGTGGTTCTTGGCCATGTTGCTATAGTAGTAGTAGTAGAAGTGGGGCGACCTAGACCTGGCAAGTAGGCCGCAAGCGGGCCCTTTTTACCTAAACTTGTCGTCCTATCCTAGGACCTAGCTTCATCACCTCTTCCCTCATCCAACCTACCCGACCTTCCAATGTAGGTCAGAATGTCGGTCCATTCAAGGGAACTAACCTCTTCCCCTTGCAACTCCCCGGCCCCCCAAACGTCGTGTCTCAGTCTGCCGAAAGCCGCGCATACTCTACCAAGAGATGGGAAGGCGTTTCATCGCCCTCCCCACACTTTGGGCAAATAGGGTCTCCCTCAACACTCATCAATGATAGATGTCTTCCAAGCCTGCAATGACCTGTTAAAACTCCCACCAACTGGTTTAGAGGCTTCCGGCTACGACTTATCCCATGTTGCTGAATAGCCATGTTGCTATAAATCCCAGAACGAGTACGAGGCAACTGGCAGCTGAATTCGGTATTGGCTGACTCAAAATTCGCAAAATTTTGAAACTTCATACATTTCAATCATACACAGTTCACCTTCAACAGGAACTTAATGAAGATGACTTTGACCGTCGACTACAATTTTGTGAAATACTGAGTGAACGAGCTATTAACAATCCTGATTTAATTTCTAATATCTGCTACTCGGATAAGTGGTCTTTTTCTGTTAATGGCACCGTCAATAGTCATAATTAATTGTCGTTATTGGTCCAATTCTAACCCCAGGATATTTTATGAGAGTCATAACAACATCCGGAAAAATTAAATGTATGGGGCATTGTTGGTTTTCTTTTCTTACCAGTTAGTCTCACCGGAGAGATGTATCTGGATTTGTTGAACAGTATCTCGAAGATCGGTTGATATTCCAACAGGATAGAGCTCCCCCAGACTCCGCCCTGCCTCTTCGGCAGTATCTTGATCGTAGGTTTGAGGATCGGTGGATTGGGAGAAGAGGCTTCATAGAATGATTTGCGTGATTACCGGATTTGTCTCCTTTGGACTTTTTCTTGTGGGGTCACTTAAAGTCCATAATTTATTTTCACCTACTTCCCTTCAAGATTTCACCAACACATTGTCAACGAATGCTGCCAAGTTACTCCAGAAATGTTACAAAATGTGTATGAACGCTTTTTACAAAACTTTTATTGTATGGAGGCTGGAGGTGAACACTTTAAATTTGCAAATAAATTTGTAAATAGTAGGTTTTTTTATTAACAACCTGTATCTGGGAAACTAATCGGTCAAATTCAAAAAATAAAACACGGTTGTCCAGAGAATTAGAGTACCTTTCAAATGATGTATCACTTAACCCTCCTTCCCTATTAACATTTTTGGGGGGGTTACTCCCCATTTCTAGGGGAGTAAAGTCTGTAACAGATGTCCTACTTCGATCAAAAATCGACCTGTCTCGGCGTTTTTCGGAAAAATAATTTTCCTGAGACTTGCTCGCTCTGTTTCCTTTTCAAGAACCCACCCTGTATGATTAATATTAGATAGTGCGTTACTGCCTGCTTGTTAGATGTCAAGTTTAGTAGCAACGAATATATAAATTGTTGTATAAATTGATTGTATAAATTATTTCACTTGTTTCTATTCTATACTTTGCCCTGTATTAATTGATGTTTACGCTGTTGGACAAGTAAAATGATTAATATAATCTAAGTATAATATTGATAATAGTGTCAATCTTTTAAAAGGCTGTCTTATTATATTTATTGCAGCAAGTTATACATTGTACTTTGCTGATATTTCATATCACTAATTTAATGATATGCATAAATCATATGGTATACAAATGGTTAAAAATAATTAGGGCAGTACTAAAATATTTTTTCTGAGCAACTAGGTAGAAAAAGTATTCACAGTCATATACTTTCACCATGTTTGTCTTTTTATAACAATTGCACTAATAAACAGCTGTTTTCTCCTCAAATTTACTTTTTATTTTATTATCCGATTATTTTACGGAGAACGACTCCTAAAAGCAAATAATTGTGCAGATAAGATACGAGCATTTTACGCTTTGTTTATTTTATATACCAAACAACATAATACAGAAAAATATCGCGTTGTGGATATGGAGGTATATTGTTTGTTTTTGTTTTATGTAAATAAATACTGTGTAGCTACCAAACGTGCTGATATAACTAAAAGTGTATATTGTGATACCTACACGTAGGTGGTTATCTAGATAAGGTAAGATATATTTTGTATTTTTTTCTAAATTCAGTAAATAATAATTTCCTGACTTGCTTGGTCATGGTCTCGGCCATCTTAATAAATATATAATACAAAGCATACATATACAAGACGACTATAACTTTAAAGCAACCATAATAGAGTAAAATAAAATTGGATGAATTGCAAAATGTTGGTATGTTAATATTTCACCCGAAAACTGATACATTATTATTACATTGTAAACTATTTTTAGAATATTGTTGACCTCGTAGGTATATTTCCCAATTTACAAAAAAAAACACTTGTATTAAACATATTTAAGAATTCGAACTTTAACATGGGATAATAGTTGAAATTAATATGGCATCAAAGGAAACAACAAATCAATCAAAGCTCCTTCGGTCAACACTAACAATTCACGATTATTGATTCTGATTTGTTAAAAGCTCGTCATCAGATTGATACATTTTTAAACTTGTTAATCAAACTGATAAATTACTTCACAAAGTTATGTTACATGAGACGTAGTTTACTATAATAATGTGTTAGTTATCATTACCAAATATAACGTTTTCACAAATAATGACCGGGTTATACGAATCAGAAAATTTTCTTAATGCAATGAAGGCATCATTCGTTCTTTTAAAAAACGTTTAGTAAAATTATGAATCATTTGACTTATAAAGGTTTATTACAATCATAAAAGAAAGAAATGTCGAAATTATTTATATTTAAAATATGTACATAGTTATTGTTTGGGTAAAAAGTTAGAACTATGGACGTTTTATTGTATTCAACCAAATAGTTTTATGACAATTACTAATATTTTCCCCCAGAGTATAATAATTCTTGTAAAATGATATCCTTTCAGGGCAACTATCCATGTGTAGGAAATATTTTCTCACTGTAATTCTCTCGACATAAAAATGTACTAACTTTGTTGAACGGAAAGTTATGGGATATGTGCCTTTCAGTATTTATTTATTTATTTCTGTAAAGAAGTCTCTGCTTGTCGTCTCTTCATAGTGATCGTAAAGACATTTTTAAGAGAACCCACTACACTAGTACTTCCTGGTCGAGCTTCGAATAAGTTTTAAACGATGGAACTTTATTTTCTGCATATTTATCTCTCATCCAACTGTCAGAGTTCAAATTACTTTAAATTAATCCAGTGAAAAATAGCAAACATTTACAGAAAGAAATAACATTGGGATTTCCCGATAAGTCAATATCTTTAAACTCGGCATGGGTGTCGTTTGTCGAGTTCCAGGCAATAAAAGTGAGCAAAGGGAGAGACAAAAGAAACTGAAATAAAAGGCGCGACGTTCTGTTATTACATTCCCTGCAGGCTCAGTGTAATTGTCAATAATTCAAAGGACAGAAAGCCGCCATTTCTCGAAAAAATATCTACATGTTATGCCACTTTCATAATTAATGTACCTACAATGTATTGATCGAATTGTCAGATATTTTATTGGGGGTTCTCGCCCAAGACCAGAGGGTTGATAGTTGAAAATGAATAATGAAAATTGGTTCACAAATAACAATTTGTCTGAGGTCCTAATTTGAGGTTTTTAATTCGGTCAGCAATTATCCATCTTTCGCTGTTAGTATAGAAAATATAAAGTGTTAGAGCTATCGAGCAGTGATACTAACTCAAAAATAATAAACGGAAGAACAGACAAATCCTTCAATATTTTAATTAGCACAGTGCCTTAAGAATGGAAACAGAATATCATGGTTATTATCTTTTAATGAAGCAAGTTACGTTAAGAGCTTTTTTGTTTGTCCTTTAGGAAGTTCCAGGAAAATTCAGGCGTACTGGATATAATTTGCCTTAACAATGATGAAACAAAGAAACTAGTAGTAATTATTAGAATTTTATAGTTGTAAACATATTATATTACTAATTATTCTATGTAATCTCCATTGTAGACTTAGAGTAGAAAACTATATGAATGCATTGAGTTAGAGATTACTGAAAACTGAAGCTATTTATTTATGCTGAAGCTGAGCGTAATTTAGATTAAGCTGACTAGATTTTTAATGAAAGATTTCCTGGTAATCCTATTTTCAGATAATGTTAAATATCGATGAAACGGCCTTTGGATAGAGGACTTAAATACTTTTATAATGAGGTATCAATTGACCCCACTACAATGAGATAAGACCACACAAGATAAAGTTATAAGTGTTTTAAAGATAAACCATAAGATACAGTTAAATATACACATACTTAACTATACATATTTTTTTATCTTTAATAGTTAAGAACAGTTGATAGTAGTAAAAGTAAGAATAAATTTTGCAGACAATGTAACTAACTATCCACTACAACATTTAGATCAATTTTATTCCAAATTTATATACCAAGTCGCATTCTATCATTGGTATAACTACTTTTCTTTGTTCGCATTTCACTAATTATTTCTGATTTTTCAACTTTGGACCATCTTTTTGACAAAATGCCTTCTTTATCGACATTTCACCACCCCCGTGCATCACCCACAATTTTAAAATTCTACACTGTTTCAAATTCCAACACATACAGTCTGTCACTCCCATACGTGTTTCATAACACTTCTGCTTTATCAAAGTATATATAATCTCCTAAATCATCCATAATTTTAAAATTCAATACCTTTGCATGCTATACAACGATCGATAACTCCTTAAAATCATCTACAGATACTTTTGTCATATTCAGTCTATATTCATATTCCAAATGCAACTTTGTATCACCCTCATACATAATTCCATAATTCAACCTGTATATAACCATTATTTTACAGCATATATGCTGTATTAAATGAAATATATTTATAGCACATTGAATTCCGCCCACAATTTTTGAATTGACATTTTTCGAAGTTAATATATCGTATGTAAACTGTTACCATAATTGTACGACAATAATGAACCTCGCTTTAATAAATATTTATTTCACAATTACAATTTCAATCATATTTATTGTTCTCTCAACACACGTGCCTTATCAAATATAACTTATATTTGTATCAGGTACCGCGTATTTAAACCAAAATGTTTAAATTATATGCTTGTGCACGTGATTATAATTAATTGTTCGTTAAATTTAATATATTTCTGGCATTTCGACTTTTATGCTGCTAATCTTTTTTTGAGCAATATACGTACTTTTTTTAAAAGATATTTTAGTTATTCCATTCACAATTTTTAAATTCCTAATCCTTTGTTTTCCTGTGAAATTTTTAAATAAAGGGCTATTCCCATTTAAATTTTTTCACAACGTACCTGTTCTATTCAGTTATGAAACCATCTCTGGATACTACTTAAAATAAACTTGTGATTATCTTAATATTTAGATGTGTATGATCACAGTTTTTCGTTCTCTTTAAACCGGTTAAGTGTGCAATTTATGGCAACATCTAGTTCAGAAATAACCAATATTGCGAGTAACTAAATATAAATTACGATTACGAAATATTCTACATAAAATAAGGGAAAACAAATTTATCTACAATGACGTAAATCTTGAATCATAAAGCGAGGGCTATTGTGAACAGCAAAGGACAATTTATGCAGTCAACTGGCTTTATCTCAATATTGTCCAATATCTTGGAAACAATATCAAGTCATTCAGAAATCAGGAACACACCTCCAGGACAATTCATCAATGTAAAGTTGATAAGGAATGAAACTGAAAGGAGATGATGTCTGGCATTATTTGTGAGGCATTCTCTAGATACTTTGTTAATTTGCAAATCCTTTGTACTCAAGACAATTATAAATTCATCAGATAACCTGCGGCAGTATGTCGGAATGTTTTTTGAAAATAGTTGGTAATTTATTTAATGTATTTATTTCCATAGGACTATAAGATTTCCAGTTTAGTTAATCTGTACTACTATAAACATATAGTAGTAGTTTTATTATTAACGAAATAAACTCAATAAGCTATATACTATAATATATTCTAATAAAGTGGATACTCGAAGCGGATGGTTCTATATGAAACATCGTGAAAATAATTGTTAAACCGGTAGAAGTATTGAAACTAGAGTAAAAGAACATAAAAAATCCATATTAAATAACGCAAAAAATTTAGGATTTTCGACGCATTGTATAGAAAACAATCATTTTATAGATCAGAAAAATGTAAAAGTACTGCATCGTGAAAAGAAAGGAAAGCGCTTAGATATGTTAGAGCAATTAGAAATTAAAAAATCTTTAATTATAAATCCTTGTACTACGAATGATCAGATAGATTTTACACTTTCACCCTTCTTAGAAAAGGTATTAAAATCTCGGGCTTTACCAGATGGTAGGATCAATCGGGGGTAGGTGCTCGTAAACAAATAAATAACGAAAACGAGCTTGGAAACATTTAGTAATAGATATTTTTACTCTATTGAAAAAGGCCTAATAAGCTGAAATACTAATATATAGAGTATTTTCTATATATTTCTTGGAACATCTAAATGAGATCAATGTTTTTTTCAAAACAATTATAATAGGTATATTCTTATCTCAATATATATTTTAGAGTTCATTCAGATATTAATATTCGCATATTCATTCGCATATAAATATGTAAATATTAAATAAAATGGGTCTTACCACTGTACCTTGCGGTACACCATGTAATGTTGGTTGGAAAGTAGTAAAGATTAATGGATAATTTAATTTCATAACAATATATAATTCATGTAATTTTAAAAATTGTATTATCTATAGAAACATTTTGCTGAGAAAGATTTAAACTGTTTCTGTGACAAAACTGTTAGTTTAAATAACTTCCCATTCAAAAAATCGTTTAAATAATTAAACGCGCTGGCATAATTAAAATAGTAATTATATACGAGTAGTTATAACGAGTGTAAATTATAGAGACACAACACACAACCATATGTATTTGACACATGCCAAACCGCTTTATTGTTTTTCAAATGTTTATGTCCATGGCAAATTTTATTCATAAAATTATTCATATAATTAATGATAACTAATAACTAATAACAAATGAATAACTAATAATGCTTATATGGCTTGAAAGAGAATTTCAATGCAACACTGCAGGATGTTCCATTTGAGTTTAAAGAGTTATGACTGTTTGAAATTTCCAAAATGTAACAGCGAAAATAGAACAATTTCTACCATTATATTCCAAATTTTCTTGATATTATTTCTGTTATAATGGATTAGTTTAATGTAATAACCTTCCTTCGCTTTATTTATAATATCTTCTGTTTGGTTTTCAGAATATTTAGACCTGTTCTGTTAAAACAGTTTCTGATCTTATTTAATCCAAATATCGTGTGTATTTGGTTTATACCCATACTAAATTTACAGTCAAGTTGAATGAATCAAGTTGAATATATAAGTAATCAATAATAGATTATATGAAAATTAAAATACAAAAAACGCAGATGCTTGAGAAAATGAATCACCTTCTAGTTATAGGTTATTAAGTAATATGTAATAGGTTATTAAAGTTTATTGCATTTCCTTTATATCAGTTTTTATGCAATATTGCATATAAGATAGATGCACATATAAAAATTATAATAATAAATAAGAGTTCACTGAAAGGGGAAATGGCAGAGTGTTTGTGCTTTTCTATATTATTAGTAGGTAGGTATCTATATCTAATTATATTCTACAATATAAGTAATAGTGGATTCAGGAAGTGTAGCGATATCCAATTATATATACTCAGATTAACATTATCGGCGAGTGATATGAGCGGATCAATTCGTAATTGCGTAAATTCATAGACAACTGACTATATTGCAAACCTACCCAGTCTGAACAACGATGAATTTTCGGTCAACATTTTGCGTAGTAGGGAACTTCTTGATCTCAAATACTTCGTAGAACTTCGTTTTTAAATATTTGAGTTACAACCACGGAAGAGTTCGAAATTCATTTTGCCGTTTACGGATACGCGAGCGATTCACAGAAACAATAGAAAGTTACAGTCTATCAACAAAAAAACTAAAAAAAAAAAGAGTTTAGTATCGGTCACATTTAATACTATGTTAGTAAAAGTTAGCTTGGATCAGAAATTAATGTCTTTGGTCATGTTTAGTGACAGACGCATGAAAGACGGACTTTTCAGAGCATTCCGCGCTACTTCTCTTTCGAAGGCTTATCCGCAGTATACTGAAGTCTCGCAGGATGCATGGTTACTTTTACAGGACAGCTCGCGCATGGCTAATGTGATCAGGAAACGTGTGCCGCAGGATCATTTCAAATAACTAGGTGGCCCAAAGCCGGCCTTTAAAGTGTTTACAAGCTGACATGAATATTAAATGTTTTTTTGTGTCGCAACGAATCCTGGACAAATGTACTTGATTCTTTAGATGTATTCTGAATATATTCATGGGCTGAATACACTTCAATTGACTCTAGAAAACTTAGAAATTTAGTAAAGTAGAAATGTGCTCCATTTGAAAATTACTTATTCGATTTCTTCCTTTTCTGTACAGATAAAAACTAATTTTTTAAGTTTCTTCAAGGTCCTACCCAATCTACGAAGGCGTAGAAGGGCCAGGATCTAAAAAAATATTTTTTTTCTTTAATTTCTGAGTTTAAACTCGGAATTTTGTTAATTTCCGACTTTAAACTCGGAATTTTGTTAAATTCCGACTTTAAACTAGGAATTTTGTTAAATTCCGATTTTAAACGCGGAATTATAATTAATATTAATGATATTAAAAATTAAATTCCGAGTTTAAAGTCGGAATTTGAACAAAATTCCGAGTTTAAAGTCGGAATTTAACAAAATTCCGACTTTAAAGTCGGAAATTTACAAAATTCCGAGTTTAAAGTCGGAAATTAACAAAATTCCGAGTTTAAACTCAGAAATTAAAGAAAAAAATATTTTTTTAGATCGTGATCCTTCTACGCCTTCGTACCAATCAGAACATCAAAGTTTAAAAAATATCAAAACAACGTTGTTTTGGTCGCTTAAACGTAAAAGGTTAGAAAGATGACTTTTTTTTTTGAAACAAATATTCAACTAAATCTTAAACTGACGTTAAAGTAACTATTTTATTAACTAAAATTGTAAATTACTTGAGAATTAAACGTTTTCAACACCTACAAATAGTACTTAAAATAACTAAATGTGCAATAGCACCTTGGTAAATTTTTTGTCTTTTCAGATGTTAATTTTAAACGTTCTAAAGCCGTGGAAATTTCTTGGATAAAACGACAAAATTTCAGGTTTCTTCTATGTTTAATTTAAACGTCTTAAAGAGCTGGAAATATTATTTAAACTAACTAAAGGTGTAAATATTTGCTAAAACGTTGAAGTTTTTGGTTTTGAAAACGTTAGTATTAAACGTCTTAAGAACTTAGAAAAGTTGTTAGAATTTGAACGATTAGTTTAAATGGTTCATGGAAAAAACGTTAAATTTTGGTACAGGTTATTAAAGAGGAAATATGCCGTCATATTTCCAGAAAGGGAGGAATGGAAGCAGGATCAGTTTAAATTCCCTCCTGATTCTCTGGTCTGCTACACAGATGGTTCTCGTGTGGCGGACAGGTTCTCGGGGGCAGGAATTTATGTGGAGAACAGGGGCGTGCAGCAAAGTTTCGCACTGGGTTCGTATGCCACACTCTTCCAGGCTGAAGTCTTTGCTATCCTAATGGCAGCAAACAAGGAGGAAGTATGGTATGGGAACTGTCCCGAGCAAAATATTTACTTCTGCTCCGACAGTCAGGCAGCCTTAAAGGCTTTAGCATCACCAAGGACAAGATCCGCCCTTGTCCAAGAGTGCGGAGATACCCTGGAGGAGCTGGCCAGAGGAAAAGAGGTCAAATTGGTATGGGTACCAGGTCATAGTGGAATCTCGGGGAACGAAAGGGCCGATGAACTGGCTCGACTCGGATCTCAGGGACCCGGCCAGGGACCAGAACCGATTTTAGGCATTACACGGAGGCAGGTCAACATAGCTCTTAACGATTGGGCTCATGAGACACTAAGTAAACAGTGGAGAAGGAGCGGGAGCTGTAGACAGGCTCGCAACTTTATAGTGGAGCCAAGCAAGACCAAGACGGCCTGGCTGTTAAGTCGTAGCCGGAAGGCTCTAAACCAGTTGTTGGGAGTTTTAACGGGTCATTGCAGGTTTAGAAGACATCTATCATTGATGGGTGTTGAGAGAGACCCTATCTGCTCAAAGTGTGGGGAGGGCGATGAAACGCCTTCCCACTTCTTGGCAGAGTGCGCAGTTTTCGGCAGACTGAGAATCGACGCCTGGGGGGGGCCGGGGAGTTGCAAGGGGAAGAGGTTAGATCCCTTGAATGGACTGACATTCTGACCTACATTAGAAGGTCGGGTAGAGGTGATGAAGCTAGGTAGGGACGACAGGGGTAGGTAAAAAGGGCCCGCTTGCGGCCTACTTGCCAGGTCTTGGCCGTCCCACTGCTACTACTACTACTTGGTACTGGTTTCTTAAATGCTTATATTATACATCTTAAAGACCTGAAAATATTATTTGAAGTAACTAAAAGTGTAAATAATACTTCGGTACCACGTTTAAGTTTTTGGTTTTTCCACTTTAAAGTACTGAAGAGGTATTGAAGTAAAAAGAACATGTTTTTACTTCAATATATCTTCAAACAAACCTGAAATATTATTATAAAAGCAAATTTCCAAAATATTACACAACACAATTACACAAAATTACACAACTTTGCCCCTATATCTCTAACGGTTTATAAGATACCAATTTTACTACATGCAATTTGACACACACATTATATTCCATATATAATGGTTTTGAGTAGGTATGTGTTGTAACCATCTAAAATACCTATGTTTTTGGGATTTAAAAATGCGATGTGGCACCTAAAATTAAAAAAAGTACCAATTATTTATGTGGCGGTTAGTATTATTCACGTTCTATTTTAATAACTTCAATACGCAAAAATTCTTGTGTACACACAAAAATTTCTCATTGTATTATTTTTATATGAAAAGACGTATTAGTTTATCGATCTACTCTTTTACGTAGCCGTGATTTAATGTTACATTTTATTTAACTCCAATAGTACAAAAGAAGTGATTTATATTAATGTTTATTCAAATTGGCTTTCTGTGAAAAGTACATGTATAAAAATCACACATTCAGAAAGTGTACTCAGTGAAAATATAAATTACCCATGTTGAAGTTGAATAAATAATGAAAGGATACTAATCGTCACATAATAACGGAATTTCTTGATTTCATAAACAAAGTGGTATCTCACGTGATTTCATTGCCCTTTTTTTAATCTAGTCTTGGAATAAACCAGTTTTCCACATCCAAGTTTTACATGCACAATGAAATTAATTTTTTTTAAAATATCTAACAAAAAACATTATATCGGATACATTTCTTGATTTATAAAATAAAACTCTAGTAACAGGAGGTTCAATCGTTGAACAATCACTTTGCACAAAATATTAATTTTATGAAATATATAATGGTTTTGAGTTTGTCGTATTCATTTATAGATTCATGAATCCTTCATCTAAAATATTTCTACACACAAGATATTTAAGCGTAATTTTCAGAGAGTATAGTTTTTTCATTCCCATCTTTTATGTATATTCATCTAGTTGATATGATGAAATTAATTATTACATTTGTGTATAAAACATTTACGTTATTACCTTAATAACTTTTATACAGATACTCAAACTCCCTCTTACAGGTATATTCATCAGATACATCGGGTACAATAATTGTAGCTTGATTCGGATTGTAATTCGAAGAAGTTCGAAACTAATTCCCAAGGTAGTTGCATGGATTATTTTATAATAGTTCAAAAACAACCAATAGCTCAAAACACCGAGAATATAGGAAACTTATACAAATTTTGATTTTTGTGTCATCATCTCATGTCTGTTGTTTTTAGGTAGTTGTAAATTTAATTATTTGACAACGGTTTGACAGATGCAAGATTTTATATTCGGGAGGCAATATTGAATACATTGTCTCTCAAATGTATGTCTCTTCAAGATGTTACGTCGATAAACACCGGTGGGAAACCAAAACTGACACACACACAGAGTGTCAGAGCACCAATATTTCAGCTGTTTCTATATTTTTACAGCAGTGCTTTTGAATGAATTTGGAGACAGCAAAATTTTTGTTAATATATTATGTATAGGTTTTAAAAATCTTAATGTGCAAAAATTAGGTACAATACCCACCGATCCACCTGTAAATTACTAGTTTTCCATGTACCCTTTTAAAACGTGACCAAAATTAAAATTGAAAAACTGGATTCTCTAAATCCAATAAATGAGAAGATAAAAGAACAAAGTAATTCCAAATATACAGTGAGGTTCAAAACTCTGGAACGCCCCAAATAACTTCCAAAATATTGTTTTTTTGAAAAATCGCTCGGACCCGTCGATTGTTATTTTTAATTGCACATTTTTTTCCACAAAAACTTTTTATACAGGGTGTGTCATGTAACAGTGGCCAATACTAACTTTCTTATTTTAAATGCAACATCCTGTATATTATTACATTTTTGGATTCTACATAAAATTCTAAACACTTTTTATGTAGGATGTCCTATACTTATCTTAAACTGTTTTGGAAATATTGACAGGTGAATATTGACATTTTGCAACTTTATCACCCTGTAAAATCTAAACGGTTTGAGATAAAGCAAAACGGTTTGTACATTTCTATCTTAACTTTTCATAAGCTATCGTTTGATGGTAATTTCAAATTTATCCAGGAATTAAAAATTTTAAAAATTTTTGGATAATTCTGAAATTAGTACCAAACGATAGCTTCTGAAAAGTTAAGATAGGAACGTGCAAACCGTTTTGCTTGATCTCAAACCGTTTAGATTTTACAGGGTGTCAAAGTTGCAAAAATGTCAATATTCACCTGTCAATATTTCAAAAACAGTTGGAGATAGGTATAGGACATCCTACATAAAAAGTGTTTAGAATTTTATGTAGAATCCAAAAATGTAATAATATACAGGATGTTGCATTTAAAATAAGAAAGTTAGTATTGGCCAGTGTTACATGACACACCCTGTATAAAAAGTTTTTGTGGAAAAAGATGTGCAATTAAAAATAACAATCGACGGGTCTGAGCGATTTTTCAAAAAAACAATATTTTGGAAGTTATTTGGGGCGTTCCAGAGTTTTGAACCTCTGTACGGTAATGTATAAACATTACCGTATATCTAATGGTGTATCAAAATATATGCTCATAAAAAGCTCATTTTGTTATGAAAAGAAAATGTAATATATTTTGTAATATATACAATATAAAAAATTTTATTATGCAGAAAGACCTTTCAAATAAAGTGGCCTCCTACTCCTTATCTTCTGTGTTACCATCTGGATATCGATTTTTATGTAATCTTTTTATTGGAGAGTAAATGCATAAAGGATTAATGTTATCTGGTTTATTTTTGCGTCAAAGTAGCGACTATATTTAGAATGTAATGAATTATTTATGAGTTTTTTGAAAACATATGACTATTTTATTACACGATGATCCTATTAATATAATTTTTATATGTGCAGATTTTATAGTATCATAGTATCTACCATAGATTGAATAACAAAGTAATGTATGTTTGATTATATTCAAAGCAATTGTATTGAAACAAAGTATTGAAGGAAGCAAAGTGTGAAAGGGTTCTCTCAGCACCAATACAATATCATCGTTGTGGTTAGAGAAGGACCTGATGTTGGGGCGCGACCTGGGGGAGGCATATGCTCAGTAGTGGAATGAAATAGACTGATGTCATTGATATAATATCAATTATTAGAAAGTTGTTGTAATTGACTTGGCCTATGATACTGACTGGCCTATGACCTGATACCTACTCCTAGGAAACTGTTTAGATTGCATAATATGGACCCAAAAATTTACTTTATATGCATGGTTCGAATTATCTTTAAGTCATTTAAGAACTCTTTTATTTAAATAAAATTTCCTGATAGTTGGAAAGAGGCCTTAATTCAACCAGTTCCTAAAGTCTGCAACCCTAAGCAGTTTAAGGACCTGCGACCAATTAGTATTTTGCCTGTTATATCCAAGGTACTGGAAAAACAAATTGATATCCAATTACGTGAGTATATGCAATTATATGAGTAAATATAATATCTTGCCTGATGTGCAGTCAGGTTTTCGTCCAGATCATAGCTGTGAGACCGCCATGTTACATAGCCGTCTATTATGAGAGGTGTAGATAAGAAAATGATTACAGTCTTGGTTCTCCTTGACTTTTCAAAGGCTCTTGATACCATCAACCATGAGATTATGCTTGCTATTTTGAGGTATCAAGGTATGACTGAGAAAGTCGTAACCTTTTTCCAAAATTATCTTCTTAATAGGGTCCAAAGGACAAAAATAGATAACGATATTTCTTATCCTCTTGGGATATCCTCTGGTGTACTCTGGTGTACTCTGGTTTGGTCCAAAAAATGTCAAGGAGGTAATAGCTCAGCTTATTTTGATTAATGTAGTCGGACAGCTAATTTATCCAGTAGAATACGTTAAAAACCTTGGGTTAATACTTGACACCTCTTTTAAATTTAAACTCCATATCAACGATTGTATTCGAGCCTCTTATATGACTTTAAAATTAATTTATGGAAGCAGATTTTTTTCCAGTTAAAAGATAAAAACGCTTTTATGCGAATCTTTAATATTATCTAAGTTTAATTTTGCTGATGTTGTCTATGGTCCATGCATCCTCTCAGAGGACACTCGAAGAATTCAAACAGTTCAGAATTCATGTTTACGCCTGATATTTGGTATCAGACGTGGACAACACATATCTCATAGTTTAAGGGAGGTGGGTTGGTTGACATGTCGAGGCGTCGTCTATTGCACTCTGCCTGTCTATTTAGAAGAATCATAGATAGTAGTTTACCTACTTATCTCGCAAAAAAAATTACGTTAAGAATGGATGGCCACAATCTTAACTTGCGCTATAAAGGTATGCTTACGCCTCCCTCTCACTGCACTGAATTCTTCAAATGATCATTTACTTACCAGATTTCTAAAGTTTACAACTCTTTCTCATCTGATATTAAAAATTATTGCATTCCATCTTTTAAATACCATTTAAAGAAGGAAATGCTGTCAGAACAAAATAACTTCTGGATGTAACTACTCCTTTATTTATTTTTTTTTCTGTTTCTCTAGAGTGATATATTGGTCTGCTAACGAGTACTAGGTACATAATAATATATTATTTTGCTGCACAATATTGATTGTAAACTCAATGTAAATTTTTATGATGTTATCTTGATAGCGTTATCAGTATACTCATTATTTTGTGTTATTATTTTTTAAGTAATCTCGACAATGAGCTTAAGATGAAAAGTAGGGGCCATACTGTGAATGACCCTCTGATCTTCGGCTTTTTATTTTTATTTGTAGTGTAGGTTCTCTACCGTATTCCTCTCACTCATATTGCAATTGTATCTATTGAAAATAAATAAAGACTTATTATTATTATTATTATTATTATTATTATTATTATTATTATTATTATTATTAAATACAAGACATTTTATACAAGATCTTTCAATGAAAACTTGATCCCCTATAATTATAAAACCGAAAAAAATTGAATTCGCCAAGATTCGCTGATTTCTATTTTTGGGGGGAGCATTATTGACTGTCAAGCTAACTTGATATGTTCACCCCCCCCCCCCCCTAGCAACCGGGTGCATCGTTTATGGGAATCGGTTGAGATTTGACAAAGTTATTGGCTAAAAACAAAAAGTTGACAAACCTACATTCACGTAATTTCTACAGAAATGTCTATAATAAACATTTTATCTACTACATAGTCACATTAGTTTTTTTGAGGCGTATTCTAAAGACTATTGTCCTATGTATGCCATTTTCCAGACATATATCCATTTTTTAGACAAATTCAAATCTTATCTATTCTTAAATAATAAAAAAGTCAATGCGGTTTTCTACTTGTGTCCACCAAATCGTTACTTTCAGTCTGTCGTTGAAAGTGTAAACGTGTTTTCAAAATGGATTATTCTACGCGCAGAAAGTTAGAAATTGTTGCAATTTGGTAATGAAATCATGCATTTTTAATGCTAATGTAAATGTTGATTCATTCAACATCGAAATTTCCTTGAATAAACATTCGTCCAACAAGATGGTTGCCCAAAATTCCGGTCCAAACATTCAATTTTTGACGAGTCTGAGTATGAAATTCCCTGATTAAATGAGGACTAGTATTACTCCAATAGTGATAATTGTGTCTATTCACTTCGCCATTCGCCATAAATCTACATTCGTCTGAAAACACGTAGGTATTGTAGAGAAGATTTTTGCTCCCTCTTTGGGTTTCATAGATATCTCATAACCAGATGAACAAGCAGATGTACAACCAAGTCGCTTATTGGCAATACAGTACCAATAAAATTGAAGTACAATATAAAAATCCTTAAATATCCTTAAAAGTCCAATGCGATTTTTGATAGAAAATGAATATTGTGTTTTGAGCATGATACTTATTTTTCGAATCACATTTAGTTCTTATTTTTTACTACCTCGTCAATAAGGACACGCAAATACCCTTTAATGACCCCCGTGATGTATAGTTGTACATAATGCGCCTAAGAAATAAATATTTTTAAATACTCTGTATGTTAGTTACTGACCTAAGCAATAAATTTCGATATACTTATTTCGTTATTTCAATTCTCAAACAAAAAAGTCATGAAATAGTGATTTCAAAAACGAAGAGCTGAATTTATGGGGAATTTATATTTTATATTTTACATCAAGTTGAAAGCTATATGTATACATGCAAAAAATCAAGTACCACTAACTCACTTTATTTTAAGAGTATAATTTATTCTCTTTGATACGTATTCATGACACATCGAATTGATTAAAACCTCGGCAGGTCTATCTAGGCAATATGTTCATAAAGAGATGGTTTTTCTGATAAATGGGACATCAACTGACTTTCATTTGAGTTATTCTCCAATTTATGAAATATTGTTATTCAGTCATGTATCTAAATTTGATTGTGCTTGCTTTTAAAAATAATTGAATCTTTGGAAATAGCTAACATAGAGTTTTAGATCTCCATTCAGACACGAGACGAAATTTATGGTCTTAGTAATTAGATAAAACTTTTGGGTACAGTGTATTTTATAATATTTCGTTTGCATTATTTATATCTTATTATTACCATTTTGACAGATTTGTGTATATTAAAATCTACTTTTTCTAACTCAATGAGACTGAAATATTGTAAAAATAGTTGTGTAATATACAAGTTATCATAGAGTAAGGGACATATTTCAGCTTATTATGTATTTTTAACAAATTAAGTTATGAATGTGAAACATGATGTGAAAGAGATGTGGTTAACCCAACAGTGGTTAATGCAAATGTTCGATATGTCGTCTATTTTGCTGCTGTATAATCACCAACCGTTCCTCCAAATTGTACACAGCATTATTCAGCATTTCTGGCTGAATTGCAGCAATTTGTTCCCTAATAGAGTCTTTTAATTCTTTCAGCGTTGTTGGTCGGGTTCTAAACACCAAATTAACAATTACTAACAATTAAACGAAATAATTTTCAGTGCAAATGTAAATTAAAATAAAATTATTAATATAGAACTGTTATAACTACGCTTATTTATATAATATACTCTGTACTTGCGTTCGGTTTCATGAGAACGTTTCATTGATAACGGCAGATGGATTAAATTCACTTCTAGATATATTACTTGCCACGTAGTGAAAATCATCTCCCGTGAGAAAAGGAGTGATAAGAACACATCGTCCCAACTTATTTACATTCTGAGAAATATAATGAAGCAACCTTTAAAAGTAAATTTAGATGCACAATTTGTATTTCTGTTTAGGCTGCATTAGGCGCTATAAAATATGTTATGTAAAGAATCGGAACTTGTTTCCTCTTGACAAGAGGAGATGTCTTAAAATCCAAGAGTTTTCCTTCTACGTTATCCTTCTGCCATCAGAGTCTAGGTGCACAACAGCTCAACCAGATATACTTGCTATGCGATGATGATATTTTATTACCTAGAAGTGTCCACATTTCCAAGCTTTCGTTCTTGTCGCAACTATCGGAAGTTACAGTAACTTTTACCGGTTAAAAGATTTTCTATTAACAATTTCATAGCATATAATACATTAGTAAAACTTTCATGTCAATTAGTAATGTTATTAGTAATAGACCCCATTTCAAACGTGCCATTCAGACAACTGGCGAAATCGTCACATAAACGGGTTACGCAGAATGAAGCATCTTATTTTCTATGTACTGGTATTCTCGCTGCTGGCACTCCTGAAGTCTAGAACAAAAATTTTGCATCACTCGCTGCAACATTTCAATTGGGATTGCGTTAATCTCTGTTCCAATATTATGCTTCAGTTGTTCCAAAGTTCAAGGTCGATTAGCGAATACTTTTGACTTTAGATAGCCCCATAAGAAAAAACCACAAGCTGACAAATCCGGTGACCGTGCAGGCCACGCGACGTCCCCAAATTTTGAAATGACACGACCAGGAAACATTCTTCGCAGAATTGCCATAGGCTGCCTAGCAGTGTGGGAAGTGGGTCCGTCCTGCTGAAACCATAGTTAAAGTCTACATTAGAGTATATGTAAACTTTGCCATAGTCTTCGGAAGTCTACACCTTAGTTATGAAGTTGTTGCTAAAAATTTTGCAATATAAGTTAATATCGTTGCGATGATAACGCTCCACTTTTACTATTAAACTGACGTTTCTCGCAAACAGTTTGGCAACTGTCATAAATTGCTATGTATCGGGAGATTTGATTTGAATTTAGATCTTTTTACATTATTAAATAAATCCAGTTCAAAAATGGATACGTCATTCTGCCTAACCCGTATAATAATATCTCTATCCCTCATTCTCATACCAAAAATGATAGCAAAAATGACACTCTCCTGTGAGAGGGGGCGGCATATTATTTCTTCGCCCAGATGAAATACAGATATATTAATATCTGTAAAAAGAAAATAATGTTACTGGTTCCTAAATAATGATTCTACTAAATGATATGCGGCATCGCCTAGCTACTTTGCAAATTATTGTTCAATACTTTTTGATGTAAAGGAGCCATTGCATAAAGAAATCCATATACATAAATATTTTTAATAAACATTTTGTACGCATGATGCGTAGTTTAGCACGCATCATATGGGAGAAATTATGTCATTGTGTCAGTTATTGTATAGAATAACACTTTCAACCTTAAAGCAAATTTTCCCGGAAACACTGTATTTATTCTAGCTCATTACCTATAATGTAAATAACCTACAGACTGACTGTGCCTAAGTTAATATATCCAAACGAAGAAGAACGGGCACAAACACAAATAAGGAATACTTAATTGCGAGGACTACTAATTTCTAAAGAAAACACTATGTGTTGTCGTGCAAAATGAAATTTCCTGAGATACTTTAATGAACTTGTGTATATACGACAATTAGAAACGCTACGCTGGGATAAATTTAGAACACAATACTGCAACCAGATATAAAAATAAGAATATAACTGTTTCTTTTAAATACTCGTAATAATATATTTTAGTGTTTAGATTTTACTGGCTTTAATAGGATGGGTATGAATTTACGCTCTGCACTATTGTAATAGTGCTCCTAATAATAGTGGAGCTCTGTGGTCGAGCGATCGGGCGAGGTTTTTAATCATTCTACGCATTTGACAATGGTTCGAATCTTGACACCGGTCAACTTTTTCTATTGGCTGCTATATTCAATCTGTGGTATAACACTACTAGTGTTCTTAATATGCAACTAGTCCTGCAACGTCACTGTAGAGCGTAGGTCTTAAACTACAGTGTAAACAAAGCAAGTTGATTATTGTTTCAGAAAGTATTTGAAAGTGTATGGAAAGATAGGCAGACAAGAAAACGGAATTAGTTTCTACTACTTCCTGCTGAAATTTGTTTCGAAATTTTGCTGAATTGCTACTTGGGCTAAAGTTCTTGGTTCCTACCGTTGCAACTCAAAAACGGTATGGAGTTGTCAGACGGCGCTCGCTCATTTGAGCAGGAAAAATAGAGTAACTCTGGTCTGAGTCCCAGGCCATTCTGGCCATGAAGGAAATGAGACAGCCGACTCTAGCTAGGGAGCTTCTGAATTTGTCGGACCAGAACCGGTGCTTGGCATATCCCCGAGTACTGCCAAAGCAAGGCTCTTGACCTGGGCTGAAAGGTAAATCCTCCAGTACTGGCAGGAACTACCACGATTAGTTCATTCGAAGGCATTCATAATAAACCCTTCAAAAACAAGAACTAGAAAACTTTAAGAGTTAAGCAGGTTCCACCTACGAACTTTAATTGGCCTATATACTGGCCACTGTCGTTTAAAATATCATCTGTGCAAATTCGGCCTAGCAGAAGATGCTGAGTGCCGCTTGTGCTTCGAAGATAATGAAACGGCAGAATACACTTGCCCCGCTGGGGAAGGGATCAGATACTCATTATTTGGCAAAGGACAACTTCTGCCAGAGGATCTGAATAAGTTCTTACCCAATAAGGTGATCAGCTACATTAAGAAGCTGGACCTGTTGGGTGAAATATAAGTAGGTGTGAGCCACAATAGACCACATGGTCGTGATGGAGGCTCTGGTTTTCGGCTCACTCACTTTTGAACCCAACCTAACCTAAGCTACTTGGGCTGTAGTGCCTCGAGGCAAGTGAAGTCAAATTCTCTGTTGTAACCCATTATACTCTATTATCTTTAGAGATGCACTGGCCAAACTCTCTATATATCAGTGTATTCGTAAAAGAACGTTTCAACCAATCTCTATAATTCAGAGGGTGTTGAATTGAAAAAAAAGTTCGGTAAGCCCTAGGAGCTAGGACACCCTGTATAGTGGAAAAAAATTTTAAACGAAAACCCAAATAGGTCTATATTAAAAAAAAAAGAATCATATATTCAATAGTAAATATGTGATCTAGCCTCGCATCTAGTGACTCACCCTGTATAAATACATAGGTACATTAGGGTTAAAGACAGATTTCGAACATTGGTTGAAAGATACAACTAAATACATTCTAGCTACTACAAAATGCCACTTCGTTATGTTAAAAATGCCGAGAAAATAATAACTTAAATAAAAATCTAAAGTGATATTAAACTTAGTTGTTTTGCGAAAAAAATCCCAACTATTTTATTTATATATGTTTGCTGCTCCGTGTTTATCTATTTTCACAGAAATATTTGTATGACTCCATTGGAATTTACCTTAATTTGTGTTTATTGTTTACTTCCATCCATTTCAAATTAAAATTTAAACATAAATACAACGAAATCTATAAATAGCGCGTTTTAAAATAGGCGGCGGCGAGCGCTGGCGCCTCGACGCTTGCGCGTCCATAATCGATTCTCCGACTGACTTGCAACCAGCTATCATGGAAATGTCAATTTGTTGTCAGAAATATCGCCGAATAGATAAAGAAAATGTCAGATAGTAAGTCGACCGAGGGCTGGGTGAGTATTATTTAAATATACCTTGTAAAATCCATCTTGCCTTGCTTTGCGATCGTATCTTGTTTGATCACAATTAGCCGACTTGATGTAAGGGATGTTTCGTGATGTTTTTGTTCTTTAAACGCAATCAGATGTAATGTGAAAGGTACAATTCTGTGTAGGATGTTGTGAAAGGACTATTTGTTTGCTAGCACGAAAAAATGCTCCCCTGCCTTGATTGTAACCAGCATTGGCCAGATTGACATTTTACCTCCTCTTATAATAAATATTAAATGAACTAGGTAGTGAAAATATGTTAAATGTACACTGTGCTTGTTATAAACTTTTCCCTTATAACGTGCAGCTCAAAACACATTGCATTTACGACATACTGTTACTACTTTTTATAAATTTAACATGGAATAATGAAAACCTCAAATATAAGAAAATTGTAACTGAAAAATAAGCGTATGGTCTACAAATCTAGTTTACTATTAGAGTTTTATCTATAGAAATATGAAGTTGTGAATATAGAGAGGCAGAGGAAGGCAATGGCACATTAATTCTTGTAGTGGGATAAAATTTACTTCAATCACATATTATTTGCAATTTATGGTAATTACAAACAAAACAATCACGAAATATTTCCAGTATAAATTAAATAAACTTAGTACCGCGGTACAATAACAATTGGTTATTTATAATTTGTTGTGATATAAATGCTCTAACCTATATCTATGAGACATTACTGTTTTCCATATATGTTGTCTACTGGCTAACATTTTCATGGCCATGTTTCTTTAATTGTCATAATTATATTTTATACATTTTAATGCTAGTGAGTTGCGTTCTAAATAATTCTAAATGATGTGGGTGTCAGTCAGCTGCGCATGTTCACTGTGAAGGATAATTCTTAGGGCACATTTAGAGTTGTAAGGAATGGCTTACTTGTTGCGTTGCTCGGGAAAATGTGTAAAATGTCCATCTCTGTGTGAAATGTACATGACATGGTAACTGTAGAAAGAGGTAGGTTTCCTAAAGAACCAAAGCAAAAAACTAATTTCATACAAGGTGTGCAAGTTGCAGCGCGGGACTAAGAAGAAGAGCTGCATGTCAGTGTTTATCTTGAAGGATTCTTAAGCATCTGTCTTATTTTAATAAATACAGAAAAAGTGTATTAGCTACAATATCTTTTCGACGTAGAAACGTTTTGTTTTTATTTAAGGAGACAATATCGATCTACTACGTTTATTTTATTCATATGTTCATATGTATGTTGATATACAAGGTTATCATAAAGTAAGGGATATATTTCAGGTTATTATGTATTTTTAACAAATAACAGGATGTGAAAGAAATTCGATTGCTTAAACAATAGAATTTTCTATGTCAAGTGTTCGATATGTCGTCCATTTTGCTGCTGTACAATCATCAACCGGTCCTCCAAATTGTACACAGCATTATTCAGCATTTCTGGTTGAATTGCAGCAATTTACTGTCGAATAGTCTTTTAATTCCTCCAGTGTTGTTGGTCGTGTTCTAAACACCATTTTTTTTTAAATAACCCCACAGCCAGTAATCTGCTGGGTTAAGATCAGGCGATCTTGGAGGCCATGAATTTGCAAAATGTAAACTATTCTCTAAATCGCAATGATACGTTTGATACTTGTATCAGCAGCTGACACTACAACTCTTTTGTTTTCCATAGATACAGTAAAATCCAATTATGAAGCAACTAGATTCCATTTACTTTTTGTTACTAGCTTGATTTCTTGAAATTACATAAGACTTTAAAGTATATCGCTTACTTTATAATGACCCCATATTTATTTCTAAAACTGGGTGATTTGAATCCATTTATTTGCAGATGTCTGGAAAATTTTTGATCTCAAAAAATATTTACCCGTGATTTTGTTAGGCTTAATGTTTTATTATGAATTTTAAATCAATACAAATACATATTAATGAATTAGTATTCCAGAATAAACTTCTATTTTAGTATAATCCTATTTCCAACAAATTCCTTATCTTTCTTAGATTAAATAAGAAATTCTTAATGTCATGATGACTTTTAATTTATGTACACATATCTGCTAGCAAAGGATACCTACTAGCTTGGAAATACTTACTAAAGTCACTTATATGCAGAAACTAATTCAAGTTATTACTTTTTGAAATAACTCGAACTATTATTTCCAAAAATACAGAAATACGCGTGAAAGGGTCCTTCAATTTTTATTTCATACATTTTTTGTTTGGTGTTGTTATGAAATTGATTCTAGGCCTAATAATTTATATCATATTTGCATTTACACTTTTCTGCATCTCAAACAAGCGAAATATGGAAACCTTCACTGTAGAAGACTCAAAAATTGGCAAGGAACATGCATCTATCGGTTTTTTCCTTCTATGTAACTGGGTATTTATGAAAGTTGTCCACAACTTTGGAGGTAGTTTCATTCTACTGTTAAAAATTTGAGAAAATATTGCTATTAAAAAATATGCAAAAAATCCTAATATCAGAGTATTTTTATCTTAACAGTTCTTTTCAAATATCTGAAAAACTATTTAAGATAAAAGCAAGAAACTAAGCAAAAATATGTACTGTGATGGGCAGAATAACTTAACGATTTTTAAATTGAATCCAGTAGCGTAGTGAAGGCGTCAAATCAATATACTTTAGAACGTTTTTCCATAATTTACGTTATGGTACGTTGTTCAAATAGCGATAAAACGAACAAGTGAATTTTTTTTGTTAAAAAGTGAGCCCTACTTGTCTTTCTAACTACGTTACTAAAATTTTATATGCAAATATATTAAAGCAATCAGCCTATATAGTCACATTATTACTGAGTTTAATATGAGACTTTATCATATTTTTTATCAGCAATAAGTATATATATGCAAATCAGTCGTTTTCTCTGAAATTGGACGTGCGATTTTATCATCATCTGAATTTCTCCGACACTACTCTGACGAATTTGCTATTACGCGACCACTTGTAGCTACTTCCACAGTCCCTTAAAATATCTCGGCTCCACTCAATTGCAAATCGCACCAAATCGTACCAAATCCCACCAAATCGCACGGTACTAAACCCTGTTTCATTGTAATCATTGAAAATTCTGAAACCGTAAACATATAATGAGCAAATAACTACGAATAGTAAGGACGTCATTAAGATCATCCTCCATCTGCAAACGCCTTATATTAAAAATAAGGACTAAAACAAATCAAGCCAAAACAGCTATTCTCCTGGCTATATGCCGCGCCGAGCGTTGAATTACAAAGTAAGATTTGCCGTATTTTGGTCTAAACATAGTTAGAATCAAAAATACAAGGATTCGAATTGCAACGAAAACTACGAGGAAATACTCAGACCACACATCGTAGGATGCCACTAATTGCAGACCGGTTTCGACCTTTTTATGATCTCATCAGTGCAATATAATTTAAGCATATATTGCAGTGTAAGTGCAGTGCAATATAAGTGAGCATATATTGCAATTGTATTTTTGATTCTAACTGTGTTTAGACCAAAATACGGTAAATGTTGCTTTTTTATTTAGCGCTCGGCGTGGCATATAGCCAAGAGAATAGCTGTTTTGGCTTTATTTGTTTTAGTCCTTATTTTTAATATAAGGCGTTCACAGATAGAGGATAGTCCTAATGATGTCCTTACTATTCGCAGTTATATGCTATATGCATGCCATCTGACAAGTAGTAGAACTAGTTTCTACAACCTGTTATGGTATATAATGAGCATTTGAGTTCTGAAATTTGCATTTTTTTGTACATATGTAATTAGTAAATTATCAATTTTCAAACATCTGAAACTCAATTTTTCTAAATGGAACTCGTGTATCTTTAGTCTTTCTTTTTGTTTACCTTTGAAAAGGATAAATATCTTCAATTTGTTTCTTTTGAATGTCAATAGTTTTTGAGAAAATCGGGAGAATATTTAAATTACAGTAAAATATGCTCTTGATAGTACTTTTGACATAATCGTCAGTGAAACATTTTATCTAGGTATATTCTACTGATTTTGGATATTCTCTAAATTTTCTCAAAAACTGTTAGTTTAGACACATGTCATTCAAAGGAAACAAATTGAAGATACTTATCTGTACTTTTCGATGGAGACCAAAAGTACATGGTGTTCTGTTTATAAATATAAAAATTAAGTTTCACTTGTTTGAAAATTGATCTATTACTACTCCTGTGGAAAAACACTGTAAAAAATTCAGATTTCAGAACTATATGGTGACGAAGAACGAAGATAGTAACAATGTGTCTACGAAAAATCTTTTCTTAATTATCGATGATAACTCTTCATTGATTTTTTAGTGCGCCCGTGCAAAATATCACTTTGCAGGTAAAAGAAAGACGAATCGAATGCGATTGAAAAATGCAAGGTATTCCCTTTAAAAAATAAAAGTTTGCTTCACCCCTCTGCACTGGATCACGCTGTATGTTAAAAGATGGCTCTGTGTGGTGTAGATAGTTGACCCACCCGTACATGCAAGGACATGCGATTTCAAATAAAAACAATTCAGGTTATCGACGAAATCCTAACCAGACTTTAAGTCTGGTTTTATTTCAATGTCAGATATTCTTATCTTTATAACAAAAACGTAATAAGGTATAAACAAAAGCAGCAACGTTTTACAATGTTTATCTTTACAGTTCATTTTAAACGTAGATACACACAGTTCCCTGGAGTATGTGAATTTGTTAGCATGCATGTTTCGCCTAAAATTAAGTGGTTGCGCAGTTTAACGCGTTTATTTTTGTTTTCCAGCAGAGAAAATGGTGCTACCGTGGTCGAAGCTGTGTTTCCTGACATGAATCGCCGGATTGATTAGTAGACATATCGAAATTTTTTATACTCTCGATTTGTATCAACATAGTTTAGTGAACCATTTGCTGTAGAAATTAAATAGCTAGTTACCAAATCCGTAAATATGGGAAGTACCTCGTCCAAATTCAAGAAATACCTACAACACGGAGACGAGTTCGCCGCCATGCACATCTACCAATTCTCGCCGGAACTGAGGAAGAACTTGAACCCTAACCTAAGTTACGGAGAGAACCATAACCATAATACAGCTCTTCATTACGCTGCCAGACATGGTACGTGAATTAAAGATAGGTTAGGTATTTATTTTTCCAATCAATTATGAATTTCTATCCTTAAACAGTGGAAATATGATGAAACTGTTGGAGACCAAAACCAATTGGAGAGTGTTAATTGGTAGGTCCGTCAAGTTAGCGACTCATATGTTGAAATTTTACAGTTGAGTTAGTAAATAATTTTGTGCTCATTTTGTGCTAATTTGTGCTGTAGGTTGTAAATTTTGTGCTCCATCCATTTTCGAGGTAATCCGAAAACTAAAATGAGTCGCTAGCTTGACGCTGCGACTCACGTATCGAATTTTCAAGATCTAGCTTTACAAGTATTTTGTGCTTACTTTGTGCTGTAATTTATAAACTTTATGCTTTATCTATTTTCAGAATAATTCAAGAATTAAAATAAGTCTATAGCTTGGTACTGCTACTCACGTAGCGAATTTTCAAGATCTACCTTTACAAATGTTTTGTGATCATTTTCTGCAAATTTGTGCTGAAACTTATAAACTTTGTGTCCAATCCATTTTTGAAATAATTATTTGTGTTATGCTTTACATATTTTGTGATTTTTTGTTTGTAGTGTATTATTAAATTCTTATATGAATTATCAATATAAAAGATTTTTTAAAGTTAAAAATTGACAAACATGAAAACACAAAACACAAAAAGGCATATCAATTCACTAATGACACTAAGCAATTTCTATAACTAATTGAAAACCTCTATAACCGTTAAAACAAACACTACACATCTATTTACTCATTACGCCATCTATCCGATTTAACCGCAACGACTACTGATGAGTACGTTCCCTTTAGTCAGGTAATGTTGAGTCATTTTTCTGCAGTATCTACTTGAAGAAAAATTAATTAAAAACATATTAAATTAGAACTTCGTTATTTTTAATTATCAATTGTATAAGTGAGATATATATTATGTTTGAGATGGAACACAAATTGTTAAATAAAACGAGTTACTACGATTCCAATAACAGTACATATTTATAGCGTTGACGTCTAATTCGAGCTATATAGCGTCTTATTCGACGCCTTCTGTTGTTAAAAAATCGATACATGACTCTCACCGTCAAGCTGGCAAGTCTTGTTAGCTCTTAAATTATCTTTAAATTAGATAAAGCATAAAATTTATAAGTTCCAGCACAAATTAGCACATAGTAAGCACAAAATACTTGTAAAGCTAGATATTAAAAATTCGATACGTAAGTCGCAGCATCAAACTGGCTACTCATTTTAGCTTTCTAATTATTTCAGAAACCGATAGAGCACAAAATTTATAACTTACAGCCAAATTAGCACAAAATTCGCACAAAATGTTGGAAACATTAAATATCAAAAATTCGATATGTGAGTCGCAGCGTCAAGCTGGCGACTCATTTTAGTTTTCGGATTATTTCGGAAACCGATAGAGCACAAAATTTATAACTTACGGCACAAATTAGCACAAAATTAGCACAAAATGTTGGAAACATTAAATATCAAAAATTCGATGTGTCAGTCGCAGCGTCAAGCTGGCGACTCATCTTAGTTTTTGGCTTACCTCGAAAATGGATGGAGCACAAAATTTACAACCTACAGCACAAATTAGCACAAAATGAGCACAAAATTATTTACTAACTCTAATGTAAAATTTCAACATATGAGTCGCTAACTTGACGGACCTTTAATTGGTGAATGATTCATGTGGGGCAAACCTGATCACAAATATTTTCTCACATTCGCACAATTCGAAGCATCTCTTTGAAACAGTGAGCGTCCACGAAATTTTGGCCAATCGATATCTCTAAAACTGACTGAACTATATAGTTCAGTCAGTTTTAGAGATAGCGATTTGCTGATTGTAAACAGTGGACGGCGCTGTCGGTTTCTGGTACAAAAGGTCGGTATTTCAGTTTCACATGACATCAACTTCAAAGTTTTAAATAGAACACCTTGTATGTTATTACAATTTACTGAAACAAGACTCATCTCATATCAATTCAACGATATCGTTGAGTGACCAAGTTGTTTGGTAACTCAACGACGATACCATATTTATGCTTGTTTGTCACTAGAGTATAGTCTTTACAATCTAATTTGAAACAGCAATTCCGACAAACGACACACGTGCATAAACAAAGAGGCCGCCGTCGAAGTACAGGTGTTTCTTTTGTCACATTTTTTTACAATTTCAATTTACATTATATAGACTATAACAATAAACAGCTTGGTATGAACATATCTTGATTAAAAGCTTTAATTATTTTTATGTTTATTTTTTTTTGTAATTATTTATGTTCTTTAAATCTTATGCTAAATCTTGAAACACACGTAACTAATGTGCGACATGTGACATTAGCAACGACAAAGTTGCTGTAATGTTTCACTTTTATTGGGAAATATTAATAAAAGTGATTTAGAAATCAATCCAAAAACCAAAAATACAATGCGTATTTCATTTAAAACAACGAAGACGTTGCCAGTTTTACTGGTATAGATAGAACTGGCAACACCGCACTCGAAAATGCTTTAGACCGATAAAACATAGATACATGCTTCCAAATTTTCAAAGAAATGCATATATAGACTATACACTTTTGTGGTAGTGCAACTTATATATTACCAAATAGAATAATTATGGTCTAGTATTATCATTTAGAACTGGAGATCTTTGTGACTAAAATAATACAATGAATATTTACAATTTATAACTGACTAAGAAGACACTAAGAAACTAAATTAGCAACATTGCAATCAATATAATAGAAACTTTAATTTCGCTAATAGATAGTAATTGCGTTATTTGAGGTACTTGGAAAACAAATATTTCCGAGTAATAGAAATAAATCATATTGCTCTCACTTCGAGACAGCTTGCTAGTATATGACAATTTTAATCATTCGTAAATTATAGCAGGTAAACGTATAGTTTAGGTTTTATTACGCGGTTTGTTTTCCAGAAGATGCAAATCCATTACGTGGTTTTTTAAATACTCGTGATTTCGCGTGTGGTACTGAAATAATAATTTTCGAGGATAATTAAAAATAAAAAACGCGCGTTTTAATTTGGGCTGCAGTGTACAAGCACATATTCCATATATTGTCTAGAATTTTATTAAAATTGCGCAAGACAAAATTTTCCTGAACCAGTTGTACTGAAAATAATACAGAAAGGAAGCAAAACTTCCCGTAAAGGACCATTGTGCTCCAATTATTCCCAGAGCAAACTCTTCCTCGCGACACACGTTTTCGTAATTGAACAGACATCAACCTCTAAACTAGAGATCCACTGACCTGAATTATTCCACCCTATCACTATCTGTGTTGTACGAACACAGAATGAAAATATAAGAAAGGAGTAATATTCGATTGGCTATAAAACTTCCTTCTTTTAGCTACCAGATATTAAAAAATAGTTTAATTTTCCTTTCAGTGACCAGACTGAAATGATTAGTTTTTCATCATTTGATACATTATTGACTGTATTTCAAGTCAAATGTCAGGTATAAATTTGTCTATATTTTCGCATTATTCAGATTTTGCATAAAATGCCAAATGCGGCTATACAAAGTGCCCATTATCTATCCCCTTACATGGCTAACTTTGTTGATAGTGGAGATAGAGAATTGTTTAACTTAGCAAAATTGGGTAGAATTACAAGAGGAATTCAGTGCCTCCTTCAGATTTAATTTTAATTTTCAACTTTTCGAGATATTTTGGAAAAACTGAAAATCGCAAAAAATTTTTATCTCGAATATCTCGAAAACTATAAAAGATACAAATAATATAAAAATACTGTGTAATAGTGTTTTTTACATGGATTTCAGCGGTGCTATTGAAAATTTCACGGGCATCTTAGTTTTTGAGAAAAAAAATTAAGTTATGTTTTTTTAAATGGTTGGCTATGGCATAGTTTGGCTATGGTATCAATAAAAAGCTTATTTTTTTCTGATTTCAAAAATATTATATTTAATATACCTTTCTCTTTTCTTTTGTTTACTGTAATGAACAAATAATTTATTAACATAGTAAGCTATGAAAAACAAACTTAGATCAGTAAACAACAATAAAATATAAATGTCAGATCACACTAAAGTCACATTATAAACGTCAAAATTAAACGTTTATCTTAAAATAGTTATTGTGAAATGTACAAAAATGAAGAAAAATACGATTTATTAAATATTATATTTTTGAAATCAGAAAAAATAAGCTTTTTATTGATACCATAGCCAACTATGGTTATCATTTAAAAAAACATAACTTTATTTTTTTCTCAAATACTAAGATACCCGTGAAATTTTCAATATCACCGCTAAATTTCACGTAAAAATCAGTATCAGAAAGTATTTTTATATTATTTGTACATAACTTTGACAGTTTTTGAGATATTCGAGTTTAAAAATTTTGGTGATTTTCATTTTTTTCAAAATATCTCGAAAAGTTGAAAATTAAAATTAAATTTGAAGGAGGTATTGAATTCCTCTTGTAACTCTGCCCAATTTTGCTAATTTAACCAATTCTCTATCTCCACTATTAACAAAGTTAGCGATGTAAGGAGATAGATAATGGGCACCCTGTATACAGGGTGGCCCAATAGTGTGACAAAGTTCCATAACTCTTATGGGGTAGTAAACGAAAACAATATTTTAGGATTTTATAGAGCCTAAGAGAACACACATTTTAAAAATATGTATAGTCATATAGGATGCTCAATAAACCGTGCTTTACTTGTATACAGGTCGAATCAAAACTCACAACCACAGTTTTCTCAGTTTTTATAAATGAAACGCCCTATATTTTATATAATTTTCATTAATGTCTCTCACGACTCTATCTATTCTATGAAGCATTCCCGATACCTATTTGAAACGGTTTTTGAGATATTTATATAGAGCCGAAAAAATAGTGTACGCAACACGCCCGGAAACTGTTTTTTTGGACTTCCAGACTTCCAGGACTCGCCTACAGCTCGTCCTGGAATCTTGTCTACTCTCCAAAAAAACAGTATTTTTTGGACTTCTACGTAAATTCCTATCTCTAGACTGGGTACGTGAAACTACTAATGACCCAAGTATTATCATGTCATCTATTATTATTATTACTTGAAATTTTGTATTGTATCAATTCCCACGACTGAAAAAGTGGAGGGGTATCCTTCTATTAGCACTGTCCATTGGTGTGCTCTAATACTTAACTCTTCCTTTTTATTGAATTGACTTTCTGATTCTCAGGTATGAAACACTTGCTCCGCACCTTCCTGAACGACTTCGGGGGCAATCCGAACAAGAAGAATGGCCTCAACGAGACGGTGCTTCACTGCGCTTGCCAGCTAAACCAGACAAAGAGTTTCAGCGCTCAGGAGAGGAAAGCGGCGTGCGTCCAACTATTGCTTCATTGGAAAGGCGTCGCTTTGAATAATGGAGGCAGGGAGAAAGTCGATCTCGGCGCACAGGACAGGGTAATGAGAATGCAGGGCCCTTTGTATTATGTAGCCTGTGCATAAAATAACATTCCCTCTTAAGTGCTGAACGGATTGAGTCAGTTCGAATGAAAGTCAGGAAGTATTTTGTGACGATGAATTAAATTCTCAAATTCAAAGATGGTACACCATGATGGTTTAAGTGGTATATCAGTTAACTACATTTTAGTTTTAGAAAAATGAAATCCGAGTTTTCAATTCTCTAGTGATATGCGTCTTTAAAGTCCAATTTCCAAATGGTCGATCAAGTATTCTCGTGAAGATGAGTTTGTATGTATGGGTGAATAGAATGTCGTGGACAGCTTGAATGGTCTACTCAGTGGATTTAATAGCCTTGGACTTTTTTTAATGTTACACCTTAAATATTAAATTCTCATGTATTTAAGATAACTTTGAAAAGGAGTTCGAGGTCCGGTGATAGTATTACAAGTTAGGCCAATAATTCACGACATTCAATAAACCTAGATCCTTGAAGAGTTCTACAAAAATATATTTTTATTTCATTAGAATATGAGACTTAACGTATTTCATTCATTTGTCTAAGTGCTTAATAATACGCATAAAGCAAATGATTTGATTTTCAATTTTCTAAACCAAAAATATACAGAATTAAATATCCTTCAAAGAATGTGCAACATGATATCCTGGCTATTTAAATTGAATTGACAGCACCCCCCGACTGAAGAGAAAACGAATTTATTGTCAGAAAATAATTCATTGTAGATACATAATTCATTCTTTTGTCTGTTCGCACTCTCTAACTCTATTAATTTAAAAGATAATAGGGAATTACTTTGTGGACAGTAGAGTGATTCTTGTTATAATATTCATCTAACTTCTTAATTACTTTTAAAGTTTTTTCTGTACAGTATCTTCAAGAGTAATATATTTTAGCATAATCTGTTAATAAATGCTTTATTTCCGGGATATAACATATTGACGTAGAAAAAATGAAGACTAGTATTAGCTAAATTTCGAAAATAATACATAATATAACAATATAATATAATATAATATAATATACTTAATATCCAAATTCACCTCCATAACTGTCATAGCAGGGCAGTGGGCTGCCCTGCTATGAGAGTTATGGAGGTGGCTATATTGTGGCATCATTTCTCCTTCACACTGCCTATTGTGGAATAGGTTAGCTCCCCAGCGCCGGCACTGGCAATATCGCGTTGATGGGTATGGGGTGTTTGTCTGCGTTTTTCAATGTGTAACTCCCTTCCGGACAGGCTTTGGATCTGGGAGTTGTCTAATATATATTGACTTTTAAATTTTTTAAATTTCAGTAACATAATGTAGCATGAAAGATAATCAGATAATAATCAATCTGTTTCAGGAAGGCAACACTGCTTTACATTGGGCGGCCCAATCCGGCCTTAAAAGATGTGTAGAGCTATTGTTGGCTCATGGAGCACCGCTTTTTATGGAAAATAATGACAAACTGACACCCTGTGATCTAGCGATGAGAGCTTGTTACCATGACATAGCGAGATTGTTGGAAAGCAGAATGGTTTTTGTAAGTACATTCAGTATATATTGAGAATGATTTGTATCAGCGATGTTTATTAATAGTATTATACTATACTATGCTCGATTTTTACACTAGAAGGAATGAATTAAAAAGTGACATTACGCAGGAGAAAATACTAGAAAATACACTAGAACATTTGTTTAGTAGGAAATGCACTGGGTAATTTTGAATCTCTCATTATCTGAAGTAAAACATAGTTTTACCTTTCTATGTAGAAATATAGTATATGCACAATAGGTGAGCTGACAAATATGTCAACTATCAAAATGTATAGACTTGTCTGGAAAATAACCAATAACAAGCTTAAGTTTAGGTGTGTAAAATTCAAATCACTCTTCCTAGTTTAAAATAGAGCATAGTTTAAAACTATGCTCTGGTACAGTTAAAAATTACAGTACATTTAGTAATTAATTTGAGTTAGGAAAAGTTAGATTTTCCTAACTAGTGCGAAAAAGATTTTCCCGGAAGCATCAATACATCCTAATTCTTGAATTAACGATTCATTTATTGTCAACTTAATCATTTCTTATCATTATTATAAATTTTAACTATAACTTTTTGTGTCAATATTCTTTTTCACTGCCAATGTTGCTCTTATCATTGAGTAAAGACTCCACAGCGCAGAACTCTGGTATACTCTGGACTTTTGTTCAAAATAGACTAGTAGAACTGCCTCAGTGATAATAATTATTCCCTTTTGATGATTGCAATTTTCAAATAAGCGATACGTTTTTCATATTTATCTTTGGATTTTGTGGACAAATGATTGAATCGCGATTTTTGCTGATTCTTCTATATCATCTTCCATATTATCGTTAGAAGCAGAAGATTCGGACATTTGTCATAAATAACTGACACAATGATCTTAACGAAACCAAAACCTAATAAACAAACTAGTTCCTATATCAACATTCCCCCAGGATTCTTGATTCATATTTTCGAAATTCCATATATATAATACTATATCGCGTATTTCCTATGTTAGCCCATAAGCGGTTTCTCCGAAAACATTAAAGGACAAAAGATATAGTGCTATACTGTTCCAGAGACCATTTGTTCGATTTGCGCATGCGCAGATTTTGTCGATATCCATGGTTACGGAAGCTGACACATTGTTTATAGGTTGACACAAGGATTGTTAACTGTTTACAGGATTGCTCGATCGCTCAATTTTGTCATCCGCGTTTGTGACGTCATCCAAGATATATATGTAATCGAATTGTCAAAATATACCTATTTTGTGTTTGTTATATTTCACATTTGCAAGAGAATTTTCGTATTTGAATGATTATTAATATTATTATTTATTAAAGTTTGTAATAACAGTATAAAGTGTACCTATTTCTACAAGTTCGAGATCTTTGGATCTTTGATTACGTCACAATTATGGATTACATTGCAGTATAGGGATCGAGCAATCCTGTAAACAGTTAACAATCCTTGGGTTGACAGACTTTCCAATTTTCAACTTTTTTTTTAAAAGAAGTCGGTAGACAGAGATGCGGTATTTATGCTGCATGCTTATTGGATGTCCCAAAATTCGTGCGCATGCGCATATTTGACTAAGGTACTCTCGATAAGGATAGAGATTATATGTCGGCGACATGATGTTTTCCGAATCTTTGGGCCTCTACCCGCGATATAGTAGTATTATATATATGCGAAATTCACAATTTTTAATAAAAAATTATGATAAATATAGTTATGAGCCATTTAAAAATACTACTAAAAAAACATTTGTGCAACTGGTAGGAAATATGTCTTTTCCGCATATGGAGTATTTTTATTTCGGCTGGCGCTTCGATCAAAAAACCTACGCCTGATGCGGAAAAAAGTCACTTTTCCTAACTTACTGCATTGCATAAATAGCTATTTTGTGTAATCTTCGGGTACCTATTTTTGGAAGAGAAATGTACTGTTAATCATCAATATTTTTTTTATTGTCGGAACATTTAGTGAAATAGGAATATTAATATAACTTCATACAATAATAATCTTTTATCAACTGCCATACGCACGAAAATATTTACTGGCTATTTAGATTCATGAAATCAATTTATAGGCAGATAATGCTGACATGGTGAATGAAGACGAAATAATCAGTGACCAGGAAGTATACAGTGGACTGCGAAGTCAGGACTTGCAGGAAGCCAAGGACCAGTTGCTTGTTGATACTTCTGACATGTTGAAAATTCCGTTGTTTACAGCTGAAGCATTATTAAGGGATAACGGTAAGAACTTAACGAAATGATCAAAGTAATTGGTAGCTATGTGGTATATTGTGATAATTCCATTCTAGTAATATCAGCGTCATGAATAACACGAGGTGCACTTAATAACAATTATTACTGTGTAACCAGTTCGAAAATGCCTTGTTTTCTTTATAAACAGTGGCATGCAAAGCTGATATCAGCGCCATCTTTCTGTATTTTTTAATTGGAACGCATTTTCCGTGTAGCCAATCAACTCACGCAGTTTATGTATTAAATATCGGTATATAGAACATTATTCTCTAATGTAATCTTTAACCTTTGACTTTTAAAACTGTCTACTATCTAATTTAGATCGAGAATCTGGCCCTGCGAAAAATAACTTGTACATAAATTTGCAATGTAGATCATGTGCTGTGTCAATCAAGTTTTAATCTGAATATTTATAGCTCACCATAAAATAATGGTTGCCATACGTAAAGATTAGGATGACATATTTCAGGCAAATTGGGTCATAATTCTATTCAAATGAGGGTTGTTTTAATTAATTAGAAATAAATTCAGCTTAACTACACTCTGATTTCTAAAGAAAAATTAATATTCATGTATGTAAAAACAGAACAGGAGGTATTCAATTTAAAAAAAATTATATGAAAACTTCTAGTGAGTCGTTATATTTTTTTATACAATATGATGCCTGAAACCATATATTTTACATTTACAAGCAGAAAATAAATATTCTTGTAAAATAAATGCATTTTATGTTGAATTAATAACTTTAATGAATATATTAAAGTTTGTATAGATATAATTAGTGAAATAAATGGGATATTACTGAAATGCAAATTTTTCGGAAGGTACTCAACGACAAAAGCATATAAATTTAGGTTGCTTACAGTTTTTATTTTGGCAAAGTGCAGTATTATGGTTTAAAATTTTGTATGATGTAAAGACTGAATCTATTCAATATGCAGATTGTTTGAATATTGAAATTTGAGTTTATATCCCGTCTTCCTTGTTTAATTGTATAAGTGGTGTGTTAGTAGTAAACATGGGAAAATGTTAAGCTAATATCTATAAAAATATTATATAATATATAAAACCTTAGTACGTACGTACAGACTTCTGATTTCTTCTCTTATTTTTTCCTGTATTACCGTCAAGTATTTTACATTTTCTAAATATATTTGATATATCTTTCTGCCTTTACCTAATTGTGTAAAGTAATGTTTTAAGTAGTAAAGTGCAATTGGTTATTTGATTTGCAGAATGGTCCAGAGAGCTTTTATTGGAAAAGTGGATGAGGGATCCCGTGGAGTGCTGCCAATTAGCTGGTGTTCAAGCACCATCTTCCGTTTTACAACATGCTGGGTCTGTGGAGTCCAGTATATCCACGGACACCACAGGGGATGCCAATGATGTTATGGTAAGTGCAACAATGAATGGTAAAATGAAAATACGAAATTCAGGGTTGACGTGAAATTGATACTAAATCAAACATAATACAGTCTGTCCATAAAGTAACCCCCCCTGCTAACTTTTGAACGAATCGAGTTAGAGAGTTTTAACAAAATACGGGGTGAATCACGTAAAATGAAGTTGATTCTGACGATAAATTCGATTGTTCAAATTCAAAGATGGCGCCACGGGCGCTGTTAACTCAATTTTTTTAAATGGCAAAGTGTACCGTGTTGCACCACATTTAAAAGGTAATTCAATTCTCTACATTCGCGTTTTTGAAAAATGACAATCGATTTATCCGTTCTCTAGTTACAAGCGTTTGTATTAACGATATTTAAAAATTTTGATTTTATCAAGTCTCCCTGTCTTTGCTTGCCACTGTCACTGAAGCGTCAATAAGGTTCGAGAAAGTAGTTTTTGCGTTCAATTTAAGAGTGTTGGACAGTTTTTACAGGTTTTTTTCTTATTTTTTCAAGTTATGTAAGAGGAGAGCGCTACGTAAGAATGCTGCGGGAGGAAATTTTTCCAAAGATAGAAATAATAGCAGACAATAACATTCAAAGTACTGTATTTCAACAAGATGGGGCCCCGCCTCATTTCTATGGACCTGTTACCGATTTTTTAAATAACCATTTCCCAGGCAGATGGATTAGCTAAAGGGGCCCGATAGAATGGCCGGCTCGTTCCCCGGACTTAACTCCTCTTGATTTTTTGTTATGGGGATATTTGAAGTCAAAAGTCTAGAGAACTCCTCCAGTAAATCGACGAACTACAGCAACGTCTAACACATATGTGTAGAAATATCCCTGCAGAAAAATTTCAAAGTAGACTTTTTATGTGCCAAGAAGTCAATGAACAACATTTTGAATAACTTATTTAATTCTTTTATTTTTTGTTTTAATAAATATTTGTTCAAAATTTGGTGTATTAAAATATTAATTAACATTTTATTCATGGATCAGATTAGAAACAGAAACGCTTGTAACTAGAGAATGGCTAACTCCATTGTCATTTTTCAAAAACGAGAAAGTAGAGAATTGAATTGTCTTTTAAATGAGGTCGGCACACTTTGCCATTTAAAAAAATTGAGTTGACGGCGCCCGTGGCGCCATCTTTGAATTTGAAGAATCGAATATATCGTCAGAATCAACTTCATTTTACGTGATTCACCCTATATTTTGTTAAAACTCGCTAACTCGATTCGTTCAAAAGTTAGCAGGGGGGAGTTACTTTATGGACAGACTGTATAATAAAAACGTCAAGTTACTTTGAGCTAGAAATTCGGTTATAATTTAGATTTTCATTTAATTCTGTTTGAAGCCTTTCATCTCAAAAACTATCAACTTTAAGGTCATATTCCCATTTTCAGGAATGTTTTTTCTACTTAGATTTAATGAAATAACTGGATGTCCCATTTAAAAAAATGTCATGATGACGTCACAGAGTTACCTAATGACGTTATAATCGAAACAATTTTGTCAAAAGAAGCACAAATGGATTTAAAAATTGACGTGTCCGAGCGTTTCCGCGTAAATTATACAGGGTGTATTTTATTTACGGTTTCCATTCTAAACGTTCACACTGTATATGGAAAATATAATATATGATTCTTAAAACATTCTGTTCAAAAACTCGCTTGTAAATAATAATAAAAAATAGAAGCAAAAATAGTATCAAGGCAAGATTTTAAAATGTTTCAGTTTTGTTGAACAGAAAAGCCACTGATAAACATGTTTATAGAGTTCTATTACCTCTACGCTTTATAAAGGTCATCTCAGCTTAGCAATAACAAATTAAACATTTCGGGTCAGTTATTATTTTGGTACTGAATTATAACGAACAATTTTAATTTGTTATTACTTGTTAAGCCTTTGTTCTCTGATTAATATACCCTATTTAGTAATAAAAGTCTATCTCTTTCTTAACTGAATATATTTCCAACAGACCTCTATCACGATTCAGTTCCCCAAAAGCTATAAGTGTTTGAAAAATCAAACTAAATGATGTTCTGCTCTTGACATATTTCTTCTTTCTCCATTTCAAAGGCTTGAGGCCCCTGTAATAAGCACGTACTGGGAAACTTCGGAATTTAGCCAGTAATAGGGAGACGAAACAAATTAGCTCAAATAACTGAAAGATTTGGCTACCGTATAATTATGATATTTGATTGCAGATATTCTTCTCTCATTCCCTTGCCGGGATATTTTGATATTTGAATTAACTCTTGTGTAATATATAATTGTTTCCATTAATTAAAGATACGGAACAAAATGTATAAAGGAGGTTTACAAACAAAAACAGACATTCTTCGAGCTGATTGATATGTTACACTTTCAAGTCAGACATGTTTCCGTATACATCAAAAGGACATTCTCCACCAGCTACACCTTATATACAAATTCAATAAAAACTTCTTGCAAATAAATCTAACATAAGGGAGTAGTTCGAAGTTAGAGGTTATCTCTGGGGCACAACTTTTTCAGATCAATATAAATTTTCTGCCACACCAGAGTTGTATTTAAATATGTATTCTCGTCCTAAGCTGAAACATGCTGAGATTATGTTAAAGTTTTTTTATTGTAAAGGGTCTTTATAAAAAAAAATGACAGGATTAAGGCTGCTACACACGGACGTAAATGATTTAATACATGCACGTGCGTTCACTAACGCGCATGCAATAACGACAGTATAGATGCTCTATAACGTCACGTTGTTGACTGCACACTCCTTTATGCACGTCATGCAAAATTTCTGTCTCGGCTAGAAATTATGCACGCACATTCACTAACGCGCGTACATGTCTCAACGTGTAGAGACAAATATAGCAACATCGCACGTTAGTTTATCAGCTGCGTCGGTAGTGTGTAAAATTATAACATAAAATATACTTTTAAATAAAGAAAATGTCGGATTTTAGAACTCTCTCCCGAGAATTTACGCGTGAGTTCATTGTACTATATAGACAACAGCCATGTCTTTGGAAAACCAAGTGCAAAGAAGTTCTTTTTCTTTATTTTTTCATTAATTGCAAAAACGCACGCCACTGTCAATAAACCTAGTTCAACGTCGTCTACCGACATCTTCAAAAATACTGCAGGAACACAGACAAAGTTCTGGAATAAGTTCGTGCGTCTGTAGACAAATTGAATACGCGTTATTGTATGCACGTTAGTGAACGCACGTGCATGTATTAAATCATTTACGTCCGTGTGTAGCCGCCTTTTGAAACCTAAATCACCTGCTGTTTTTGCTCAACTTTTTGCTTTATATTTTACCGTACGCAGAAAATACTGTCTCGCTAAAAGCAATGACAGAACATTTTACAGTGAATGACGCAACTGATGAAGAACTAAAGACTTCTAGTCGCAGAAATCTGAAATCCTTAAAAAATCTACGTGGTTATGATAATTTCGTACTTGCTTGACAAATATTAATAATATGTATATTAATTAACACTCAATTTTGAGAACATACTTGTCAATACAATTTAGAAGATTATATAATTAACGATAAAATATTAAGAAGCGTTTGAAAAGGTAAACATTTACATTATAAAAATGTGAACGGCTAACGCCAAGGCCAGAGTGGAGCGACCAGGTTTCAGATAAAAGCTAGAGACGTGTGTTCCTCTGTGCTAGACACAACTTGTTGTTATATGATTTTAACATAAAGTTAGCATACGTACCAAAGCGGTACGCAAAGTATCTACGTGTCAACTCCTCGAAACCCCTACTATAGCAATGGTTGTTAACCTGTGGTCGGTGGACCCCCAGTGGTCCGCAAAGATCATTGATACATCGTCCTTGATACATACTTGATACTAAGGGATACTCCTTGATACTACATCTGAAGAAGTGTTTAATAAGGTGAACGAATTTATTACATCCAATGGAATTGAGTGGTTACAATGAGTAGGAGTTAGTACTGATGGAGTGCGCGCCATATCCGGAAAATTTACTGGACTTTATAACACGTATTCGAAATATCAAACCATCCGTAACTTGGTACCATTGCTGTATTCATCGGGAAGCTTAAGTTCTTAAAAACATACTGGATATATTGAAAGAAACTGTAAATTTTATCAAAGCTAGATCATTAAATTTAAGACTTAATTGGAGCATTTAAAGAGTAAATATAACAATTTTTCAAATCAAGGATAAAGTTGAATGCAAAAGGCTATGTTTAAAAATTAGAGTTGTGGACCCACCGTTTATCAAATCAATTATATCAAGATGTATCAATATGTGCTCAACAGTATCTCTACTTTTAGAAGTTCTTGTAATTCTTATGGTTTGTTTAACATAGGAAAGTAAGACTTAAAATAATATAAATAATAAAGAGTCATTTAATAAATTAACATTTATTAATTTTAGCATTTTACATCACATATACCTGAATTATTGTACTTGAATTATTTAAGAGAATATTATACGTTGCTGTTAATTATGACAAGTTTATTGTTAAGATCAAATGTTGCTCTTATTAAACTAATATCAGTAAATTCAAGGTATGGAAAACATGTTCAATACAATCATATTTGTAGTGCGAGATCTGCCTCTTCGCCATTTCAAACTGGGAGCAACCAGTGAAAATGTCTTGCAAACACTCGTTCTGCAAATCCTGCTGGAAAAGCTATCTCACCACCAAAATCCAAGACGGCGATGCCCACAATATACTGTGCCCGGCTTATCAGTGTCACATTTTGGTTCCAGTGGAGTTAATAGAAAAGCTTGTTACACCAGACATGGCTAGGCGGTATCTTCAGTTTGATATAAAGGTAAGAAATCATGTTTTGTATTTGTTCATTAATACTACAAGAGTGTTTAATTCAAGCCAACGACTCCATTCAGTTTGTCTATTGGCTTTGTTCGTTAAATAAACAAAAGAAAAGAAAATATTTAGTTAGAGTTATGTATCCATTAAATAATGTATTGTTTTAAATGTACTGGATACATCATGCACCTACGAGATGTGTGACTTTGTAAAAAAAAACTAAAAAAGTGATACTTATCTCAACTCTACCAATTTCGTATTTTGTAGAAACTGCTTTGGGAAATGTTTGGGAAATAAATTTTATAAAATAACGTTGCTCTCCGAAACACTTTTAAAACGTTTTTGTACAATTTTGTACAAACTACGTTCTAAAGATAATTCAACGACTTTCCCTTACATTCCATTTTAATCAACCGTCACAGCCAATACTCTGAAAATCCATTAGAATGCTTTCCTTAAGCCTGGATCACAGATTTGGCAATCGACTTAAAATAAAATATTTTTTCTCAAGTCCCAAAGCCACGTGCTCGATCAGAACCCCAAAGCTAGAAAATATTGATATTTCAAAGCTCTCAAAGGCGTCCCCACTGATTGACATTTACGTTTTCACAGTTCTTTATCGGCTTACGTACATACAGGGTGGCGCAATAGTGTGACAAAGTTCCATAACTCCCTTGCCGTAATAGATAAAAAAAATATATTTTAGGATCTCATAGAGGTTATAAGAAGACACACATTTTAAAAATATGTAGTCCTCTATAAACAGGGGCCATATCAAACTTATATTTTTTTAAATTGAATGATACATTTTTTATTTCATGTTTGAATTCGGATCATTTTTCCGAATTCACTAAAGTAGGGTTTATTAGTAGGTATTATACAGAGTAGTTCAGAATATATGAGCATTTTTCCATCAAAATGCCTATAAACAGCGCGAATCAAAACTCGCAATCATAGTTTTCTAAATTTTTATAAATAAAACACCCTATATTTTATATCATTTTCATTCAGGTGTCTGACGACTTTTTCCATTTTATGCAGCATTCCCTATACGGTGCAACGGTTTTTGAGATTTTTGAGAGATTAATAATCAAATAATTAATGTATTGCATTCTTCTGTTCCAAGTTTAATATTATTTTTTTTTAATTGAATTTCGCTCTCCGCCCTTAATTCTACAAGAGGCGAACTTTAACATTTTTCCTTTTTTACTAAAATCAGCAAAGGCTTTTCCGAGATGCAGTCTCTTAAAAATGACGAAAAATTTAGCTGTCGACTAATTTTGTAAGCAGTTATTAGCGAAATTCGCGGTTCATTAGGAAAATTTTAAAAATCAGTAAAAAAATTGTGAAAATGATATACAGGGTGACCCATTAAGAATGGAAACACTCGCGCGTACAAAAGTTGTTTATGGACCGAATTAAACCGGATAATACCGGATTTTTTTAAAAGATCTATCTCCAAAAACTCTGTTGATACAAAATTTGAAGACGAAATTTTGATTTTCAAGGCCTACTACGATTTTTTTTTTTAAGTGAAAAGTAGCAAAATTTTGTTATCGATTTTTTTATAAGAAATCTGACTACATCACTGGATTTAGGAGCCCCTCGAATGCATTTGTACCAATTTTTGCGAAAAAAAGTTTGTTCCTAAAAAAATGACAATATCGTCATCACCAGTGTTTGCCTTTGTCGGTGAACCTATTCTTTTTTCAAAATCGAATAGAACCCAAAGAGAAACAAAATTAAACAACTTAAATACTGGTGCATTATTAATAAGAATCATAAAAACCAGTATACTCAAAATAACCAACAATAACTTTAACTGATAAAAAAATTGATAAAAAAAAGTAATGGTTAGAAAATTACATTTTTAAAAATGAAAAAGGAGTCTGGCAAATTGATTCACACTTTTTGAATAAAACATTATAATGTAGTTATTTTTTATCTAAGAAGGTAATATACACCAGTGTTTAAGTTGTTTAATTTTGTTTCACTTTGGGTTCTATTCTAATTTTATAAAAGAATAGGTTCACCGACAAAGGCAAACACTGGTGATGTCGATATTGTAATAACTTTTTTAGGAACAAACTTTTTTTCGCAAAAATTGGTACAAATGCATTCGAGGGGCTCCTAAATCCAGTGGTGTAGTCAGATTTTTTTATAAAAAAATCGATAACAAAATTTTGCTATTTTTCACTTAAAAAAAAATTTGTAGTAGGCCTTGAAAATCAAAATTTCGTCTTCAAATTTTGCATCAACATAGAGCTTTTGGAGATCTATCTTTAAAAAAAAATCGGTTCAAATCGGTCCATAAACAAATTTTGTACCCGAGTATTTTCATTCTTAATGGGTCACCCTGTAGATGTGGTTTATTTGAACTGTTTTCTTATGTAGTTCAATTGGTACTTGCATTAGATAGCTATACTGACTAAACAGTTAGTCCATCCCACACTTCTAAAGTAAAAGATAATTTAGAGTTTAAAACCTCAAATATCTCAAAAACCGTTGCAATTAGAGGGAATGCTTCTTAGATAGAGAATCGTGAGAGCTCTTAATGAAAATGATATAAAATATAGGGTATTTCACTTGTAAAATCTGAGAAAACTGTGAATGCGAGTTTTGATTCACCCTGTCCTACAAGTAAAGCTATTTTGAAGGAAATTTTATAGAAAGTAAAACTAGACCATATAATCAATGGAGTTAAAAATTATCCAGTACATATTTATTTTCTTAAAAAAGATACAGTGTGCTCAATTCATTGTGATTAAGATACATAAATGCTCATATCTTCTGAACTACTCTGTATAATACTAATAGCCCTAAAAATTCTAAAATTGAATTCTAAAAATAATTAGAATTCAAATATGAAGTAAAAATATCATTCCATTAAAATATATATATATATATACAGGGTGTCCACCTAGTGCGCGTAAGTCCAATATCTGGGTTAATAAAAGAGATAACTTAATTTTTTTTTCTACAGGGTTGTCTAATATCCCGAGCTGCACAAAATGAAAATATATTTACATATTCAGGGTGTTCAGTTTTTCCTGGACAGGTACCAACTTCGTTTTTCTAAATGGAAATATATATTTTTTATTGCTTTTTCGAACTAAACCCTTGATTTTAGTAGGACTTTCATCAGCCTTCCCTATACCTAACTTAAACTGTTTTTGAAATATTGACGGGTGAATATTGACATTTTTGCAACTTTGACACCCTGTAAAATCTAAACGGTTTGAGATCAAGCAAAACGGTTTGCACATTCCTATCTTAACTTTTCATAAGCTATCGTTTGATACTAATTTCAAATTTATACAGGAATAAAAAATTTTCAAAATTTTCAGAAAATTTTAAATATTTATATACAGGGGGCCACCCTGTATATATATACAGGGTGGCCCAATAGTGTGACAAAGTCCCATAGCTGCTTTATGGTTGCAGATACAATTACAATTTTTTGGGCCATCGTAAACCTCCTTGAGGCGCACATTTTAAAAATATTTTAACATGTACAGATTGTTCAGATTTTCCGGGCCATATCAAACTTATGTTTTTTTAAATGGAAAGTACTATTTTTTATTACATATTTGGATTCCGCTTGTCATTCTGATTCTAGCAATATATGGTTTTAAGGGTCTATACAGGGCCGTTCAGAAGATATGAGCATTTCTGTGTCGAAATCGCAATGACTCGGACGCCCTGTATATTGTGTAGGGAAGTAACTAGAGACCATTTCATGCTACCATAAACCAATTTATATGGTCTACTGTTATTCCCTTCACAGATATCTTCACAATGTAATTGTTTGTATACGGGGCTGAGGAACGCGGAACCATCATTTTCTCAATTTTTTTAAATGGAACACTCTATATTTTATATCGTTTTCATAAAGCTGTATCAAAGACCTTTCATGTACGTTATTTCCTTGAAAAATAGACACTATACACAATTACATATTAAAAACAGTCAACTCTTTATAAAACGGAATCATAAGTATCTGAAGTTAAAGTGCCGCATGTTCCGCCTTTTGCATTGCATTCTTATTGAGCGTTACATTTAATACATAATAGGCAGTTTTCCAAGTCGTCATTAAATTTTATTTCAAAATGACCACTAAAACTACGTACACATGTTAAAAATTATATTTTGAATCCTACAAAATATTATTGTTACTTTGAAAGTATGAAACAAATCTAATTTACTATGGCTATATTGATATTTTCCTGTATAAACTCAATTTCCAATGTAATTCCAATATAAAACCTCGTATAACTCAGAAATTTGAAGGTTTAGGTATATGAATTGTTTAATATAAGTGAAAGGTCTTTGATACAGCTTTATGAAAACGATATAAAATATAGGGTGTTCCATTTAAAAAAATTGAGAAAATGATGGTTCCGCGTTCCTCAATGCCCCGTATACAAACAATAACATTGTGAAGATATCTGTGAAGGGAATAACAGTAGACCATATAAATTGTTTTATGGTAGCATGAAATGGTCTCTAGTTACTTCCCTACACAATATACAGGGCGTCCGAGTCATTGCGATTTCGACACAGAAATGCTCATATCTTCTGAACGGCCCTGTATAAACCCTTAAAACCATATATTGCTAGAATCAGAATGACAAGCTGAACACTCTGTACATGTTAAAATATTTTTAAAATGTGCGCCTCAAGGAAGTTTACGATGGCCCAAAAAATTGTAATTGTATCTGCAACCATAAAGCAGCCATGGGACTTTGTCACACTATTGGGCCACCCTGTATATATATATATACATACATATATATATATATATATATATATATATATATATATATATATATATATATATATATATATATATATATATATATATATATATATATATATATATATATTATGCCCCCGGTTTATAAATTAGGTACCCTATATGACTATATATATTTTTAAAATATACGTCCTCTTAGGCTCTATGAGATCCTTTTTTTTGTGTTTATTACGGCATAGTAGTTATGGGATTTTGTCACAGTATTGGGCCACTCTGTATATTTACGCCTTACACCATCGCATCGACTTCTCAGCGCTTTTTAAAAGGGAAATATTATGTTTATGTAAATTTAACTCAATATGGACCCCTTTTCGAAGTTACACGTTAAAATTCACAGATGAATACGTTGTCGTTTTAATGAATTTCAGAAGGCTAGTGTTGCCGCGGATTAAAGTTCACACTTGAATAATTTACTGCAAATCAAGGTTGAAGTTGCATAGAAGCTATAAAACCCTAAGTTGTAGAACTGCGACTATAATTTTTCATGTATATTGAAATTTGTAATACAAGTCTGTTGAATAGGTGCCTCTACATGAGCCTTAGGAAGTCACAAATGAATAAAAAATATTGGAATTTATCATAGTGGCGAAGAGGGAAGACGTTATTTGAAATTCGTAGGATTCTGTTTGTAAACTGTTTTAATGTTGTAACTAAAATTTTATAATATTACAAATTATATTTCAAATTATGTCTAAAACTAACAAATTATAGTAAAAAAACTATATAATTTTATCATACTACACTTTCAGTATTTATTTTGAATACTTCTGGTTTTCTGTTTTTTTTTTATTATGTAACAGGTGGTGTAATCCCAAAATAAAACAAAACGAGTAACTAATGAGCTATTTCAAATTAATTATAAATAACTTAAGAGTCCATTCACTAGGTCGAAATAAGCCGTAAATCGGCATTCGGCTCGTGTCTAATTATAAAAAAACTATAAAAGATAGCGACTTCTAGCAAAAAAGTATTGAAAGATAAGACTTTAATCTAAGTCCCTATAGTAGTAATTTTTGTTATTTCTTTTTATTTTTAAATTTCTAGGCAAACAATCTTGTACTAAAATAGCGTATTTTCAAGAATTATTTTCTCTAAAATACATGTATTAAACAAAAATTTGCTACTATAGGGACCTAGTTTATCTTTTGATCTTTCCGGTGATATATAATTTATAACATTAAAAAGAAATTTTGATGCAATTATAAGACAATCCGGTACCCTTGCAATGAGGGCTAACTTTATTTCCATGTGCCTTTTTACTTCGGCTTTATGTGCACCTCCGAAATCTTAATAATTCGATAGTTGGAATATATAAGTCTCCACCCATCGGCCACCCATCCTGTCAATCCGACCCAACATTCATGCCTGTCAAATCTACAGAGAATGGACCCTTAAGAAAGTTAATATGTCTTACATTCATCGTCACAGTATACTACAAATAAATAATTTGAAACCATCTATCGTTTTATTATTTTATTATCTGGGCGTAACTTCGTTTCCCTTTTCGTTCTTCATATTGTTCCCCTGTTAATAGTTCAATTATTCATGCAAGGATGTAGAAGTCAAAAGCAAGATTGGCAAAGGTAGACTAAAAAAAAACAGGTGAATTAGTAAGTCCCTTCGAGAATTATATAAACAGAGTAGTCTATATACGAACCCACTTAAAATTTCAACTTTAAGTAATAAATTCATTATAAAAAAATTACACAAAGCACAAAATGTATAATGTACCAAGAGGAACTGAAGCTCAATTTTTTCCTTTTGTAAAATATATCAATATAATTAATATTTGGCTGTAGGAGCAGCTACTTTTTGTCTGATTAGAAATTATATAAAATTTTGAAAACGAAATCATGAAACTTAATTCGAAAATAAATGAGTAAGACACGAGTATATGTAGACGAGAGATGAGACACGCTGTATGTTCTACTATCTGAGAATTAAACTCTAATAATATGTACAGGGTATTCGCGTATATTTTGACTCCTACCTGCAGGGGTTATTAAGAAAGTTAGGAGAAAAGTTTAAATACAAAAGTTGTTTGCTTTTTCACGTATTATCTTTTGGCTAGGTCGAAAAAAAAAATTGCATGTCGTAAATTTGAGGAAACCAATTGAACATAATATTTTTAAATGGGACACCCTGTATAATTTTAGACGCTTGGGAAAACAATTTTTGTCTGATCTCAAAAATTTACATTTTGTTGACATTTGCACTGACAGTTTTCGAAATATTTAATATTTAATGTTTACAATAAATCATAAAAAAAATATAAAAAATGAAAATATTGGAAAATGTTTAAATAACTAAGGAGGTTATATCGAAAATCGTTAAATATTTTTTATTACTGTTGGTTTCTACCGTTAAATATTTTTTGTTCTTTGTATTTTTTGTATTTTTTTATGGTACTCGCTGTCGAATATTTTGAAAACTGTCAGTGCAAATGTCAACAAAATATATATTTTTGAAATGAAGAAAAGAATGTTTACCCAAGCGTGTAAAATTATACAGTGTGTCCCATTTAAAAATATTATGTTCAATTGGTTTCCTCAAATTTACAACATGCAACTTTTTTTTCGACCTAGCCAAAAGATAATACGTGAAAAACCAAACAACTTTTTCATTTAAATTTTTTTTCTAACTTTCTTAATAACCCCTGTAGGTAGGGGTCAAAATATAGGAGAATATCCTGTACCTCTAACATATCTCTCTACTATATAACTATTAAGTGTGTAACGCTATTACCGCCCCCTCTTATTTTGAAGGCCTTCGTGGAGAGCAACAAGAGCATCAAGTGGTGCCCCATCGCGGGATGCGGCCGAGCGGTCAGGCTCCCCGAGGCGGAGCAGATCGGAGGCAGCAGGGTGGCCAACAGCAAGCTGGTCCCTATCACATCGCACGCTGTGGATTGTGGCAACGCACATTTCTTCTGCTGGGAGTGCTTGGGTAAGGTTATCGCAGATGTAGCCCTTATCTGAAAGGTAGCCTTGTTTCAAGTCTACCGTTGCCGTTTGCTGAGTTATTTATTAAGACACGCAAGTTAGAGGAAAAGATCATTTTTGTTACACTGTATTTATGAATTAGAAAAAAATGTATGTTATTTTAGTCCCAATGCTCCCAAACCTGGAGCATTCCCTGAGAAATTCAAATGTAAACCTCGACCACTCCATTTAGTTGCCTGCTTTATTGAATCCTTCTGGTAGAAGCAGTCAATAAAAAAAGCTCCTAATGGGTATGAGTTCACTTCTATACACGGTGTCCACCTAGTGCGCGTAAGTCCAATATCTGGGTTAATAAAAGAGATAACTTAATTTTTTTTCTACAGGGTTGTCTAATATCCCGAGCTGCACAAAATGAAAATATATTTACATATTCAGGGTGTTTAGTTTTTCCTGGACAGGTACCAACTTCATTTTTTTAAATGGAAACCTATATTTTTTATGGCATTATCGAATTCTACGTAAAAAATTAGTGGGACTTTGTGCATAACACTGCTATTGAAATATTGATAGTTTTCGAGATATTTGACTTTTAATTTTTTTTTCTTATGTTTCGTCATTTCTAATAGTTGACATAATTATGGTTGTATGACAGCTAGAAATTATTTTTTTTTCAGAAACTGTAGAGTGAAGATGGCTCTTTCGAAAAACGTATCAAAAGTTGACCTGCGATATACAGGGGGCAACAGAAATCGTGCCAAACCTGATGGTATAAAATTTAAAAAATCTCGACTTTTTCAAATGGAACACCCTGTGTTTTATGATTTCATTAGATGCCTTTCTGTAGACTCTACAATTTTATAATAGCTTTCCCTATACATAAGTTGCGTAGTTTTTGCAAAAAACCCACTTTTATGAAAAATACCCGATTTGCGCACTCCTTTGACGGAAAAAATATTGTAAGGCTATTTATTCTTATAAAATGTATTAGTTTACACTTCCTAAAATAAAAATAACTGAAAAATTTAGATAATTTCAGTTTAATAAACAAGTCTTTATGGAAAGTTACCATTTATTTGTAAATAAAAGTAAAAAATCATAAAAGCTCTACATGTAATTAAGAATTAGCAAAACTGGCGTATGCTTTAGAAGAAGTTCATGGGAATTATTTGCTAGCAGCACGTATTTATAGAGATTCCCACGTGCTGACTGTTTTGAAAATGTGAAAGAAAGATTTGAAAGAACAGCAAATGGGAATTATGAGAAAACTACCAGGAGACATGGGAGTAACAACGATAATATTTAGTTTAATGTTGTGGTTTCTGCTGTTGAAAACCCAAAAATATTAGTATCAGAAAATCAGTAGAAATCTTGGAGTTTTCAAAAGCTCGAGAAATAAGATATTGAAGAAGAAGTTTCATACGTATCATATTGAAAACCAAACGGTGATACCGTAGTTAGAAAAATTATTAGTGAAATGGATGAATATACATAGAGTATTGAAAAAAGAATACGCAATACTCATACAAGCAAGCTAACCTAAAGTAAATGCTCAAAATGTCCACCGTTGTTTTCAACACAAAGCATGAATCTACGACGAAAATGAATGTGAACATTTCTTAACATTTCGGGCGTTATGGTTAGAAACTCATTTTGGATCTTTTCTTTCAAGTCTTGCATATCCGTTGGTGGTACTTCGTATACTCGCTCCTTGATATAACCCCACAAGAAAACGTCCAGAATATTTAAATCAGGCGAACGTGCAGGCCAAGGAACTGGACCACCACGACCTAACCACTTATTTGGATATACGTGGTTTAGGTGTTCTCTAATCTGAAATATGAATAGATAATAGGAAAAGTACTACAACAATAAAATAATCACAGTACCGCCAAAGTGGAATGTGGAGGGGCACCATCATGCTGAAACCATTGTTGAACCAAATAATCAGCGGGCATATTCTGTAGCTGTAGAAGGGGAAGTTCGTTTTGCAAAAAATGCAAATACACATTGGCATTTAAATTGCCTTCAAAAAAGTACGGTCCTACAATATGTTCTCCACAAATTCCAGCCCACACGTTCACTTTGAAACGATGCTGATTATCTAGTACCCTCAATAATCTTGGATTATTGTCAGCGTAGTGATGAAAGTTGCGACGATTGGGTAAGCATGTGTTTGAAAATGTTGATTCGTCAGTAAACAAGACATTCATAAAAAAGTTTGGACTTTCCTGAATTTTATCCAATGCCCAGTGGCAAAATTGCAGGCGGTTTAGGTGATCTTGAGGTAACAGTGCTTGATGGTTTTTAATATGATACGGATGAAAATTATTCTTCTTCAGTATCTTGTTTGTCAAGCTTTTGGAAACTCCAAGATTATTACTGATTTTCCTGACACTAATATTTGGATTTTCAACAGCAGACGCCACAACATTAAACTGAATATCGTCATTGTTACCGTCATGTCTCCTGGTAGTTTTCTCATAATTCGCATTTGCTGTTCTTTCAAATCTTTCTTTCACATTTTCAAAACAGTCAGCACGTGGAAATCTCTGTAAATCTGGATTATTTGCTTTGTAAATACGTGCTGCTAGCAAACAATTTCCATGAGCTTCTCCTAAGGCATAAACCATTTTCACTAATTCTTCTTTTGAATAGTTCATTGTATGCACGCTTAGTACTTACTCTAAACTCGTACGTGAATATTCAGTAAAAGAAGAAATGACATGTAAACTGATTGTCACAAATTTTATTGCGTGACAGACGCTCACTGCGTTTTTCCCGAGAAAGGAACGTGCGCAAATCGGGTATTTTTCATAAAAGTGGGTTTTTTGCAAAAACTACGCAACTTAGGTATAGGGAAAGCTATTATAAAATTGTAGAGTCTACAGAAAGGCATCTAATGAAATCATAAAACACAGGGTGTTCCATTTGAAAAAGTCGAGATTTTTTAAATTTTAAACCATCAGGTTTGGCACGATTTCTGTTGCCCCCTGTATATCGCAGGTCAACTTTTGATACGTTTTTCGAAAGAGCCATTTTCACTCTACAGTTTCTGAAAAAAAAAAATAATTTCTAGCTGTCATACAACCATAATTATGTCAACTATTAGAAGTGACGAAACATAAGAAAAAAAAATTAAAAGTCAAATATCTCCAAAACTATCAATATTTCAATAGCAGTGTTATGCACAAAGTCCCACTAATTTTTTACGTAGAATTCGATAATGCCATAAAAAATATAGGTTTCTATTTAAAAAAATGAAGTTGGTACCTGTCCAGGAAAAACTGAACACCCTGAATATGTAAATATATTTTCATTTTGTGCAGCTCGGGATATTAGACAACCCTGTAGAAAAAAAAATTAAGTTATCTCTTTTATTAACCCAGATATTGGACTTACGCGCACTAGGTGGACACCCTGTAGAGTAGCCGCCTACTATCGTGCCAAATGATTGGGCTAGTGCCAGATTATTTTATTGATGGAATTATTGGAAACGCTTAAAAATGCTAAATTTTGACACTTTAGGCTAAAGGTACTACTAATCATATTAAAATCCATTATGGAATTTAGTTTTGCTCAAATGATTCAAGGTTCGGTGGTTAATATGAAATATTACCCAAAGTTTTTCTTGAACTTCCTCGTTTCAAATGAAACAACTTGTATTTTATTGCATTATTCAAATGCTTGGCCATTTTTCAGTATACATTATTAGAACACCACACTAATTATCTCTTTACCAAACTATCCACCTTACTATACCTATATTTAGGACATTGGCACTTGATTATGTAGGCTGTTGGTAAAGTTTTTACTAATTTTCACAGGATGTGGAGTTAATTTTTGGACTCTAGTAAGGTTTAGTTTAGCAGCAGAAACTCATCTCATATTCTAATTGTACAAGGTGGCCCGTTTAATATGGGCCTATACCTTATCTCAGAAACTATAAGTCCTATGGAAAAAAAAATTATATGAAATTGTTTTTTCAAAGTTATCTTCAATTTTTTAATATTTTCAAATTTATAACCTGTTTGTATACAGGGCGATGAACTAAAGTTCCTTTTTTTTAAATAGCACACCCTATATATTATTACATTTTCAGAAAGCCCTTCTAAAGACAAGTTCAATGATATATGACATGATGGGTCTGACGCCCACCGTTTCGGAGTTATTGAGAATTATCTTCAGGAAATAGCCCATATTAAAATCGTGCTAGAAAAGTTAATAATTAAGTTTTTGAGCATTAACTTGCCCCAAAAGATTTCTAATTTTATTGACTTTATTATGTAATTACTCAATATTCAGTTTATAAAAAAAAATTATCGTGTTGCCACATTTCGAAAACCATAAATTCTCACGATTTTTTCAAATGGAACACCCTGTATATTGTTACATTTCTAGAAAGCCCTTCTATCGACAAATTCAGGGATATATGATATGATGGGTTTGTATCCCATCGTTTCTGAATGATTATCCTCAGAATATGGGATTTTAATATTGGCTATTTCCCGAAGATAATACTCAATAACTCCGAAACGGTGAGCATCAGACCTATCATATTATATATCATTGAACTTGTCTTTAGAAGGGATTTCTGAAAATATAATAATATATAGGGTGCGCTACTTAAAAAAAAGTATTATCTTCGGGAAAAACATTGAAAAAAACAATTTCATATAATTTTTTTTTCGATGGTACTTGTAGTTTCTGAGATAAGGTATAGGCCCATGTTAAACGGGCCACCTTGTACCTGTTACTGAAGTGAAAATTGCTCAATGTCCTGAAAACTGAAACTGAAAACTTTAAAATTGGCCTTAGAAAGTACGAAATTTAGAAGCATTATAATTACTACTAAAGGCGAGGTATTTCTTCGTGTCTACATATGCAACCAAGCACTTTCAAACGAATAATTTCTCACTAGATGAGGTATCTAATGTTGCAGGAGAGGCTCATGCACCGTGCGGTTGCAAGCAGTGGCAAGAGTGGCAGGTGAAAATAAAGGAAGTGAAGCCGGAAGAACTGAGAGCCTCTTGCAGTGGATACGAAGATGCTGCCAACTGCTTGTGGTTGGTAACCAATTCTAAGCCATGTCCAAATTGCAAAAGCCCCATTCAGAAGAACGAAGGCTGTAACCATATGAAATGTTCAAAGGTAAGAAGATCGAAAGAAAATAAAAGGGGCTAATTAAAAAAATTAATGCATTTAAGCACCAAAACAGTATACTACACTAGGCGCACGTTTCGCCAACCAAGTTGGCATAATCTGCAGATGATTAAAACTAAACCTGCTAAACTTGGTAATTTGGTTGGCGAAACTCACGTCAAGTGCAGTATAATGTTTTGGTGTTATGTGGAAAACTACGTCAGTGTTATTTTCACACCAAAGGTTCCAACCCTTTTAAAGTGCATTTGAGCAAATAATTTCTAATTTACCTTCATTGAAAGTGAAGAAAGAAAAACAGGAAATGATTTTATGGTATTAATCATTTAAGTATTTATATAATCAAAGTATATAAAAACTACTAAACATTACAAAAAATATATTAAATTTACTTTTTCAGTGTAAATTCGACTTCTGCTGGGTTTGCCAAGAATCCTGGAAGCGTCACAGTTCCGCAACAGGCGGTTACTTCAGGTGCAACAGGTTCGAAGCAGTTCACAAAGCAGACGAAAAACAAGGCAGTTTGATCACGGAGGCCATGGAGAGAAACAATCAGATGCAGGAGATGTCGCGTTTCCTCCACTTCTACACTAGGTTCAGGAATCACGAAAATAGCCAGAAACTTGAAGAGCCTCTGTTAACAAGTGTGAAGAAGAAAATGGACGTGCTGGCAAGCAGTTTGGGGTTAAAAACTGGTGAAGGTAAAAGACTATGTATTTGGTTAAGTAATTGTTATTATGTAAGAACAATTGGTTATCAGTTTCTTATTAGAAAATCCTATCAAGTCTTTCATCTATTTGGATCTACCAACTTTCCCATGAGGATGACCCCTGTTGGTGTTTAGAAAATTTAGACATAAAGACTATGGGTACAGCCATAAGCCCATCTTCATCTTTCTCCTTCTTTTTTCTTCATGCGAGTCAGTTTATCTGAGGCGAGTCCCTAAGCACCAAAGATAGGCTTATTAGTTCTGTTAAATCAGAAAAAAATTGGCAGTTCTGACCAATAAGAATCGGCGAAGAAACTCACTATGAATACTCAAACTGGTTTGCGAGCAAATTCAGACCAATAATAAAAGAACTGTAAATTGTAAGCACAATATTTTGTTGCAAGGAATTAATTGAATATAATTTGGATACAGCTTTCAATATTAAGTATTTTTAAAAGTTCTCATGTTCAACATTTTTAGTTCTTATTTTCAGATTTCAATAAAACAAATGCATTGAATTTGACGGTAACTTGTAAGTTTTTGACAGTGTTTTCTACTTACTATATACAAAGTAAATCAATGGAGGTAGTTAAAACATACAAATAATATGGGGTCGGTGGCTCAGAGTTTATTGTCTTAATCGTTTAACCCAAAAGTCATGGGTTCGAATCCCCATCCTGCCAGACAATGTTATCACGGCTTATTAGCAGGGGGTGGGTTGGCAACCATCGTGGCGTGCCTATGAGGGGAAGAACATCAGCTTGGTGTATGTTAATGTGAGAGTTTAAAATCAGTTGATGTTTGATTATTCCCCTAACTAATGAGGTTTTCCAGGTTTCCCTCATTCCAGCACTGAATGATGGTTGAAACTTACAAACGTAAGTCGTTACTGAGGCGCAAACGCGCCCTACTGAATATTAATCTGCCGCCCCTCTCACACAAAAGTCTCAAACTTACGGGCTAATTCTTGTAATTAGAATGATTAATACAGATATTATTGTTAATATATCATAGAAAATAAAGGAATCATAAAAGTTTTAAAGTCAGCGATCAGTCTGAAGGGTTCTATGAACGGCACTGATTGTTAATAATTATATTTAAAATTAAAAGGAAGTAACATCAGCTGTTGTAAATGAAGTTGAGCTTATATTTAATTGTGCGAAATTTCTTGTTGAAAGGATCGGGTTAAAGCTGAAACAGCGAAATCGGAAAAACCCCTCCGGTGGGTTTTAATCCCCTGCGAATTTAAGCTCTTGGCACAGAAAAAAAGTGATTAGCTACTGAATGAAAAACATACAGTAGAAAACGTAGCTCTACAATGAAATGGTGTGTTATTTAGAAAAATTGCAAAACCGTGTTGGAATTATCCCAAGTAAAAAAGCTAAGTACCTAGTCGAAAAAATTACGCAACTACGGACGATTACTAAAGAATTTGGAGCTTCTAAAATATTTGGAAATACCCAAGTAGTGGAAAAATTAACATGAATGTTTTAGGAAACAACACAATTAGTGAACCCCGTTGAAGCTGCGTGTCAATCTGATAGCAGTAACCGATATATCAACATTTCAGTATCATATCAAAGTAACATTGCAAGTGTTTTTGAATTTTTAAGGTGAATGTTCCTGAACCTTACATAGTAGTTTATCGAACTAACGTAAATAACAGTAATTTTTACGTTTAAAAAACCATATTGGAAGCAAAGTAGTTGTTTTCGACATATCTAAAAAACAATAAAGTTATTAAAGTTATAATAAAGTTAAATAAAGAGAAAAATTAAAAATTTTATTGAACCATAATATTTGATAATTTCATTAATAATTTATCTCTTAGATAACTTTTTGGCTTAATTCCTATATAAAGAAAGATATAAACAGTTAAATAAGCCAATAAATAATATTAAAGATATACTATATAAAACAGTTTTCTTTCCATAATAAGTCCGAAACAGATGACACTTGACTCTTTTTCAGTATATTTGTCAATATACTATTGCTAGGTTAAAAGTGTCATATTATTATTATTATTATTATTATTATTATTATTATTATTATTATATAACTTTTTTTATGAATACAGAAATATAATACTGTCAGTAGGCACTATATTAAGTTTTATGTTTAATTTATTACACATTATAGATACACAAGGGAACAAACATTTGCAGTATTAAACAAAATTAATAAAATTAGCAAACATTTAAATTTAATTAACAGAAACTCATTATGAACGCTGAAAAGTATGTTAAGGAAAATCAACTAACAATGGTCTTAACGGTAGTACGATTGCTGAGTGGCTAACAACCTTAAAGGTTAAATTACCGACTATATCCTGACCTACAGAATCAGAAGAATCCGCCTAATTGACAATAACGTATTGGCTCGTTAGTTAATCAGCTAGAAAATCAGTCGTGTCGCATTTACAGTATAAAACTATGCACCTAAGGTTTCTAAAGTCAGTTCATTTTCTCAAGCAACATGTTCAAACTTATCATCGCAACCATTTTAGCCATCCAAGTAGTAAGAGGCCAAATGATCGGCGGTGGCATGATGACTGGTGGTGGTGGTAGTAGCGGCGGTGCTGGCATGATGACCAGCGGTGGAGGCGGTGCTGGCATGCTGACCAGCGGTGGGGGCGGTAGCATGATGACTAGTGGTGGCGGTAGTGTGGCGAGAAGTGGAAACCTAATGATGGGAGGTGGCTCTGGAATGATGGGAGGCGCAGGTATGATGGGAGGCGGTGCAGGCATGATGGGAGCAGGCATGATGGGAGGAGCAGGAATGATGAGCGGGGTAGGAATGATGGGTGGCGGAGGTAGAATGTTGGGGGCAGGTTCCGGTATGATCGGTATGGGTTCTGGTATGATGGGGGGCGGTGTTGGAATGATGGGAGGCGGTGCAGGAATGATGGGAGGCGGCGCCGGCATGATGATATAATGACTGTCTTTTCAAATGTTAAGCTTAACTTTTATCCAGCATGTTTTGGAAGTAGTTCTATTAAAATCCAGTTGAAATGTTTCTTGCAATAAACATAATAAAATGTACGTGTGTCGTACGTGTTGCATGAAACAACTCGGGAACATGTGATATTTGTTTTTAACCTGAAATTGTACGTTTGACATTAAACGTATTATCAATAATTATTTTAAGCATTATGTTAGCAAGTACAGAAACGTAAATTTTTTTGTGTAATTAACTTCAAATTGTTTAAAATAAAAATACAATAAATAGTAAAACTATGAAAACAAATTGTTTATTTACCTATATTTGTATTATGATGATGATGTATTAAATGTGAATAATTAATGAAAAATATTTTTAATTAATGTTTTCTAATACTAACTATTTTTAGTTTTACTACATTGTTTTTAATAAGTATAGTTATACATTACGTTTTAGTTTTGAGAGTGAATGTAGGTAGTATCGAGGAGAATTCTTAGGATCTTTTATATTTCACTAGGGATCTAACTGAAAAGAATCCAGGAATACCTCAATATGACGTAGTTTGATAGTTCCTTTGCTATAAAGAATATTAGCCTGCGTCGTTTTTATGTCGTCTCGGATACGAATGTATTCGCAATTTATGAAAATTCTTTCTAAACGATCGGGGATTTGTTGTGAAATACCACCCCCAAAGAGGAATCAAAAGGGGAAAACATTCCCCTTTTTCTCAAGTCCTCATTTTGCCTTAACATTTTTTATAAAGGGTTAAAAATCAGAAATAATTTATTCAAATAAAATAGAATGGGATAATGTAAACAGTTTTCATTAAAAAGTAGAGCAAATGCATTTTCGAGCTTTGCTATTAAATACTGCTGATCTATTAATTATACAATCCCAGTGATAATAAGTCTGATCAAGTGTTATTTCTTCGAAGAGGATAAGTGTAAATAAACAACTGAAAACTTTGACAAACTTAGATCGAGTCGATGGCTGCCGAGGGCGAAGGTACATAAATCTTTAGATCCGGAGGGAGCCGGTCCACCTCCTTGCGGATCCAACAATTTTAAATTAAAGTATGACTCGTGTATAATGCTTATCGCCACTGAATTTTTTACTTTTTGCTAGCATATTTGTGTTGACGAACAAATTTCTTATAGAAGTCTTCTCTTGATGTTTTTTAGTTTTCGGCTTCTTTCAACAGATAAATGTAATTTTTAAGTAACTTAATAACACATTTTGCAAAAGTTTAGATGATATCAATTTGTATATTATTTATTATTCAAAAATACCTTAACACGTTCACAGAACCGAAATTTTATTCAAACTGCTAAAGCCGTTTCATGATATTTCAAAAAAAGTAAACATGTAAAAAACTTTTACACCTCTAAGAAAAGAAGCAAAAGTAGACTCATCTTGATAGAATTTTTTGGTCTTGTTTTAAGGTGAGGAATCTCCTCACAAGCACATGTTACATGTTTTTTGAAATACCTTGTAAACTGATACTGAAATAATATTTAATTTAGAGTTAAAATGTATAAGTAGTCTTAAAATATTATAATAGAATCAAGTCAAGTCTTTTGAAAAATGTTTTTTATATTTTAAGAATTATATATTTTGTACGTACCTATACTATACAATATGGTAAAGTGTACAAAACCATAATAATTTATTGAGTAGTAATTTATTCATCGAGTTAATCAATGAATTTGCCGCGCACAGGCACAGACAAAAAAATGATTCTTCTAACCCGTTGTTGCCTAGGGCTGAGGAGGGGTGATGATTCATTACTCGCTGTCTCATTTTGCTGTTTATTATATGAATCCCCAATTATTTAAAGGATTGACCCCCCTCCCCTAATATTTTTTTGTGGGTGCGCCACTGTTTGCTTTACATTTTTTAATTCATTCAAAGTCGTATGCCACCTTAATGGTCGACTTGATCGTAAAGGCCCGTTTTCACGCTCATGCTATTTGTGCAAATTGATTTGTGCATGCAATATGTGCAAATAGAACTGAAATGTTGTGGTTCGTTTACACGTTCATGCAAATTGGGCAAAATGATTTGTACATGCAATTTAATAAACTGAACTGTTGCATACTGGTCAGGTCTATACAAATTTGTCCCTCAACCCCCAAATTCTATTCCCAAATCTCTCTGTCCTCAAATTCTATCATGAATTCTTTTTCATTTTTTAGACATATTTTTTGTCAAACAAACAACACTACTAAGTACTAACATCGAAGTATATGAAAAGCACGTGGAGGGTGCACGTAAGAACAAGAATTCGCTACTACTAAGCATGCGCCGAGTTGGAGTGTCGTTTACACGTTCATGCATTTCTGCCAACCACATGCAAATTATCTGTCCGGTCAGATTTTACCAAAGCTAAATTTTCTGGCTTGTGCAAGTTAACGATTTTGGTTTTCACGCTACAATTTACTTTAACAAATTGGCATGCACAAATCAATTTGTGCAAATTGCATGAGCGTGAAAACGGGCCTTAAGGCAATGCAATAAATACATAACACTTTTTATTACTAATTGATATTATGTATTAATTCTTCTTACTCAAAGTGACTATATCAAAAATTTTTTAATAAAGGAACAAAATAATATCCACGTTTAAAACACTATTATAATTTAGGCTTATAAGTATACCCCTTTGGATTCGACTAACATCCATTTCTTGACACTCAAAATAATTATGGTTTCTATGGTAAATGCTAAAATAAAATTCATCCTATCAATATAAATATCGAGTTAAACGTATCCCTGAATGTAATTTAGACCAAACTAGATAGCTCTAATTTAATTTTCTTTTTATTCTAAATGTTTGTGGTATATTCTGTATACTATTTCTATAAGATACAACTACATATTCACAGATTCTGGAGGAAAGAACACCAAATTTATTGAGGATGGAGTAAGGGAATTGCTCAAAGCGAGACGGGTGCTGTGTGGGTCCTATGTTTACGGTTATTACCTGGAGGACGACGGCTATAACAAGACTATATTTGAATTCATGCAGGTTTGTTTTCTTTTCCTGTTTAGCTTGAATAGATTGATTATTGATTTTTATTTTGTGCACCATGAATTATTTTTTATAAAAACAATGTAAGCTTGTGACTTTAAATAGGATAGGATTGGGCTTTTACGAATATTTCAATTTGCAGATGCTTTCTTCTATTTACGAAGTTTTCTGAAAAAAATAAAACATTTGTGCTGCTTTGATCACACCGCGCAAAATATTTTCAGCCTTAAAAGAGTTTGAAATGTATTAAAAATACAATATACAGTGTTATTCAGAACTTATCCATAATTAAATCTGAGGATGTTCAACTCAACATACATGCACAAATGTGGTAGTGCAAAAAAAAATTTTTTTGCACGCCGCTGGATACTGGTCCACTGTAATGGAGTGACCTTGGGACTAACAATACAAACTGGCTAGCACGAAAAAAACTTCGGAATTTCTGAGAGTATACCGACACCCGGCGCAACAAAGATTTCAGCGTTTTTACTTTAAAATAAACTTAAAGATAGATAGATGTGACCAAAGTGACGTGTCTTTAAAATGAATAAAATTTTGTTACACTAATTTTTAAGAATCGCGCTACTTGATTACTAGGTATTAAAAACATGAAATTTATAAAAAATTTGCACATACCTTGTTACAAAAGCTCTTCGAAATTTTGTCCCTCGACTTCTACACCCTTTTGGGCACGCCTTATCAAATTTTGCTGCACTAAAGCTAATGTTCCTCGTGGTTGCTGATCTTGTAAACGCAAATTATTAAGTAAATTGGAGATTTTCAGCATTTACGGATACGGGAATGCGTTGTGGTCGTCCCGGGCCACCATCTCGTCCATTCCAACTTCACCATAAATAAGAATCATGTCCATTAACTCAGCATTCCTGTACACATGAGCCATTTTGAAAATTTTACAGTTTAACTCTCCTACGATAAATAAAATACCGGCACTGAGAGAGGACGCAGATAGACTGATGACATGACTGATAGACAATAGAGATATTATCCCCACTCCAACTCTATTCGCTCAGTCTTAAGCAGGTGTTCCAGGTACCTACAAAAACTTGTTTACTTTTTTTACCACATTCTTAGGAATGTGGTATATCAGATGTCGTTGAAGTACACTTGCCCATCTACGTAGTCCTTTATAATGGTATAACTTTAAACTTTGTTTACGGAAAATCCTAAGACTTTTATTATAAATTTTTTTGGTGATATCTATTTCTTATTTAAGGATGCACATATCCTCAAAGTTTTAGAGATAAGTTCTCAATAACCCTGTATAATATATTTTTAATTTCAATTAGAAAATAGTGTTAGTATAATAGTTTCGCGATACAGTAATAATCTAGATATTTTGACGAATGCATAAAAGCCGATAAAGAATGTCGGAATCGCGTATAACTTTTTAAATACAGAAATATTATGAATTATTAGTTTAATAAAGAAGAACAAAAATATTACATAGAAAAATTATACTTCTGTGTTTTTTATTGATTTAAAAGATACGCGCTTTAATAATGAATGTTTACCAATTATGCAGAAAGGATTATTTTCAATAGGCAACTTAAAGAAAGTATGCCCTCCAAGAATACGGTTAAGTATATAAAATTCACTTTGAATATTCTTTCGTTTAAAACACTTCTATAGCTAAAGGCACAACTCTTCATAAAAAGTAGTCAAAGGATATATTGCTTTTCCAAGGAATGTATAAAGCTTTTTTGTAAATGGTTTGTCTAGGTGATATCCACACCACAAGAAATATTTTTTTGATTCAGCAACTGAATAATATTATGCCCAAGAATAAATAAACATCCAGAAGGATATCTCGCACCTTTGCTGTGGTTCACCTCGTCGCACCTCGGTTATGTTTTCAAAACTTTTAATAACCTTCTGTTTCGTAAGACAATACTTTCAAAGTTTAATTGCAAAAAACTTCAAGCAACGATATAAAGCATACGAAATATATTTTTTTATGAGTATTAAGAGAAATAACTGACCATGGGTTGGTTCCTTAAGCAAATTTGTATATATCTGCATCTTTTAATTTCCGTAGAACGAATTAGAAGAAGTTACTGAAAAGCTTAGCGAAATGATAGCCAGACCATATTTGCGCACACCAAAGGCTGTGATAGTCCAAACAACTGCTTTGGCCAGAAGAAAAAGACATGAATTTGTGCGAGCTGTAGCCCAGGGGCTCATACCTCCTGAGACGCCGCCGATGCAGAGAAAAAGGAAGAAGCGATATGTAGATGTAAGACTTATTTTTCGTATACCTATTTTTTTTTCATTGGTTCGTTTTGTTATATGGGAGATTACATCTTTTTTGTTTTTTTTACGAATTTACGAATAATAAAAAAGGACGTAGTTCTCCAGAACAGAGATACCTTTATCCAATATTTTCGGATCTTATGGTTCAGTTTTAATGCGTGGAAAAGTTTATTTGATACCTATGGTCTCATTTATTTTCCTGTAGTTGAAATTTTGTTTTTCTAAGTCAAAATTTGTTTGAAATGATCACCAGATAAAATGGAACACCATACTAGATAATATCATTTCATTCTTTCACAATTATTTTGCAACATGTATACTTTACAATAACCTAGTTGATGGTAGAGGTAGATGAAGTCCTATGAAACGCCTTCGCTGTTATTATAACCATGGTACTTTGTTGTTTTAGTCTGATCTTACCCAAACCAGTGCATGGTTGAAAGACTGCGAATGGCCTGAATATGATACAGACGAAGAGACTGACTTAAGTGTAACCCATAAAAGTTTTCCTTACACCCATGCATCTCCCTCAAAGGAACACCAATGTGGACTATTGTGCAACAGAAGTTGTGGTCGTAAGTAATACAATTTATATACATTAACTTAAAGGAGATGCCGAAAACAGCTACTCTAAGGACTAAGTCCTCCGACTGGCGTTGTATGAAGGTCGCCACATCTTTCATCGAATTCAACCATCAGATGCTGACGGGTCTCGCATTTATGTTGTACTCGCGAAAGTGCCATAGATAGTGAAATAGATGAACGATGTTACGACATGACTGCCTAACGATCATCTGGTATTTTATTGATAGATAAATAGGCTTGTCTTCCTTAAAGAGCTAGGGGTCATTGCTGTAATGGTATCTGCAGAAAATCTAGTCGCCATCTATCTGCCAATAATTAATAAAGTTTTTATTATTAATTGATTTCAATAGAGCATAAAAAGTTGCTATGAGAAAATGTCGGTATCTCTTTGTTTCAATAGTTCTTCAAGCAATGTTACAAAAACGAATTTCCAAAATTTCGAATATCTCGAAAACTAATCATGCAATCAGGCCTTGATTTTTGGAGGCATATTATTGGTCACCGATATATACAACTTTCCCAAATTTAACCTAGTCTCTATCTCTCACGGTATCCAAGATACCAATTTGAAACAAGATATTTTCAATAACAACAAACGCTATAGTGCTGGCGCGTATTGTAAACAGTGTTAATAACTTTCAGGATCAGACTACAGTATGGAGCTGATCATAGCTCTGGAAATGTCTCGACTTCAGATGATAGAAGACAGAATGAAGCAAGCTCAAGCGAATGTTATAACACCTGATCCTAGTTCCAGTGTCTCCAACAACAGTAACGAAAGTACCGACGAACAGTTGAAATTAGCAATTCAACTCAGCTTGCAAGAATCTACTGCAACCATGGGTAGAAACAGCGAGGAAAACCAAGGGCTTTCGGGTTATCAGAGAACAAGCGCCGATATTACCGTGGATTATTTTTTGAAGTCTTTAGCCAATCACAAGATTGACTTAAAGTCTTTGGACAAATTTAGTTCTGAAGCCGACAAGGAGTTATTCTTTAGGCCTTGTAAGGGCAATGAGGATGGAAGATTCCAAATTTCTGATATTCACGAGAATGGTAAGTATACATTTCAGTAAATATTTTCTACAACTTACTCATATTTGTATATTCCCAGATGAATAATTGATGAATTATACATAATAGTGTCTTCAAAAATTGTTCCTCATATACACAAAATAGCAGCAATTGCTCGTAATGTGCAAACTGATTGATTTTTACTATAAATAGAACTTACTTTTACTTCTACTTACATTTAGAAACGTCATATCGAGTACATCGTGTTTTCTACTCTGGAATTTTTACTAGCTATTAGAACTTAAGCCGTAAAGCTGCTTAACAATAACGAATTCCAGTACTTTATTGACAAATAACTTTTGGTTACCGAGTACAAATTCATTATGTCAGACTCTCTAAGAATGAGGCAAAACATGAAGTATTGTGTACTTCTCTGTGTATTAGTTGTATAAACATAGAGGATATAATAAACAAATTAGTCAAACGTTCATTTATCTGTATCTTTTGGAACTGTTTAGTGTGTTTTTATCCATGTAAATATAAATATTTTCTTTGTTACAGGATTTGCATTTGAAGATACAGACGACTATGACACAGACATCCGTTTAAAACGTTCCCATTCTACAGGTGACCTATGTGTTCGTAGAAACGGTCGTGGTACCAGAATAAGAATGAACGGGAGTGACGAACCGCGGTACCATCTGGATTCAGACCACAGCAGCCAACACGAAGATAAGCCAGAAGATATGGTAAGAAGACTTCTTTCACTGCCTTCAACGTCTGTTCGCACAAAACAATTCCTTTTGTTACACACTTCATATCCCGAGGAGGAGTCTTACCAGGGTCAAAGTTCGGTGGAAGACACCACTACGTCTGATTCAATGAACGCCGACATGGAGGTCTGTGGGATCCTTAGTTCAGTTACTGACGAAGACTTAGGTAATATAGTAACATCTATATTAACATCACCCAAATCTGTGTCCCTACTAGAAAATATAATTTTTTACTCCTTGCATTCCAAGCTATATGTTCCATTTTATTTGTTTGAGCGTGTGAATGAAATAATATATTGAAAGTTGCTCGATTGGTATTATTTTCATAGTCTGTAGTGTTCATTAAAATGAAGTATTTAATGTACTTAGTAAGTAATAATTAGTTTCAAGCAGTGAGTTAGAGGGATCCCTTTCATCATTTCAGTATTAAAAGATTTTCTAAATTTTTAAAATTGCTTTCCATAATTCAGGAGGAAGCTATGACGAAGAAATCAAAAAGACTGATCAAATAGCCAAAGTTGCTGAATGCAAGAAGCAAACCCATAATCCATTTGCCACCTTGAAAGCGAAACTGTGTTCAGCGCATCTACCAAAGACTAGTTATTTAACCAGAATAGCAGTTAATAAAAGTATAGGTTTACTTAGCGAAGGCAGAAACAAAAAGTGCTGTGAAAGTAACGAAAAAAAGTGTTGTGAAGGAACTAGTAGACAGACGGACGGATCAGATTCTGCACGCAATAGTGTAGTTAAGAAATTCGTTATTGGGAGTGAATGCAAGAGTGAGAAACATAGCCCCAAAAAGCACCAGAGGGCGAGCAGTAAGAGGAATGCTTTTTCGAAGTCGACAGGTTTCTTACTGGAAGAGCAAAGGAGAGCTTGTAAAGGTATATTGTTGCTGCTGTACTATTTAATTTCTCATAAACAAATGACTTTCACAGTTGCCATTCAGGTTAAGACACTCTTTTGTAACTGTTCCTTTCGTTTTGTTATTGAACAAATACAGTTCTATATGTTTATAATTAAAATGGTTACTGTCACGGGTATTTGAAATTGTAAATTTTTATCGTTGTTCGGTGTATCAACCAGAAATTGACGCCAAAACATGACTGTTGTAAATTTAAGAAACCAACTATATATAAATACAGTGATACTGGAAAAATAACAATTTCTTCTTTTAAAGTCGTTTTACGTTTTAGGATTTTCCTCGAACCTGCGGATAAAAATCTGCAAGAGCCCTCCTAAATGCAAGAGCGGCCACCCTCTGGAGACAGACAGTTCCAATGAGTACGAGAGTGAAACGGGCATTCCCAAATCCCCCACGCTGTTCATCTCGGGTGTCTCCATATCTCGGACTCCTGAGCCTAAGTCGCCTGGTATGAGCCTCATACAAAGCGGACGACAATCGCGTTCCTCCAGCCTTAGTGTGCCCGTACCTCTCAACTCGTGTTCTCTAAGCATCTCCAGTTCCAGTCTCAACAATTCCAATTCTTTGCCTGCGGAGCCGTTTACTCCTTCGCTGGTGCGATCAACTACACCCGTTACTTCTAGGTCTAACATCCACACGCCTAGCAGTAGTCCTTCCAGGTCAACTAAAGAGAATGGAAAGTCCAAGAGTGCTAGTGAGCCGGAGAGAGAAAGAGAAATGTTTAGGTAAGAGTTAGGAGTATTTACCATAAACGAGTTTCATTTCTCAGTAAGGTATCTTAGTTAGTTACACTTAGTTTTAATCATCTCCAGATGATGCCAACTTGGTTGGCTGACCGTGCGTCGAGTGCAGTATAGTGTTTTGGTGTTATGTGGGAAATTACGTTAGTGTTAAGGTAAATAGCGGCTCTTAGATAATTTTATAGAAGACTGCCTCCAATATAATCAAGCATAATATCAGTGGCACTTATAATAATATTCAGCCAGTCTAAAAATATACTATGTGTAAGAGGTAGAAATAATTGTTTTGCAAAATTTAATGAGGATTCTCTCCATTTAATTCTGACTAGCAGATTTACGATTTTCTATAGTTTAAAATGTTAACTCAGTAAGTAGGTATTTTGAACATTATGAACCATTGATTTACTTTGATATTATTAATTCTTCGTAATGTCTTCTTATTATTTACCTTTCTCCGTTTCCAAACTCTCATATTTTCTATGTTGTAGTCGGTTTCACAAATTTTGAGCAGTGTGCGTGCTGATATAAAATTTTTATAGAGGTTCATGTTTCTCGAAGAAGACTAGACATACAAGAAAAATGTAATCGTGGATACTAAACAAAATATACCTATAGGCAAAAATTTTGTAACCTACAACCACCTTTATGTAGTCACTTATTTTTAGGAGAACCTAACTCCCACGGTGGATTTCGTTTCCCACTTTTTCTTTGGATAAAAGTTAGTTTCTTTCTATTTCAGGTTTCCAAAATCTTCCACAGATGGGGCTCTTAGTTCGGTTCTTCACGTTCAGGAGTCCAATCTGAGTTCAGATGACTTCCATGAAGCTCTCTTCCTATTGGAGAGGTCACCCAAAACCAGAGATTCGAAGAGAAGAAAAAAGTCAAAGAAAAAAGACAAGGATGATAAAAAGGAGGATGTGAGCTCCATTTTGTAATACTAAAAGACTGTCTATATCGTAAATTGTTGTGAAAAACGTAACGAAAATGCGTTTTTGTGATAAACTAGCGGTAAACCAAAAAAAGTGACCAAAACTAAGTAGATATTAATTTGTTTTTTATTTCACCATTTTATACGTTTTTATATGTTTATGATATTTCTATAAGATTTGCTAATGAATACATTTTTATGGGGTTATTTAAAGAAAATAATATTAAAATTAGGCATTATTTTCATAACAAACAATTAAAACTCATAATGATATTAAAAAAATTACATTTCGTTATTATTGATAATACCGTTATTTTTCTTATTAGGTATATTTTGTATTATTTTTGTTATTGTTAATATTATTCTTATTATTATATTTATTATTATCATTAGTATTATTATTGTTATTACAATTATTATAACTATTTTTACTATCATTGTTATTATTTAATGTTATGTTCTCTCAATATTGTTATAAGTATAGTTGTTTTACCATCGCCAAATAATGGTGATATATTCAAAGATAATATCACAAACCATTTCTTTCATTTATAATTAAGTAAATGTGTAAGCTACGGTATAAACGGCAGATTTTCTGAAAACCATTGGTACTTAACAAAAATATAACATGTTAAGTCAAGCTTGTTAATTTTATCCAGAGAAAAATGTTAGTGAAAAATACGGAAGGCCAACATAATAAAATAGATTTTTATAGTATATTTTTAATATTATTTATTGGCTTAAACTGTTTGTATCTTTCTTTCTATAGGAATTAAGAAAAAAAGATAACTAAGAGATAATTATTAAAAAATCATCAAATACCTACTATGGTTCAATAAACGGTAAGGTACTCAAAGGAATAACCTTATTATATTTAGGACATGTCGAAAGGAACTACTTCGCTTGCAATATGCACCCCCCAACATTGAATTACAACGGCATATCTTCATATAACCTCAACTTATTGTCTTTAATACAATTTTCTTTCTAGGAGTATATCTTTTAAATTATGAAATATTAAACAAGCATCTACATTCTATTAAAAGGAATATGTATTGAAGACAATCCTAAGTCCTTTTTGGCTTAATTCCTACATAAAAGATATAAATAATAAAATAGTATAAGGTGGATGAACAGCATTTTGTTATTTGGTAATAATCACAATTTTTATATACAGGCTGTCCCAAAAGTGCGTTAAAGTCCAAAATCAGTCAAATATTTTGAAACATACATGGTGATCCACTACAGCGAGACATCGCCAAGGTAATGTTTTAAATGGGTTACCCTATATATTTTTAGGTATTTGAATTCAGCATGAAATTCGGTATTTGACGATACCTGCTTTTTCTGTTTTCTATGCGGCGTTATCGACTAATTGAAAGGATTTTGAAAATTTTTGTTAAAACACAGTAGCATAAATTTATTCAGTGTGTTAGTATTAGATATATAATTTAGAAAAAATATTTTGCTGTCATGTAGATGGTTTTTTCCAAAACCCAGTAATAGGTTCGATATTGAACTTTGACCCATAATGGGACACCCTGTAAATATATGAACCATTCCAATATATAATACGTGGTTGTTTAAGCAGTAACTAAACCACGAATAAACAAACTTTGAATAAGAAATGTTTATAAACCTTAATCATTAAGTAATTGTTTTTTGTACATGTAATAGGTATTTTTTCTCCAACCGTCACAAAATTATGACATTTTTTTTTGAGTCTGTAAGGATGACATTTTCCTTGCTGGAATAAAATTATATCTAGTAGTAGGAGCTAAAGTTGACCATTTTAATCCTTAGATTAAAAGTATTAATCATGTTTTAATTTATAAAAGTTTATTCAACAATATTTACAATAGTTTTTGTTTATCCACATTGATATTAAATACACCGTTTGAACAAGTATTAAAATTAAACGTGCCCGCATTCTTGGAGCAATTCTTAAAGCAGTCCAACACGTTTTCATTAATAGTTAGATTATTTTTAAAAGTTGTGACATTAGAAATGGCAACGGTGAAATAATTCAATAATTTCAAAGCACAAATTAATAATTAAATTGGGGATTTCGGTTGGAGAAAGAATAACATGTTATATTCTTATTAAAAGTCTCTTTTTTGTCTCGCAATTTTGCATGAGCTCGGCTGCGTTACGCTTCGCCTCGCAAATACAAAATTTGCTCGTCAAAAAAGTGACACTTTTAATTCTAATATAACAATATACTATATTTATTTGTGGCGAATATAAATCATTCTAATATGGACTGAAATTGAAAATGTTATTTTTCCAAAAATCTGGCCTAAATTAAAATAAAATTATTTTTCTTTGAGTCTAGGATACAGATACCTATTCTGTTATTTGTTGATTCAGTAGAGCCGCGATTAAACTGATTTTTAATTATTATAACATATAAAATAACCATTTATGCACAAAATCATTTTATGCACAAACAACCTAATGTTACTGTTATTTATTCAGTAATAGACACAAAGTATATATTATTGATCCAATAAAAATAATTAAGTGCCAAATTTCCTTATCCCCATTTAGTTCACGTGTTTTTTGTGGGACAAAAAATATATTATTGATTAATTCACGATGTATGAAAATTAGTGTAGTAATCTAAACCGGAGGTGATAGTACTCATACAAATTGGAAAAAAACTTGTATAGTCTTGGGAAAAATAATTAAAAATCTAGGCAGAAATACGCCTATAAATGAATGGTGGGTGTACGAAACAGTAGGTTTGTTCCTAGCATAAATGTTGGAAACAGTCAGGAGTTTGCGCATTACGGAATTACTGTTCCAGCATCTAAATGTCAGTAACAGTTTACATAAGCTTGTTGTTCCTGCAGTTGTTAGTGACTTTTCTGACATGTTGGAAACCTGTTTTAAAAGTTTGAAAATTTTTGTAAAACTTTTTTGTGCTTTTTAGTCGAGTCCTCTGTGACGACAGACACCTTGAATTTGAGAGCTTTCAGTATACAGATCGATATTTCAGTGTGATTTTTGTATTTTTGTGTGTGGCGTACAATTTACGTTTACTTATAAATCGTATGCCCAAGTAAAGTTACTTTCCTTAAATTTAGATAAGAAAGTGTACAAATCGTAAACACTTAACATATTTCAAACTTGTAACCTAAATAAAAATATTGAAATGGATTTTATGGATGAAAATGATAACAGTTCATCGGAGAGTGAATATTATTATAATAGAACGGTCCAACTGAAAATGTTTGTAAAAATAACAAAACACTGTTGCTAACAATCATGCGCACTGCACCCTTGTTGCCAACATGTTTCCAACACTTTGCTGGAACAAACCTAGTTATTGCATCAAGTAAATTCAAGCAACTTTATTCAGCTAAATAAATTGCACAATAAGTTAGTAAAAATAAACTACAACGCACTACAATGTTCATGTGCAATTTTTCTTTTTTACGTAAAAATGACAGTGTTCCAAATGTGTAATTGAATTTTTTAAAAATTCATAATTTATGTATACTAATACCCCTCACTCCTTCACAACTACTTACTTACATATGAGAGAGTAATATCTATTTTAATTTTACAATAATTACATATTTACCATAAAAAATAATTAACTAATTTATTTAAAAAAAAACATTTTTCATTTACATTTCTCAAAAGCGCAAAAATGATTCCCTTAAAACTAATTTCCGGATATTATCCTTATAGGTTTTCCTATTTTTAGTAGTACTGTCACTGACCAAAGATTATTACTCTTTTTTACATCCAGATGTGTTTAATATTTTTATATATAATTTTTAATTCAGTTTTTTATAGCAGATTTAGATTTTTCCTAGAGTTTTATTTTACTTTTAGTACTTTATTGTGTTTCCTACTGGTATATCATTCATATCGACCTACTTTTAGAGACGGAAATATAATATCTGTACAGGATGTTTTAGTTTTTTGTTCATCTTATTCATTTTGGAAATCTATGTAATGAAAATAATTGGACTTTGCCATTGCTAAATAATTTTTAGATACTAAGCATTTTTTTAATGATGTAAACTGGGGAGGAACTTACCAGAATTTAATTATCATGTAATTGAATAAGATTAAAAAAAAAACGTTTAAGTAAAGGGCACAATAAATTCCTACTAAAAACGTTCACAGGAAATATGTCAGGAAATCTAAATTACAATTTAGTTAATGGATAGAAAAGGAACATCCCTTTAAAAACATTAACTTAATTACTTAATTTAGAAACCGTGCGATTTTTTAACTAAATTCGTCGTGGAGTTTACAGTAAATACAGTTTAAAGTAAATTGTTTTTAGTTATAAAGGCGGCATAACATTAATATTTCGAAAATTATATCAGATAATTTTTGGATGCAACTAGAATTTTGCCTTATGTTATAAATTTACTGCATAACAGAAGAAAACTTTAACAGCGTACATCGTCTCAAATTTCAAAACAATTGGCTTATTGATTGCAGATATAACCAATAATAATTTAAATACCCTGTATCTCGAAACCGATTGGTTGTTAGAAATACGTTTATAAAGTTCAACTATTTTCATCTGTTCACATATTATCGAAAAACTAAAACTTCCTGTATAATATTTGTAAACGCACATAAAAGAAAAGCGGTATTTCTCAAGTAAAGTGGTTCTATGTCACTGAATTATTTCAAAATACCCTAAATAACAATCCTAAATTGAACCGGCGATTTACAAAGAAAAACTCGGTGAGCCGCTCCCTTTAAGGGTTGAATGGGTCAGTTGCTTAAGGATATTTGAGAAGTTTTTAATACTCGTAAACTGGTTTGGGTAGAATATTTCTGTTGGTATATTTAGGTACATACCTATGTATGAGTTGTATGCCAATGCGTTTTTCATTTATGTGTGTATCGCTTCTGTTTATTTTTAGTACCTACTTGTAATATTTGTACTTTTAGATACCAAGTACCTACTTGTAATTTCAATTAGGTTGCGCTTTATTTTCAATTTTTATTGTTGCATTAATGATTAATTTCAGTAATTTATTCAAAATGTAAGTTGTACATATATATTCTGCAGGTTATTTAACGTAATTGTATGCGGAGGAAAATATGCACATGTAACATATAATTTAATAACCCCTGAGTACCCTCCCCGGGTTACTAAGGCCGAAAAGGCCTTGCTTTCCAATATTTTTATGGGCTAACTCCCAAAAACCAAAGAGCTTCCAGAATTACATTCTCTAATCTCAATGTAGAAAGAAAAATTGTAGGTAAAGATATTTTGGGTTTATATGGACTGATACCACACATAAGCTACTAAAATGACTTTTAATTGGAATGGAAAATTGCAGGAAAATTGTAATGTTCGAAGAACGGTGAATTTTATCAATTCTCTTATACCTTCACTAGTCACAAAGAATAAATAAATAAATAACCAGAAAGATATTTCGCAGGTGGCATCACTGATGTGGTTACCGTTGGATTTGGTAGGTAGGTAGGTAGGTAGGTAGTACTCAGTTCCAAAAGGGAGTCGTATTTTCAAGGATATTTTTTTGCTTTTCCATACTTACCTACCTAATTCTATATGTAGGTATTTACTGTTTTGTTTTGAAAACATATGCTTTAATATCATAAAAATCACATTTTTTTAGATGAAATAGAACAAGTACTTATTTACCTAAACAAACAACGTTTATTGATTTTTCCAAACCACGAGTATTTTGTTTTTTGTCCTAAAGTTTCTGTTTGTACGTTTAAGTTAATAATGTAGTTTCTTCACTTTCCCAAACAGTTTTATTAAATAATTTCAATAAAATTTTTCCATGGGAAATTTTTCCATGGGCGTACAAATGTAATGTATTCACAAATGATTTCAAAATCTTTAATAGCTCTGTTTTGTGAAGAAATACTTTCAAAGTTTCATTGAAATAAAACTTCAAGCAAGTATAAATTTTTCAAGGCATATTTAAATTGCCAAATAAATCCAAATTGACTGTTCCTGTTAGAAGAAATCACAAACTAGTCAGACTCAATAAAATCACTCCAAACCAGTCAGCAAATTGTTTTCAACCAATCACAAGCTTTCTGAGTAGTTTCTGAGTGCTGCAGGAACAGGCCACAACACCATAACGTGTAGTTTATAACCACAACGAAAGAGGAACTTTGTTATTTCTCCGTAAATAGCGGGATCCGTTCTCTTTAATAAAGTTAACATACATTCCCTTTGAAACTGCCCAAGCACAGAATAACGATAACGGTAACCACGTAGTAAAATAAGGAGTTCAAAATCTCCCTAAAATTTTTACTTTTTGTTTGTTTTCTCTTGTATGTTATTATTTTAAGTGTTTATAGTACTTCATTCTGGTAGTACTCTTTTATTAACACTTGCTATTTTAGCATAACATTGGCCCGAAACTTAAATTTCAGAAACTTTCTGTTATTGTCATGGAAATTTTCCACTTCGGTATCAAACATCGAACCCGATATTTTTAGTTTTTATAAAATCGGGAAAATACATAGGTATTTATTTAATGCAGATATTTTACATTATTAGTTCATGTTTACTCTTTAATTATGAGAACAGTAAAATATATAATTAAATCGCCGCATATACTTGATCGGGTAATATTTTCTTCATGTCTTCATAATTTCCAAACGGGTACTGAGGGTGTTATTGAGGTTAGTATTATATATTTTCGTAATCATTTAGTCGCTCTTATTCTAAAGTAAATACGCACATTATATATTTAGTAGAAGTAGGAAAATAATTACCAAAAGCAAATTATGTTTCATTTTGGTTACTTATTTAAAGAAATCCATAGGTATGTGGAAAATGGTTGTGATATTAAATATTTTCGAAATTAAACATATAGGAGACAAAGTGTAAACTATTGTTAAATGTTACATATTAAAATGACGTACAGTAGAGTAGATTGGGTATGTAACTCTTTGTGATTTTTTTAGGAAATAAATGAATTTCTCACATGTTTTTTAATATTTTTTTATTTTTTTACAAGCACATAGTTGTTTATTAAGTACATGCTTTTAAGTTTTTAAAAATCGTTTCTTTAACATTAACGTACAGTACATTTAGTATTCAAAATATTTAAACAAGAAGGCATTTGTTCAATATTTTGAAGAATTGATACCTATATTTACAACACTAAACAGTTTGGACGACATTGTACTTGTAGTACATTAACAGTTTTATTAAATTTTATTTTAAACATATAACTGCGCTAGAAAAGCAATAAGGTGACCTTATAATATAATACAGCGGTCCACAAGAATCAGGCCTTTTTGGAATATGGTTAAAAATAATATCAAAGCAAATATAACAGTAACAGTCAGTAGCTTAATTATTATGAATAATAATTTATATAATTTTGAATATTTATAAAATTTAATTTAAATATGGAAGAAGATGGCATTTTGGGGCTGATCTTTCTCTTTTATGTTTTTTATAATGGTTCCGAATTTAGTGTTTAATGTTTTCCTCGTATAATAGTGCATTTCTATAAATTTCCTTCAGAATGAGGTATCTAACATAAAATAAAAATGTTAGGAAATAGAATGCATAGAAATTAGAATTTCCGAATTTTTTTTTAAGAATATATCGTAAAATCTATCTATGCGATTTATTTCTATTGCCAGCGATAATTTTAAGTTTGATAGTACTTGCAGTCTCTAATCTGAAAGAAAAATATGGAAATACCAATTGCATGATGAGAAATCGGTATGATTAAGATATTTAATAATAGTGGAGTAAAAACAAGAGAAAAAGTCGCTTCTTTCTCGAAAAAAAATTTTTTAAGGTATAACCACATGAAACCTATACAGGATCATTGGTTGGGTCCTTGTGCATGTGAAATGACTAATTACGACATCTTTAGGGGGGTCAGACATTTTTTATCCCCAAAAATGTCAATAATTTGTCAAAATGTTATATTTATGTTTTTTAAGACATACCACGCGATAACTTCGAAACTAATTAACTTATAAACATGAGGTTTTTTTAAATCGATTGAGGACATGTAGGCGGTCATAACTATACTAATTTAAGTCCCCTGGTTAGGGTATGTTTTCTTGGAGAATGGAGTAAACTCGAAATTTTACTTTTATTGCTGCATGATTTTCGGTAAGCGAGAAACTTTTTTATTTCAAGGAATTTTGCCATAGTATCTGCGTATGAATTAAAGAAAAAATATTGAAAAAGTTTTTAGAAGAAGAACCAACCTTCTGTGACAAACAGTTTTCGAGTTATCGCCATTTAAAATTAATAACACAGGGGCGCGCTGCGCCGCGCGACGTGCTTTTTGAAGACGCTATCAAATTATCGCACCGTACCGCGCTCTCGATGTGTTTTGAAGGCCCGCTTCGGTGATCTCCTGACCAATATAAAATATCCAAAAAGAATTTTGTATTAAAAATTAATGTTCTAGTATAATATGTATTTTCTAATTTCATATGATTCGATAAATATTTTCTATCAGCAACACAAATTTGCATTGTATTTACATTCATATTTTTAATATAAAGTTAAAACACGAATTACAAAAAAAAAGGTCAGAAATTTTAAAAAATTAGAAGTTTCTAGACTTCGAATCTGACGAACTGAGGTCTTCGTTTTGTGGTCTGTTACTATATAATGGGTGGTATGAATAAAAACGAAGTACCTGCTACTACTACAAGTATTAGTATATTCTACATAGTATTTACTTTAAAACGAAGTAGATACTACATTTCAAAGTACTCCCTTCTATTTTTCCGGAAATGCTAAAAATAATAGCATTCTTCTAAACATTATAATTACTTTAATACTTTTTACTGGTAAATACTTCCATTTTAACAACAACTGAAATATTTTCTCCGTCATTAGCGAAGTTGATATCATGGCAGCCTCATCGTGCGTGCTACAAAGTGATTACTTTAAAAATGGTTCAAATACATAGAAATAAAATTTATACTACAAGAAGACACTACGACGCTGATACCATATACCGTCAAATATTTAGGTAAACAATTAAGTACCATCAATTTAAAATGTTTTATGTTTATATTTTTCGTCTAGGTTTAGTAGGGTAAACGTTACTTTCTCGTTACTCGTTACTCTTCTATCACACTTCCTTCATCCGAAGACATCTTAAAGGACTGTTGATGTTATAAATACATACAAAACTGAAACTGTCTCCCAAAAACTTTTAAACATGTATATCTCGTTAGCCAGGGCCTGGCGCACGGCGTATGTGTGACGGAAGTAAGTACAAGTACACATTTCAAAGAATGTATTTTAAAGTAGATATTACGTAGAATATACTAATACTTGTAGTAGTAGTAGCAAGTACTTCGTTTTTATCCATACCACAAATTACATATTTACATTCGTCGCAACATTTTAATCCTTGGGCTAAACACGTGCATTTATTATTGTTGCAATTTTTGTCAATCCGATGTTCCGACTGAAATTGCAACAATAATAAGTGCACGCATTTAGCACAAAGATTAAGATGTTGCGACGAATGTAAATATGCAATTTGTGGTATGGATAAAAACGAAGTACTTGCTACTACTACTACTACAAATATTAGTATATTCTACGTAATATCTACTTTAAAACGAAGGATATACTAATTTCCGGTAGTATCTACTTTACTTGACATAGAACATACTTCACCACAAAGTATAATATACTCCATATTATGAAGTATCTACTTAACAAGTGTGTTACATTCTTTGAAATGTGTAGTACTTCCTTCCGTCACACATACGCCGTGCGCCAGGCCCTGGCTAACGAGATAAGACATGTTTAAAAGTTTTTGGGAAACAGTTTCAGTTTTGTATGTTATAACATCAGCAGTCCTTTAAGATGTCTTCGGATGAAAGAAGTGTGATAGAAGAGTAACGAGTAACGAGAAAGTAACGTTTTCCCTACTAAACAGATGAAAAATATAAACATAAAACATTTTAAATTGATGGTACATAATTGTTTACCTAAATATTTGACGGTATATGGTATCAGCGTCGTAGTGTCTTCTTGCAGTATAAATTTTATTTCTATGTATTTCTATGTATTTGTATAAAGTATATACTATGTAGAATATACTAATACTTGTAGTAGTAGCAGGTACTTCGTTTTTATTCATACCACCCATAATATAGTAACAGACCACAAAACGAAGACCTCAGTTCGTCAAATTCGGAGTCTAGAAAATTTAAATTTTTTTAAATTTCTGTCCTTTTTTTTTTGTAATTCGTGTTTTAACTTTATATTAAAAATATGAATGTAAATACAATGCAAATTTGTGTTCCTGATAGAAAATATTTATCGAATCATATGAAATTAGAAAATATATATTATACTAGAACATTAAATTATTTTTTTAATACAAAATTCTTTTTGGATATTATATGTTGGTCAGGAGATCACCCAAGCGGGCCTTCAAAACACATCGAGAGCGCGGTACGGTACGATAATTTGATAGCGTCTTCGAAAAGCACGTCGCGCGGCGCAGCGCGCCCCTGTGTAAATTGCGATAATTCGAAAACTGTTTGTCACAGAAGGTTGGTTCTTCTTCTAAAAACTTTTTCAAAATTTTTTCTTTAATTGATACGCAGATACTATGGCAAAATTCCTTGAAATAAAAAAGTTTCTCGCTTACCGAAAATAATGCAGCAATAAAAGTAAAATTTCTAGTTTACTCCATTCTCCAAGAAAAAATATGCTAACCAGGGGACTTAAATTAGTACAGTTATGACCGCCTATATATCCTCAATCGATTAAAAAAACCTCATGTTTATAAGTTAATTAGTTTTAAAGTTATCCCGTGGTATGTCTAAAAAAACATAAATATAACATTTTGACAAATTATTGACATTTTTCGGGATAAAAAATGTCTGACCCCCCTAAAGATGTCGTAATTAGTCATTTCACATGCACAAGGACCCAACCAATGATCCTGTATAGGTTTCATGTGGTTATACCTTTAAAAAATTTTTTGAAACATTTTTCTACCGTTTTTACTCCACTATAAACCCTAGACAAGGGAAGCTTTTATACAAATGATACAAATTGTCAAGAATTCTCTTAGAGAATTGTAGAAAAATTATTACAATTTACTTAAGAAACACTAAGCTGCTGCTATATTTGTATTTATCAACGACTGCATACTGCTTATACTGTTACATACTGATCTCTTGTGAAAAATGAACAAAGTGAAATTTCTCTATTAGATACAATTCCATTTTCGAAAGTACTTATGTTTCGATGAAAATAGTGAAACCTAGTTCTTACTGTGTAATATCTTTAAGAGAGCACAAATAAGAACAACTGAATAACTATTACTTAATGCCATATATTACCTCAGAGATAAACTGTTTCAAGTCACTTTTTTCAGAAAATTAGTTATTAGCTTTATATCCCTTCTAATAATATGCTTGACTCTGGAAATAATTTGACAGGCCTAACTTTTAAGACAACCGAAATATCCAATTTGCATCTGTATCAAGTCACTTACCAGTTCAGAGGTAAAATAGATTTACAATTGTTTTTCCGCGCTCCTAAACAATTACAATTTAGTGACTTGATACAACTTACCTCTGAGGTACAGTACCTAGGTACATTAAAAACATTTTATATATTGTATTTTCCCGCGGAAGAATTTAGGAAAACTAAAATTTTTTGAAACATAATTATCTCGGATTGAAGGTATTTATACCGTTATATTAATGCCAGTAACAATAATTATTGTTGCTACTATAAAAAAATTAACTCATTATTCAACTAAACAACAATTTGTACGATCAGAAAGATATATAACGTTACTCTAGTAATAAACTCTACATATCCGTTCCCGCAGATATAAAAAATATAAACAGCCAACTACTTACACGCTTAGCAACTAAGTCACTTATATTTAAATATTTTTACAACAATAAACTTCTTTAGATTTAATTACTGGACACAGTACAAACAGCTAAGAATATGTTTTTTATTATCACACAAACCTATGCAATCACAATGAAGGTAAATATTTAAAAATTAGAAACTTGTTTTTTTCTACTAATAAGTAACTCTTACCGATTTATTTATCAATTCCCATTTATGATCCCATAGCTCCCTGTTTGTACAACACATAAAAAGTGTATCTACAATAGTTTTCGTAACCACAATTGCTAAATTACTTGTACACATTTTTTTACAAACATTATAACATTTTATCTTATATCCTACATGCAATGATGCACAATGCATTCAAGTTGATTCCTCTGATTGCCATTCGTATAATTTGCTAAATACAATGCTTGCTTAGTTGTTTGGCACAATATAAACTTTGATAAATACTAAGTTTTGCTTTAATCTAAAGCAGAAAATTATAATGGTTTCCATGTCACCATTTCAGAAAAATACTATTACGACCAGCGCAATGTACACAAATTATATCTAACACTCTAAGTATTAATTTAAGTACTTAAACATACAACCAATGTTTTGCCTTGAACCTACTTGCGAGTTTACTTCTTCTTATTTCCTCATGCTCTTCTACGGGCGAAATACTCAGTGCTAATTTCTGAAAACAATAATTATATAGACTCTATAACTATAGAACGGGGTATACAGGTTGGAACTTAGACTAGGAATTCTCTTTCCTAGTCTAAGGGTTGGAAAAACAAAGCAGCTAACCATTTCATTACATGGGTATGCTCTTTACTTTCCAAAAAAAATAATCCAATTAAAAATGGTATTAAAGAGAACAAACCACTAAATCACCTTAAACAAGCTTTCGATTTGACAGGAAGTTTTGTCTACTTTTAAACTTAAATGGAGCACTTAAATATCATATACAATGTGTGTCCCATTTAACATGAAGATTAGTGAAACAATTAATGCTTTGAGGAGGAAAGCAAAGCCACTACCAGCTCACTTCAAGGTCATCGAGCTCCGGATGGAATGTGTCCATCCGCAGTGACCAAAGATTAGAGGGTGGGTTGAGTGAAGTGAGGTATTTTCGAACAGGTATGGAACAGCTGTTAAACAGAAAATAGATATTTTCAAACAGATATAGAACAGCTGTTCCGTACTTGTTTGAAAATACCTCACCACACTGAACCCACCCAGTGGGTAAGCAAAGCCACTATCAACTCAGGTATGAAACAGCTGTTCTATAGCTGTTCGAAAATACCTATCTCACTTTACTGAACCCACCCTCGAATCTTTGGTGACTGCGGATGGACACATGCCATCTGGAGCTTGGTGACCTTGAAGTTAACTAGCGGATGACAACGAAAATGGGAGACACTGTACATCTCCCTCAATTTTGTTCATTTATTATACTTACTTCTTTACAAGTACCCTTTATTGTAACAATTTGAACAATAGCTACTAAAGGTATCATCAAAATGGAGGATAAAGCAAGGGACCAGCCTACCCATTCTGCCCAGCCAGGGTAGAAATAGTCGTTGTATTTCAGAGGCTCATGGTAGAATAGTCCAAACATTACTACGCACTGAAAAAAAGCAAAACCAAGTTGTTTAATATCTCATTAGTTAAAAGATATAGATAACACTATGTAGAAAAGAAAAATGTATTAAAAAACAATAAGTTTAGGTTATATCAAGATATGCCGTTGTAATTCAATGTTGGGGGGTATATATTTCACGCAAAGTAGTCGTTTCCGACATATCTTAAAAACAATAAGGTTATTCCTTTGCGTACCTATAGGATTATAGGTAACGAGGAAAATAAAAAACTTTATTGAACCATAATATTTGATAATTGTATTAATAATGTACCTCTGAGTTAATTTTTTGACTTGATTGCTATATAAAGTAAAGATATAAATTATTGTTATTATACTTCATATAATGTACGGATCTCCAAATAAAAAGATGTTCAATTTGGAGACAAGGACGGGTCGGTAGTATGTATTAAACAGAGAAAGGGAACGGTGCATAGATAGGCCGAGATATCAATATCAACGGGTGGGAGACGTAACACGGATGACAGGAGCCATAGAGGTTCATAGGGAGATAGTCGATGGGCAGCAGCTACTCTTAGCTGCGTTCCCCCGCTAAATAACTAATTAATAATAAATAATATGTTATTTATTTAACTATCATGTACTAATATCTTGTGTTTCTTTGTATCCAAATTCAGTATATTATTATTTGGGGACCTGTATATGTAATGTAAATAGTTAAAATGTAGATCTATCTATTAAGTAAGATCACGATACTTACTATTATGAAACTAGGACTAATAAATTTCCAGCAGATCCGCCAATACAATCCAGGCCTTAATCCTATCATTGCTTCTACATCTTGAGAAAATCTATCCAGGCCTAAAATATCCAATTTTATTGACATTGTTGTAATTGTACTATAATATAAATATTTTAGAAACCAATCAGTATCTGTCTATAAAATTTAGTAACCTATAGTTTGAAAACAATTATTAATTATTATCCAGAGTTTACTTTTAGTATATATTTCTTTTAATTCGATTTTTTCAAATGGTATCTTCAAAAGGAAAGTTGTTATCGGTTATTGTGGTCATACAGTTCTTCTTTGTGGTTAAACTTTTTACTTTTAAATGGAACATCCTGGATATTACATATATATATTTGGATGTTTTGATTTCAAAATTTTAAATAATCTAAAAAAGCGAATAGCAAACACTTCAGAATGCCAGATGTATACCAAAAATGAAGACATGGCTTTCCATCTAAATTGAGAGAGTTTGGTGAACTTAGGGAACTTGGGAAGTTGTAAATCGTTGCGTGTTTTACCTGCTTACAATCCTCATGTATTTTATAAAATAATTGTTTTTATGTTCATTATCATTCGAAGTCGAAGTTGTTAATTGTAATTAGTTCTACAATTTTCTAGTAATGCCGCTTTTCACCTAATTTCATAATTTCCAAAGGATATTCTTGGATGTAAAATAGTCAATAAATTACTATTATACTTATAGGAAATAACTACGAATAGTATAGATGTCATTAAGATCATCCTCCATCTGCAATGCCTTATATTAAATAAGGACTAAAACAAATCAAGCCAAAACAGCTATTCTCCTGGCAATATGCCGCGCCGAGTGCTGAATTACCAAGCAAGATTTGCCGTATTTTGGTCTAAACACAGTTAGAATCAAAAATATAAGGATTCGGATTGCAACGAAAACTACGAGGTAATACTCAGACCACACATCGTAGGATGCCACTAATTGCAGACCGGTTTCGATCTTTTTATGGTCTCATCAGTGCAATATAAGTGAGCATACCTAAGAATGCGAGTACCTGAGTATTTGGCATAATAGGTAAGCCTTGCGTACGCAAATCCTAATAGTTCTAATGGCGCCACCTCTTGGTAGTTTTCGCAATACAATCCAAACCAATCGTAATGGTGTGGTAGAAGTACTATTATACTGTTACGAGATGGAAATGATAATCGTCCGTAGATATAAAGTTATAGGTGTTTTTACTAAATCTTACGACCGCTAAAATTTGATAAAACGTTACGTGATATCTTTACCTAAAATTTTGCGGGCTTTCGAAACATTCAAAGACATACAACTCACTAGTTACAGTGTTGCTTGTATACTCTATAATATATTTTATTCATGTAAAAAGACAAACCAAATTAACTTGCACTAAACACTTCCTCGTATTATTTTATGTTTACAATTTCAGTTATCATGAAGCCTTTTATACAAGTTATTAATTGAAACTCCAATATTGACAGTGCAGCTTCTCTTAGTGTTAACTGTCTCTGTTAGTCTAAGCTCTCTCAGTTATAAATTTTGAACTAGTTTACGTGTTTGTTTGTCCTCCTTCACCCTCTTTCAAGTTAAATAGAATTTAATGTAAGAGAATTCTACCAACGTTTACTTGTAGACAACTAGTCCCAACTTTTTACTTTACCCTTTGTTGTAACACCTTTCAATTATTCATGATATAGTATGTATGAAGTCGTTTAGCCTTGTAATATTATAACATCACTTGTCCATAAGGTATTGACAGATGGGAAGTAATTAATATTTTTTAAAATAGTATGATAAAACCGCCCATCCGAAAAAAACACAGTTTTTAAACGCCCTACTCTTTTTTATCCAGAAATTATTATTATTATTATTATTATTATTATTCGTGCCATTGCGCATTATGTATCTTCAATCGTACTTATCAATCTTGATGATGATTCATTGTTTTGTTTCTAACTTTCAGAGCAAATTCAGCTTGGGTTACACATCACTTATAAGGATGATCTTTAGCTTAGAGTTAGCTGTCTTCATAATATACAGGGTTATTCACGCAAAGCGGGTATTAGACGTTCTTAGGATTCGGTTAACGATAAAAATCTGATTATTTTATGGGAAAGGTTTTCGATTATTTCCGATTCAATGAAAATATTTTCAGGTTTGCATCACTTCCGGTTATACCGGAAGTAGACCTCAACTTCGTTATTTCAAATGGAACACCCTGTATATTATTGCAATTTTGAACTCTACGTGATATTCTAAACATATTTCATGTAGGATGTCCTATACCTATCTTCAACTGTTTTTGAAATATTAACAGGTGAATATTGACAGTTTGCAACTTTGACACCCTGTAAAATCTAAACGGTTAGAAATCAAGCAAAATGGTTTGCACATTCCTATCTTAACTTTTCAAAAGCTATCGTTTGATACTAATTTCAGATTTAACCAAGAGATTAAATTTAATCGAATTTTTTTTATTTCTGGATAAATTTGATATTAGTATCAAACGATGGCTTTTGATAAGTTAAGAAAGGAATGTGCAAACCGTTTTGCTTGATCTCTAACTGTTTAGATTTTACAGGGTGGTAAAGTTGCAAAATGTCAATATTCACCTGTCAATATTTCAAAAACAGTTGAAGATAGGTATAGGACATCCTACATGAAATGTGTTTACAATATCACGTAGAGTTCTAAATTGCAATAATATACAGGGTGTTCCATTTGAAATAACGAAGTTGTGGTCTACTTCCGGTATACCCGGAAGTGATGCGAACCTGAAAATATTTTCATTGAATCGGAAATAATCGAAAACCTTCCCCATAAAAAATCAAATTTTTATCGTTAACCGAACCCCAAGAACGTCTAACACCCGCTTTGCGTGAATAACCCTGTATTAAGAGACCGAAACCACGTAGATCGAATTTATTAATTTAATTATTACCATAGAACCACGATACTGCCACAGCCTCAAATAGAGCAGAACAAAGAAGGGAGATGCCCGCTGAGTAAGTATCAAAAAGATGGAACATGTAGATACCTCCCTGAAAATGAACATGTTATTATTTTTAAGTTTTCTGGATATTACACATAATTACCGGTGTTACATTTATCATAGCTACAGAGAAGGACATAATTATAATTATAAGTGTGAAGATTTCCCTCGAGTATTTCTTATTTTTAAAAAAGTTAGAAAATTCATCCATTAATCCAGTTATAACACATTCCAAGCCTCCCATCTAGAAAAATATATCAAATTGAATATTCCTATGCAGTTATAGAAAAGATACAAAAGTGTAGTAGATAAATATAATGGTTTACATAACATAATCACGTTTCTTTCACTTGAATTTAATTGGTAGCCTCTGTAAATCTCGGATAATAAAATAACCTGAAGTGAAGTACAGTATATGGTGAGGAGAAAGTAGGATACATGCTAGCAATGCAGATAACAGGATAAAATACTTTAGGCAAGCGTAGAAGACGATTGGAGTGGAACGAGAAGTGTAGAAAATGAAGTGACACGAGCATAGTAAAAAGCAATAGAAGTTTACAAATTGTCATTGGAAATAACTGAAAACAAACGAAGGAAAAGGCTGAGAGGACAGAAGAAAATAGATAGAAGGAGGATAGGAGGAGGGAGAAGTGACAAGAGTGGGGAAGAAAAACTGAAGTGACGTGAAATTTCACGTCAGTATTCTCTTACATCGTTCGGTATATTTTAAAAAATAACAGTCCAAACGGTGCACATCTTCAGTTATAAAATTTGTTTCCTTGTAATTATGTAATCACAGTAAATCACACTAAGCTATATTGAGGTACATCAAAATTGTTATATTTCTTACATTTGTAGCAAATAAGAATGTGGATCCTTTATGACGTGCATCGCTTGGCTTCTTGTTTCGCGTCTATAGTTATAACTTTACTAGATTAGTACTTTATATAAGATATATTATCCCAGAAGAAATGTTTAGTCAAAGAAAATATAACAAAAGTGTATACTTACCGCTGAATCTAATCCCAACATGATCAACATGAAAAAGAATAAAACTGACCACAGATGGGATCCGGGTAATGTAGCCACTGCTTCAGGATATACTTGAAATACCAACCCAGGTCCTGAAATATTTGGTTCAGTAAAATGTCTAGAATTTCAAGGTATCATATCTATGTATCACATAGATACAGAAAATAGTTTTTTTATATTCGGTGCAATCTTCAAAACATTAATTATGTTTGTACATGCATACTCTATGTGATAATCTTCATAAAAGAAACAAAATACTTGATCGACAAATGATTAGATTGAAAAATAATCGGTTCTAACCTTCTGTAGCCACTGCACTAATATGAACTCCTTGTTTATGGGACATGTATCCCAAATACGTAAATATAACAAAACCAGAGAAGAAACTTGTGAAACAGTTGACAATAGTTGTTATAATGCAGTCCCTGAAAAAGTAAATCATTTAAATACTGACTTCTTTCGCAAATACAAGATGCTTAAATACCATTTTAAAAACTTCCATAATAAACAAAAAAAAATATTTAGACTGTAATAAATAAATTTAAACATATCCAGAATAAATTTATTCTTAGCATGTTGGCATGATAACATGTCATCATAACAGAGGTTCACATATACGTATTTGGTTAAATTTCATGCGAAATAATTCATTGGCTTCTAAAATTTAGTTGAAAATAATGAACTAGTGCTAAGTTAAACAGCTATTGAGGGTGACATATAAATGATTGAATTTCTGGCTTATAAGTATTTAAATTACCTGTAGCAGTTGTTGTGGAATGTATTGTAGCTAGCGTATGAGAGATGTACTCCGAATCCCGCACCAACGGAATAGAATATTTGAACAGCTGCGTCCACCCAAACCTAGAAAGTGGTTTAGTTAATATAGAGGGTGTCATTAAATCATTAAACGTTACTGTTAAGAGAATTATACAGTAAATTCCTTACATAAGTTTTAAATCAGATAAAAATATCGGATAACTATAATTTTATTATCATTATATTTTGCTTAACGAGACGTAGTCCATATTTTTAGATATTAAATATAATATCTCGCATAACTATCGGGCCGGTGGCTCAGGGCTTAGCGTCTCGATCGCTCAACCCAGAGGTCGTGGGTTCTAATTCCCATTCCGCCAACAATTTTTCATTAAATTGTTTGCTCGTAGATCAACGCTTATTCGCAGGGATGGCTTGGCAACTATCCTGGCGATGGCCTAGGATGGGAAGAATGTCAACTTGGTGTTAATGTGAGAGATTAAAATCAGTTGATGTTTGACTTGTCCCCCTAACTAATGAGGTTTTCCAGGTTTCCCTCATTCCAGCACTGAATGGTGGTTAGGGCCTACCAACGTAAGTCGTTCCTGAGGCGCAAATGCGGCCCGCGAAATAATAATGTGCCGTCTCCTCTCCCACACAAGTCTCAGACTTTTGGGCTAATCCTTGCGATTAGAATGAGGGGTAGAGATATTATTATTATTATATAATACATAGAAAGTACATTCATGCGCTTATCTATATTATTTAAACGGATTGGTACAAGAGTGTGTATTCTATAAGGGAGATGGGCAGTACTAAAAGCTATAAGTTCATTTACTTTTGAGTTTAAAACCTGAGAATATCTGAAACCAGTATTGCACTTGGTAAGATGCAACAAGATCATCCTGATGTGGATGCCAAGGCATGCACAGGTAAAAGTAATACAATGGAAGCGGTTACAAAATTTAGGATAAACAGAAGTTCCATTACTGGAATTCCAAGTTATTGACAAGCACACTGATTTGTTAATTTTATTAGATACTAGTAAAAACAGTAAAGTGACTCGAACTGTGGAATCCTGTGTCGAGGTTATTTCAAGAGGTGTTTTAAAAAAACGTTATCCAATAAGATACTTAAGACAGTATTAAACTGATCACTGTTGAACTGAGCGTGATGAAACCGTAGACTGGTTTGGGGGCTATTGGTTTACATAGAGTAAGCATATTCAGAAAATATTAACAATACATCGAGGTGAGGCAAGCAATCGTTGTAGAAATGACCTACAGAGATATAAGGTATTTGAAAGGAGTGTATATCCTTTCAGAAATTTGGTGTGTCAGTTAAAATGTAAGTGCGCATGTAATGAAAATTAATACAAAAGCACAGTGTTATCTTTTTTTTTTTTAAATATACAGTATAAGGCACGGAGGATTGCGCTCTTTTAACGTGGCACTATTTTGAAAATTAATGTTCCAAATTCACCTCATATCCTTTTTTTCGTTATTTTTGGTTTTCAGCGATGTATATTGAAACATGATTTTGTGTTGTTGTTTTCAGAAAAGTATAATAAAAGATATCGTACCCTACACGTTCAGAGATGGGTTCTTCTAGACTCGTAATGAAATTTAGTAATTCAAATTACTTCGCAGAGTTGATCGAAAATTGTAGTGAGTAGAAGATAAAAACGTACATTCACATTTATTCGTTTTCCGGATTATTTTCAGTTACCTATCAACTGACTTTTGCTCAAATGTTTCAAATGTTGGTCACCGGCATAGTAGTCGATGGAACATGGTATTACAACCCATACAGCCATAACCATCTGAGAATCAGCACCGACCATGGATTTGTGATAATTAATTACGAACTTTTTAATTCGACATTATACCTATTTATTATTTTATTACTACTAATTACCTGAGTCTCCTTGAGTTTGGATAGTTCTGGCTTCAAATAATAGGATATTCCTGATATTGCACCAGGTAACATCAGGCCTCTGATTAGTAGTATTGTAAGTACAACATATGGCATGGTAGCGGTGACCCAAACAACTTTTCCTAAAATGCCACCAATTGTATTTTTATTGCAGCTGATTTCAATTATTTTATATTACCTGATGACTTTACTCCTTTGAATAGGGAAATATATAGAAGCGAATATATGATTAGGAGGCACACCACAAGTTGCCATTTGGGATAGCCCATTTCGTGCAAACCATTGCTCCACTGCATTTCAAGAACAGCTCGACTACGGAAAATAAGTTATACATTAATTCATATAATTATTTTTTCTTTTAATATATACAGAGAGATAAAAACGCTCATCGATCATAGGGGAATGCATACCAGACCAATTTACCATTTCCCGCGATATAAATTTGAACTTAAAATTAAATCAGATGTATCAAAACTCAAAACAACTTAACGTTTTCAATTTTTATTACTTACAAATTGATAAATTCGAGTAATCTTGTTGTAACAGAATGATAGCCTACTTCCATCTATAATAGTAATTTTATTTAGGAATGTGTCTATTAAGGAGTAATAATAATAGTAGAAAAAGTGTTAAGTAATACTTTTTCAAGTTTATCCTATAATGTAGGGGTTCTCACTATTTTTCAACCCCTTTTTGAGTACGCGTACTCCCAACATAAATGTACGATGCTGTTTGGTGATATTTGCCTGTCAATGCATTATAAAAACATTTTAGATTGACTGTAGAATTTTATGCAATGAAAATGTATTGATAAACACTCCGCTTCCTAGGTTCGGAAATTAAAAAACTGAATATTAGTTTTAGGTACTTACTTCCTAATTAAAAGTTTATTTCAAATTTCAAATGACGTATATGTACAGTTTGAGTTTCATAAATAAAGTACAGCCAAAAACCGTATAATTGAGGATCTAATTTAAATGCAATAAGTAAATAAAGTATTACGATACATACAGTAAATAAAAGCATCAGGTGTAGCTCACTTACTTGAAAAATTCTGATGCTGGTGTGTTCTTGCTATTATGTGTACTTTCATTTACAAATATATTTAGAGCTGCCATGGACCCGTTGCTTCCCATGCTCTCCCAGCAGTTTTCGGTATTCCACGTGTTGTTGCAGTGCATCCAAGGCAGCTCTGCAGATATACTGGATCCCAAAAAGTACAAAGCCCAAGCTGAAGACAGCACACGATCAGTAATGACATTTCGGAATTCGTTTTAGTATTTAATAAGTTAGGAATAAAATAATAATATACACCTAAGCTGACCAGAAATGATGCCAATGAAATTATAATTTTTTCATTACATATACTACCATAAACAATAATAAATTTTCTTCGAAGTTCTTTCAGTGTTGTTGGTTTCACGAAAACTCATTTTAAAATAGTGTGATGAAATTTTATAGATGAAAGCATGCGTAGATGAAAATTATAGAAACTTACCAAGAATGACATTATAGTAGAAAGATACGTAAAACGCTACTAACACAGCGCAAAATCCCACACCTAGAATCAATTAATATTATTATTTTCATGCACAAGGTGATTGATCGAGAACGGAACTTTACTCCAATAATATTTGAAAAAAAAATTGGAGAAGAAAAAAGTTTAATCATTAGTTTTTTAAATGCGTTATTAATCATATAAGGTGTTTAGAAGGGAAGTTACATACTTTTTAATGGAATCAGCTTTGTTTATCTACAATATTTCTGTCTTTACCGCAAGATACTGTTGCTATACTAGAGTCAGTCTCTTGGTATACGTCTGACTATATGACTATTAAGTCTCACTATATGATTCTCGATATACCGTAAGAGACTGACTATATGTACTTAAATGGAAAACTTCAGTAAATCCAAATTAGTTGGGAATATTTTGTGTTGCCTTCCCGTAGGGGGTAACATAAGCACCTCTCTAATTTAGTTGACGTATCTTGACAGATAAAAAGACACAAAAACGAGCTATAATCCTGTTGCACCCGGTAAAAGCCAAAGTGATTCCATAGAAAAAGTGTCATTTATGTTCCTCCTGGAAAATCATGCACTTCGAGTTGTCCGTAACAGTTTACCTTTGAAAAGTGGACATATCCGCCATATGCTGATAGGACCCTGTCTATTAAACTGTCCCAGTATCAATTCCATATAAAACAAAGGAACTGCGCCAAACACCAGCATCAAAGTATAGGGAACTAAAAAGGCACCTAGAACGTAAAAATATTCTTATTGTCCTTGATCGTTTCTCAGTGGAGTTGAGGCGTTTTTAATAGAGGAAGGGGCAATAAAAGTATTAATTACGGCCTCACCTCCTCCATTTCTATAGCAGAGATAAGGGAATCGCCAAACATTAGCCAAGTCAACTGCGAATCCGATGATCGATAGTAAGAAATCCGTATTCGAACCCCAGGTCTCCCTATTGTCGTCCGCCGTATAGGAATCTGGGTCTACTTCGCCCGCCTGACTTGAACTGGTGGAGAGAACGAAGGATTCGCGTTCGTCTTCTTCCAACTGAACATGGAGGTCCTCTGAAATTAGAGTAAAACGAATCTTAATTGTCCGAGTGCTATATTCTATTCTATACACAGTAAAAAAAGACAAATGGTAAAATTACTAAGTGATAATCGTAATTTGCTGCAGTGTTATTTTTAACACGAACTGGGTGGTATAATAACTAAACCTATAGAACTCATATTACACGAACGATATACCCGCCAAGTTTGTAGAAGTACTCATAAATTGTACTAAAATTTACAAAACCGCGTGTTAAAAATGAATCAATCCGCCATAAATACGGAATAATTACACGGTGAATAATTAACTATTACACATTACCTTGTAAAATCTACTGTGTTAAATTACTTTTATATAATGTAATAATACACTGATATGTCTAACACTGCCAAGTGTGGACTATACCGGGTTTCCCATTTCATTTGACTAATGGCAATTAACATGGGCTATTACATTTCATTGAATTTTATATTCCCAGGGCACACTATGAGAACTATTGCTAACGGAATCGATAGTACTGACTGTCAAACACTTCTGATTACCAAAATACTAAAGCGAAATGCTTTTTTAATTAAAATATCAATAAAAATTCGTTTTAAGTTAATAGGTGTAGTTTACATAACTGTTTTAAGAGACATTGCTAAACGTCTTCCGGTGGACTAGTTGATTGAGCGGCTGTGTTTCAAATTGAACTGCAAAATTTTGCAGGTTCGAATCCCACCAGAGACAACTTTTTTCTACTTTTTCATTAATTACAAATTATTAGTGTTTACTTATTCGAATAAATATGGTTCATTGTCAGTACCTAGTTATTATTTTTGAAAGTCACAATATTTGCTTATCAAAAAAAAAACTAAAACATGTTTTAATTGGTTCGTTTCCTTTATCTTTAGCTAAAGTTACTATCTTATAAATAAAATAACTAATCAACAAGCAACATATTTTTTATTTATTACATGCACTGTGCTTTTACTAATAGTGTACTTATCTCTGCTAGTAGTTACTACATATTATACCTCAATCTGGATATTGAGTTAAACAGTATTACAAAGGAACTGTCGTGAATTAGTAATAGGATTGTTTTTAAATAAAAAACTATAATATAATATATATAAGAATATATTTTAAAAAACTCCTCAAAAAAAACCTATTACTAATTCACCACAGTTCCTCTGTAACTGTTTAACTCAATATCCAGATTGAGGTATAATATTATGTAGTAACTATTAGCAGAGGTAAGTACACTATTAGTAAAATTTATTACATGCACAGTATATTGTAATAAATAAAAAATATGTTGCATGTTGATTACTTATATTATAAGATAGTAGATTTAGCTAAAGATAAAGGAAACGAACCAATTAAAACATGTTTTATTATTTTTTTTTTTTTGATAAGCAAATATTGTGACTTTCAAAAATAATAACTAGGTACTGACAATGAACCATATTTATTCGAATAAGTAAACACTAATAATTTGTAATTAATGAAAAAGTACAAATTCGGGATTCGAACCTGCAAAATTTTGCGGTTCAGTTTGAAACACAGCCGCTCAACCAACTAGTCCATCGGATGACGTTTAATATTGTTTCTTAAAACAGTTATGTAAACTACACCTATTAACTTAAAACGAATTTTTATTGATATTTTAATTAAAAAAGCATTTCGCTTTAGTATTTTGGTAATCAGAAGTGTTTGACGGTCAGACTATCGATTCCGTTAGCAATATTTCACATAGTGTGCCCTGGGAACATAAAATTTAAAGAAATGTAATAGCCCATGTTAATTGCCATTAGTCAAATGAAATGGGAAACCCGGTATACACACTGATGAGTGTGGATTCAGTGTTAAAATTACTCGTTTTTTTTTACTGTGTACTTATAAAAACTAAATGAAGGTATACAATACGTTCGAAATATTAACATTACCTATTAAAAAATATATGAAAGAAGATTTTTACATTTCAGTTTGTCAACCAAGTCAAAGTGAAGTCAAACATTACATTATTATGCATATAATTTCAAGATAATAATGGATAAACTTTATAATAATACGATGACATCCATTACCACATATTCTATGTTTATAGATTAAACAGTTTGATATTTGATTTACAACTGGTATGGAAATATTGAAACGAATAACCTTATAGTACAAAATAGTAACATATTTATTAAATTCCGCACCACATAACGTGCAGAATATTTCATGAAATAATTAAAATAATTTGCCATTTCGTTGAATCTATCGTATACGATCGTGCGGTAATCAATTTATTGTTGTTTAAAATACATTAGTTACCAATTAATTGCCCTGTAATCTGTGCATTGTAACCTCACTGAACGCATTAGTGGACTCATTAATTATATGAAAGTCTATGAAATTTCATGCGTTTTACCATAGAAATACTTTACAATATTAGGTACAGAGACCTACAATGCAGTCTAGGTAAAATCTAACTTTATATGAAGTGGTTGATTACCTATATTTTTTATATGCTTACATGCTTTCATAAAAGCAGAAACCACGTGGCCAGTAACTATTTTTGAAACAGTATTTTTTTACTTTAGCGTCTAATGCTAGTATCTTTTAAGGAACTAAAACATTAAAGTGAAAATTACATTAAAACGCAAAGTTACATTTTAATGGTACATGATTTGCGTTCATTTGAAAGTAGTCTTTTTGGTCACTGGTCATTTTTGTCTGCAATTCTTTTAAATTGCGAACAAAATGATTGAGTGAGCAAAGTGAAATTCGATTGTTATCCTGAGTTACAAATATTATTATTGCTAACCTCAGAATATCCAATCAAGCTTTTGGAAATTAAATTTAAATTCAAATAAGATTGAATTTAGGATAATATATAAGAGAATATTCAGTTCTAAGTGGCTTCTTAAATGATAAATGTATTATTCATTAAACCATTTTTAATTTGATAAATTAAAATTCATACAATTGAAGAGAGATTTCCAAATTACTTAGACTTTTTATACAGAAAGGATCGTCTCCTTTTTTCTCTAATTACACTGGATTGTTTCAAAGAATGCATTCAAAATTGGTAAAGTATAAATAAAATATTCTTCAATAAATTCGGCTGATGATCCTATCCATAGGATGATGTGTGATCATAATGTGATCATAGTGATCATCATCACTCTTATACCTATGTGTGACATAGGTATAAGAACATGGAAAGTCAATAAATAGGTAATTTATCGTATAATCCGATAATGGAACAATTACATTAGAGGTCGAGTCATCTGATACAATTGAAAATGTCAAAGCGAAGATTCAAAGAGGGTATTCCTCCAGATCAACAGCGTCGAATCTTTGTTCGTAAGCAACTGAAAGATGGGCATACTCTGCCAGACTACAATATCTAAAAGGAGTCCACTCTTCACTTATTATTGCGTCTGAGAGGAGGTATTATTGAGTCTTCTCTTACAATTTTGGCTCGGAAATAAGTACAACTACGAAACCATGATGCACAACTGCTGCAAGTGTTGCGCTAGGTTGGATCCAAAAGCTACGAACTGTCGTAAGACGAAATGAGGACCTGCAAACAATCTTCGCCCCAAGAAGGAGCTGAAGTAGATTAAGTTTCATTGTATTTAAAAAATGAACTTACTGATGTTTTTCTGTTTTCAAAATGGTAGCGCTGGTACTGCCAATATTCGCAGTAAAACGTAATTTTTTGCCATGACCACAATCCCTGTCCTTGTATTATTCTGCCCTATAAATGTATGAAGGGGCTTGTGTGATTTCTCAGAAAAATGCCAATATCTCAAAAACTATTGTAGGTAGGTATAAGGAATTCTTCACAAAGTGACATTAAAATCACTCATAGGATATATAGGAATATATAGGATGTCCCAGTTAAAATAAGGAACTTTGTTTCAACTTCCGGTATAACCAGAAATCGAACCTGTTTAAAAATATCTTCCTTGGATCTCGATGGAACTGGATCTTTATCGGAATATCATGGAATCCATCTTAAATGTCACATGTATAAGTAATGCTGTAGGTATTTATAGTAGAGTAGGTATAGAGAAATTATAATAATCAGACTTACTTTTTCGTAACGTGCAGGTTAGAATTAAATTCGATGATGAATTCTGGTGCTTTCCCTTTCCTGAAACAAAACAAAAGCAAGTGAGAGTTTGATACTACCATAAATAAAAGTACATTAAAATTATGAAATTTTATGGACGATTTTTTTTTCGAGGCAGGGTTTCGTCCTTAAAAAGAGTCCGTAACGGAAAATATCCGTAAATAAGGGATGACGTATAACGTCATCCTCACACTAATTAACACTTCATTATATTATCCAGTAAATTAATTTTAGTCACAAGGTAGGCATGAAATTAAATCTCCATGCTCCAAAATAAAATCTCGCTACTGCTGAATTCCGGTAAATTATGCTCATTTTAACTTCAAACGAAATTTATGCGAGTATCACCAAGCAAGTCTTGAGACGGACATTAAATCAATGTTATATGTTCTTTGTATCTTGTCAAAGCATGTGCCATTTAACGTATGTAAAATTTCTTTGATTCTTTGTACCTCAATGGAAGTAGAACAATTCATGTTTTCATTTTATTTACACTGACAGCTTTTATTATAGTCGCTATATTTTAATGTTCGCAGTATGTGAAATTTGAAGTACAAGAAAAACTGTTCAAAGTGAATGTTAAAACATAATATAGAGTGTGAAAGATACAATCATAAAACAGGATAACCTATTCTATCATATTTTTATAGTGTCTGGGTTCGGTTAATAAATTTGGCTCGGTTAGTAAATAGTGAAAATAAGTTAGATTTTGATATACGGGTGTGTCATTAGTGGGTAATTGTTCGATTACTCACAAACGGTACATTACATCAAAAAACTTTTTATATGAAAAATTTTTGGCACTAAAAGTGCATATTGTAAAAATATTTTCAATTGCACAGGGTGTTCCAAAAAGCCGGGACAAGGAGCAAGTTGGTTATTTCAAATGCGACACCCTATATATTATTATATTTTTGAAATCTAGGGATCACTAGGAACATATTTGTATTAAGGTTCCCTATAGTTATCTCTTTTCGTTTTCGAGATATTTAAGAGTTAATGGAAAAAAACCTCGAAACAGTGCATTGCAAAATAAATAAAATTTCCTATATGACACAATGTGAAAAGAAAAAAATGTAGTGTCAGTTAGCACAAGGGATACCTTAAATATTGCACTTGAAATAATTTGGCCATTTTATACAGGGTGATTTTTATCGTGATTTATATTTCACAATGTTAAATTGCCTAAATCTCAATTTTTTTAAATTGAACACCCTGAATTTTTTTATGGTATTAGATGTGAAATTTAATTGCCTTTCAAATGGTATTAGGATGTCCTATACGAAAAGTTGATCGGTTTCGAGATTTAGCTTCCATAACTGATAATTACAAATTATAGTCAAGTAAGTTATGAAAACCATTTATTTTGTTGTGGAAGTTATTTAACTGTCAAATAAATATTCGATTTTGTGTAATCTGCACATTTTATATGCAAGGTGCACTATTCCAAAATGCTCTCAAAAGCACCACGAATTATGTTCATAATGTTTTGTCGTGTGGTTGATGGTGTGCGGTAAACTAAATCGTTTGTGTATCCCCATAAAAAAAATCTAATTTTGTAAGGTCCGGGTACCGGGGAGACCATGAAATAGGTCCACCCTTCCTATCCACCTACTACTGTAGGTATTCCCTATTTAAAAATCTCCTTACTGAACCGCTGTAATGTGTATGGTAACCGTTATGCTCCAACCGCATCCCTGCTAAAATGTTCAGAGGAATATCTTCAAGATAATTTAAAAGTTGATTTTCCAAAAAATGCAAATAAATTTCTCCATTGACAGTCGCTAAAAAAAAATATGATCCAATCACCTTGTCGCCTAGAATCCCCCCCATACATTTAATGTCCATCTATGCTGCATGTCTACCGTCCTAAATACTGTCAGGAGACATTTATTTGCATTTTTTGGAAAATCAACTTTTAGATTATTTTGAAGATATTCCTCTGAACATTTTAGCAGGGATGCGGTTGCAGCATGACGGTTGCCCTACACATTACAGCGGTTCAATAAGGAGATTGTTAAATAGGGAGTACCTATACCAATATGTGGATAGGAAGGGTGGACCTATGTCATGGTCTCCTCGGCACCCGGACCTTAAAAAATTAGATTTTTTATGGGGATACATAAAAGATTTAGTTTACCGCACACTATCAACCATACGAGAAAACATGATGAACAGAATTTGTGGTGCTTTAGAGAGCATTTTGGAATAATGCATCTTGCATATAAAATGTAGAGATTGCACAAAATCGAATATTTATTTGACAGTTAAATAATTTCCACAACAAAATAAATTGTTTTCATAACTTACTTGACTATAATTTGTAATTATCAGTTATGGAAGCTAAATTTTCAAAAAATCGTTAATATCTCGAAACCGATCAACTTTTCGTATAGGACATCCTAATACCATTTGAAAGGTAATTAAATTCTACATCTAATTCCATAAAAAATTCAGGGTGTTCAATTTAAAAAAATTGAGATTTAGGCAATTTAACATTGTGAAATATAAATCACGATAAAAATCACCCTGTATAAAATGGCCAAATTATTTCAAGTGAAATATTTAAGGTATCCCTTGTGATAACTGACACTACATTTTTTCCTTTTCACATTGTGTCATAGAGGAAATTTTATTTATTTTGCAATGCACTATTTCGAGGTTTTTTTCATTAACTCTTAAATATTTCGAAAACGAAAAGAGATAACTATAGGGAACTTTAATACAAATATGTTCTTAGTGATCCCTAGATTTAAAAAATATAATAATATATAGGGTGTCGCATTTGAAATAACCAACTTGCACCTTGTCCCGACTTTTTGGAACACCCTGTGTAATTGAAAATATTTTTACAATATGCACTTTTAGTGCCAAAATACTTTCATATAAAAAGGTTTTTGATATAATGTACCGTTTGAGAGTAATCGAACAATTACCCACTAATGACACACCCTGTATACAGAGAAGATACCTGTACTTTAAGATAATATATCCATAAGGACTCTCACCATTGTGCTCAATACAAAATGGCGAGTTTCAATTTTTAATTCATCGCCTATTAAGCTTCGCCCTGAATAAGGAGAGGTTTGGAAAAAAAGGCATTGATTAGGGATACAGCTGTGAGTAATGGATATTCTCTAAGTTTAATTAATAAAATAATTAGGAAACCTAAATTTAAAGAGACACTTCGAAATTCTTCGACTTTTGAAAATCAAAGAGAGAATCTAAAATTCATATCTATTCCATACGATCCTCGTTTCACCCGTGGTTTTGGCAAGGTTTTTAAATATATAGGTATGTCAGTGGTTTATTCGTCGGGAACTAAGCTACAACAACTTTTAGGCAATCCAAAAGACAAAATTAAAACTAAGGAAACTTGCTAATGCCAACTTGGTTGGCGAAACGCACGTCGAGTGCAGTATAGTGTTTTGGTGTTATGTGAAAAACTACGTCAGTGTTGTCTCGTTTATCCGTACGTTTATTTTCCCTTTTAGTGGAGTAAAAACAAGGGAAAAAGTCGCTTCCTTCTCGAAAAAAATTTTTTTAAGGTATAACCACATGAAACCTATACAGGATCATTGGTTGGGTCCCTGTGCATGTGAAATGACTAATTACGACATCCTTAGGGGGGTCAAACATTTTTTATCCCCAAAAATGTCAATAATTTGTCAAAATGTTATATTTAGGTTTTTTAAGACATACCACGCGATAACTTCGAAACTAATTAACTTATAAACATGAGGTTTTTTTTAATCGATTGAGGACATATAGGCGGTCATAACTATACTAATTTCAGTCCCCTGGTTAGCGTATTTTTTCTTGGAGAATGGAGTAAACTCGAAATTTTACTTTTATTGCTGCATGATTTTCGGTAAGCGAGAAACTTTTTTATTTCAAGGAATTTTGCCATAATATCTGCGTATGAATTAAAGAAAAAATATTGAAAAAGTTTTTAGAACAAGGACCAACCTTCTGTGACAAACAGTTTTCGAGTTATCGCCGTTTAAAATTAATAACACAGGGGCGCGCTGCGCCGCGCGACGTGCTTTTCGAAGACGCTATCAAATTATCGCACCGTACCGCGCTCTCTATGTGTTTTGAAGGCCCGCTTGGGTGATCTCCTGACTAATATAAAATATCCAAAAAGAATTTTGTATTAAAAAAATAATTTAATGTTCTAGTATTCTACTATAATATATATATTTTCTAATTTCATATGATTCGATAAATATTTTCTATCAGGAACACAAATTTGCATTGTATTTACATTCATATTTTTAATATAATGTTAAAACACGAATTACAGAAAAAAAAGACAGAAATTTAAAAAAATTAGAATTTTCTAGACTCCGAATCTGACGAACTGAGGTCTTCGTTTTGTGGTCTGTTACTATATAATGGGTGGTATGAATAAAAACGAAGTACCTGCTACTACTACAAGTATTAGTATATTCTACATAGTATTTACTTTAAAACGAAGTAGATACTACATTTCAAAGTACTCCCTTCTATTTTTCCGGAAATGCTAAAAATAATAGAATTCTTCTAAACATTATAATTACTTTAATACCTTTTACTGGTAAATACTTCCATTTTAAAAACTGAAATATTTTCTCCGTCATTAACGAAGTTGATATCATGGCAGCCTCATCGTGCGTGCTACAAAGTGATTACTTTAAAAATGGTTCAAATACATAGAAATAAAATTTATACTGCAAGAAGACACTACGACGCTGATACCATATACCGTCAAATATTTAGGTAAACAATTAAGTACCATCAATTTAAAATGGTTTATGTTTATATTTTTCATCTAGGTTTAGTAGGGAAAACGTTACTTTCTCGTTACTCGATACTCTTCTATCACACTTCCTTCATCCGAAGACATCTTAAAGGACTGCTGATGTTATAAATACATACAAAACTGAAACTGTCTCTCAAAAACTTTTAAACATGTATATCTCGTTAGCCGGGACCTGGCGCACGGCGTATGTGTGACGGAAGTAAGTACAAGTACACATTTCAAAGAATGTATTTTAAAGTAGATATTACATAGAATATACTAATACTTGTAGTAGTAGTAGCAAGTACTTCGTTTTTATCCATACCACAAATTACATATTTACATTCGTCGCAACATTTTAATCCTTGGGCTAAACACGTGCACCTATTATGGTTGCAATTTTTGTCAATCCGATGTTCCGACAGAAATTGCAACAATAATAAGTGCACGCATTTAGCACAAAGATTAAGATGTTGCGACGAATGTAAATATGCAATTTGTGGTATGGATAAAAACGAAGTACTTCTACTACTACTACTAGTGATGTGCAGTTCATGACCGAATAGTTCGCATGAACTATTCACTTGAGGTGAACTGAACGAACTGTTTCATATTATAGTTGCCACTGAATAGTTCATTTTGAACTGTGTGTGAAATTGTACCATTCATTCACGTTTTCGTTCCCTCGTTCGAGTCAGTTTAGTTCTTTAGTACTTCATGATTCAACATGTCGGACATGAAACATGAAACTTAAAACCGAAAAAGAAAACTTTTCAATTTAGTAATTTAAATGAATTATTGCTCTGAATCGATAAATTTAGCGTTTTTGTTATCTGAAATTCTGAACCATTTATGTATATTTTATAAACTAATAAAATAATTTACTTCAAAAGTTGATAATAAACGTAAAATATATTTCTATGTAAAAAAATAATACGAACAAAAAAAAGAAAGTTCAACATAGTAAAATTATAGTAGGTACTGTACTACTGTACATACTTTTATATAGATACAAAATTTATAGATTATAGTTTAAAAGTATTACTTGTGACAATTTCTAATGTTTTATATACCATTATTTGGTTGTCATTTGTCATGAAGAGTATAGGTACCTACCTACTACCTACTACTGCAAATATATTCGGTCCGCAAGGAAATCAAATACGAGACGAACTGTAGTTCGTTTTAAACTATAAAAAAGAACTATTCACTTAGGTGAACTGTTTCGGTCCGAACTATTCACCAAAGTGAACTGGAATGCCCATCACTAACTACTACTACAAGTATTAGTATATTCTACGTAATATCTACTTTACAACGAAGGATTTACTAATTTCCGGTAGTATCTACTTTACTTGACATAGAACATGCTTCACCACAAAGTATAATATACTTCATATTATGAAGTATCTACTTAACAAGTGTAGTACATCCTTTGAAATGTATAGTAGGTACTTACTTCCGTCACACATACGCCGTGCGCCAGGTCCCGGCTAACGAGATATACATGTTTAAAAGTTTTTGAGAGACAGTTTCAGTTTTGTATGTATTTATAACATCAGCAGTCCTTTAAGATGTCTTCGGATGAAGGAAGTGTGATAGAAGAGTATCGAGTAACGAGAAAGTAACGTTTTCCCTACTAAACCTAGATGAAAAATATAAACATAAACCATTTTAAATTGATGGTACTCAATTGTTTACCTAAATATTTTGACGGTATATGGTATCAGCGTCGTAGTGTCTTCTTGAAGTGTAAATTTTATTTCTATGTATTTGAACCATTTTTAAAGTAATCACTTTGTAGCACGCACGATGAGGCTGCCATGATATCAACTTCGTTAATGACGGAGAAAATATTTCAGTTGTTAAAATGAAAGTATTTACCAGTAAAAAGTATTAAAGTAATTATAATGTTTAGAAGAATGTTATTATTTTTAGCATTTCCGGAAAAATAGAAGGGAGTACTTTGAAATGTAGTATCTACTTCGTTTTAAAGTAAATACTATGTAAAATATACTAATACTTGTAGTAGTAGCAGGCACTTCGTTTTTATTCATACCACCCATTATATAGTAACAGACCACAAAACGAAGATCTCAGTTCGTCAGATTCGGAGTCTAGAAAATTCTAATTTTTTTAAATTTCTGTCCTTTTTTTTGTAATTCGTGTTTTAACTTTATATTAAAAATATGAATGTAAATACAATGCAAATTTGTGTTCCTGATAGAAAATATTTATCGAATCATATGAAATTAGAAAATATATATTATACTAGAACATTAAATTATTTTTTTTAATACAAAATTCTTTTTAGATATTTTATATTGGTCAGGAGATCACCCAAGCGGGCCTTCAAAACACATCGAGAGCGCGGTACGGTGCGATAATTTGATAGCGTCTTCGAAAAGCGCGTCGCGCGGCGCAGCGCGCCCCTGTGTTATTAATTTTAAATGGCGATAACTGGAAAACTGTTTGTCACAGAAGGTTGGTTCTTCTTCTAAAAACTTTTTCAATATTTTTTCTTTAATTCATACGCAGATACTATGGCAAAATTCCTTGAAATAAAAAAGTTTCTCGCTTACCGAAAATCATGCAGCAATAAAAGTAAAATTTCGAGTTTACTCCATTCTCCAAGAAAAAATATGCTAACCAGGGGACTTAAATTAGTACAGTTATGAGCGCCAATATATCTTCAATCGATTAAAAAAAAGCTCATGTTTATAAGTTAATTAGTTTCGAAGTTATCGCGTGGTATGTCTAAAAAAACATAAATATAACATTTTGACAAATTATTGACATTTTTGGGGATAAAAATTGTCTGACCCCCCTAAAGATGTCGTAATTAGTCATTTCACATGCACAAGGACCCAACCAATGATCCTGTATAGGTTTCATGTGGTTATACCTTTAAAAAACTTTTTGAAACATTTTTCTACCGATTTTACTCCACTATTTGTCGTGCTGTATCGGCAGCATTCGTTCGCAATTACTTAAAAATGTTTGTTATTGACTTGGATGTTAAGAAAAAGAGTTACAATTTTTTTAATCAATATTTACCCGTAAGATGTCGTGAATGTTTAAATTATGCATATGTGGATAGATGAATATCCTTACGGACGGAAATTATATTTTCAGTGTCGTCCCTCTGTGACTGCCTGCGTTTCCATATTTGGTGAAGATTTGTTGGGATTTAGTTAAATATTCACCGTGTAAATGTATGCCTGTTTCCTAAAAAATATTCACTTATTTAATGCTTGTGTCTAATATTTTAAGCTTCCCTTCAGTATACATATTTACTTCAATCTGCTTGTTATTTTATTTTCCGTATTCTATATATTGTGTATAAAAGTGAAAGAGATATTACAGTTAAAAGCTTGATCTGAAATAAAAAATTAACATAAATATAAATTAAGAATAAGACTACGCAAATCATTACTATTTATAGTCAACAAAGCTTTATTTATTCAGGAGAACTAAATAACATTTACCATCGAAAATGGAATAGAAAAGTTTTACTCCAGGAAGAAATGGATAGAAAAAAGAAAAGTATATACCTAAATTAATTCAATCTAGTAAGTTACTGACTGAGAATATCCGATCGTCAGAAATGAAATAGAGTAGAGAAAATTAATATTAGCCATAAAATTATATAAAAAATAATACAAAACTAATTATACTTATTGATATGTGCGAGTTATAGCCACTACAGAAAAAAAAATTTAAGAAATCAATAAAACAGATACTAAAATTATGAGAAAGGTAATTGTATAAAAAGAACAAAATGAGATGCAGTTACTAATTGGTTTGTATAGCCATTTGATAACTTCAGGATATAAGAAAACTAGTAAATATACAATTTTTGTTTTACAAAGAGAAAACTAATTAAAAAACCGGTTTTTTATTCCTAACTTCAGTTCCTGTAGACTAAACTTAAATAAATAACAAAATAAAAGTTATTTTTATGTTATCTCAATGATATGTTTATAATAACGTTCAACTTTACTTTAAGACAGCATATGGGACATAAAACTAACGGATATTCTACAGGGCTATTTTAAATGCCAAATGGAGACTAATATGTATCGTTTGTAAAACAGCGCTTCGTATGTATTCAGTTATCCGGTGCAAGGGATATGGGAAAGGGTGAAAAGTGGATTTTTCAAGTGGAATTGCGACGGAACGGAGGGTATTGAAAATGAAAGCTGTCAGTTTGGAATTAGATGAGTAATGCATAGTCGTAGTTCTCTCTCTTCTCTAAATTCGTAGTCGAGCCAACTCGCGAGACACTGCGAGCTAGTGGTTTGTATTCAACAATAGGAAAGTGAAATAATGACATCAGCGCTGAAAAGGTATGGGTCTAAGTCGCTGAAAGGAAGTTGATAATTAAGAAATTCTTCCGGATTGATCCAATAATTAAATGGGATTCCTGAAATTTGCGGGCCGCAGTGTTATCCACTAACTTCCCGTGATGCGTATCAGATATTTGGAATTATTAATACATTGATATATCTGATTGGTGGCTACGGAACCCGTGTCAAGGTCAAACCCATTTCTCTTGATGTTCACCAACCTAGTTTAAATATATTACTAGAAATGAGAGAAAATCGCGGTCGCGATGGGAACGAAAATCACTGTCGCGATTTTCGTTCTCATTTCTAGCCCTACCGGAGGTCCAGGCCTGTGGCCTGGGGTCACCCTTGGGGTGACAAATGCATCTACAATAATATTATTTTTAAGAAAATACATATTAAAGAAATTTTGTATCTGGAATGATGATGTAATTATACTAAACGATTTTTCTTAATATTTCGATGAATTGTAAGGGTACTCTATTCTTGATGGTAAAATATCATAATTTTTTAAGTACTGAAAGTAGAATTTATTCTTAAGTAAACATTATTATCAATTTTATCAATGGGACCAAAAATATTGTAGATATTTACTTTTGTAAGTTAAAATGATGCTGAATCAGCATTATGAAGTTTTGAATCCTATGACTTTCCCGTTGCACTACCACGCCTGTTGTCAAATGTTTACCTTGAGACGTTTAAGTATGTAAACTGTACGTGTCAACCTGAAAAAAATAATTTTTACAGATTTTCTAATTGGAAAAGCATTTCGCTTCAGTATTTTGGTAATCAGAAGTGTTTGGCAGTCGGTACTATTGATTCCGTTAGCAATATTTCTCGTAGAAAAATAACCTATCTGAAGTTTAATTAATTTGACAGTTTTCGTGGGAGGTGCTTGTCTCGTTAGTGCAATCTCACATCGGTAAATAAAATGAGAAAGAAGTTGAGACGGACGCGACTCGAGATTTTCGAAGACGAAATAGACGTAGAAGGGGTCGACGTACGGTCTTGAAAAAATCTCAAAGGATTAGAGAAAGGACGGAACTTTCGCGTGAAGCGGTTCTCGAAGCCGTAAAATTAGAAAAAGGGTGTAGGCAGCCCCCCGAAAAGTCGGGATTTCGGCAGGTGTGACGGGACCATCAGGCGCGAGGACAAACACCGGTGCTAGCCGTATCTCTCTCGCCGAACGGCGATCGAGGAAAATTTTGCAGAGGTTTTTTGAAAAGGCGTTTAAATTGAGAAAATGCGTAGGAAACGGGACGAAAATACCCCTACGCATTGGAGAAAGGCCGGGAGTGACCTCCGGTCGCCCGCGTGGATCGCTCCGCGATCCCTTCTCGGAGGAGATAGCTTTGAGACTTTGTGGATTCGGCGACGGAATTTAGAGAGAGACAGAATCGACGCGTTTTAATATATACGGATACTATTTTCTCTAAAAATATAAGAATAATAATTTATACTGTTTTTTTCAACAGTTTTCACAGTTTCAACAATAATCCAAGTCGAAGATTATCCACATCGATTAGCTTTTTGCCAATGGTTTTTTGGGTCACAACTTAATAGAACCTCACTTCGGTTTGTCGGTATGTTTTTGGGACACCCTATAAATATAAAAAAATTGACTCTTTAAACTACTTAGTTCTCTAGCATAAAGGGTAAACACCTTTCACCTAAGAGGATTCTTTCCTATACTGATGTATAGTGGTTTTCACTGGATCCTAAATCAGTTTCACAGAAATTCGGTTAGTAAATATAACATGGTAAATAAAAATGACAAAAGCTGCAATATCTAAAAAAATGGTTACTTTAACCTGTGCAGCGTTTACATCAGGAAAAAGATAATTAATTTGATATAATATGGAGTGAAAAAATAAGGGGTGTTCCATTTGAATTAAAAACATTTTCTCGTTTGAAAGTCTCAAAATGTAACGTTAAAAACACTTTTTTTGGGCTTCCCTGTAAATTGGTGAATTAGTTAAAGAAAATCACAGCAATTCTTAAAAATATTAAGTAGTTCAGTTATGAACTGTTTCCCGACTTCTTTCCCATACTATATTAATAAATGTGTATTATATTTTATTGCATATAAGTGATAGGTATTTGTTTGTTGAAATAAAATAAATAAGGATGCCATAATTTTTAAATACTTTCTTAAATTTGAAAGTAGTATAATATGATGTTAGCTTAGCCAACTTATTTATACGAATAAATTTATTAAAGGATCTGATATGTTTTGAAATAATCCCATTATAAATATGTCGGTACGTACAAGAGTGTTATTGAAATGCCACGAGAGGACACGATGATATGATTGGTTTGGATGAGAGTAGCTGTCAAATCATTCTTTGGTATTTTTACATCCCTACAGCTGTTCTACGCAAAAATGTTTCATATAAGCACAGCTATATTAATCATATGTTGTAAAAATCGGCTCATCATGCCTAAATGAAATATCGTTAATGAGGAGTATTTTCAATTAATTATACTATACAGTATGTTTCAAATTGGATGCAATAAAATTGGATCGTTAGAGTTAGGAACTAGGTTAAATTGAGGCAAAGCTGCGTAATTTGGTGACCGATAATATGCCTTAAAAAAGTCAAGGTCAACATGATTAGTTTTAGAGACAAAGATTATGTTGATGAAGTCTTAATTTAATATTTTGTACAATCACATATCCCCACTAACGAAGAGTCAAACTTCGGCTGAAAGTTGTAATAGAGCAAATTAACGTCGGTTGATGTTTGACTGCCCCTTTTACTAATGAGGACTTCCACATCTTCCACATTTCAGTAAATAACAGTGATAGGGATCACGGTTTGTAAACTACACTTCGCATCAAAATTAACGCACCTTTTAGAAAAACCGAAAAATTCAAACTGAATTTCCTGGCGCACCGTCAACCCGATTTCGATGAATTTTTTTTTGAATTGTAGCCTACTTCTTCAGCAAGAGCACTATGGTGGTATCTCTTATTCGAATTTCAGTTTTGAGCATACAGAGGGTGTTACAATGAAGTAAAGTTTTTTTCATGAACTTTGCAACACCCTGTGGAATGCTGTGATTAAAACTGTCGGTGCGTACTGATGTTAGACTGTAGCCCCATTTTTTTCGAACCTTTTCGTTCTTTTTTGAACCCCTTATCTCTATTATTAAAGGAGATACACAACTAAAATGAGTAGTAGTAGTAGTAGTAGTCTGCAAGTACAAGTTTGTACCACTCTTAATGTCCACACAAGTGTATCCACTGTAAGAAGACGTCTTGCAGAACAGAATTTAAGTTTTAGAATTCCAGCTACAGGACCGAAGTTAAACGTAAACCATCGTAGATTGCGATTACAATTCGCTAGAGAGCATGTGAATTGGAATCTTAAGGACTGGGAGCGCGTCTTGTTCATAGATGAGTCCAGGTTTTGTTTATGCAGCTCCAATCGACGCGTAAGGGTGGTCCGACGGCCAAATGAGCGTTACTCTCAATGTAATATTCGAGAGAGGGTGTCATTTAATGGAGGTTCTGTAATGGTTTGGGGATGAATATCCAAGACAGCTCGTACAGAGCTAGTTCCTTTACGTGGGGGTTCCTTGACCAATATATTGAGGAAATTTTATCCGACCATGTTGTCTCTTTTGTCCCAAATATTGGCAATAATATCTTATTAATGCATGACAATGCAAGGCCGCATGTTGCTCGTATAGTTCAGGAATATCTACAGGAGGTGGGCATTGAAACGCTGGACTGGCCTCTGAGTAGTCCAGATCTCAATCCTATGGAGCATTTATGGGACAGTTTGGGTCGGCAACTTAGAAATCATCAGCCGCTCGCCGCCTCGCTTGACGACGTTGAAAACATTTTGAGAGAAACATGGAACAATATTGACCAAGACCAGATTACGCATCTGATTTCAAGTAGGAGTAGTAGATGCCAAGCCGTTATTAAAAGTAGAGGTGGAAATACACGGTATTGATTTTCTTCGTCCGTTTTGTTGATTTTTGTTGTTGTTAAATTACTACAATACTGCATTTTCATTTTAGTTGTGTATCTCCTTTAATAATAGAGATAACGGGTTCAAAAAAGAACGAAAAGGTTCGCAAAAAATGGGGCTACAGTCTAACATCAGTACACACCGACCGTTTTAATCACTGCATTCCACAGGGTGTTGGAAAGTTCATGAAAAAAACTTTACTTCATTGTAACACCCTGTGTATGCTCAAAACTGAAATTCGAATAAGAGATACTACCATAGTGCCCTTGCTGAAGAAGTAGGCTACAATTCAAAAAAAATATAATCGAAATCGGGTTGACGGTGCGCCAGGAAATTCAGTTTGACTTTGTCGGTTTTTCTTAATGGCGGGTTAATTTTGATGCGAAGTGTACATATATTACGAACCGTGGTTAGTACTTCGTAAATCGTTGCTGAGGCGCAATTGCGGTCTATTGCATAATAATATACCGTCCCATCTACCAAACAAATCTCAGACTTTCGATCTAATCCTTGTGATTAGAATGTATATATTATTATTATTCATCTTTTTGCGCATTCACTTCTTAATTCTTCGTTGGTGTTAAATATTTGTAGTTATAGATGCTAATATATTGTGGAAGTTCCAGTTTTCTTTGTACAAAGTCTACAAAACATTCTACGTCTGGCGTGTTGTTGCTCATCATTCTGTAATAAGCTACGCAATTTCAGTTTCTAGACGTACTCTTTAGAATGGCGTACAATTTAATTCATTTTCTAATGGTCTACGTGATTCTAATTTGTAATCATTCCCCAAGTGGCAGTAATGCTTTTATACTGTTTGAAAACTAATAGAGGGCTGTGATATCTACGGAGGTGAAGCTTAAACATTTTTTAATATCTTAATTTAAATCCAGGTTCTTCCTGTAATAAGCTTGATGTAGTTTTATTATGGACGGTTTAATTACTTATTGGAAGCAATAGCTAATATTGTATCTCTAATATTTAATAGTTAACTAATTATTAATATTTCTACAAGCGTGCATTAAATTCTGGGTACCAATTTACCGATTATAGTCGGATTGTAAGCGGAAATAGTTGTGTAACTACTATACAACGTATTTTATTCATTATAGTCCGAAATATTATCATTATGAAGAAGTTTTATAATGTTAATGAAACTTTTATATACTATCGTATTCTAGGTTCAAATTTTAGCTGATAATAGCCGGATTGAGGAGAGGAGACGATTGTGCAACTACTATAAAACGTGTTTTACTCGTTATAACACGAAATATAATCATTACGAAGTTAGTAACTTTTATATAGTAGTATATAGGGTGGGCCATTAGTGCGTATGTGGACTGTACTACCTATACCGTTAAAGTTAGAATAATAATTTTTGGTACGAAGTTAGATGCCAGTGGCGTGCATATTTTAAAATTATTTTGGTACATACAAGGTGTTTAATATTAAAATGCCGAACCAAACATACATTTTTTTAAATGGAACACCTTATATATTTTTAGATTTTTGAATTAAGCGTACTTTTCTGAACAATTTAATATAGCACTTAATATATCTAAATTTACACGTGGCGACGTTGTTGCAAGTTTTCTATGAAAAAGGTCGCTACATTAAGAATATGTCTTTATTCAAGAAAATGTAACGATTTAAACAAAAGTTACATTTGCTATACAGGGTGATACATTTCGCATATCGTAATTTTACTTCAAAATTTTTAATGGAACTCCCTGGATATTATCATGTCGTCTTAAAGAGTTCCTTTTCAGCTTTCTAACGATACCATACTTGGTGGGCTTAAATAAAATTTATTTGTTGAAAAAAGGGTTTGAAACTTGAAGAACCGTAGGTATACGGACGTAGCATAAAGCGTACACCACTAGGCCAGTAGGTCGCAAACACAATTCTTATAAGAAGATAGATAACCTATTTGCAAGTTAATTTTAATTCATAGAGAAGAAGGCACAGATTATGTGACGACTAGCTGAATCAGAATGTATATGGAGAACTAGTACACAGTAAAAAAAGACAAATGGTAAAATTACTAAATGGTAATCGTAATTTGCTGCAGTGTTATTTTTAACACTAACTGGGTAGTATAATAACTAAACCTTTAGAACTCATATTACACGAACGATATACCCGCCAAGTTTGTAGAAGTACTCATAAATTGTAGTAAAATTTACAAAACCCTGTGTTAAAAATGAATCAATCCGCCATAAAAACGGAATAATAACACGGTGAATAATTAACTATTACACATTACCTTGTAAAATCTACTGTGTTAAATTACTTTTATGTAATGTAATAATACACCGATATGTCTAACACTGCCAAGTGTGGACTATATACACACTGATGAGTGTGGATTCAGTGTTAAAATCAGTCGGATTTTTTTACTGTGTAGATTTGTTAACGATAACCCCTAGATATTTTTTATTTAAGAATAATACCGGAGGCTTACCGGCTTAAGCAAATTGCGGTTGTAACCATAAGTCACTTAATGCTCCAAGATTAGGGCGGCATCAAGCAGTCTTCTTCCTAGTGGTGCCATCGTCGTGCCATCTCGACGGAGGGCGCCGATTGTCAATTCCTATCAGGTGGCGTTATTGAAATACCTTAGTTGGCAGGGATATTCATTTACATGTAATTGCAGTGCCGCCGGTGCTGCTACCCCTCAGTCAAACAATAAAAATCGGCGAGGATCGAATACTGCTTTGTTCGCTGAAAGATCGAAGCGACAAAGAAATAATGAACAAATTTGATATCCGCCAACCTTTTAACAATATCGCCAATATTAAGCATATTATTGCAGTCATTGAGTCAAGTACGAAATATTTAATTTTAACAGATTATGTTGCAATATGCAAACTATTTCAACTAGATAAAATCTCACAGTTTTTTCAGTTTTTAATTTTTTTTTAATAATCTCTAGAAGTAGTAGATGAATATACTTATATTTTTTGCATATTAATTTTCATTGAACAAGGGATCTCTAGTTATTCGGACTGTAATATAATATTTCAGAGTTAATACAAATTGTATGTAATACAAAATTGCATTTTAAAACAGAATGTTGATTGTTACCTAGATATTCATTTGGAATGTTAATATGTTTTCTGAATATTTCATATGATTGATATTTTCCACAACTCTGTAATCCTGAAAAGTGGCCGTTTCTGCTTCAGGAATTTTTAATTTCCCGTTATCTCTGATTACATATCTTGTAAAATATATCAGTTTTGCAAGCAATGTAATACCAATAACGATAACCGCCTCAAAATTAATAGTAATTACAGAAAACCAAAGTTACTCTTAATTTAAATGGGTATATTGCATACGTCTAAAAGTATAAAAATTTTATAAAATCAACATCTGCGGATGTTTTAACTAGTTTTGCTTAACTAAAAATAAAAGTCAGACACTGACAAAAGCACATATTATGCACCTACAGTGTCACACAGATTATATAAAAATATCTTCAAATCGGTGGAATTTATACAGTGTGGCCCATTAAGAAACAGGACACCCTTCTAAAAAATTTTTGGTATGTGCGATTCCAATGAATTTTTCTATATATATATATATTAGCCTCCTACATGTACTTGTTGAACCTATTACGATGGTCCAGCTGCTAATCCTCAGCCTACTACGATTTTTTTTTCAATCAATTTTTTCGAAAATTACTTTAGGAATTTTTTTATTAAAAAATTGACATCGTGGCATTATTCAGCATTACTTAAAACCCCTGTGGCCCAAATTTCATCAATTTGTATCGAAGAATAATTTTTTTATAGAGTCTTAAATGTTTCAAGTTTATTGAATTTGGGTTTCGTTTAAAAGATATAGCAGGCATTGGAAACTCTAATAATTATTATTAATCTAGAATATTGTTCCTTTACTAACTTCACAAATTAATAATAACGTTAAAACAACACTTTACAGTAGTCCCCTATATCCCTAGATGCCTAAAGTAATTTAAAAAAAAAATTAATTGAAAACAAAATCGTAGTAGGCTGAGCATTAGCAGTTGGATCATCGTAATAGGTTCAACAGGTACATCTAGGATGCTATATAAAAAAAAATCATTGGAATCGCGCTTAGCAACAATGTTTTGTGGCCCATTAAGAACCAGGACACCCTTCTAAAAAATTGTTGGTAAGCGGGATTCCAATAATTTTTTTTGTATTATTTTTAGCATCCTAGATGTACTTGTTGAACCTATTACGATAATCCAGCTGCTAATCCTCAGCCTACTACGATTTTTTTTTCAATGAATTTTTTTTAAAATTACTTTAGGCATTTAGGAATATAGGGGGCTACTGTAAAGTATTGTTTTAACGTTATTATTAATTTGTGAGGTAAGTAAAGGAACAATATTCTAGATTAACAATAATTATTAGAGTTTCCAATGCCTGCTATATCTTTAAACGAAAAACAAATTCAATAAACTTGAAACATTTAAGACTCTATAAAAAAATTATTCTTCGATAAAAATTGATGAAATTTGGGCCACAGGGGTTTTAAGTGATGCTGAAGAATGCCACGGTATCAATTTTTTAATAAAAAAATCCATAGTATTTTTTGAAAAAATTGATTGAAAAAAAAATCGTAGTAGGCTGAGGATTAGCAGCTGGACCCTCGTAATAGGTTCAATAAGTACATCTAGGAGGCTAATATATATAAAAATCATTGGAATCGCACTTACCAACAATTTTTTAGAAGGGTGTCCTGGTTCTTAATGGGCCACACTGTATATAGGGAATGTTAATACTAATTGAATGAGAATTAAAATGTAAAAAGTACAGAGTTTAGCATTATAAAACACAGATGGTTCCATTTACAATAAGGAGTTATTGGGTCTTGAATTTGTTACAATTGGTCGGCCATTTTTGGACACTCTGTGTAATTTGCACTAACTTCTATTTTTCTATATGTTCCGGTACATGTCAGTGTTACTCCGTTAAAATTTCAAGTGTTTAGCTTAAAAAATGAAAAAGATAGAACGGAATAAATGCAACTATATTTTTCGAGAAATTTTGGAAAAATTAAAATATCTCGAAAATGATTAATAAGGATAGGGTATGCTTATCAAACTTACTTACTTACTACGCCAATATTTTTAATCTATAGAAAATTGCGAGAAATCCTCGTATACAACATTTCAGAATTCCAGTATGCGTAGTATTCTAGAAACGGCTAACTGAAGGTCTACGTGGTACATGGTACATGCTATCTCGATATTAAAGATATTAATGTAAATCCTAAAAAATTGTAAATCGTAAAAAACAAGATAGTTATTCTTAAAAAAAGGATTTTCTATAAAATGAAAATTTCTGGAATGTAGTAAAAATAATTATATTACATTAGGACATACTTCTCTGCGATGTCTGAATATTCCATCCCATCGCTAATTCCACAAATAATGTTCCTCTCGTTAATCAAATTAGGGAATATTTCAATAGTAGTAGTATAGTTATTTGTTTAGTTAGTACAAAAAATACACGTTATCGAGAAAATGTGTATTTTTTGTATTAGTTAAACAAATAACTAGTTTATCTTGCACAATATCGCTATTTGGGGCTAGATTCGTCAGTTTTACTAGGTACTCATTGTAAAATTATTTACGATTAAACACGCTGCATCGGAACATCGTATTAGACTTGCGAATTTATTTATAACTATTAGCTATTACTATTATATAATACGGACGCCTTTATCACACAGAAAAGGACTTCGTAATACCCTTCCTGTACATAAAATTACAGTGAAAATATTAAAACCTCAATTTTCAAAGGCTCAAAGAGTCAAATGATCCAAGTGCGTTTTTTCTCAAAACGGTTAAGAGTCCATTCACTAGGTCGAAATAAGCCCTAAATCGGCGTTCGGCTCGTGTCTAATTATAAAAAAACTATAAAAGATAGCGACTTTTAGTAAAAAAGTATTGAAAGATAAGACTTTAATCTAAGCCCCTATAGTAGTAATTTTTGGTATTTCTTTTTATTTTGAAAATTCCAGGCAAACAATCTTGTACTAAAATAGCGTATTTCAAAAATTATTTTCTCTAAAATACATATATTAAACAAAAATTTGCTACTATAGGGACCTAGTTTATCTTTTAATCTTTCCGGTGATATATAATTTATAACATTAAAAAGAAATTTTGTTGCAATTATAAGACAAATCCGGTACCCTTGCAATGAGAGCTAACTTTATTTCCGTGTGCCTTTTTACTTCGGCTTTACGTGCACCTCCGAAATCTTAATAATTCGATAGTTGGAATATATAAGTCTCCACCCATCGGCCACCCATCCTCTCAATCCGACCCAACATTCATGCCTGTCAAATCTACAGAGAATGGACCCTTAACCTTCAATTATTCCGATTTAGTTTTTACCATTTAAACGGCTGATGAAGCGATTTCGCGTTCGAGGTCGAAGGGCGGCTTTCCCGCCGGAACAATTATAGGTGGCTGTGACATTCCATCGAGCAGGTCCGAGTGCACATTACTGCATTCCAGAGCGCCAATATCAAAGATATGTCCCTTCAGAGGAGTGAGAAGATCACGGGAATACGCGCTAGTGGCTCCAAGGTGTTTTATATATTATATAAATTACCATCCAGTTTTTATATTGATATTTAAAATAAATTGATAATATGTTCTTAATATGTCCTAATACGTTCTTGCTCTCTTAGGTGCCCTATATTTGTGTTTACTGTACTACACATTCTCATAAATTTGGTCTTTATTTTAATTTGGGTCTTTGGCCGGTATTCGTGGTAGTAACCTTAATTTTGAATTTGTAAAACTTAAATGTCTATGCAGAAAAACGATGATATCAAAAAAGTATTAATATCGATTAGGTTCGACGTATCAATTGGACTTAAATAAATTGGAAAACTTTGGATACATATTTTTCGATATTTGTAATTTTTCTAATATCTTCAGTTTCATGTTACGCGGTAATTTTCATATTATGAATATTCTGAAGATCTACACATACAGTAGGTAAAGTATACGATCTTATGTCAGATTGATTATAAACTATTTATACAAATATTAATAATTTACTCATTTAAGTAGATTGGCAAAATGTGAAATACATTGTATACAGGGTTATTCAGAACTTATCCATAATAAAATTTGAGGATGTTCAACATACATGTACAAATGTGGTAGTGCAAAAAAATTTTTTTTTGGCGTGTTCTGAAAACTATTTAAAAATTTTTAATTGCACGCCGCTGGATACTGGTCCACTGTAATGGAGTGACCTTGGGACTGACAATGCAAACTGGCGATGTCACATATAACACGAAAAAAACTTCGGAAGTTCTGAGAGTATACCGACACCCGGCGCAAAAAAGTTTTGAAGCGGTTTTACTTTAAAATAAACTGAAAGATAGATAGATGTGACCAAAGTGACGTGTCTTTAAAATGAATAAAATTTTGTTACACTAATTTTGAAGAATTGCGCTACTTGATTACTATTAGAAACATGAAATTTATAAAAAATTTGCACGCTTGTTACAAGAGCTGTTCGAAATATTGTCCCTACAAAAACCTAACTCACTCAATGGCAAAACCTACATAACTCGTAATGGATAATCCGTTGGTAACAGTGCTTGAACACGCTGGATATGATACGGATAAAACTGAGCTTCGTGTAGTAAGCGCCACACCGTTGATTGGGATACCCCAGACACCTGCCTAGCTATCTGACTTGTACTTATTCACGGATTTTCACGGACCAGATTGAACACTTGTTCTTCAGCTGCTAAAATACGTTGTGGTCGTCCCGGGCCACCATCTCGTCCTCGATTTGCACGTAAATTACCAGTATCACGACCACGTTGTACCACTACCACTGGCGTAAAAATTGCATAATTTGGCGTGAGTCGATTGGGAAATAGATCCGCATACAAGCGCGAAGCTGCCATTGCATTTTGTCCGACTTCACCATAAATAAGAATCATGTCCATTAACTCAGTATTACTGTACACAAGAGCCATTTTGAAAATTTTAAAGTTTAACACTCCTTCGATAAATAAAACACCGGCACTGAGAGAGCGACACAGATAGACAATAGAGATATTATCCCCACTCCAATTCTATTCGCTCGGTCTTGAGCAGGCGCTCCAGGTACAAAAACTTGTTTACTTTTTTTTGTAGGAATGTGGTATATCAGATGTCCTTGAAGTACAGTTGCCCATCTACGTAGTCCTTTATAATGGTATAACTTTTAACATTGTTTACGGGAAATCCAAAGACTTTTATTATAAATTTCTTTTGGTGATATCGATTTCTTATTTAAGGATGCACATATTCTCAAAGTTTTAGAGGTAAGTTCTGAATGACCCTGTATACCTAGATACATAGTCTAAATAAATCAAGATGAAATTTGGAGTAGAGGAGATAAAGTATAGTCTAGACGAGATGCAATGAGACGAGAAAGTGTATTGTTTCTTCTACACCATTTTTATTTGTTATTTCATTTGTTAGTTTATTTTTTCATTCTTGTACTTATCGTCTATTAGTAATTGTTTTTTGCAATTTCTCTCGTTATATTCCAATACAGAAAACATAAATTATTAGGTAATTCACAAAATATCTTCCTTTTGACAAACTAATTCGCTTTAATATTTCCAGTATGATATAACTTTCGAATGTAGAATAAACTATATAACGTCTACCCTTTCATGTAACTGATTCTGAGAAATTAGTTCCTACAGGTTAATTAACAGCATGTTGCTACTTTTGAACTAATAATCAGAAAACAGGTAAAATATTTAGGTAAATACTGTCTTCCTATCCTATATGGCTTTTAACTGAATTTAGTTAGCCGCCAAATTTAACTTCCTTAAATAAGTTAACAGTGGAATAAACAATTCTTATATTTTGAAGTTGTAAAGCCACATAAAACGACCCGAAAAAGTCTTTGATGTAGTTCTAATTTACGCTGAATAATGTAGAAAGTTAGCTAAAACTATGATACTTAAAAACTAATATCCGCCTTTAAAATATTTTTGTAACTATAAAAGTGACACGCAATAATGCAATAAGTGAAATGTTATACTTTTTCCATGTACTTATTTTTTACATTATAGGTTTATCACAATCATCAACACTTTGAAATGCTTGCTTAAAAATCAGCTAATAATTAACTAATTGAATAAATATCATTGCCAATGTACCTAATTGATAAGTAGGTACAGAACATTTTCATGGAGACTTCAGGGTTCTTATAAAATTTAGTAGAATATCGATGGCACGCGTACTTTGTCAATATTTTTTAGATATATTCAGCTGTTAAAAGAGAAATTCAGCCTAAGCATATCCTATATTATTTGTGTTTGTCCGATCAAAATAGATTATTAATTATCGTATATTTTAAACCTGTAAAGCAAATAAAAATGGAAAACAGATTTACATGTAATGTCATGTTTCAATAAAGATTAAATAGTATGTTACATACTGAGGCGGAAAATGTTTCATTACTGTCGAGCGCTGTTTAGATAACCGAGGTGCGTAGCACCGAGGTAAGCTATAGCGCGAGACAGGAATGAAACCTTCCGCCGAGATATGTATACGATTTTATTCACAACCATCTCTAAAAAAAAACGAGAAAATGGGAATATCTCCATTTATTCATTCATATTTTTTCATACTACTTTTCAATTTAGAAGACAGTGAAAATCCGTTTCTATGACGCTGACATTATTATTTAATAAAGGGGGCATAAATTGTTGACTGTCACACTGACAGCAGTTGATTATTTTTTTAGTATTTGCTAAAAAACTAAAATCCAAAATTATTGTTATTGTAAACTGATTCTGTATAAATAAATATATAACATATAAGGGTTTTTCTGATGACTGATGCCTTGTCAAAATTAACGTCACTCAAAATACAAACATCACGTATCTTTCAGATGTTTTACTTTCCACCCTTGGGTGGAAAGTGATCACTTCCCGACCTGGACAGTAGCAACAGTGAGTAATGACTAATTTTCAAACTTCTAAAAAGTCAGTAATAAACCTTATTACATATATGGTTGTGAATAAAATAAATTTACAGGAACAGTATGGTTTGTACGTACCAGTATGCCGAACGGTATTGGGCTCTGCCTAACGAAATGGTTACCAAGTAACCAATCAGATTGATTGGTTGATCAGAGCCTAGATTCTGATTCCTCAATTCGATATCGAATCGACCGTATACCCTTGTTACACTCCAACAGATCTCGCAATAGTTTCTTTTTCTAATTCGTCTACTACTATCGAATCGAGAAATGTGAATTTGACCCCAGGTATTAGTTGATCGGTCACGTGGTACAGCCACTACCTTTGAAGTATCCCTTAAGCTGAAGCTTAAGGCATTAAGCAGGTCACTATCTGTCTGTCAATTTGACAATAATTGTCAGACGGATAGTAGCAAAGACACAAAGAGGGCACTACGGTGTCCTCTTTGATTTTTGGTGCCCTTATTAATGATTAAAACTGAGTTTTAATCAACTCCAGATGATGCTAACTTTGTTGGCAAAACGAGCGTCGAGTGCAGTTTAGTGTTTTGGTGCTATGTGGAAAACTACGTCAGCGTTACTTTCAATAAGGAAAAGAGCAGATTTGGTGTCTGGATAAAGGAATTTATCCAGACGATAATAAATTTTTAGACGTAATAAATTTTTAGACGTAATAAATATGCCAACCCCGAAAAATTAAGAGATCTACAAAAATGTCTAGGAATGATTGCATAAGTTGGTCATTTGATTCCAAATTTAAATTCATCATTAAGGGAATTGACAAAAACTAACGTTGTTTTCGAACGAACTGACATTGTCTCAGGGCACACCTATTTGTTACTGATTGTATTTAAAATCCATTTTCGTTTTAATCTGATAAGACGCGCTTGGTAAAGTATTTATGTGGGGGCCGGAAATGATTCGAGCGGACGCAGACAGCAAGTTTTGCACTCTTTAAAATGCATTTAAGTTGAGAGTGCAGCAAAACCAAACTTTATTTCAGGCCGGTAATCAACTAACTAATACATTTATATATAAAGCTGCTTTGGTATTTGCCTTGAGTGAAGTAGAAATATGGCTTCATAATTGGTTACGTTACTGGATATCATGGTTAAACGAAGAATGAATATAAAAGCTTATAAAAGTTATTACGTCGCAGTTAAGAAGTTTGACAATGAAAATAGCGATACAATTAGTTTCTATGCGGTACAAAATAGAGTATTGGAATTTGCAGGAAAATTGTAGCTGATAGCAGTGGCATAAATTATTCGGTAGTATCGAAAATGGGCAGGTTGCACTATGCATAGTATGGTTATCTATCTATCTATTACTAGTTTCCAGTAATAGAATCGGGATATAAATATTGGTGAACTAATCATAATTAATATTGATCATAATAAAATCATAATGAAATAAAACATACGACAATAGTCTTATATTAAGTTTGGATTTTACGTGTTATTCTAGGACTTTCGTAAAACTTCTCTAGACCAATTCTCAGTCATTTTTGAAAAAATAAAATTTTTTAAAAATATTTGTAAAATTCCCTACCTAACGATCTTTGCAAGAAATTTAAAGAATTTTGTTATTGTAATTAGGAGTCCTAATATTGTCAACAATATGATATTATGATCTAAATTTAAGAAATTAAGATTCAAATAATTCTTCTAATATTATAACTTCCGCCTGGCGCCTCCACCATATATGTCAGGACCGTGGCTGGAGAACTAACACATAGCACTTCGCTTGGCAGCCTCCTAATATATATACAGGTTCCTAATATTGAAGTTAATGAAACTTGATACTAAATTTCGTAAAAGTCCTCCTAACATAATAAAGTAAAATTAAAAAATGCAATAATATACGGGGTGTACCATTACCGGAGTTAGGATAGCTATAAATAAAATAATCGCAGTATTCAGTAACAACAAAGAATTAACTGATGACAGATAAGTTGTTTATTATCATACATGATGATTTTGTTTTCCTTACAATTTCATAGCCATTTATGCAAGAAATTTAAATATTTCTGTTATTGTAATTAAAACTCTTAATAACATAAAAATAAAAAGAGATTATAGGGAAGTGTAATTCAGATTAGCAGAGAATAAAATTCTACATCATAATATGCTATAATATACAGGGTGTCCTATTTAAAAAAATCAACTTTTCTTTGCTTGAAGTTAATGAAACTTAATACTAAATTTTCAGCACTCTGTATACATTTAAACAACTGATAAGGTAGAGCTACAAAGCTTAGATGTTGAATAACTTTCCATAACAATATCTTTGTTAAATATTACTTTTTTAGCGAAATAATGAATGTTAAGTTAGGTAGGGAATTTTACAAATATTTAAACAAATTTTTATTTTTTCAAAAACGGCTGAGAATTTGTAGAGCGAAGCTTTATAAAGGTCCTAGAAAAGTAACGCGTATAATAAAAAAAAATGCAATAATATATGGGGTGTTCCATTTAAAATAATATATAATATAATAATATAATAATAATAATAATAAATAATAATAATAATATCTCTACCCCTCATTCTAATCACAAGGATTAGCCCGAAAGTCTGAGACTTGTGTGGGAGAGGGGGCGGCATATTATTATTTCGCGGGCCGCATTTGCGTCTCAGGAACGACTTACGTTGGTAGGCCCTAACCACCATTCAGTGCTGGAATGAGGGAAACCTGGAAAACCTCATTAGTTAGGGGGACAAATCAAACATCAACTGATTTTAATCTCTCACATTAACACAAAGTTGACATTCTTCCCATCCTAGACCATCGCCAGGATGGTTGCCAAGCCACCCCTGCGAATAAGCCTTGATCTACGAGTAACAATTTAATGAAAAATTGTTGGTGGAATGGGAATTAGAACCCACGACCTCTGGGTTGAGCGATCGAGACGCTAAGCCCTGAGCCACCGACTCGGTGAATAAGAAAGTTAAAGACAACTTCCGGTATAACTTTAAGTGTCACGAGGACGCCATTATTTTATTTGACCAGAACATACTCAAAAACCCCCGTGTGCAAATTTTCACTCTGTAAATCTAAGTAGTCTCTGACATATTCTAATGGGTGGTCACCGTGGAACACCCTGTATAATATGTTTATCTACAAGTTTGCTTTATTTTTATATTGTTGGAAGTCCTGTTACTTCTTTTAAAAGTCACATATACGATAATAATTTGAAAAATAGTTATCATTATTGGTTTCTATTTTATTTAAATTTAGATTCTACAACAAAACAAATTAATAATATAAAATGTTCAAAATGAACAGGTTCGGTTGTTACCAGTTCGATACCAGTTTAAAAATCCTGTTTTCCAATTCAAACGCATTTACGTTGATTTAAGTTATCAACTTTGGAGGTTCGTAGCTCTTTGAGGAAGCATTTCCGGTCATTCCCCCAAATAAAACTATTTTCATAATAACAATTTCCCCTCATAATAAATTTTCATTTTGGCTATGCCCCGTAGACACACTCTATATAATGTCATATAATTTTAAATAAAATACAGGAATTTCAGGTGTCAGAGATTTCTTTCGATCATAATTTAACCAGCTACTAAAAACCTTCTCTATATGGTAGTTAATATAAAAAATATATTAAATTATTTTATACTGATTTAATCTCACTAACAGTTTCCTCTAGAATCACACCTCCACTCTAGTCGTTAATTTTCTAGTTTCAAGGTATTGATGGTAAATGTAGCGTGGAATAATCATCCTCTTTTAAAAGATCTCCGTTAGTGACATCCGCTCCTCTTTCCTTTGAAGCCGGGAGGAATCAATTAAGTAACAATGCCAGCAAGGTTTAAATCCGTAGATGTATAAAAATATCTTTCACGGGAGAGTGCAAATATATAATGCAAAAAGTGGTAACGCGACAACCCTGTAAACAGGGGTAATAAGTTAATGTTAAAAAAACATAAAGTTCAATAGTATATAAGAGATAATATTATATATACCTCCAGTAAATTCATGGGTTATGACTACAAAACCTAATATTTTTACTTTTTTACTTACGTAGTAATAGTCAAATTAGCTTTTTTTCTTTTTCTTTACAATCTAAATATGACCAAGAAAGCACAATGGAATATCATCTTCGCGAGATATTTAATTCTTTATTTTACCGTTGTTTTCCGAAATCTGCTAATAAATGAAAAAGTTATAGTAGTCTAAAGTGTACATCGGACTTTTAATTTTATGAGCAAATCGCGTGGATGATTGTTTTGCTCTTTATTGTTGCGAATATCAAAACAGCACTTTTGTTAGTAAACTATCATATACTTGTATTGTTATTGTTGTTGTTACTATGTTTATTTGTTGATTGTTATGCATATTAACACTAATTAAAAATATAATATATCACTGGCTTTGAATTCACGATTATGGATTTATCTATATTCAAGGCAAAATGCAGGGGTTCATACTAGCTACCTAGTCTTCTCAAAAGTAATAATAAGAAGGTATATGAACAGTTTCTCTGTTACACTGAAGGTATGCAAGTTATTCAATTTACACCCATCTTAAAACATTTTACTGTGAACTCATGAGTTGAACAGATTTTTTTCTGGAACAGAAAAAATATCTGTATCTTTCAAACTATAAATAGGCCGCTGAAACATGAATGAAAATGCTTTTTTATCATGAATTTAATAATAACACATATCTAATATGGTTATTTCAGAATTCTAAGGCGTCCCCTAGAAAGATATGAAAAAGAAATAGAAAGTAAATACATTTTTATAAGTTTTAGTAGAAGAAATACATACTGTTTTCCCTTGCTTATGTAAGAGGAATTACGCAGTCTTTATAGTTGCAACAGACGGTATTTGGGAAGGTAACGTTAAGAATGAGCTCCTATCTGTTTCCAAAATCTGTCATAATAATCACGAATCATATTTTTAAAACCAAAATAGATGCACTCCTCAATTAAATAAGGTGCTTTATTGTTTAAATAGATACCATGAAATTGTTTAAATTATAGAATTTATTATTTTTTCCTTAGATGTTTTTAGATCTTAAATCTTGCCTTGAAAGCAAAGTAATTGAACATTGCGTTGGCGATGTATTCGCATGTCTTTATTTTTATTATTATCATGATACAACCATTTATATTATGGGGCTATTAGAAATATATATCAATTTTCGTTTAGCGATGTCTCATTTATAAAGAAAAGTATATACGGTGAGGACATAGTCCGTCCCCCTTCTCTAATTTTTGAACCGCTGGGTATATTGTGATTAAATTTGGAACTATATTATATGACTAAATTTCGCATTTTTTAACACATCAATGACAGCTCTGAATGTCAAAGTGACAGCTGGGCGCGCAATAGGAACATTTTTTTAAATGGAAATGGGGGTCGGGTAATAACTCATTTTGAAGCTATATTTATGCTGAAAACATTCCCCAATTTTAAGAAAATTTGGTTCAGTAATTTCCAAATAAAAACCAGTAATGTAACATAATCTTATCTATTAGGTGTCATTGTTGATGGTTGCTGTTATGTTTGGCAGTAAATTTTTGCTCGAAATTGTCTAGAATGGCTCGCTCCTTACAAGATAAATTTGAAGCGGTTATTATTTTTGGCGAAGCCAACTGAAATTACCATGCCGCTGTTCGTATGTTCAATGAACGCTATCCGGAACGCCAAATACGCAGAAAATATTTACGAAAATTAATTTCAAAATTTAAAAATGAACGTAGAAATTGATATTACCTACTGGTTTTTATTTGGAAATTACTGAAGCAAATGTTCTCAAAATTGGGGAATGTTTTGAGCATAAAAATATCTTCAAAATGAGTTATTACTCGACCCCGATTTCCATTAAAAAAAATATTTATATTGCGCGCCTAACTGTCACTTTGACATTTGACATGTCTGATGTGTCAAAAAATGCAGAATTTAGTCATATATTGTCGTTCCAAATTTCATCACAATATACCCAGCGGTTCAAAAATTAGAGGGGGGGGGGACTTTATGTCCTCACTGTATAATTATTCTATTATTTCAAAATTTGCATAGGATAATAAAAATGACAACATTAGTGTTAGCGTGAACATTTGAAAATACTAGCTCAAACCAATGTAAATTTTGAAGAATAGTTGAGCAAAACATAGACCAATCGCAATTGCTAATTTGCCCAATCACAAGGTATATGACGGGGATGGGAAGCCACCGTCATAAACCTCAACATAGTTCCTGCAACATTTAATCTTCAGAAGCAATCGACTTTTCTATTTTTGGAATTATTTTCTTGTTCTCTTTTTCTTCTCTTTTCTTCTTTTCTCTTCTTTTACTCTTCATTTCTTTTAAAAATAAACTTGATGGTTACAACAGAAGACAGTTGCTCTTTCTTTGCAATATATGTAATATTAGGATCATTCGTTATTTCAACTTGTATACTCTGTGTTAAGGTTTATTTTTATGTACTACTCTATTATTGTTATTTTTTTATATATATGTAGGTAATTCCATAATATTTATATGTTGAGCCTGGAAGGGTTTTACTTTCAACTCTTATCTACTGCTACCACTAATCCGAATACCAAAAAAAAAACATTTGGTCGCCATAATCCGCTGGTAACTAAGACATAAATGCGCAAGCTATTGCACCAAAATAAGGATACATCCAGATATCCTTATATCGAATTTACCGTAGCAGTCACAGTGTTAAAAGTTAACACTAACTAGGTATATACCAAGTATCAACTTTACAGTCATTACAATTACAATTTAGCAATTTTGTTCCGAGTATTTCGTTAACCATTAATTTGATTGGAGCGCGTAAAACTCCAGAGAAGCCCATTAATTATTCGCGCAAATCTGTGCAGAAAGCTTTTCAGTTAGGTGAGTGGTAGCTGTTAACCGCTACCAGCTATTTAGCAGAATCAATTAAGCTGCCGGAATTTATACAAAGTTAGTTATCGCGGTGCATCATTGCTTGATTAAATTATATTCTAATTGTTTATAGCTGAGGGGAATCACTTCCCTAACTAACTTATTTATTTAGCTTATTTTAATTACCAGATTAACCGGGCTGCATCTCGTTTACAGTACACTTTCCCTCTAATAGCATTTTAACAAGCGGTTTCAATTAGAGTTCTGCCGGCGAGATTTAGGTGTAGGTAGCTTCAGCGATCTTACGTAGCAGTGTTTACTTAATGAATAAGCTGTGGTTTAGGTTTGTCGCTTTTGGCATGTCTGCACCCCATGCATCAGTGAAGTATTTCATCATTATTATTATCTACTTTCAGTCTCGTGAAGCTTAAGGCGGGTTCTCATTAGTCAACTTCATTGATCAATATCGTTGAATCTATGCGATTGAACAATAGAATAGAATGAAATTTGGTTCACATGTTTCAAGGATATTGAATAGTTAGTCTAGAAAGTGTCAGTTTAAAAATGGCTGCAAAGAAGAAAATTGTGTAATCCGTATTATATGTGAATATTTAAAAAACGTAATTAGAAACAGGAGAAAAAGAAAACCTCGTCATTGGTGGGTCAAACCATGGATTCTAAAACGGAGATATGAAGGTGCTTCAGTAAAGCTGTTAGTGGAACTGGCAACAGATGACTTGGATGCCTATAAATATCATTTAAGAATGAGCGAAGAGAAATTTGAAAAACTTCTACAGAAAGTGTCACCCTTTATACAGAAAAAAAAATAGTTTGTTGAGGGGTTTTTTCATAAGTTTTTCACGCATTGTTATGTTTTTATATTCCTCACTTCTAATGTTCCAGATACACTCCTCTGACTTGCATAATTCAAAAAACTTTATAATATGGTTGTTCCTCTATTTAAAACTGGACATTTCTATTATGAAATACAATCAAGTTTAGCTATATTCTTTAAAAGTCAGAATTTAAGTACATACCTACGAATTAAAATACACAACTTAACCTCAAATATACGGACGTTGACGCGGCGTTTCAATCCGACTGAACTTGAACGCATGTTCCCACTATCAAGCACTGTTCAATCTAATTGAATCAGTCCATTGATTCAACCAAAAGTAGAAACGCCTTTCAATTATATTGAAATGAAATATTATTGATCAATATCATTGAACGGATATTCACATTAATCTATTTTCTTTCAATCGCATAGATTCAACGATATTGATCAATGAAGTTGACTAATGAGAACCCGCCTTGAGAATGAGTGTAGTGGATAATGAGGTACACTAGTACTCCATATTTGGGGCATATTAGACTTCATGGCATGAGTTAACCATATATAGGGTGTCCCACTGGGAACTCTATCGATCAATTAGTCATCAATCTGATCTGCCATCAAAATAGTTTGTGACTACTTGTTTAGTTTCCTGGAGTGAAGACAATTCATTATGGGTTGGAAACAACGCATACACTACAAGTTTGCGTTATAAGCGTTGGACAGAAGTATTGCTATCTAGGATAGAAAAAAAGCAACGCACTAAGCTCGAGTTTCTTACAGAAACCCTCGACAAACTGAATATCCAAAGAAAAAAGTGTTTGTACGTAGAGACTCATAAACTATAACCCAAAACGTATTAAAAAGATCCAATCTTTTCCAGGCACTGATGGCTCATTCCAATACCGTTAATATAACAATATCTACCAGAAAAACTCAATATTCAAGATCCAGATAAGTAAGTAATTGGGACTGATGGTATTTGTTATATAATTAGTCTGGGAGAATCAAGTTTGACCTGAAATCGGTCTGTCTGTGGCATATGGACAAATTTCATTACATTAACAAGATATTACACCAGCAAGGCTTGTTATTTTTTGAGTGATATAAAATGAAGTAATAAATACAAAATGTCATCCAGACATTATAAAATTTATATCTACGTTAAAGGAACATTAAATGTGCAAAAATAAAGCAGTAAAATTATATGTGGTATTTCAGATTCCTTACACGGTTTATAGAAGCTCTTTTTATTATAAGAACGCATATTAGCAAATGCATCTAAATATGAAAGAAATAGTTTAAATTGTGAAAGATATTTAATTATGCTGGAAGAACAAATGAAAATTTGTTGTTAATTTATATCGTAAGTTCCTTGAATTTTTACACTTCTTCCTCACGCAAATTCTAGTCAAATAAAAACTTGAATTAGTTGCTTTAGTATTACGTGTTCAATAGCAATGAAGTTTCTGGCGAAAGTTACTAACTCCTCTGTTTTTTAAGTCAAATGGACTTGAAACCTATCAAGATTAACTAAAAATGTTTGCCTGAATATTCGAATTATACGTAGTCTTATCTTGTTTCATGTAAATTGTTGTCTAGCTTGATAAAATAAAATACACATTCGACATGCCTCTGCGATCAGAAAATCAGTTAGTAATAGCATAAGTGAAAATTAGAAATTTACCAATTTACAATTTTTTATAACCAATCAATTGCAGCAACAGTTTGAAATAAGTAAACAGTATTATATTGATATTAAGGATATAGCTTGCCATTAACAAAATCTTATAATATCAAAGTTTACATGTAAAATACCTTTTATATATCTTTTGTAGTAAAGACATATTTATTTTAATGAACGTATAACGTTTTTTCCTGAACCATATATATGGTTCTCTGTGTACGCAATGGTATTCATGGTAATGCACTGAAATATTCTATTTTTTATTTGACAAAGAGTTATAAATTCATCAGTCTTAACGATTCAGAATCTGCAGCATTACTGATAGTATTAGACGTATTTCTGATAGTCTTAACGATTGCAATGATAGCAATGATACAAATTTGTTAACTAGAGAATATCATGATTTGATCTAAGATCCTGAATTCAGCAATTACCTGATTTGCGAGTAGTAAGCTGAAGCTGAATGTAGCCGAAACAGTCATTTAGATTTTACATCTGATAAACTGCTCAAGGTTCTTCGTTTAAATTGAACATGTTGACAGTCTATGCTCAAAAATATTCAGTCAAACTATTTGCCATTCTGTTTATTTCTCTTTGTTTCAGTAATCTGGGATTGCAGTATTGCACAAATTTGTAAAATGTAACAACTTATTACTTAATTTTCTAGAGTAAATACGGGTTTAGATAAATACTGACTAAATGTTACAAACTGACAATTATGACGATTTTACTCCACTTATATGGATAGCTCAGCTCTTGATCGGCGAGCAGTGGGGAGTGTTGAGTTATAATACCGTACTCGATTAATGGAGTAACATCTCAAGACGATCGGCGCGCTTATAATTATGTTTTATATAGGGTGTTATAATTTCCAATATCTCCGATGGTTGCAAGGATTACAAATCTGTAAATTTTTTTATTAATACTAATTTATAAAATTTATTTGAATTTTATAATTAATATAATTGTCATAGAATTGTATTCATTCAAATGTAAAATTAAATTTCAGTTTTCGAGATAGTGTAAGTTAATATTGCATGTTTTAATCTCAAAATTATTATAGCAAGACTTGTAATACATAGATTCTTTACAATTATGGTCCTCGTAGTACCAAGACAAACTTTTATAGTTTGCCCCAAATAACCACTGTATACTATATGGTACAAATAAATGTCTGATAGATATATAATTGTTATACATATAAAACATATTAAGGCGTAGTTATAGAAAACCTTGGCTAAATTATTTTAAATGATATTTCACGACTTAACTATAAACATCAAAATACTCATTAGTCCCTAATTTTTTGTAATGTAAATGATGTATATGTAAATGTTTTAAATTAATGAATGATAATTATTGTCTGCGTACAACAAAATTTTTAACTAATGGTAACCAGAGTTACTTGGAACCACAAATAAATTTTTTATTAGTTTGTTTTCCTTTGAAAAAACACCTGCAAATCAAAATTTGCAAAACATATCCTAACTGTTTTGATTTTTGATAAATTATGTGGAACATTTTATTGCGAATATGTGATATAGGAGCTGATGGATTTGTACAACCAAAGTGTATCCGCAAGGGAATATGACTATTTAGCAATATTTTCTAACTGAGTCAACACATTATTTATCTTATAATATCTGTAACATATATGTGGTGTAGCTGTATGATTCATTGTAGTTAATCATCTCCAGATGATGCCAACTTGGTTGGCGAAACGCGCTTCGAGTGCAGCATAGTGTTTTGGTGTTATGTGGAAAGCTACGTCTGTATTATCTTCACACTAAAGGTTCCAACCCCTTTCATGAAGGAAACTAAAAGTATTTAAAATAAAGATTGAAAGGCAAACTTCTATTTGCTCAACAAACCACTGTTATAATACATGCAATAAAAATTTGTCAATCTGACAATTTTTTATCATGCACATAAACTTCTACTGACGACGAATCTAGGATCTATTGCAAACGCTTAGAGCAAAGCTAGTTAAGTGATTATATATTTTCTTTGTTTTGACATAATTTGAAATATCATTTGCAAATTAGAATTTTATATCAAACTAAAGAAACCACTGATGATATTTTTTAGTTAACTTGTCATATATTTATTTTTTTTTTTAATATTATACGGCGATTTTTTTGGGGCAAACTTTGAAAGTTTGCTGGATACTACACTTTCAGTCTTTATTTTGAATACGTCTGGTTTCTGTTTTTTATTATTTTACACGCGGTGCAATCCCCAAAGAAAATAAAATGAACATCTTATGCTATATATTTTTTTGGGCATATTTCCCTGTTTTATTTTATTCCCATTGTTATTTCTTATTTCTATTAGATATAGTAACAAACCCTATGTCAACCCTTATGTTTTGCAATATAAACGTTCTATTCAAATCACCAAAAAGCTACAGGGTGTTCCGTTATTACTATTAGAGGGAGGATCATCGTATTAAATGTGAAAATATCGTCATAATTGAACGTTTTCTCCAAATAAAACAGTGTGATAGAGTCATATTTAAAACAATAATGACAGTAAAATAATATGTAAAATTGGACGTCAATTGTCTGTGAATTTCTATGAAATATAATTTTTTACGAGCACCTATTGTAATACTGAATAATTTAATTTAAACATGATATTTTTATTTATATTTTTATTCACTATGTTACCAAAAACTCCCGTTCTCTAACGCAGGCTTTTCAATTTTTTGATCATATTAGTAATAAATTGAATAATCCCGGGACTAGAAAAGTATAATATTTTACTCTGCTCCACTTTGGCATTAGGCAGTCGTTTCCTTTTTGCCTAACTATTAGAGATATTATGTCCCTTGCTAAAGTAAGTCAATGAAATATATAATATTTTTATATAATTATCATTTATGAACGACTTTATCATTTATCTAAATTATATAGTAGAGAGCCATTTACACGACGTCATCCTCTTATCCCAATATAAGTTGGGAGTGCCGGCATACTAATATAATGTTAGGAATTGCTTTATATCTTAATTATTTTAATTGGGTATTTTCGATCGCGCTATTTAAGGGTAGTGCGATATATCTCTCTATAATTTTAGACGGCAATTAAGTTCATATAGCATATAATTTCATATATAGCTAAATTTAACTCATAAGGGTGCCCTTTTATTCAGTCCTGACACAATTTTCTTAACCTAAAGAATTTAAGTGTCCAGTATTTAAACGTTGGAAACTGATAGGTAAATTAGGTTCCATATAGTTATTAAAACTGCTCAGGAAGAATATCACGTTCAGGGGTGTTTTCAAAGCATTATTTTGACTCAAAATAGATAAATAATCACCACTTCTTGAGATTTAACACTGACGTAGTTTTCCACATAACACGAAACCACTATACTGCACTCTACGCGCGTTTCGCCAGCCAAGTTGGCATCATCTGGATATGATTAAAGCTAAACCTATGCTAACACTGTATCCTATTTATACCTAAATTAGTGCTACCGTTCGTGAACCGTGATTTACTAACCAATAAAGCGGGCTATATGGGATTGGCCCTCTGTCACTAATCATATTTTTTTTTAAACTTGCAATTTCCAAACTCTCAAATACATCCAACTATCTGGAATTTGTTACATTCCTAATTAGTCTTAAATTGCTAATATCTATTTTATGGTTGTTCTCAAACGCATGTTTGGCGACACTAAACTTATCTGATCTACCATATTTGAGATAAGCCATATGTTTCTTGTATCTAGTTTGAATTGACCTTCTAGTTTGTCCAACATAGTTTTGATTGCTGTCTTTACAGTTAATTTCATACATCCCCGACTTTTCCTTAGTTTCTATTTTATCTTTTGGATTGCCTAAAAGTTGTAGTTTATTTCCCGATGAATAAACCACTAATATACCTATACTTTTTCTCTTTTATTTTGAAAAGTCGAGGAATTTCGAAGTGTCTACGTTTCCTAATTATTTTATCAATTACATTTAAAGTATATCCATTACTCGCAGCTATATCCCCAATTAATGCTTTTTCTTTTTCAAACTTCTTATTTAGGGGAAATCTTAATAGACGATGAATTAGAAAATTGAAACTCGCCATTTTGTGTTGAGCACAAAGGTGAGAGTTCTTAGAGATATACCTTAAAGTACTGGTATCTTTTCTGTATATGTCAATATCTAACTTATTTTCCTTATTTCTAATTATCAACATCTAAAAATGATATGGTTAAGAGTTTTCAATTTCATATGTAAATTTAGCGGACCCGAAACGACTGTTTAATTTAGAAACAAGGTTGTCAATATCAGTGACTTTTGTATCAAACACTACAAAGACATCATCCACATATCTAAACCAAACCCTATGAAAATACTCGAATTCTTCTTTTGCCTCTATTTCGAATATGTTATATTCGAAGGGATTGGCAATGAATGGTGACAACGAGTTACCTATTGCTCTACCCTCATGTTGTTCGGAGAAATTACTATTGAATCGAAAGCAATTTTATTTCACGCAAAGTTTAGTGAGTTAAAGATATTCTTTTACTACATCTTGACTGAGATTGTTTGATTCGAGTAGATCTCTAAGCTAGTCCAAGGTTTGTGGTATGGGAACACTTGGAAATAATAAACAAACGTCAGAGGAGATTAAAACTTTACCTTCTCGCAATTGGATATTTTTCACATTATTAACGAAATCCTTAGAATTAGTTGCAGAAAAACTAGGTGGTGTAATGGGTAAAGGGTAATAAAATCTTTCGAACTTCTCTGTTAACCATTTTGATAGGTCGTAAGTCGGCGATCCAATCGACGATATAATAAGACGCACCGACTTTCCTGGTTTAGGAATCTTAGGCAATCAGTACAATCTAGGTAGAGCTGGGTTAGATACATGTAACCTCCTACTTAAAGCTGGAGTAATAAGGTTGTTGCAGGATTTAAGTACATTCCTTACTTCAGTAATAATTTTTTTAATGGATGTCTAGAAAGTTTATTATAAGGACTATTACAAATCAGGTTGTCTACTCTTTCATAATAGTCCTCTTTACCTAAAATAACAACCTTATTACCCTTATCAGCTTCTAGGTAAAAACAATATTATTGTTTCACGCAGCTGTTTAATTATTTTTCTATCCTGAGTGGATTTTGGCTTACTATTGAGGTTGGGTATTTACGAAATTAGCTGTAAAGACTGCAATCAAAAGTATGTTGGACAAACTAGAAGGCCAATTCAAACTAGATTTAAGGAACATATGGCTCATCTCAGATATGGTAGAACAGATAGGTAAGTCTAGTGTTGCCCAACATGCGATTGATAATAACCATAAAATAGATAGTAGCAATTTAAGACTAATTAGGAATTCCAGACAGCTGGATGCATTTGAGGCTTTGAAAATTGCAAAGTTTAAAAATAGAATAAATAGTGACAGAGGGTCCATCCCATACAGCCCGCTTTATTGGTTACTAAATCACGGTTCACTGAACCGTAGTAATAGTTTAGTTTTAATCAACTCCGGATTGTGTCAAATTAGTTGGCGAAACGCGCGTTGATTGCAGTATAGTACTTTGGTGTTATGTGGAAAACTACGTCAGTGTTATCTTCCACCAAAGCCTCCAACCCCCATCAAGTTTGTTGAGTCTTCCTATCTTAAGTACTTATGGCATTTAAGAACTACTTAGTAGGTATAATACACATTGATTCAGTTCAGTGTTTATTGTAATATTTGTCAATAATGATGACAAATATTACCTCGAAGACACATTGGTATCACAGAGGACCTTACCTGTCATTTGTAGCATTGATTGTTTAGCAGTACTTAAATCTAAATAGTCTGTTTCAGTGGCCTGGATAATCGCAGGATTAAAGCTTTAATTATAGTCTTTTTTACGAGATGTTTTAAAAGTTAAGTTGGTTCCATCGGAATCTCCGTTCCGCTGGACAATTTTGATTCAAATTAATCACCCGGCATAACGATAAATATTTTCTGAAGATGGCCTACATAATTCGGTAAAACTTTTATATCTAACATTTTTCTAAAACGTTAAATAAGAGAGCTATGAAAGAATGAATCTCAGGTGGGATGGGATATCCTGCATGCCAATTATATCGGTTATTTTTAAAATACACCAATCACATTACACCTCCTACAGAGTCAATGAAATTATAATCTATATCACTTTCCGTAAGGAACATCACATTAAATCTCTATACAGAGTCTTTTTATCTGGTAAAGATTATTTTATGCGGTTAATAGTAATAGCGCTCTGATACTATTTATGTTACTCTCTATAAGTTTGTCTTTATTCGACAAAGGCTCTACTAAAGTACAGAGCGGGTGCAAAACATTATTTTTCCAGGAAAAACCCAACTATGATTTATTGAAACAGTAGCAAGCGTGCCTACTTTCGAGAATTTAAAATATTTTCTTATTCCTCGGGCACTGAATTTTACAAATTTCTGACCAACAAAAAGTGAACAACAATAATTATATCTGCGTTTTAAAAATATTTAATGCCTTTAACTAATTTTAAATATTCTCTGCACGTATACGGAAAAGTATCTCTATCGTTGTAGTTATAACAAACGAATGCGTAGCAAATTTGTGTATACATTTATTTATATTAAACAATTTGAATTCTGAGAAAGTTTTATATTGTAATTTTTATTTACAATAAATATTAAAGTGCTACGACGTTGGAAATATATACGCAATATTTAATACTAAGGAAAATATTTGTAACAAACGTAAGTAAATATTCCTAAATTTCAAAAAGTGCTAAATTACTTAAAATTACTGTTTTAAAAGTATTTTATTCTTGACGGGTATGTGCAATAGCGGGGATGATCTAGTCTACCATAATTTTTTGTTTTATATTTTGGTAAATTGTTTCTGTTATGAACTTGATAACTACTTTTCTACAATCTTAATTTTTTTCTCAAAAATAAACTTGAAGTAGGTGTAGCAAAGCAAATACCATTTGAATTAAAGCCAGTGTTCGTCCCAATAAATACTTTTGTCAATAACTAAATGGCAATACAGGAATAAAAAATAACAGATTGATGTACTCAAATTATCATTATATATAAGAAAAATTACCTTTTTTTCTCATTTCAAAATACAACATGATAAAGATTTTCATACTCGTGTATCGTGAATTTATATCAAGTAACTACATAACACTCGTATATTATTCAAAATTACAGTTACTTGTAGGCACAATCAGCATTAATGTCAAAATAAAATAAATATAAAGAATCAATATATAAAAAATTACCTGAAACAAGTGGTGTGCTATTGGAAGACTCATATCCATCATCCAAAGTCGAAGTTGGCGTGGAATGCACGTTGGTCTTTTTCCAATCCTCACTGCTACCATTTTCGTTGTTCATTTTTCCACCACCATTGCTGGCCCTCAAGGTTTCACTGCTTCCAAAGTCTTCATTCTGTGGGTCCTCATTGACCTCAAAGTGATTTTTGTAGAACATCTCTGAAATACTCTTCGAAGATTTTGGTCTTTTAGATAAGAGACTCTGTGGGGAGGCCTTCGTTATTTCTGGAGAGCTTTTCCGCTTCTTCTGCTTGGAGTCGGAGGAAGGATTAAAGATGTTTTGTACAGCTTTGATTTTTTCAGGTAGATTTTCTTTGTCTTCTTTATTGAGTGGGGTGAGCGGCAGATTATCGTAAATATGAGACGACATGGTTGACTCACATTAGCAAAATTAGGTGAAATTGCGTTTGTTTGTTGTTGGCGTCCCGTAGTAGGTATAAAATTACTGTAATAGGCTTACGAGATAACTATTTGTCATATTTTAATTAACGAGTGTTGCTTGTAATTACTTCACTCATTACGCAAATGGTTGGAACAGTTTCACACACACATTGGAGTAATTATACCCGCGATCATCTATTTTTCTTCCCCCGCTGCAGTCAAGAGGGCACTGATTAAATTAAGCTTCATAATTTAACCGGTTTTAGATTAAAGTTTGTTAATGAGTTTTCTTTAGGCGCGTTAGAGTTAATGGGGTCTTATTACGTTACTTTTAAGGTAGTTTCGAGCGCTCTCTCGGTGATGCGATTTGTATTTGGCGGCCGATGAGTCGTGATGCTGTTGATGAACTAACGCGACTATCGGGAGTCAGCGTCGTGAAGTTTGACAGCACAGAACTTCGACAAAACCTGGACAGCCGCCGCTGTGCGAATACTATTTCTCACAATAATTCCGCAGCGATGTTGTACACACATGCTCATTCATAATTGTTGTCGTGCCTTTTAATTTGACACCCTGATTAGAATAGTGGATGGCCATGCGTCGATGGCTCTTGTTTTGGAATAAGTCTGCATGCCAACTAGAATTGATTCGTTTTAAATATGATTTTTTAATTAAGGCAAGCTGGTAAAATATTTTAAGAGTCTATTCACTGTAGATTTGACAGGCATGAATACGGGGTCGGGTTGAGAGGTTGGGTAGCCGAAGGGCGGAGACTTACATATTCCCACTACCGAATTATTAAGATTTCGAGGGTGCACGTAAAGCCGAAGTAAAAAGTCACATGGAAATAAAGTTAGCCCTTGTTGCAACGGTACCGGATTTGTCTTATATTTGCAACAAATTTCTTTTTTAGTGTTATAAATTATATATCACCGAAAAGATCAAAAGATAATGTAGACCCCTATAGTAGCAAATTTTTGTTTAATACGTGTATTTTAGAGAAAATAATTTTTTGTCTGGAATTGGATTGGATTGTTTGCCTGGAATTTTAAAAATAAAAAGAATTACGAAAAATTACTACTATATGGAATTAGATTAAAGTCTTACATTTCAATACTTTTTTTTAAAGTCGCTATCTTTTATAGTTTTTTTATAGACACGAGACGAACGTCGATTTTGGGCTTATTTCGGACTAGTGAATGGACCCTTAAGGGCTCACATAGTCAAGCAAAATTAAGTTGTATCTTTCGAAGGATACATTAATTAACAAATTTCAGTATTGATAACTATAGTAGTTTTCATATCATCGCCTACAAAACTAATGGCCTATACACGGATTTAATTCCGTGAGAACCATGACACATGGATAATTTTTGTCTATTATAGAAGATAATGTCAAGAAGTTACTTATGTAATACCAAACTCTGATCGGAAATCTAAATTCAGATTAATAAATCCTTGATTCTACTCAGTTGCGCGTCTTGTGCTACTAAACCATTTAGTCAACATTCCTTTTTTTTAACAAATATACCTACTACTAGTTTAACTACCATATTACCAGATTGGCAGATAACTTACCAGATGGGGTCCACAGAGTAAATTTATCAAAATATAGGTGCATACTTCCAATATTTTATACCGTATACGAGCATAAGAGTACGTATTATCATCGAAAAGGTTGAATAGATGGTAAGAGCCATTGTTGAGAAAAAAAACGGGCAAGTATAATACTTAAAGCAAGGTGTACATATATTACCTACACTGAAGATGAAGATTTAGAAGATGAAGATGAAGACACTGAAGATTTAAAAAAAAATTTTAGAATCTTAAAATTTTTATGTTCCCGGTAAAATTTTGACAGTCCATCTTCTAAATTTGCTCATGTTTAACTCAAAAAATTCCCCTTGTGTGTCAGAAAACCAAAGAATCAGAGGATAAGAGCTCCGTAACCGAGCGGTTAAAGATGTCAAGTTTTTAACCTTTCTCTGCGGTTGACGACAGTTCGAATCTCACAGCTGTCAATTTTTTCTAATTGTTCCAATATTAAATCTGTGTGTATAAAACTGTTAGCGTTCTTAATATGCAACTAGTGCTGCAATATCACTAGTTGCATAAATGGCTAACAACCTACTGTACACTTTAATTAATAAGGTTTTCCAGGTTTCCTTTGTTCTCGTACTAAATGATAGTTAAGGTTATAACATCGTAAGTCGTTCATGGCCTGCAAAATAATAATAATATGCCGCTCCCTCTCCCATATGACTTCCGGGCTCATCATTAAGATGAGAATGAGGGATAGAGATATTATTATTATTATTTATTTTTTTTGTTGAAATCCCGTTCCTGGCTCCGATTCTCAAGGTCGGTCGCTGGTGGTTAACAGTAGCCAGAATGACCGCCTTCTGCATTCTTCCGCCTAGAAGATCTGTCGAATTTCGGCATACCAGTTTCAGTTCCGAAAGCAGTGTATCTCTTGCTCCACCGAGGACTCCTATTGTCAGTACCACAAGCTTCACAGTATGTCCTGGATGGGGTCTGCGGAGTTCGAAAAGAAAGTCTCGATATTTCGTTCGTTTCTCCTCCTCTTTCAAGACAATCTTGGTCTCGGCAGGAGCCGAGAACTCGATGACATACATTGTCTTGAGCTGGTGGTCGAGTAAGACTACATCAGGCGTATTGGCTCGAATCTGCCTGACCGTGGGAAATGAGTTGTTCCAATAAATTCGGCACCTCTCATTCCCCACAACGGACTCAATATCCCCCGGAGCGTATGGCAGCACTGGTGTTTCGTCTATCTCGTACGAGTGCCGTAGAAAGTAGTAAAGCACTCGTATGCACTATGGATATAGGCCGAGACTGTATATGCCGGACAAGCGGTCTTATGTCTAACAGTGGTTAACGCAAATATTCGAAATGTCGTCCATTTTGCTGCTGTACAATCACCAACCGTTTCTCCAAATTGTACACATCATTATTCAGCATTTTTTGTTGAATTGCAGAAATTCGCTGCCAAATAGAGTCTTTTAATTCTTGCAGTGTTGTTGGTCGTGTTCTAAACCTCAAATTCTTTACTAAACCAATTTCTGTTTGTAGATCTAAGTTATTAAAGTTTAAATCGTTTCAATTTATGTTTACGTGAGTTTTATTTTGAGAATAATTATCTAAATCGCAATGATTACGTTTACACTTGTATCAGCAGCTGACACGACAACTCTTTTGTTTTCATACATACAGTAAAATCCAATTATTGAAGCAATTAGATTCTATTTACTTTTTGCTACTAGCTTGATTTATTCAAATTATATAAGACTTTAAAGTATACCCCTTACTTTAAGATGATCCCATGTATTGATAGAAATTTTTGATTAAATAACTTATAAAATTTATAAACATGTGGAACCCTATATAATTTTAATGATGACATTTTAATATAAGTGCGTCACTTAATAATTTCAGAGGTAAATGAAGTTCTTAAAGGAACATATGAAGTAGAGCCGTAATTTGGAATAAATTGAAATGCAGCAGGTGAAGTTTTATTAAATATCTAGGATTGCAGGAGGAATTTAAGGCTCATACAAACTCTAATAATCTCCAGGAAATATTGTGCGTTGAAATTTATTCCTATTGAATAACTTGAATTAAAATTCGTGGCCCAGAATGTTGTGGTTACATGCTTAGAACATAATTTATCGCTATAGATTGATTATTTTTAAGAAAAAACATGTGTAGCAGTGAAATATAAAATAACACACCAATCAGTGATATCTCATAACATATCTTTATAGCATAGTTCTTCTACATGTTCTTAAAGACAAACATTCCTATCTTAGGGTCAAATATTATTATACCAATAGTATGAAATTATAACAGTCGCTTTCCTATTATTTTAAAATCATATTTTTTAGTTTTGAGTTTATTTATTAATGATTTTTGAACAATTATATCAGACAAATGTGGTCGATTATAACATTAATAACTCCCTAAAGCCTTCTATAGAGCTTTGTCCTTGAGCTTACTACTCCTGTCATGAGATATCACCAGTATTTGGCATTTAGTAGATTCAGTGGCTCAGGAGTAAAGTTCCTTTAGTAAAGTATCTTTAAGGTAGGCATACACGATCCGACTTGTCGGGAGTTAAACCTGTACTCCCTATTCAGGCATACATACTAAGAATTTGAAGTACATCTTGTTCAGTTTAAACTATTGAGTGAGGTGAAGAGTGCTAATGTGATATTTTATGAAAAAGTGATATTAATAGAATTGGGTCTCTTGGAATATTGGTTGGATCGATAAGTACTTATCGACCCTACGTACTTATCCTCTTATGTACTTACGACTTAATTATCGTCTTGTGATCCTTACGTCTGATAAGTCAGACAACTACCAAAATTATTTTTAATTTAACGAAAAAAGTAGATCTAACAATTTTTAATTGAGTTTATAACTCCGGTATCGGTCTCGTAGTATCGGCTTGGTGATTCAATGTTTAGTGTTTTGGTCGCTCAACCTATAAGTCGTGGGTTCGAATCCCTATTCCACCCTACAATTGTTAATCAAATAATATATTTATATATCAGGGCTTGTTCTCAAGAATGGATCGATAACCATCCTTTCGTGTGTACCACGGGTATGAATAATTTCAATTTGGTGTTAATGTGAGAGAATAAAATCTAGTGATGTTTAATTGTCCCCCTAACTAATGAGGTTTTCCAGGTTTCCCTCATTCCAGCATTGAATGGTGGTTAGGGCCTACCAACGTAAGTCATTCCTGAGGCGCAAATGCGGTCTAACGAATAATAATGCCCCTACAAGTCGTTGTTATTGGAATAAGGAGTAAATATAATAAGAGTATAAATAAAGATTTCTTTTTAAATCCCTTTCGAAAATGGTCTATAATTCGTGTCTTTATCTATTTAAAATAAGTAGCCATGTTATACAAATTACTTAATTAATCATATATTTTTCATATATAAGTACAGAACCATATATCCTATTTTTGCTAACAGGTACCTTTGATTTAGACTACTGAAAACTAACGTAGCGTCAGAGAAAATCGATTTTATTTCTTGAAAAGTATAGCCTGACAACTACTATCCTCTACGGTAGTGTTTACAAAAGCCAAAGAAACCCTCATTAATAAAAACTCCTTTGTGGGAATGTTTCACTTATAAAATAGGAAAAAGAAACAGAAAGTACTCAAAGTCCACATGTGCAGCCTGAAAGAAAAGTTTTAAAGTTTCAACAAAAAAAAAACAAAGTAAATACTTGAAATGTAATAATGTTAATTATTTATTAAATTAACTAAATTTCAACGGTGGGTTTTGAATATTTATTTAAATATTTAAACTAAAAACCACAGCTGAAAATCCAATTTATGTTAAATGACTGATAGAGTAAATGAAAGTCTAATCGCTGATAATATAGACAATTTTTGTTTTCATATCTGAATTATTATATGTTTTCAAGTGCGCTCAAGTTTCGTATTCGTCTCAGCCTAAACCAAATTGGTAGCATTTTTGTAGTAAAAATTAAACTGAAATCAGATTCAGATCCAAAACATGTTTGGATCCAAAACCACTAACCATAAACAAAATTAGTTCAAGGCTTGTTTCACCTGTCAATATTTGAAAAACAGCTGAAGATAGGTATAGGACATCCTACATGAAATGTGTCTAGAATTTTACGTTGAATCCAGAAATGGTGTAATATATAGAGTGTTCCATTTAAAATAAGCAAGTTGGTGCCGACTTTCGGTTATACCGGAAGTGCCAGAAACATGAAAATATTTTAAAAAGGTAGGCCCCACTGACCTTTGTAAATAAACAAATTTTCAAAATTAGCCTATACGTACTTTCCCATATCGATTGCAGCCCTTCCCGGTAGGACACCGTGTATAGAAAACACTCTATATAACACATAACTGCGAATGGTACGAATATGTAGTTATGTGTTATGTACATCCTATCTGTCAAGTAGTAGAACTTGTTTCTACATCTCGTTATTATCGTATTGGCCAGTCTATGTATTAGTATTTCGGTTTGTTAGGCCTTTCTGAATAGAGTAAATGTCAGTAATAGACATTTACTCTACTGAGAAAGGCCTAACAAGTCGAAATACTGGTATATAGAGCGTTTTCTATATATTCCTTGAAACATCCAAATGAGAACTGTGCTTTTTCAAAACCATTATTAAATACTTGGTAACTGCAAATACCTACTTGTTTCGGTTTGGAAAACTAAAGTTTATTTTTTAAAAGTAAACTAAATTAAATGTGCAATGAAAACTAAAGATTTAATTAGGTATGTAAATTAAATATTTTTCTCCTTAGAAACTCAATATATTTCCTAATATTAAATATTGATTACCATTAAAATGGATCTCTTAATTTTACTTCTTTCAATTAAATCTTGTTCTCAGTGTGATATAAATTTATTTTCATAGAATTTTCTATTAAATATTATTCATTGTATTTGACCAATTCTAGAAATACTTTTCATTTAACTCGTATTATGATCTTTACCAATCACGAAGTCTATTTATACTCACATCAACCTTCTGCATCAGTATTTGGACTAGGCATTACCCAGGTGTCAGATTAAATGCGAAATTAATTTACCAGAACTTTCCTTATCTATTCGACCAAAGAGGCATTTAGTTATCTTACGCAATCCACTAGTCATCTTCCTGCTTCCCACCCATAAGGAAAGATATTACCTTGGAAGTCCCTGATTACTTTTGTGCTTTGCAGAGTAAACAGAAACATTGATTTTGGGGTTAGATAAATTATTTTATATCGGTATTGCCAAGATTAAAAAAGTAGTAGCGCCTATGTAAACGATTGGTCTCGAGTTAAATCTAGTATTAAGAGGGGAGATGTTATCTCGTAATCATTATGAAAATATTTATACACAGGGCGCCTACTTTCTGACTGACAACTTTTTTGGAGGTTGAAAAAATGCGAATTCAAATAGATGAATAATGTTTCCAATTGAAATACCCTGTATGTAGAAAAATTAAATGTTGGTATTTAGTAACCATTCAGCAAGCCAAATAATTTTGCACATGTTAGGAAAAATAAATAATTTATTGATGGTATGTTGTCGTCTTTCAGTAACTAGCTTGATGCTTCAATGTTGTATACAATATTTCAAGGTCTACAACTGAATTTTTTCTAAATTGTTATATTAGAGGTCACTAGAAGGTGGCCAAAAGGCATTACCGATCTTTCCTGGTTACCTATGGTTTTCCATCTAAGTACTAACCGCGGGATCGTTGCTTAAACTTCATATGGATGATTTAAACTTTAAATCGCTACAGCGGCTTGCCGAAAAATTGACTTAAAACAGTCTTTACTGTTTTAATATAGCTGTACTTATATAATTATTTTATAAATCTCCTTTTACCGCATTTTCGTTATATAACTTAACTCTGAATTAATTAACAAAATGTATAGGATAGAAGAAGTTAAAACTGTAATAAAATCATTATAAAACCAAAAAAAAAGGTTTCGGCCGTCGGCATTTACAGACTTTTCAGTGAAAAAATAATACTTTTGAAATAGGTCTATTTTTAGGGCAAGCCGTGATAGCGACTTGGCGTGTCGCTATCACGGTATTATTGTGAACACGAAGGCCGATCAACGTTGTCCGCGGATAAAACTTGGATGGGTGACCATGCGGGAAGACCCGTTATGCCTGCCCACATCTTCTAGTATCCTGTACGTTGGTGAATTCACAGAACAGGTTGGGGGTTACGCATCTCCTGAAGCCGTCGTCTCCTGGTGATTGGCTTTAGTTGAGGAAATAGACCGGCATACTGTGATTCAATTTACAGTTCAGAGTTTTTTAGATACTAATAAAAACTATTCTAATAAAGAACAAGACCAACGACTTATTTCAAGGTATACTAAGATATAATAATTACACTGTATATAATTTGACATATTATAAGTATAATTTATTGAATTATATTTTTCAATTGATTTGCTATGTAAGTGAATATTTTTGTAACCAATTGTAATAATAAGATATTAGTATTTATATAATATTTCAATAAAATCTGCATTTCTGTTTCTTTATATCCTTTCTGAAAATATGTACTTAATTTATTTGCGCAAACTAAAATATAGCGATCAGAAATCAAATATCGACGGATGGAACGGGCATTTCAAGTATTAGAAGCGCATCTTAAGAGGACATTATGGAAACAGAACGGAAATTGGATGTCGCTTGTAAGATGTATATACAAATATTTTAAACTTTTTCGCAAGCAGTTTAATTTCGCTGATGAGTGGTTTGGGAGTGACAGAATCACACAAGGCACAGAAACTCTTATTCTGTGATGATAATTCTCGGTATTTACCAAATTTCTGTGTCAGCGGTTTTGCCGAACCCAAAAAATATCGCTTTCTCACTCTATACCGTCGGGAGTTAAAGCTTGATGCCTGGCTTTATGTAAATGTTTGCTAAATTTTAGGGAACAATAAATGCATCAAATGCATTATCCAACAGATAATTTTTTTTATTATAATTATGTAGGTAACTAACAAGAAGTTGAAAACTTCATTATATCATAATATTAGACCTAATTTTATTAATAATATATATCTAATTTTAATTTGTTAGTTGAATATTTATAAATCAATGTGTAAAAGGTACTACAAAATGAACTAACATTATTTTGCAGGTATTCTGCATAAGCACACTAAAATAATTTTGTTAAACTCTAGCTATTTAATAAATTCTGCAAGCCAAAAAATTCCTAATCTCTTCTTTCCATTTAAGACATTTTTTCTGACAAGGGTATTTATTACATTATATTTTTGATCTTGATCAATTACATTAAGGAGATTCATCGGTGTACATTAGAAATCCAGAGATATTTAGGGAAAGTCAGGATTCCTTAAAATCTCTGCCGGTAAAGTAGATAATTGTGAAACTGAATAGAAATCAATACAGAGGCTCTATCGCTCCCACAGGAAGATTCCTACCTTTGTTTTGTCACTTTGCCATAGATGGAACTAATAGTAATTTCATATGGATTCCTTTACTACTATATAGAGTGCTATTCGCTAATAGAATTTTATTTGAAAATATATTCCTACTACTTTTGCTGCATATATACTATGTATAATAGAGGGCAGGTGAATACGTAAAATCAGAATTATTCTTATACGAAAGAGGTGCAACAAGAAATAGTATCCAATTTTTCTAATAAATAATGAAAACTGGGGACATTGGTTCTACTGATTATTTATATATCTGTATTTTGTCAGATTTAGCCCACAGGTAAAATAAAATTTTCATAAATTGAAGCTCTATTAGCATCCCTTAGTTTCCACTACCATAAAATGTAGTATATTCCATGGTAGTGGTTATATGGTAGTGGTTATATGACCTGTATATGTTGTATGACCTGTAATATGGTCGAAGTATCCATATTTAAGGTTTATGACATCACTAGAGCTATCCATCCATTAACAAGTTTAATACACAGGGCGTTTTGTTTCAGAGTGCCATACATTACTTTGCGATTTGTAGACTCAGTGTCGTAGATTATTCAAAGTTTCCAATAATAAGGTTTCCCCGTTTCTCCGCCACAGGTTGACATATTGATATGAAAATATATCGAACTATTCGCTTGAATCAGCTGTATCATTTCTTTAAGTTTCGCTAATCCATATCATACAGCTTCAGAAATAATTGATAAAGTGTGATATTTTTCAGGTTGTTTTGGCATCTCCTTCAAATAAATAAGTAGGATTGCCTTCCTCAAGGACAATAGAGGTCACTGCTGTAATGGCATCTGCGAAAAAGTAGGTCGCTATCTATCTATCAATTAGACAATAATTGTGAAACTGACAGTAGCAAAACCAAAAAGAACTACGGTGTTTCTCACTACCACTCCAGATGCCCTTTTTCCAGATGCCCCTTTTCCAGCTGCCCCTTTTTCGAGATGCCCTTCTTCCAGATTCCCTTTTTCCAAGTGCCCTTTTCCAGATGTCTTTTTTCAGATGCCCTTATTCCAGATATCCTTTAGGAAGTCATGTCGCAACATCGTTCATCGATTTCACTACTTATATCACTCTGACGAGCATATAATAAGTGCAAAACCGGTCAGTGTCTGGTGGTCTCGACGAAAGATGTGGCGACTTTCGTGGAGATGTCAGAGTAATGAGTATTGTAACGCCAGTCGGGGCACATTGACCGTGGATTAGATGTTTTCGGCATGCATCATCTTCAAATATCCTTCAAGTTGTTACAAATCCATAAACGAATTTTTATTCTCTATATGATGCCTCCGGATAAGATTGAATGGAAGAAGATCAATTAGTTAGGTTCGTGGTTCTATCTTTATTTGTCAACTTAGTAGATTATAATAATCACAGTAGTAATTATAGTTTTATTAATATCTATTTATTTCTCAAACTTTTGTAATTTACGAAATGTAAACAACCTTCAATAACCATCTGAATATTAAACGTCGCTTAACTGAAATGACAGACAGCTGTTTCGACCTATTTCATGAATATTTACTACTATTATTTATATTCTATAAATATTAGGAAGACCTAATATGAAATCTAAACCAAAGCTTTTTTTATATTTACTTTAAACGAAACACCTAGATAAAAACTTAAATCTGTAGGTGGACCAATGTTTTTTATCGGTGCACAACACATGTATATTTTTAATTTCTTTCGTCTGAACACATTTACATAGAGGAAAGCCCGGTGAAAGATCAAATTGCAAGCCGGTATAATCATGATTAAGGTGGTCTTTAAATTTAAATAAATCTAAATGCCGCTCCGCCTTAATTCTCAAAGAGGAGAAAAATGACAGGACATTATTTAAGGAAATTTAAATTTTTCCCCGCACTTCGCCATTTATCTTGGTTAGCATTCATAAAAACAAACCGTTGCATGTGTGCCACAATTATTGTTATTAGTTTCATACCTGGCACAATAAAATGTCGCCACTGCGAAAAGAATAATAAATCTTAGAAGCATTCCATTTATCAAGCTGTGACTTGCTTATTTATTCTCGTATTCCTTTTTTCGGTTTGGTTTTTGTTGCGCATCGAATTAAACGCCAAAATAAGTTGATTTATATTCCAATGAAAGGGCCTATTGACGACAGCTGCAAAATAAATTATTTTAAGGGAACATCTTCAAGATTATTTTAAAGCACCACTCTACTATTTCGCTAATTAAAGTTATACGCTTAACAATAAAGAAAAGACAATTTAAATATTCCAATAAGTAAACACGAACATCCTGGTCCATTACAAGATATTTCCACAACTACTACCTACGTTATTGTCATGTTTTTAATGGCAAATGGCAATCAAAAAACAACACGTAAGCATTATAACTTTTAATAAATTTTAAATTAATACTGTAAATACTTTTCTCATTACCTTAGTACTGCAAAAAAATGTATTTAATACTTTGGACAGGTCTGGTGCAAATACTATGACCAACTGTTTTTATTAAATACTTTTCCCATCACTGTTGAATTCATCAACCCTCCAAAAAGTAATTATTAGTGAGCAAAATGTTAAATTCATATTTGTAGAAATGTGTTCCATTTGAAGAAGTATAGTTTTTTTACCACGCAGTAGAAGAAATAATACCTTCCCTAATGGACTGCTATATATAATGTACTCGTATTATAAATCAGCAGCACTTTAAAACACTTTAATTGACCGTTAATGATTAGACGGTTTTTTACGTCTAGGTGGAAAATCCTATACGCCCGCCAATATCCATTGACCGTGGTCATGACCTAGGATGGTTTGGGGCCGAACGGGAATATCACTCTTTGCCCTGCCCATCGCTGTAGGCCTGGACTGTCTCGTAGAGGTGGACCCTATACTTCACCAACTCCGATCGCAAAAGTGATAGGTATGGGCGATTCGTGGGGTCTCCTCCTGTCCTGGCGCTTCTGGAGCTCTTCTGTCTTGTCTTCTTTCTTCGTCTGCTGTCTAACCCACCGGGATTAGACAGGCTGCTCTCGTCCAGAATGGTGGTTTGAGGTAGGTCATGAGTGGCTGTGTAGTCAGGGATGCACCTCTAAAGGAGCCAACTGGCCCTTTAGCTTTATCTGTCTTGTCTTCTTTCTTCGTCTGCTGTCTAACCCACCGGGGTTAGACAGGCTGCTCTCGTCCAGAATGGTGGTTTGAGGTAGGTCATGAGTGGCTGTGTAGTCAGGGATGCACCTCTAAAGGAGCCAACTGGCCCTTTAGCTTTATGCGAGGTAAGGGAAGGGTACTCGAAGTGAGCCCGCGACCGCTCTCGGCGGTCGCGGCTTCGAGAGGAGGTCTGAGGGTCGTTTTTTAGTCGCTTTGTAGCTCTCCAGGCTTGTTCCGGGTGGAATCTGAAACATAAGATCTTATCAGATCTCTCATCTTGGGTCCAGCAGTTGGAGTCTTGGGCGCTTGTGTACAGCGGTCGCATTGGGCTCGTAGTCCACGGCTTCCCGGATTGGCGGGTTGCTGTGCGTCTCGGCACGCGCGAAGAACTTGACTTCGCGCCTCTTGATGACTTCTAGGACTGGGACGTAGTCGAGGTCCTGGTATATATCGGCTGTCCGTAGGTACTAGGGTGCACCTACCGTGGTCCTTAGCGCGATATTTCCGACGGCCTGGATCTTCTCCATATACGCCTTTGCAGCAATCGCGCATGCTGTTGACGTATATGTCAACTGGGGTTGGATGACATTCTTAATCAGTGTTCGCTTATTCCTTAGGCTGAGCCTGCTGGTGCGGCACAACATCGGCTATACCTTGACCCTGACCAGCTTCGCCTTCGCTACGACTTTCTCGATGTGGTGTTTCCACCGCAGCTTAAATCCTATACGTATGTGACACATAGGTGGAAAGTTAACTGTAAGATCTATGATGATGTAAACTCGTATATCTTTAGACATTCGTTTAAAAAAAAATTAAATAATCAATAATGGGAGTGAATAATTTCTCGTGCAACCATCACTCATTTCACTCAAGTGCTCATTTCGTGGAGTCTCATTTCCATTATACGAGTAGAAAAATGTCAATCTTTCTCCACGTGGCATTATTGTTATTTAGTTGTTTATAATAATTCAGGACATTTCTCTTGTCTTTTCTGAATGGATCGCCAGAATGATCCCGCCGTGTCCACATCTATGGTTTCAACCACTCACATTCAGGTCACCAATTTTACCCTATAACGAGTATAAGCTTTACAGAGAGCAATATATTGATCAAAGAACGGAACTCTGCCTTTTTTAACTTTTATCCCGCTATAAATATTTACGACAGTCATAGCAGGGCAGCAGAGCTGCAAATTCCATCCGGTTTTCAATGCGGTTAATCGAATATTTTCCCTACCTCTAAATTTTAGCGGTCGGTAATATAATATGGAATCGGTGCTTGACATGCCAATAACGCGACAGAAATGTGCAAAACACGTCCACCTGAAACTTTACAGAGCTGTAGCTTTCAAACTTCAACGTTCTATTACTATTTATACCAATACTTCTTTTCAAACTGTACTAAATAACTGAGTCTCTGAAATTGCGATGGAACGTCGAATATAAGACAAAGATATTTAGATAATAAAATGTTTTTTCACTATGTTTAATGTACAAGCTTTTTTATTGATATATTTGAATCTCAATAGTCTTGCTTTGGAAACGGAAAATTCTGTCTGGATGTAAATATAATGCTAGGTAAACAAAAGGTCAGAATATAAAGTGAAGGGAGAGAGAGAGAGAGAGAAAGAGAGATTGGGCATAAATTGGAAAGGTTTTTTTTAACTTATAGTAGAACTGTAGTTATGCTCTTGTAGTCGATCTACCCACATCTTTTAGGTAATTTTTAAAGAACATTATTAATAAAACATATAGATCTACATCAACTGGTAATAACAGGGCAGATAAGTAATGTCGATTTTACCGTAAGAAAATATGTAAGAGACAGTGTAAAGTAAAATTATATGTAAGGATCAGAATTTTGTGTCAGGATCTCTCAAAAAAATTTGGATCCGAATCAAGTACCTATACAATCTTTTGTTAATTAGTTTTGTTAAGTAGAATTTAATAAAATCGTTTCGATAGTTAAGCACATAATTAATTTAATGATATATTAATTATATATTAAATTTGATGGAGGAAAACATTGCCATTTCTTTTTTCATTTGTAAAAGTTTTGTTGTTGCTATTAACAATTAGTATTGATAGTCCCGATTTAAGATATATTTTTTTATTTTTACCCTACAACATTACTAAAACGTTTTCCTTGGAAAACGAAGAACGGTAAGCGAAAATTATCATCAAAATGTGATGCCGTTACCGAAAATCCCCACTCATCCATTAGATCTTCCTCAGGCAACTTCAACTTGTCTAAGTCCTGAGTTCATAGAACTCTGAAGTCTCAAAAGTGACATCCTTCCAAAGTTAACGTCTTACAAAAACTATGGGCAAATAACCCGAACAAAAGAAGTGTTTTGCGAGGAAATTAAAAATTTATTTGAAAGAAGACTCAAGTTAAAAATCACATAATTTTCACTAACGAAGCAAGTAAGTTTTTTCTTAAACCGACGTAAACAGGCAAAATACTAAATTTTGAAACACAGAAAATCCTCGCTGGATGGAAGAAAAACACACAACGGCCGAAAAAAGTGAATAGGATGGCAAATCTCGACATTTGGTCGACGGCACGAATAAATGTGAAAACTATTATTAGCTATATAATTCTCTTTGATATTATTATTATTTCTCTCTAAACCTTACCTACATAGCTGAATTCGTCTTTAGAAGGCTATTGATTAATATTTAAATATAGAGCATCCTATTTTAAAAAAATGTCAATAGTGTTATAGCCCCGTCAAACATAACTCAAAAACATAGGAAATAATCCAGAAAAGTGGTAATTTCTGTATATTAATTGACCTCTTTTAGCGTTTCTTTTAATCTCAACTAATAAAAATATGAATTTTGTTTCATCGTTTTGGAATACACTGTCTTATTTGTAGTTACATTTAATGTAAACTTGTATAGCTATTGTCAATACAATAACTTGTTTGTACAATGTACAAATAAAGATATTATTCTGTCTGTAAAAATAATATACCGGGATATCAAAAATTATCTTGGTCAAGGGTGGTTGTGGAATGTAAAACGTGTGTCTTACTTTAAATTTTTGAATATGTTTTGTTGTGTCAGAATCTGTCAAGTCATTGTGCTGAAATTTTCTAATCCAGTTTTTGAATCATGCCTCTTACCACACAGCACAAAATTTTCATGATTGAAGCCTATTTTCGAACAGGTGCGCTAGTTAATGGAAATTGGCAATACAGTCAACGTTTGTGTTTGGACAATTTTCGAGAGCACTTCCCAAACGTGGCAATATTACCGGACACATTTTATGCGTGCCTTACAAATTGTGTTGAAGTGTTTCGCGAAACTGGTTGTGTGACTCATAAAAAAGGTGCTGGTAGACCAAGAGTTCGTATAGAAGAAGTTGTCAAAGACTTGAACATGCATCCATATAAGATGCAAGCACATCAAGCTCTTCTGCCCGCAGACCACCCCAGACGCCTTGCTTACTGCCATTGGTTTGTCAATAATTTAATGAATGACGATCTTCTGGACTTAACTTTTTTTTCTGACGAAGCGTGGTTCCACCTTTCGGGATACATCCATTCTCAAAATATGCGAATGTGGAGCAATGATAACCCTTATGTTTTTACTGAATCGGCACTACATGCTCAAAAAATTGGTGTTTGGATGGCAGTTTCTCGCAGAAGAATAATTGGGCCAATTTTTTTCGATTTCACCGTCAACGCAGAAAGGTACAGACACAACTTTTTGGCTGAATTTGTGCAACAGTTAAACGATAATGAACTTCGGTACGGTTATTTCCAGCATGACGGTGCAACAGCACATACTACACGAGAAAATATTGCTTTCCTCCGCGAGTTTTTTGATGACCGGCTGATAAGTTTGCATACAGAAGTTGAGTTTCCTCCGAGATCACCTTGTTTGACAATTATGGACTATTTTATATTTCCTTACTTAAAAAACAAGATTTTTGCAACTCCGGTAAATAATTTGCAAGAACTGCAACAAAGAATTGTTCAGCAATGTGCAACCTTAACGCCAGAAATGCTGCAAAACGCTTTTCACAGCATGAGGAGGCGCGTCAACTTGTGCATCGAACAAAACGGGGGACATTTCCAACAATTACTGTAATGTAGTTTTTCTTGTTACTAAAACCGTTATTTCATAATTTGTAGTTCATTATTGTTTTACAACTGAAATAAATAGGTATGAAATTTGTAGGTTATTGATGATGTCAGTGTGACAGTGACATAATTATTTCAAATTTAAAGTAAGACACACGTTTTACATTCCACAACCACCCTTGACCAAGATAATTTTTGATATCCCGGTACCTACGTCAGTAAATATAGGTTATGTTAAAAATAAAATAATGACAATTTATTAAAAATAATGTAGTTATTATTTTGTATTATTCTATTCCTATGTATCACCAGTATCACCTTGACCAAGATAATTTTTGATATCCCGGTAGCTTGCATAAAAATGAGTGTATTAAGTGTAAGTAGTATTCACATATTGCAGTAAATCTAGTTTTAATAGACACAAATATGGGAAAGAATTTTTTAAACACCTCGACTTTACATCTTCCGCGGTTCAGTGCGAATGCTTCTAATAAGCTTAATGAGGTTTTTATCTAACTTTAAGCAACTGTGGAGACGAAAGACTCAGTGACTATGAGGAATTAGCGTGCCATGTAATCCCGACCCGGGAATTGTTGCCGAACCGGAACCAGCTTTTGTTTTATAGTGAGCTGTGCGAGTTGCACTTTACTGCTTCAAATTTACTATTAGAAATTTGCCTTTCTCTGGTGCCTTCTCGTACAATAGATGGCTGTAGACTTGTGAAACACGCGCTTTAGGAAATTGTGTTATACACTGTGGGTTACAGTGATAAATGGCACCATTTTTTAAATTATTTATACATACATGGACATTTTTTACAAAATTTTACTAAATTCACATGTTGAATGCACTCGTATGTAAAAGTTGTTTAATAATTGTAACGTCCGTTTCTACGATTTATTCCAACCAGCAAATTTGTTTTATAATTTAAGTATTATACAATTACTATATTTTACTGATGTCTTATTACTACTTCCAAAATGCTAATATAGTATACGAGACTTGTAGAACACACTATTTTATTGTTTGCAACTAAACTGTTTTGTAAATGTATCGTTAAAACGTTTTTACAATAAACTTATAAATTGCTTATAAATCATTTAAAAAATTATTTTATAAACGTTTTTGTGATTTAGATATAAAACATTTAAGCTCATCATATCAAACTGTTTTATAATGCGTACTTAGAAACATACTGTGGTATTTTTAGCACTATTATAAAAACAAAAGTAAGATTATTTTGTAACTGTTCCCTATTAGCTTACAAAATAATAATGTTAGGGAATTGTTTGAGACATTTTTGCCTTTGAAAGAACTTGTAATTTCTAAGGCCGTTATATAATTATCCTGTAGCATTACAATTTACACAAGTCGTTATAAAACAAAATAGTTTATTTAACCTTAAAAATCTTGTTCGTGCGAAAATGCTAGATATGTGGGTTTAGACATATCTAGGGACATTATTGCCCTGTGGTTGTTATCAGTTTTGAGAATTATAATAACTAAAATTGCCCTCAATGACCATCAAACATGCCCAATAGGCAAATTTGCTTAATCACTTAGATAGTCGGCTACTTTGGTTTATTATCAACAACTCACATGTTCTGTGTGCCATGACTCTGTCACAGAAACACTTCTTGAAACTGTTATGATACAATTACGAAACTATTTTATTTTATTGAGGTGACTTCATGCAGAAGTCCAAGTTTTTAAAGCTTGAGGAAATTATATAATAGTTTTGTAATGATTCCAACAAGATTTACAAAATACCAAGGGCAATTTAATAATTGTATCAGATGGTGCCAATTTTTCATTTAAAGCTGCTATAAAAACATTTTAAAAGTGTTTCTGAGAGTAACGTTATTTTATAAAATTTGTTTCGGAAACATTTCTGAAGTTTCTATAAAATACGATACTGCTAGTTGAGATTGAGGTACTATTTATGGTTAGTGGATTATAATAAATTAAAAATCATCTTAGCAAAACTTTTTATTTGACCCACTTCCCTCAATTTACAACAAAAAGACAACAATATCTAGATTATCCCATAAATAGAGTGTTACAAATAATGTTACCACTGATACCTACCAATAATGGGTAATGGCAGCATCCACACACATAAAATATTTTTGCACTTCAACTTCAACTCTGATTTACTTTTTTTCCGCCTCTCCATAATAATTTAATATCAACATTTTTATAAGATCAATAGGGGTCACTCTCCCGTTAAATCTTGTTTGGATTAACTTTAAAAAAAGAGACGCCTGGTTAGGTTCCTTTTGAATAAAATTGGTCGGCCAGTTGGAGTTCGGTATGTAGCGGCTTGTTGATAAATCGTCCACGTCAAAATATAATATATTACAGTCTGAGAAAACTCAGAAAAAACTCATGGAACATCATTTGTTAGGATGAGTATTGGTGTGTTTCTTCTAATATAGTATGCATAGAAAGAAAACGATAAGATAATTGGGCTCTAGCTATATAATTTTTTATGTTAGTATATATTGTAGAATGTAGAACAATAAAATAAAAAGTAACCAATCATGTTCGATTTATGTATCACAAATAATGCACTCGTTTATCCTGTTTAGCCAACGTATATAAGCTCTTTCTTATTACATGTAGTATCCGATCCCAACGAACCCATTCGTTATATACCTAATGTTCCAATTACGAAGAACATCTCAAATTCAACAATCAATGAGCTGATCCTCAAGAATATTTATATGTATACTTAGAATTCCATGTTCTTATTATCCGATATGTATTTATTTTGGTTCTAGTACGTTTTCTCTATTTTGCTATAAGTTTCTCAAAAGCTTACGTCTCTATAAATGCTGCCACAATTTCCATTGTTTGCCGGCTTACTTATATTTTTCATCGCTATGGTATACCTACTTTTTATAGTTAAAGACTATACAATGTGATTAAAGCTCACTAACATCAATGCCCGTGAAAAGAGTGGGAGACTTTCGACCAGATTAGAAATTCTGAAAGGGGATTTGGAATTCTGTTGGTGAAAAGTTCAGGTGTGTCCCCAATTTTTCTCTTTTTCTGGGATCTGAGAACATAACACATTAGAAATGACATTTCGATGAAACAAAATGACTACTTAATAATTCACCTTGTACCTAGCGCATTTTTTGTATTAATTTTTATTGATGAAGAATCATTTTATATTTAATTACTTATATTCTAACTATAAACAACTGCATTTATGAAAACAAGTTCCAATGCATGTAAAATATTGGTTCTGCAACACGTTTAAGCTGTAGCAATTTCATTGAAGTAAAAGTTTCCGAAAGGCCAAGATAGTAAAAGGAATTGCACCCTAAAGCGATTTCTGTAGATGGTACTCTAAAGGATTGCAAAGGTGTCCTTAGTTCTTGCTTTGCATGTCTCCGGCTTTTGTTTAAAATGCGAAATTACTTCAAAAACTTTTTCCTATTTGAATTTAAAATAATCCGAAATCAAAACGACTGTTGCTAAACTTTTATTGAGATTTCCGTTACAACCTGATTGTAGTATCTAGAGTTATCGAGTTGCTTAACGAACTTGGCTTATCCAATATTATCTACGTAATCTTTCAACTATTTCGCAACTCTACGAGAAAAATGTAATGCCTGTTTAAATATTTTAACTTGGTAACTTGAGTTTGTTTGAAATCAATTCTTAGGAATGTTAGTGGTGATGAGAAACAACATTGCCCTCTTTTGAACTTTGCTACCATACATCGACCTGCATTTCCGCAGGTGTCATTTCAGCAGTAACCTCTAAAGTCTTTGAGAAATATAACTCTACTTTATTCTAGTGTAATTAGACACTAATTGTCAGACGGATAGTAGCAAAGACCAAAAGAGGACACTATGGTGCTTCTCACCACCACTAACATTTCAGATGCCCTTTAGGCAATCATGTCGCAACATCGTTCATCGATTCCACTACCTATCGCACTCTGACGACCTCATATAGTAAGCGCGAAACTGGTCAGTGTGTGATGGTTAGTCTCGATGAAAGATGTAGCGACATCGAGTCATCGAGACATCGAGATGTTGCGAGTAATGCAATGCCAGTCGGGGTACATAGTCCATGGAGTAGTTGTTCTCGGCATCCCCTCCAAATAATTTCTTAGGAAGTTGTGCTTAGAAATGTTTCTCTCCGACGAATGTAAATTTTGTTAAGGCAATACAGGGTTCATCAATCATGCCACATTAATGTCAAAATAACTTTAGTGACATCGTTTTTCCCGTTGCAATAATTTAGAAAATTAGAAATATCGGTTATATCACTTTACGCAGTGTCACCCTTACTTTCTGCCTGACCCTTTTTGACCCTTTTTATTTAGTATTTTAGTAACATTGTATTAAAGTGAATGTTGGAAATATGTCCAAGGGTGACACAACATTTTGAAAGCAAAAGCAAGTAAAAAATAACTATTATGCCAACAAAAACACGGGTTCAATGGCCTACATTTAGAAGTAAGATACATGTTTTCGAAAGAATCTGCAAGAAAATTTAACAAATGATATATCTAGTTCTAGTTCAAAGCAAGACATGAATACTATTGATATAGTTTTGAGCAAAAGAGTATTGTTAGATTCTTTTTAAAACATTACCCATAAGTACCGTTTCACATGGAGCGTATGATCAATGGCCTACATTTAGAAGTAAGATACATGTTTTCAAAAGAATCTGCAAGAAAATTTAACAAATGATATATCTAGATCTAGTTCAAAGCAAGACATGAATACTATTGATATAGTTTTGAGCAAAAGAGTACTGTTAGATTCTTTTTAAAACATTACCCATAAGTACCGTTTCACATGGAGCGTATGATCAGAATTTATAACCAAGCAACATGTGTAATTTTACATGAAGGGCGTACTTTGAATCCGTTTGATTTGGTAGGACGGGCATACGTCGAGCCCATGCGTCGGCGTATTGTCAGCGTATGCACGAGTCAGACCTGTTTCACGAAGCGTATAATCAGTACTGATCATCAGGACAGTATTTCAGATGAAGGGCGTATGATCAGTGGGTATAATTTGGTTCGACGGGCATACGCCGAGCACGTACGTCGGCTTATTATATAAGTGTGCGTACGAGCCATTCTTGTAATGAACGATTTCACATGTTTATTGATGGTGAGTTGCATACCGACTATACATTGTAAGCGAAGTTGCTGTATGACTCGAACAGCGCTCTTTGTGCTTTTTTATTTCTATCACGTATATTAACCTTGACGAATTGTAAAATTTCAATTTAATTTTAAATTTATAAAACAACACCCACTTTTCTACAACGGTACATTATTTATTGTATTCAAATTTGGACTGACTACTGTCCTCCGTTGGATGTGAAACGGATACGTCGAATCTGTATCATCAGCGCTGACGTTAAGCGCTGATCATATACGCTTCATGTGAAGCGGTAATTCATTTTTTATTATGAATAGTTTCACATGAGAATTAATGATCAGTTGCGCCAACACACACGTGACTGTCAAGTATACCACAGTATAAAGACTTGTCGGTTGCTAACCATGTTATACGCACATATAAAATGCGTATGTCCATGCGTACGGCATATGGAAAATAATAAGTACGCATGGTCAGGGCTGACGATCCATTTTGATCATATGCTCCATATGAAACGGCACTAAGACTAATGTTTTAGAAAGAGTCGATTCAGTTCATTGCGATGTTACAAATGCTACAAACTATTTTTCACAGTTATTAGTAATAGATGTATCAACCCCTATATAAATGGATTTTTGAGGAAACAACTTTATCCAATATATAAAATATTGGCGTGGTGGTAAAACTAAGAGAGCAGCAGTTGATATCTACTTCCATTAGAAATTGGAGTAGTAAATTGTGGCCAATATTTTTAATCGATAGGTCGATACGTTGTGTGGTATAGAAGCCAAAATATCAATTCGTCTTTGTGAATTAAATTTATATAGTAATAAAACAAACTCAAAGGTTAATTTAAATGAAATATTTATTATCTAGTTTACTTACTAAATTTAATACACTTAAACTACACTTTTTGGTATACTTTTTGCAGTGCTTTTTACTTCGCCCATATTCTTCCGCTGCTGCATAGTCCGTCATTGGGTCATCGTTTTTAGAAGACGAAGGCCTGCAACAGAAACATGAGGTTTTGATATCCTTCAGGCATATTTAATTGCATGTATTTATTGATTATTCTAGGCGAGTCTGACTATTTATGTTTCATGAGATGCAAAAGTCATCTGCGTTAATGCATTAGTTTTAATTTAATTCAAATAAAATGTTTATCATTCATTGCTGACTTGAATAATAAGGCAATGTAGTGATATTACGGGAGATCAGCAGATCGGGAAGTATACAAGTACTTCTTAAAGATGTTATTTGTGTGGTACTCTTAGTTTCATATTATCCTTGTTTATATTACATAAGAGGTGGAGGATTACAGTTTATTGCATAAAAAGAATCTCTATTTATCTGTTCTTTTTATATTTTCGCTACAATATATAAAGACATTGCGTATGTAAAAGAAAAATTTTTATTTCAAACCTCGTAAGCAATTAGTTTATTTAGAAAAACATCTATGAATATGATAGGTAAATTAAATGCATTCATAATAAAATTAAAAATAAACGCTCTGGAAATGAATAAAAATTATGACTACGCAGATATTTATAAAAAAATATACTTTTACAGTTACTAAATTTTGTTTTATATAGTCAAATATGTGGATTTGTCAACTTTTTATTTATTTTAACATCTTCAAAACAAATTATATGATCATTTCTGTAAGACTTGAAACTTAACTATCCGATATTTCCTGATTAAAGTTACTTCAAACAGCCAACGGTAACAAAAAGCTAATGACACTGATGATAAATAAGTTAAAATTGAGAGACCATTCTTCACCATCCAATTGTTGTCTCAGAGATGAGTGGTGGATATTAGTTCTTTACTAGATCTTAAAGTTACGGAGTTGGACTATGGCTAGAATTAGAATATTTTTTCAGCAGCCAATAGAACCATTCGATTTTTGATTCTATAAGTCAAAAATTAGACTGACCATTTTTAGCTCCCAGTCATAATAAGCATATGAGTCCATTATTTGAAGGCCGATTTGTATGCAAAAATTATAGAGCGGGGTCTTGCTGAGACCATTGAAGATGAGACTATGAAGGTTGAAGACGTTGGCTACTGGTTGTTCTCCTAAGATGACGTGCATCAATTTAAATTTTACTACTATTTTAAATTGATTACTGTTTTGAGCTTTGAATTCAATGATGGTTCGAATCTCGCCCCCGGTTGACTTTTTATAATTGTTCCTATATTAAATCTGTGCGCAAAGAAATAGTATCATTCTTAGCTGCGACTAGTTATTGCAACTTCACTATATAAAACGACCTTCTGTTCACTTTAATTAATAAGGTTTTCCAGGTTTCCCTTATTCGCGTACTAAATGGTAAAGTTAACATCGTAAGTCGTTCCTGAGCGCACTTGCAAAATAATAATATACGGCTACATCTTCCACATAAGTCTCTGACTTCCGGACTCATCATTAGAATTAGAATAAAGGATAGAGATATTATTATGAAATATTTCATCTTCCAAAACCTCCTCATAGACATTTTCTGGCTCGACCCCAGATGACCGTGAATATGCCATCAAGAACAAATTATTTTTTAGTAATTTTTAAAATAGCCAAAGATCATCTTAAAGGTGATATAATAACCGAAACCTTTTTAGCGTATGTTAACAAACCAACAAAATCAATCATAAAATAAAAAAAATATGTTATAGTTAAGTATCAAGCACGTAGGTGAAACATTTTTAATAGTGTTAAGAAGAAAGTAGGCACCAAAATTGATTTTTCCCATTTGAGTTTTTCTTGAGATAAACGGAGATAAACATAGAAACATTCTGACATTTTCCGCAAGATGTAGCACAGGCTCTAATCTTATTTAGGACTCGAGTATATTTTCTGGCACTGTAAATAATTTACTGAATTTACATACGTTAATAGAATATGTAACAGATCCCCTAATATGCCGGTACTTTGAGTGGTGAACTCCGCCGCTTCGCAAATCGCTCGCAGCAAACAGGCCTTTCCAGGGACGCCGTATCTGAAAAGTGAATGGCATCAGATATTAATATTATTAAATCTATAGGTACGTAATTAAGGATCGCGTGAGAGCGCATACTGAAGAAATTAATAAGACCTGGTTCTTCGAACACACTCCATATTTCCAAGTAAAATTGTATGCACTTGGAATAGTACAAGAATCAATAATACAAGGTTTTTTTTAGTTAAAAAATAGTCTAAAACGGGCCATACACGATGATACCTTGTATTACGAATGAACTAAAAGGATGCGCATGTTTTCATAGGTTTTAAACCTATGAAAACATGCGCAAACATTTCAATATTTCTAAATATTAAAATTTCCTAAACTAGATTTTAACCGATAACAGGATCGGTGTGGATCTGTCAAGAATAACAATCTAGATCTAACAAAATAAACAATCCCAGCCTCTCACTTCATTTGTCAGACGGGGATGACTGGTCAAAAAGTGATTATTCCGCGAAAATAGAGAAATATTAAAATTTCCTAAAGTAGATTTTGACCGACAACAGGATCGGTGTGGATCTTTTAAGAATAACAAAATAAACAAGCCCAGCCCCTCACTTCATTTGTCAGACGGGGATGTCTGGTCAAAAAGGGATGATTCGGCAAAAAAAGAAAATAATTAAAATTTCCTTAACTAGAGTTTGGCCGACAACAGGATCGGTGTGGATCTGTTAAGAATAATAAAATACACAATCACAGCCCCTCACTTTATTTGTCAGGCGGGGATGTCGGGTCAAAAATGGATGATTACACAAAAAAATAAAAACATTAAAATTTCCTTAACTAGATTTTGACCGACAACAGGATCGGTGTGGATCTGTTAAGAATAATAAAATACACAATCACAGCCCCTCACTTCATTTGTCAGACCGGGATGACTGGTCAAAAAGGGATGATTCCGCAAAAATATAAAAATATTAAAATTTCCTATACTAGATTTTGCCCGACAACAGGATCGGTGTAGATCTGTTAAGAATACCAAAATAAACAATCCCAGCCCCTGAGTTCATTTGTCAGACAGGGATGACTGGTCAAAAAGGGATGATAAGTAGAAAAATATTAAAATTTCCTAAACTAGATTTTGCCCGACAACAGGATCGGTGTAAATCTGTTAAAAATAACAAAATAAACAAGCCCAGCCCCTCACTTCATTTTTCAGACGGGGTGACTGGTCAAAAATGGATGATTCCGCAAAAATAGAAAAATATTAAAATTTCCTAAACTAGATTTTGCTCGACAACAGGATAGGTGTAGATCTGTTAAGGATAACAAAATAAACAAGCCCAGCCCCTCACATCATTTGTCAGATGGGGGTAACTGGTCAAAAAGGGATGATTCCGCAAAAATAGAAAAATATTAAAATTTCCTATACTAGATTTTGCCCGACAACAGGATCGGTGTAGATCTGTTAAGAATACCAAAATAAACAATCCCAGCCCCTGACTTCATTTGTCAGACAGGGATGACTGGTCAAAAAGGGATGATAAGTAGAAAAATATTAAAATTTCCTAAACTAGATTTTGCCCGACAACAGGATCGGTGTAAATCTGTTAAGGATAACAAAATAAACAAGCCCAGCCCCTCACATCATTTGTCAGACGGGGGTGACTGGTCAAAAAGGGATGATTCCGCAAAAATAGAAAAATATTAAAATTTCCTATACTAGATTTTGCCCGATAACAAAATCGGTGTAGATCTGTTAAGAATACCAAAATAAACAATCCCAGCCCCTGACTTCATTTGTCAGACGGGGGTCACTGGTCAAAAATGGATGATAAATAGAGAAATATTAAAATTTCCTAAACTAGATTTTGCCCGACAATAGGATCTGTGTAGATCTGTTAAAAATAACAAAATAAACAAGCCCAGCCCGTCACTTCATTTGTCAGACCGGGGTGACTGGTCAAAAGGGATGATAAATAGAGAAATATTAAAATTTCCTAAACTATATTACACCGACAACGGGATCGGTGTAGATCTCTTAAGAATAACTAAATAAACAAGCCCAGCCTCTCACTTCATTTGTCAGACGGGGATGACTGGTCAAAAAGGGATGATTCCGCACAAATAGAAAAATATTAAAATTTCCTTAACTAGATTTTGCCCGACAACTGGATCGGTGTAGATCTGTTAAGAATAACAAAATAAACATGCCCAGCCCCTCACTTCATTTGTCAGACTGGGATGACTAGCCAAAAAGGGATGATAAGTAGAAAAATATTAAAATTTCCTAAACTAGATTTTGCCCGACAACAGGATCGGTGGAAATCTGTTAAAAATAACAAAATAAACAAGCCCAGCCCCTCACTTCATTTTTCAGACGGGGGTGACTGGTCAAAAATGGATGATTCCGCAAAAATAGAAAAATATTAAAATTTCCTAAACTAGATTTTGCCCGACAACAGGATCTGTGTAGATCTGTTAAAAATAACACAACCAACAAGCCCAGCCCGTCACTTCATTTGTCAGACCGGGGTGACTGGTCAAAAAGGGATGATAAATAGAGAAATATTAAAATTTCCTAAACTATATTACACCGACAACGGGATCGGTGTAGATCTCTTAAGAATAACTAAATAAACAAGCCCAGCCTCTCACTTCATTTGTCAGACGGGGATGACTGGTCAAAAAGGGATGATTCCGCACAAATAGAAAAATATTAAAATTTCCTTACCTAGATTTTGCCCGACAACCGGATCGGTGTAGATCTGTTAAGAATAACAAAATAAACATGCCCAGCCCCTCACTTCATTTGTCAGACTGGGATGACTAGCCAAAAAGGGATGATAAGTAGAAAAATATTAAAATTTCCTAAACTAGATTTTGCCCGACAACAGGATCGGTGTAAATCTGTTAAAAATAACAAAATAAACAAGCCCAGCCCCTCACTTCATTTTTCAGACGGGGGTGACTGGTCAAAAATGGATGATTCCGCAAAAATAGAAAAATATTAAAATTTCCTAAACTAGATTTTGCCCGATAACAGGATCGGCGTAGATCTGTTAAGAATACCAAAATAAACAATCCCAGCCCCTGACTTCATTTGTCAGACGGGGGTGACTGGTCAAAAAGGGATGATAAATAGAGAAATATTAAAATTTCCTAAACTATATTTTGCCCGACAACGGGATCGCTGTAGATCTGTTAAGAATAACTAAATAAACAAGCCCAGCCCCTCACTTCATTTGTCAGACTGGGATGACTGGTCAAAAAAGGATGATAAATAGAAAAATATTAAAATTTCCTAAACTAGATCTTGCCCGACAACAGGATCGGTGTAAATCTGTTAAGAATAACAAAATAAACAAGCCCAGCCCCTCACTTCATTTGTCAGACAGGGATGACATGTCAAATTTCCTTAACTAGATTTTGCCCGACAACAGGATTGATGTAGATCTGTTAAGAATTACAAAATAAACAATCCTAGCCACTCACTTCATTTGTCAACCGGGGATGACTGGTCAAAAAGTGATTATTCCGTGAAAATAGAAAAATATTAAAATTTATTTAACTATATTTTGCCCGACAAGCGGATCGGTGTGGATCTGTTAAGAATAACAAAATAAACAAGCCCAGCCCCTCACTTCATTTGTCAGACAGGGATGTCTGGTCAAAAAGGGATGATTCCGCAAAAATAGAAAAATATTAAAATTTCTTAAACTAGATCTTGCCCGACAACAGGATCTGTGTAGGTCTGTTAAGAATAACAAAGTAAACAATCTCAGCCCCTCACTTCATTTGTCAGACAGGGATGACTGGTCAAAAAGGGATGATAAATAGAAACATATTAAAATTTCCTAAACTAGATTTTGCCCTACAATAGGATCGGTGTAGATCTGTTAAGAATAGCAAAATAAACAATCCCAGTCCCTCACTTCATTTGTCAGACATGGATGATATGTCAAAAATGGATGATTCCGCAAAAATAGAAAAATATAAAAATTTCCTTAACTAGATTTTGCCCGACAACAGGAGCGGTGTGGATTTGTTAAGAATAACAAAATAAACAAGCTCAGCCCCTCACTTCATTTGTCAGACTAAGATGACTGGTCGAAAAGGGATGATTCCTTAAAAACAGAAAAATATTAAAATTTCCTAAACTAGATTTTGACCGACAACAGACTCGGTGTGGATCTGTTAAGAATTAGAAAATAAACAATCCTACCCCCTCACTTCATTTGTCAGGCGGGGATGACTGGTCAAAAAGTGATTGTTCCGTGAAAATAGAAAAATATCAAAATTTCCTAAACTACATTTTAACCGACAACAGAATCTATGCGGATTAGTTAAGAATAACAAAATAAACAATCCCAACCCCTCACTTCATTTGTCAGGCGGGGATGACTGGTCAAAAAGTGATTATTCCGTGAAAACAGAAAAATATTAAAATTTTCTAAACTAGATTTTGACCGACAACAGGATCGGTGTGTAATTGCTGTTGGTATTGCTGTTAGTTCCGTATGCCGTTGCCGTATTTTTGTTTATAGTAACCACTTCTTTGATTTCTCCAATTTCTCTTATTTGCCACATCGAAGCGACATATGGGAAATAAGAGAAATTGGAGAAAATGATCAAAAAAGTGGTTACTACAAACAAAAATACGGTTGACAGGGTCTCAATGCGAACGTATCGGTAATCTAAGAGACTAACCAGCTGATATGGTACTACTCTCAATGTGATTTGTCTCTTAGACCTGTGTATCGCCGCATGTCTCGAGGTATGTCGCATCGTGTATGGCTCGTTTAACAAACATTGTGCATCTCATTAAATTCCTGAGTCAACGGTTAGTGATAATTGACTCTGGAAATGAAGATCTACCATTGTGATAGCAACTTCGTTGCTTTTAAATGAGTAAGGAATGCTTGAGACATAAGACTTAAAATTTTAGTTACACTTTGAATGATAGATAATAGAAAAATTTCAGGCCAGTGGAGGTTCATCACATTATCTTTATTAGCTAAATATTGGCATTATATTAGTTAGTTTATTGTTTAGTTTATTCTTATTAGTTTTATGTTTGTCAGTTTAGAGTTATTGGTTAATTTACTTATTTTTATTATCTTATGCAGTAGGAACAACTCACACTTACGATTGAATGTTAGACTCCAGCATATTATACACAAATTTTCGAGTGACAGTATCTGCAATAATGGGCGGGAAGACGAATCTAGTCTGATTTTGTGGTAATCCATAGGAAGCTTCAAAATTCATAGAAAAGAACACGTCAGCCAATCCGGGGTTGTTCAGTGGAATAGCAACTGCAACGAACATCTGCAAATAAAGCAATTATATCCAGTATTAGATTTTTTTTACTAAATCTTTGCATAGATGATCGTCTCACATAAACAGTGAATATTCCTAATCCTATCGAAATATAGGGTGATCCCACTTGAGGATTCCCTCAGATAAGTAAGAAATTCTTCAATATTTCATCACATTATATTGTCACGATAGTAAAAAGGAAATAAAAAATTAGTAGCTTATCAATAATTCAATACTTTAAAATTGGTAATTTTATTCATAATAATATGTCACCCTGTATATCAAATATAAAAATAAAATCAATTAATTCCTAAATTGCTGATTTGCTGCGTTTGCAATAATTGCCGACGAAAGTTAAAAGTCCCATGCCAATGAACTGGCAAAACTGTAGTCAGGAAAAATTGCGGAACAATTGGTTCCTAACCAAACAGGGTCTTAGACCGGGCAGAGGAGTTCTGTGCCTAACAGTGACCATCTCCCCAAAGTTCCTTCCAAAGTCTGGAAAGATGTAAGTAGGACTTTATAGTGACTGTATCATTACTTCTTTTTACCTTCACTACTTTGTCTATGACACCAGTAAATTAACTAGGATTTAACTAATTGTGTTGCAAGCCAATAACCATCTTTTATAATTAAATAGTTTTTATAATAACACAAGGGTTTTACTTCTAAGTTATCCCCTTGTGCGCCTACGGCGTAACAATATCATTTATTTTATAAAATTTTAGTAATACAAAATACTGACACTTTTCACTTGTCATTTAGTGGGTCAGATATAACTCAAATATTAGCACAATATTGAAACTACAAACAAAACCTTAATGCATGTGACATAATATACTTCTTTAAACATTAGGAATATTCTAGAAGCAGCTCCAGGTTGTGTAAGATAAAAAATTATAACACTAAGTGAAACACTTCTTAGGTCAGATTTAACTCGTCTACACTACTTACTGGTTAAAATGTTTAGTAGAGAAAACAATTTTAATTTCTCCTAATTTGGTGTACGGAGATATATTTCATTCAGTCACATTTTCTAATAATTTTCGTCTATATTATCTGTTACAAAATCGAGATTTGGCCTATAATGAAAATGAATTTAAACCATTTTAAGTAAAAGAGTAATTTTCAAATTCAATTTCACTGTTTTTATTAATTGCATAAGAAAATACCTGATACATTGGCAAACCAATTCATCTAGAAGGACAATGTTGAACGTAAACTCTTCTATCAAATTATTAAAATTGTTATGCTATATTGTTGTTTAAAACTTAAATAGGATGTTTTTATAGTAAATTTGTAATATTATTTATTGGCTTATATGGCATTGTGACCATCGCGAGAGACATACAGTCCTTTGAAGAAGAGATGTGGAAGGAATAATGATCATATGCCCCAATAGAATTATTAATTAGTAGTTCTGAAAAGAAAACTCCAAAGTCAATCTAATTCGTTTCCTTTATTTCTACGTATTTCTTTGAGAATTCTATACTTAAAAAAATCACCAATGCCTAAAATTGCACGTGAAGTATCATATTTATTGTAAGTAATATTTAATTTGAATAATTCCTCTGGCAGATATATATTAATTACAATCAGATTTTGTTAATTAAGTTTAGTGTAAAGTACTAATCTGATTATTTAGTTTTCTATTCAAGTTCGCGTCTGATATAATTACATTTCCTTTTTGCATCTGCATCTGCGACGTTACTGAAAATTACTGCCTCAATATTAAATTCTTCTATTTTTCTCAATCAAATTTGCATTTAACGCTTGCTTTATGACTTGAAACTTATAAATTATCCTCTATTTTAAATAATGGTAATGATATACAATAAAGATATCCGAAACCTGATCTTAAGAAATTAAGTTTCCTTCAATAAAGTTTACAGTTGTTACCGAGGTTACTACAATTCAAAAATATAAATAATATTTGCCAAATGTAGTAAAAATCTTATATGTATATAACCTTTAAAAAGTTACTATAGTTGTACTTCGTTTTATTACCATTTTTATTTAATGAAATACAGTTTTAACATATTTTATTTTTATTTTTATTTTTTATTTTATTTTATTTTAGTATTTGCCCAACAGATACAAAATCCAATTACAGGACAAAACTTGAAAAGAAGTAAATTATATAATTATATAACAAAATTATATCAACTAAATGGTAACAAAAAAAAAAACAATACAACGAATAAAAAATTACGAGAAAATTACACTAAGTATTATTACAAAAGTAAATAATGTATTAATACAATAATTAATTACATACAGTGATGAGTGGAAAAAATTTCAAATGTTAAACTAAATATAATGTTTAGCTACTGCAATTAATTCTTTTACATTCCCATGGTTAATGTCACAATATGGTGAAAGTTTATTAAAATTATTACACATTACAAATATCGGTGACTTTAACAAAATATTAGTTCTAGGAGTTGGCAAGTAAAATGTGCTAGCTTGACGGGATGAAGGTCTAGGAATTTGAAAATGTAACATACTGGTAATTTGGATACTATCAATATCATTATGTAATAATTTAACTAAAAAATAACGGAAAATAATGTTCTTCTAATAATAAACGTGTAATGTCAAATTCCCGCAAAAGTAAATTAAGATCAAATCAACTTTCAGGATATGTATGTTAAACTTCCTAAAATATAAAAACTTTACAAACCTCCTCTGAACATTCTCGATTGCCAAATTGTCAACTTCATAATACGGATATCAAATAATAGATCCATATTTTAATTTAGATCGTATATAAGAAACATAAAGTCTCGAGTGCTTATAAAAATTATATAATTTCCATTCAAGAAAACTTTAAACATGACCCAAAAAGCTTTTGGTCTTTTATACAAGGTAAGAAAGGCTTTACACGTATACCTTCAAATATGTTCATGGGTGATGATCATTTTAATGAACCTGAGCAAATTGTAAATGAATTTGCGAATTTCTTCTCTAGTGTATTCACAAATGAAGCCGATCCTAAGTTAACATATTCATTTTCTAGTACGGTATCATGTATTAATCTTACTCATTTCACTGAAGCAGATATAATAAATTCCACCAGGAAGTTAAAAAATAAGATGACTTGTGGTGATGATCAAATTCCAAGTTTTTTTGTAAAAGACTGTTCTAGAGTGCTAGTTGCACCACTGCTTATATTATTTAATCTTATATTATCTACGTCTACTTTTCCAGATATTTGGAAACTGTCAAGGGTATGTCCAATTCTAAAATGCGGAAATGCTTCTGATTTAAGTAACTACCGTCCGATCGCCATTTTGTCTAATTTCGCAAAAGTATTCGAGATGTCGTTATATACTTTTATTTACAATAGTGTCAAGCCCTACATTGCTCCTAACCAACATGGATTTGTTACAAAGCGTTCAACTTTGTCTAATTTAACAGAATTCACACAGTTTACAGCCAATCACCTGGATAATAAAAGCCAAGTTGACGTGGTTTATACCGATTTTACGAAGGCTTTTGATAAAGTAAATCATAAAATTTTGGTACACAAATTGGGTCAATTTGGTCTCAGTAACAATCTGCTTGCACTTATTCAATCTTATCTTTATCAGCGACAGTTATATGTTGCGTATAATAGTTTTAAGTCAAGAATTTTTTTAGCCACTTCCGGTGTACCCCAAGAGTCCAAGTTGGGACCGCTTTTCTTTAATTTATTCGTGAATGATTTGTCTCTTTCTCTTAACAACAATCACTTGTTTTTTGCGGATGACTTGAAGTTTTTTTGAACATATCTACTGTCGACGATTGTGCAGTGCTTCAGGCTCTTTTAAATCGTGTTGTTACATGGTGTTCGGATAATGACCTAGTATTAAATATAAACAAATGTAAGGTTTGCTCTTTCACACTCAAAAATCAACCTTTTCTATTTAATTATTCTATCAATTCAGTGCCATTAGCACGCAGCAATAATATAAAGTACCTTGGTGTCCTTTTTGACGATAGATTATCTTTCTCTAACCATATAGCTGAAATAACTAATAATGCATATAGAGCTCTTGGCTTTATTATTAGAAACTCATCATCACTTAATGATGCTACTGCTTTAAAATGTCTCTATTTTTCTTTAGTGCGCCCTAAATTGGAATACTGCAGTCTAATTTGGCACCCTTATTATAATATTCACATTTGTCATATTGAAAGAATACAGCGGCGTTTTCTGAATTTTTTGTCGTATCGAATTGATCTTTACTTTCCTGTTAGAGGTTATGAGCATAGTCTGCTTCTGCAAAGATTTAACATTCAGTCTCTAAGTGCAAGAAGGTCACTCGCTAGCTTGTCATATTTATTTAAGCTGTTTCATGGGAACGTTGATTCTCCTACTTTGCTGAGTATGTTTAATATGCGGGTGCCCAGACAGGGTTCTCGTGTTGATCGTACATTTTATTGTCAAAATGCTAGAACTAATTTACTTTTAAAATCCCCAGTACATATAATGTCAAAAAATTTTAATCTTATTTGTAATGTTTGCGACCTTAATAATTGTAGTCTCAATGAATTGTTAGGTTTGGGACTGTTTCATTTCAATGAAAATTAAATTGTAGTAGCTCGTAGCATATCCTTTTCTTTTTTATTTTTGCTTTTGTTTTCTATTTTTTTTTTGTTATTAAGTTTGTCTTAGTTTAAAATTAGTCTGATGTCAACAGACGCTATACCTAATATTATACCGCTATTATATTGTACTATTTTGTTTTGTCCTGTTAATGGAATACGATTCTGTTGGGCAATAAAGGCATTATTATTATTATTATTATTATTATTATTATTATTATTATTATTATTATTATAAAGCGCCTTCAAAGCGGCAATATTACGTAAATTCCTGCAGTTCCTGATAATAAATACCAACATCTTCAATGCTGATGAAATTATTTTATTAATGTGGTCTTTAAAAGTAATTTTTTTATCAAATTGAATACCTAAATCCTTAATGTTGTCACATCGTACTAGGGTAGTTGAGTGTAGTTTATAGTTGTATTCAATAATTTGGTTTTTGGTACTGAAACTAACTACTTTACATTTGTCTATGTTCAAATTTAATTTAATTTATTATTATTTATTATTATATATTTTATCATTTATTTATTTTAAACTGCAAATTACGACTGCGGCATATATTTATACCCATTATGTGACAAAAAAGAAAAGACGTAAAAGATGATGGGAGCAGACACGTTTGTAGCCTAAAAGAATGAAGTACAGTGGTTGTAAATTGTTGGCTTATTCGAAATTTCAACACATCAGTGCCTGTACAAAAATTTTGCAATGATTTTGAGTTCCTGATCGATTCAATTGGACGAAAATTTAGAACTTTAGAAGCGAATTGGTTTATTTTGACATCCGTATATTTTTAATAAACTTCATCTTTGGATGGAATTTTTCAATGGAGCACCCAATTTGATATGCAATGAATAATCTATCAACTTTTTATATTTATTTCAATTATGGGAGACGTATTTTAACATTTTATAAAAACAGCAAATGTTGAAAATCTGTAAGTAGATATATATAAAAAAATCACAGAAAGTAAGTAATTGGAATTGTTTATTTTTAATATTTAGGAGCAACATAATGAAATTATTAAACAATTTTCCGAATTTCTCATGGCGTATATTAAGAGGTTTTGTTTTTAAAATTGAATCCCTTCATTACAAAATAATTTTGTGATAGCATCTCTATATTAGATACAGCAGCTCTCAATTTTTTCCGACATATAGGTACCTAAATTAACCTGTCGACTTCGCTTCAAAGCGTATCAGTTCAGGATTATTTGGATGTGATTTATTTGCAAAAGGCAACTGACTTTATTTTATGTCAATTACTTTTATGCTGCAGATTGATAGGTATTTATTTTTCTGATGAGATAAAATATCTTAGATATTCTACAATTCATTTACAATAAATCCAATATGTCATTTGAGAGAGTGGTTGTACGTTTAAGTTTAAAAATTTTATTTAGATATCTGTAATTTCAAAAATTGAGGACATCGATTTCAGCGTGATACTATTATTAATCGGCTATTCTAGAAAATTTACTTCGAAGAGTGTATCCATTGTTGTTAAATAAGTATTTATTTATGTTCCTTAAACGTGTTTTGTTCTGTTCAACTAAAACATTTAGTATTATCATTGTGATACAACACACACGTAGTGCCGTCTTTGGGTCTCTAATAATCCACTCGAGTCCACTACCTATGGCACCCTGATGACCGGAAAATATGCGCGAAACAGGTCAGTGTCTGGTATTTGGTCTCGATGAACGATGTGGCGACTCCTATGGAGATGCCGATGTAATGCAAGGCCAGTCGGGGCATATTGGCTGTGGAGTAGTTGTTTTCGGCATCTCCTTCAATTATATTCAAATAAATTATATATTATTATTATTGTTATTATTATTATTTAGAATGAGTCTCTTGAGTACATTAGAATATCCTGAGCGTCGATTTTAGCTCAACATTGCCCGTAGCGGTCGACATTGACTAGATTTAGTAGTTTTGCGTGGTTAGATTTGATGTTTAACTATCGACTTTTTAAATTTGTTTACCCTTTATTCTTCTGGGTCTTTTTTATTCAATTATGCCGAACGACTGAACGTATTATAAATTCCTTTCTATAAACTAACAGTCTGAGACAGTTTGTATTGTAACGAAGTCACTATTTTCCGATGATAATATTAACCGGCTTTAGGTTAATTTGTTTATTTTTATTATGTGACCGTTACCAGCCAAGAGAACCATAATGATCAGTTATTTTATTGTTATAAACCGTCTATTTAGTTTAGAATAATTTCAGTCGAATTTAACTATTGCAGTGTCATGTATTTATTTTGAGGTTCACCCTGTATATAAAAATAGATTTAAGTTCTCCGGTAAAGTTTAAATATTTCCTTGTTGCAGTTAGCAATAAACAATACATATATTCATTTATTAAATAAGCCTATCTACCGAAATTCCAGACCGCTGTTTTTATAGTTTCACCGACTTTTTGTCACCACCGCTAAATGTGTAAAACGCCGAGTTCTAGGTACCTTAAAATTATGTTTAATGTATTGGAGATTTAAAATATTTTATTTAAGTAGCAATTAAAAATACTTATGCAATCGATATGTACTATTGGCTGTACTTTTGAGATAGCACATTTAATAATGAATGGTATGGTAAAGTTTGAGCTAGCTAACTCTTCCCGAAACTGCACAAAGTGCACTTATTTGATTCACCGCCTGTTAGGCGTTTGTAGCGTTAAATATTTATTTCCACTAAAGGAAATATGTTTACAAAAGGTTATTATTTTATTTTTGATCCGTGTTAACCAGTATTGGTGATATTTATGTTATGTATAGAATTGCATTTATGAGAATAACAATAGGATGCAACTAGATTTAAGTTATTGAATTGTTATTTGATAGTTGGGTATTAGAAACTACCCTGTATATGGTTTTATGTTCATATTGTAAATTAATTAATGAATTATTATATTAATTTTTACTGTTTTCGAGAAAATATATTAAGCAGATGACTTAAATCCGCCACTGTGATTGGCTAAGCCAGGCTCGATAAGGACATAAAAGCCATGGTATCACTAGTTTAGTTCTCTTTGGTGCTCCGATTTTCCTGGCCACCGGGATAAATAAATTTAAGTGAATTTTGTGAAAGTGGGTGATACCTACAGCAGGAGTAAGTTACCTTGTTTTACCGCATTGCTTATTGCCTATTGTTGCTATTAACCGATAGTATTCACTGCTTGGTAATATTTGCTACCGAATATAAGTACTTTGATTAATTAGATTGATAATTTGTTCATTAACAGTTTTATTAGTAATATTTGATACCGACTATAATTATTTTGATTAATTAGATTGATAATTTGTTCATTAACAGTTTTATTAGTAATATTTGATACCGGCTATAATTATTTTGATTAATTAGATTGATAATTTGTTCATTAACAGTTTTATTAGTAATATTTGATACCGACTATAATTATTTTGATTAATTAGATTGATAATTTATTCACCAACCGTTTTATTAGCAATATTTGATACCGAATATAATTACTTTGATTAATTAGACTGACAATTTATTCATCAACCGTTTTGGTATTACCTTTTTAGTAATAATAGCTACCGAATCTAATTGATTATTGTTTAAGTTTGTGGTTAGTTGACTGGTTCACTGTTAGTTGCTTAATAATAATTTGATTGCCTGTATATCTACCGCTGCATTATTACCTGCTCACAATAATTATTATTACCTATTTGTATTTCCGCCTGTGTATTAATATTTAATTGCTTTGACTATTTACCTCTGCTGCCTCCCCTGCTTAACAAATATATGGCTATTGATATTTTATACTGGTTTATTTTGTTGCTGTGTTATTTACCGACCGATTTATTTAAAGTATAAATAAATAGTTTGGGCCTTGAAAGTGTGCGACTTTTATTACTTAAGTTAGGAAACATTGACCCTCTGGCACGTGCAGTTATGCACCTTCTCCATTGAAGCTACCCCGCCTTTACTCATAAGCGAGTAGAGTCCGTGTGGACCTTCCACCACACAAAACCAGTGGACGGTGGCGCCCGAAGGCAGAAACCCGAGAGGAAAAAAAACCGAAACCGATTTGAGAGCGTCACAGTATAAATTAAAGTTGATAGGAACTAAAACACGTGCAATCTCAACCAAACTGGTTCACTCTGTAGTCTTCAGTGAATTAAAGAACAAACTATTTAAAGTATATCGAAAATCTATCACTGTACGACTTGTATTTCTAACAACCTTTTTCCTTTCGGCAGGTGTCTCCAGAAACACTGTATAATTTTTAAATTATTAAAGAATTAATTTATTTCTTACCCCCATGTATGGACTCCCCCGAGGAAAATGGAATATACTATTATATACTTCCACCCCATCGCCATTAACTTGCTCACAAACTAATATTATACCTAAAATTAAACCGAGCGAATATGTAAAACTGACCATCATCGTCAAAAGACATAAGCTATAGACAGGTAATAAAGAAACACTATTTTGTTAGTCGTTATTCAATGCAGGTATGTGGTCTATAGTCTGGTAACATTCTATGTTTTAATGTAACTGTAAATATTAACTCCACATCTAGCTAGTCTGTTAGTTTTAACTATTAGCGCCTAATAAAAGGCATTAATAACTACTCTCTAATAATACTACAGTCATTGTTTGCACCATATTCTACAAATTATGCAGATTAGCCTAGTTATTAATATAATATAATGAGGAAGTGGAATTTCTAATTTATTTTCATAGTTATCAGTAATATACATAATAGAATAAAATAATACTGTAACTGCACATAATATTCAAATAAACATTTACAAGAACAGATAGGCTCAGTTTGTAAGTATGTCATTTAATATTATATGTCTAGAAACCTAGATTTCAACGGGTTAGTAAAAAATTCCAGTATGTGTAAAGCTTTCTCTGCAAACAGATTCTTAATACCCATTTATCACATACATATATATTTAATTTGCAAAACATAGTATCTGAACTAGTAAATTTTCTACAAAATTTACTGACTTCTTCTCTTGGCTGACCTCCTCTTTACTGAGTTACTTCTCGTAACTATGAAAGTTGTATTTATGCTTCATTAGCAGATAATGTATTAGCCATTATAAGTAAAAAAGGCTTTCATAAAGTTTTATTACAAAGTACTGCCGGTTTTCAATGCTTTTTTTTGTCTGTAGTTCTCTACCTATAGGGTGTGGCATTAGTGCGGTCTTTCTTCCATGGAGAAAAAACATTGTGATACCTAAGTTATTTTTATTTGTTCCTACATTACCTAAAAATATTTGGCAATATATGGGGTGTTCAGATTACTCTGTGCGGCAACTAACTTATGACAACTCCAAGGATATGTAATTCACATTGTAACTTTTTTCGTATCTGAGATTTTCATTCGCCCTTCACCCATGTTAAAAGATCAAGAGGTGTAGTACCTTCCTCAATTAAAATAAATTCAAAAATAGTATACTAAATGTTGGAGTATTCACGTTACATTTCGAGGCTTTCAAACCGCTTTAATTCAAATGGAATACTTTGTTTTGAAAAATATATTTGCCAAATCAAGAAATCTAACACTAAAAAGCAGAATCTAATCACTTAAAAACGTTTACGTTTCGAAAACTTATCTGTTTTCGTTATCAAAACTTTAAGTGTGACTTACGTACAGAATAGTATGACAGTTTGTAATTTATTTTTTTTATCTACTTCCATGGACATATTAGATATTAATCGTTCATTATATTGATAGAAAATAAAGTAAAACAATATGAAAAGAAAAATTAAAGAATCGGTCATAATTTTATTAAATGGACACAAATGTGTATCCAATATTTCTGTAAATTTTGATAATGGTTGGTTATCAATTCTGAAAGACGAAGTAAGTCGAAATAGAATGAATATCGACTAATATCTAATATGCCAATGGAAGTAGATAAATAAAATAAATTACAAACTGTGACAGTTTGTAATTTATTTTATTCTATTCTGTACGTCAGTTACACTTAAAGTTTTGACAGCGAAAACGGATAAGTTTTCCAAACGGAAACGTTTTTAAATGATGTGTTTAATGCTATATATTGTTAATCTGCATTTTAACGAGATTTCTTGATTAGACAAAATATTTTTCAAAAAACCAACCTTTGACTGATCCATAGGCGCAGAGGTTGATTATTATTTTTCTGTATTTTTCAGTGGTGGCATAATACCCAAATAAATAAGAGTATTTTTGAGTTATTGTTAATGCCTTATTAAACATCTTTTAATGTTTCTCACGTAAGCTTTGGCCAAATTATAGATTTAAAATAGAAAACAATGAAAATGTCATTATTTGGGTGCTATCTTCAATTAGCGACTGTTAATTTAATAAATTTATTTTTGATGAACTGTTGGGTTTTTATAAAAAGTAAATTGCAGGGTTCTCCGTAAATTTCTAAATATGCTATTTAATGAATAAATTGTAAAATATCAAAATAACTTTTACCCTGTTTACATTCATCTGTCTCCGTTTGAAAAAAAAAATCGGATTGCACATAGGTAACCTTTATTTAATTTAACTAAATTTTAACTAGATTTAATAAACATCTAAGCAAAAATCAGTTAATTTTATAACTATTCATTTCTGCCAATGTTAACTTCTCTAAATCGTAGCCCTAAGTACACATTATTTGTATTAAACACATTTAATTAATAGTCTTAGAGTAAACACAGAAACTAAACCACGCGATGTGTTTAGCCAGAGCTCCAGTTTGTATGCTTATTGTTTAGATAATAATATTGACCTTTCCAAAATCAAAATAAACGCATTTCGTCCCTTAAGTTTAAGGGCACTATTATGATCTCCTTTTCCTTCACAAATTGTTATTATTATCTGCCTACTGTAGAAAACACATACTGTACACTTGCATAATTTAAATTTTACATAGATTTATAGGTGGTGATGAATATTGAATAGTAGGTGTTAGCAGATATAATAAGAAAAATAAGAATACGGGTATCAATCTGACATGGTAACTTCTGTAAAGAGAAAAAAATGCCGTTAAATGTTTTAACAAAACATTTAACGGCAATACAAAACGCGATACAAAGTCGAAACTGCGATACCATGTAATTCTAGCTAATGACCTTGATATTTTATCATACAATTTCTATTGACATACAATTTTACTTGATATTATTACCGTCTAATTTCTGACCCAGTTTATCGTTCTAATAAGTTAATCCGAAATTGTGTATTCTTGAGGAAGGGGCCACTGAATCATTTATGGTATCTGCATGGTTTTATGTGGAATTTGCCATTCTCTGAATACTATCAGTTTTATTCGTTTATCATCTCTCCTGATTTTACCACTCATCTCTTGACTTTAAGTCAGATATAATCTTAGAACCGAAATTTATAGGCACTGAATTTACGTTGGATGGTAAGACTTATTAGGTCCGCCAGTAGAATTCTAAGTTGTCGAATGAAATATGTGAATTTTTAAATAATCTGTCAAATATCAAGTATTTTCAGGTATACAGAAAGTGTTAGTAAACTTTTTCAAGAAATCTTTCCAATGATTCTAAAACATCCCAAGGGATATCATGTCCACAAATTTAATGTATATTATAACCTATTTTGAAGCAGACGTTTTCCAAATACGATTATTTTTATTCTAGTATGACTTTTGTACATCCACCAATTAGTTAATTGCTCTGCAACAGCAATTAACTAAAGCACTATGTAGGCGTTTTAATAGTTTAACTCTGTTATCCGAATCCAAAAGATAGGCAGCGCTTTCAACCACTCATATTGAATAAACTAGGCTGGAAATAAAAAATTAGGCAGTTTATCATTAGCTCACCAGAATGGGGCAAACCCAGACAGCACCTTTTTCTAATATATGATAAGGTCGGTCTGTATATCATAACGGTTTGTAACTCTGAATTATCTTTATTATTATCTATAAAAATCTCTAAAAAGATACTCACCAGGAATTGGCAGACTTAGATGGCACCTCTTTCTAATTTATGATAAAATCGGTCTGTGTATCACAACAGACGTACGTTGGACTTAACATCTTTATTTTTTATAAATATTTCAGCCACACTCTGTATAAAAGTGCACAATACCAATTTTCCAGATTTTACCTAAGCTTTTAAACAAAAAAAAAACCAACGACTAGTAGAAAGTACACAAATGGATCTTTATTTTATATTCGCAAAATCAACTCTCTATTTACTTTTTAGATTTGGATATGGTTTGGATAAGAAGTTTGGTTATGATTAGTGTACTATATAAGCGTGTTCATGGTGAAAGTGGTCATCAGTTGTTATCCAGTTTGATAGGAAACAACGCCATTGTTACTATACACAGTTTTTTAGAGATGTGCCTATTGCGTTGCATTAACATAAACAAGTTTTTATCGCGATTCAGGTTCCTGGACATCCATCTTTAATACTTCTGCCCCATGTTTGCCCGTTTGAAGTACACAAGGAAAGTTAGTGCAGTAGGAGTATTCATAAGTTAGGGAATGATTTCCATAGAAAATCTCGAAGCTTTCAGCAACATACATAATGGATTAACCACTTCCGGAGCTTCACCTGGAACTCAGCGGGGGTTGTTCCAAAAGGCATTTGTTAGGTCAGACAAAACCCGCGTCTGCTGCCCAGGACTCTCGACTCTAAATAGTCGGAAACACGGTCCACGAACTTGTGTGGCTGGCGAATGTACGGCTGCGGTAACACGTAAGATAAAAACTATTAGGAATAAGTGGCCATTTTAAGTTCTAATTTAGTTAACACGAGGGGTAAGTAATGGACGAAAGAACTAAGTTGGTTACGATTAAAAATATATAAGCCCTTCTCTTCCAGAAATAATTGAATACGCGGAATTGTAACATATTAAATTAAATTATCTTTCTTGTTTAAAATATATAAAATAGGATACTATCTGCAATTTGTAGAACTCTCTATGTAGAATGTGAATATAGCTTTAAGAATGCAAGCCATTTTAAGAGATTACTTTACGAATAAATGTCCAAAATTAAACACAATTATTGCGTCTCGTCTTTATCATCGTTCAGTAAATCGTTTCATTCAGACATCAATAACCCATGAACTGATTCGTTCGGTAGTCCACTTAGTCATCCATTTACTCCTTTATTAGTTCGTTCATTCATTGATTCACGCATATATTATTTATGCGTATTGAGCTATTAATACTAATAGCGTATATTATACACTATTCGTGCTACAATAGACTAGATTAGATTAGACTTATATAGGAGTCGGCACCATGCTCTGATCCACCGCGACCTAGAAGATCTATTGTGGCACTCCCAACCTATTTAGAGCACTCTGTCCAGCTTTGTCCTAGACTGTCCTAGACTGCAGACTGCATTAGACTCCACAACCTTGATAGAGGCTCTCCCATGTAGCTGTTGGCTCGGGGGTCTACCTTCCCTAAGTATTTGAAATCTCAGTCTTGTCAAGCCCTCGCACTGGCACAGTACATGTACTGAAGTTTCCTCTTCTTCTTGACAGAATCTGCAAGTTGCATCTTCTGACAGTCCCATAAGATTCATGTGCCTGTTTAGCCTACAGCTTCCTGTCAGTAGACCCACTATTATTCTGATTGCCTTTTTATTCTGGCCTAACAGATCTGCTGTGAATTTAGGCGTCCGTTCTTTAATGAATAACTTTGCGTGTCTCAGTTGTGGCAGATTCCTCCACCATTCTAGAGATTTGTTTCTGATCCATTCCTCCATGGATGTTTTAATACATGGCTTCGCTATGCCGCAGAAGGGTTCTGGTCCTATGAGGTCTTTTGATGCGCCTCCTTGGGCTAGTGCGTCTGCCTCCTCATTACCCTTGTGCCCCTCGTGCCCAGATACCCAAGCTAAGGTCGTGCTACAATAAGTGCTATAATAATTACAGAATTGGGTCTTCTTTGGTTCAGAAATATTAAAATGCTTCAGTACAATTGAATGATTTATCAAAACTCTATTCGGTGGGCCAGCAAGTGATTAGGCCAGTTGCCAATTAACAAAAAAATAAGAAAGCGCCAATATTAAAAATGAAGCTGGCAGGTTAATTAAAATATGTTTATTGAGGAAAGTGTGTGGAAAAGGTACCCGATTGCATCTCCTACGTCGTTTTAGAAAATGCCACCAAACTATACTATACAATGACTTTTGTGGGTGCAAAGGTTCTTCTCGATCTCCTGTGGAGCGTTTGTTATGCGAGATTAATTCAACGCCAGTCGAGCTCATAGTCTCTGGAGTGGTTGTTTGAAAAATGAACCAGTGTGTGTTTACATAGTATCTTTAAGCTTAACTTCCGTGAGTTTCTAAATCTTGAAATTTTACTATAACTGTACGTGTTGGTTTATATACGCATTATTTTGTAACAAACATTATTATTATTATTATTATTATGAATTAATGGATTAAAAAATAACTGTGGAAAGAACGACGACCTGAGAGAATTAATTCAGTATCGACTTATACATACAAGAACAAAAATTTAATATCGAACCCAGGACGCTAGTGCAACGGAAATGGAATATTTACGTTCATCGTGACCTCTTAAATCAAGTTCCGAAATTTAAAAATTCTCGATCGCCTGATTTTACCACCGAAATAAGCAAGCAGCTACAAATTACGAACGCCCTGCCTGCGGCTATTGCGAATATCTTAGCTGGAATCGTTCTCCAGATATCGAAAATGGGAAAGAGAGTCGTGTCTAGTCCTGGCGATATAATATTTCATATCTGTGGCGATATTGGCGGCACTGGGTGAATTTTTTACTAACCACCTTGAATGAGAAAAGCATAATTTGGCAATCGGGTGCGTGGCGTTATGGCTGAAATATGGTAATGCGCCTGTAAAGTCTGTAAGTCGCCTCTAGCTCGCTCGGAGGGATAAATCTAGATGGGGGCGTTATACTGTGAGTATAAATGGAAGTGAGTAGAGACTGAGACACGGGCTAAGTCGAATAATGATATTATTAACGCTGCTCCCAACAGTTATCATGGATGACAGACCGATGCTACCTTGTTTAAAATCTGTTTAGAAAGGTTTTTCGTACTTACTATCAACTTAACGTAAAGCGAAACTTTAGAACTTGTACGTACCAAAGTATACAGGGTGTCCCAGTGTGAGCGTACAAAAATTTACCAGGGGGTGGACCAGACCAAAATAAGAATAAAACTCTTATAAAAAAAATCCTCTGATGCACGCCTAACGAGTTACAGGGTGTTATTTTGAAAAAAAAAGAATTCCGCAATAACTTAAAAATCGTTATGTAATTTTTGGGAGACGTGTCCATCTAAACATCTACATGGTGTTTGTTTAACTCTGACACCAACGCCATGACATCAATGATAAGCTTTTACAACAATTTGAGACTGTTCTATAATAGTTTCGAAAAATTACGTTGTTGCCAGATTAATTAAAAATATTAAAATATTGATTTTTGAGGTTGTTTTTGAAATTTATTCTTACTTATTTTATATCATTGAAAAGCCAAAAAAATGCTCTATTTGCTCAGATTAAAATTCAATATGGCACCCATAGGAAAAAAGAAAGATGATTATGGTTTCTCGCAGCAACCGAAACGTCGCCTTGAAAATCTAAATATGCATTGAAATTTCTCGAAAAAACTTGCTGTGAAAAAGTGTGTTCAGATTTAAAAAATTTCTCTAAATAAAAAAGTTACGATTTTCGAACATGTCACATTTAATTTCTTTCAAACTAACTAAAAAACCTCCTCAAGAGTTAGGACCAGTCTGCAAGCGCCATTAAGTTAGCAACAGAATCCTATCTCTTATAGTTTCCAAGATACCAATACATGCATCACCAAAATGGTCCACACTGTATATTAAATTACAAATTTCGACTTTATTTTGGTGAACTACCAATAACTAATGCCTCAAAGCGAATCACTAGACATAATTATGGACATTACCTAACATAACATAGTTTGCTTGAAGTGTGGCCTCACACAAAGCTATACAAATATAATGAACAGTATATGACTCTCCCTCCCTCCATCTCCCTCAATCACTCCCTCTATGACAATCCTATTTTAATTACTTCACGTTTAGCAACGAAAATTCAGAAGCGTGTAACCATATCCATATCCATTATCCATAAATATGTAACTTGTTTTGTTTAAACCACACAGAATAATGTCACGTAGGCATTCTAAAGGATTTTTCCTTTTTTATATGCTCCTATCCGCCTCTTCTCTATATAAAACGCTAGATTTGGTTTGTCTTGAAGCTTATTTACCCTGAGCCGGATGTAACTGTTTCATTTCATTTGATAATCCCCAGCTGATTGTTTTTGTGTTTTCTAGGCAAGATTTCAGACCTCACTTAAACCTTTGTTTAGTCTAAGCGCCTGTAGGCGAATGAAAACTTCAGCGAAAACAGTATAAAGCATAAAATATCTCGTCGTCTACTAACTCTTCTACCTGATATAAAAGGAGGATGAGCAAAATAAATTTTGTAACATAATGCAAATAATCATCGATATATCAATGTTATTCTCCTGAAATGTTGAAAATAATAAAAACAGTGATGACATAAACGTGATGACAAAACTTATTAAGTAACTCATTAAGTAAATATTTACATAATATTATGTTGTGATATTTCAGTATCTCTCTAATGTTACTGTAATCTAAGAGAGTCCAACCTACAGTTACTTGTCATTTTGCGGAACCTGAAAAATCGACCTAAAAGGTATTTTTTACAATTAATCATTATTGTCACAATACCTCATATAGGGTTTAAAGTATCATGCAGGCTTAATAATTTAAGTGTAACTATAGGTATCAAAAATATGAACGAGGAAGTCAGTATGCAGTATATAGATATTATATACTACATAGGTGCAAAATTATAAGAATAGGTGAGTATAGGCTAGTAGGTAAGCAAGTAAGTAGAAAGCTAGGTAAGTAGCAAAGTAGGAAACAAAGTAAGTAGGTAAGTAGGTTACAGGTAAGTAGGTAAGAACGTAAGTAAGTACAAGTAACGAAATAAGGTAGTAAGTAAGAAAAAACAATACTTATGCGAAAAGAAATAACAGAACCAAGTTATGAATTATCGAGGAATCTGTTATGTAGTGAGCCTCAATATACAGGGTGGTCCAATTGTGTGATAAAGTTCCATAACTCCTTTGCGTAATAAACAAAAAAAATATTTTTGAATTTCATTGAGCCTAATAGGACGCACATTTTAAAAATATGTATGATCATATAGGGTGCTTCATAAACCCGGGCCATTGAGCATTTCTGTAGCTTAATCGCTATGATTTGAGCACCCTGTATTTTTTAAGAAAATAAATATTAGATAACTTTTGGCTTTATTAATTATGCCATATGGTCTAGATTTACTTTCTATGAAATTTCAATCAAAACAGCTTTACTAAACAGGGCGAATCTAAACTGGCAACCGCAGTTTTCTCAATTTTTCTAAATGAAAAATTCTATACCTTATATCATTTTCATTGAGGTCTCTCACGACTCTTTCTATTCTATGAAGCATTCCCTATATCTAATTGCAACGGTTTCTGGCCAATGCTGAATTCGCAAATGAAACCTGTTTAACTTTAGAAGAAAAAAAATCTTTTTATGTTTTCGAAAGATTTCTTAAGAATGCCTTTGAATTAATGAATGTTAGTAGTTCTTACCAGTACTGAAGGATGTTTCCCACATCCCAGGTGTCAGTTGCTTTGGGGGTACACGAGAGTATGCCAAGCATGGGTTTTAGTCCGATGAAGGTACCTTTACTGGCCTTGATTTATTCCCTTTCAACTGAAGAAGCACCTTCTAAGAACTATATACTGTTTTTGAGTTAAAATGTTAGGGACCAAGGGCATTGGAACAGGCTAAAAATATTTTTATCGATCTGCGCAGAAGATCATTTTGATATTAATACTATAATAATGGTTTTGTATTCATTTAATAAATAGGTACATTAAATTGCTTCACTTTAAAGTTGATATTGCAAAGAAATCAAAATCAGTGTTAATGTGTATGTAGGTCCAAAACCTCATATTAGTGGAAAAGTAAAAATGTTGACTACTGAAGGAATAGAAAAGAATACCTCAAGTCCTCGTGGAGTGGAGCGGAGAAATATATTTTATCTATGAGCTTCACATTACAGCTGCTTACATTGTACTTGCAAATATATTTTTTTTGCTATAAAAAGTAAGAGGCTGGTTCACAGCTTGATTCGGAATAAACAAAAAACCCGAGAGCCCGAGATGCGGGACATCAAAGGGATTTTTTGTGATGTAAGCCTGTTATTTAAGAGACAGTTTAGGAAGGGCGTGAAGGAATACACTATTAGCGCCGCTAGGGGGCGCGGCGCGAGGTAAGGCAGTTTAAATATTTACAGAATGTGACCGCGCTTGCTAAGCCTCGCTAAACGGCGAACCGATATAATTCATATTCAAATTTATATAGGGCGAGGCTTTTGTCTTCAATATGCTTTGGATATGAGAGGGAGAGAAAATGGTACATTAATAGAAAATAATAAGTACCTAGGCATCTATCTATCTAGACGTCAAGAATTTTAAAACAAGAATTAGGTGAATATAGTTTGAAAAAACATTATCTACTCTCACAGTTTGGATTATCTAAGCAAAGCCAATATGATATAGAATAGGATGGTGTAGGATGTGAACACTGGTATCACAATATATTATCACATAATACAAAATCAAGTGCTGTAGTACACTGTATTTTATTTTTAATGTCATGAATGAGTATCTCGGAAATCCTGAAAGATGCGGTTTACTTTAGTTTTAGAGAGAGAAAACGATGTAGCAGTCCACAGGATCCACAGGATCGATCTAAGTGGCTAATAGCCCTTAGTTTTTCTTCTCCAAGTATTTAAAGTCTCAGTCTCGTCAGGCCCTGACACTGTCCATCACATGGTCTGAGGATTTCTCTTCTTCTTGATAGAATCTGTAACATTGCTCCTTCTACCAGTCCCATAGTCCCATTAGACTCATGTGCCTATTGAGCTTTCAGTGGTTATTCTATCAGAAGAATAACCACTATTTTTCTAATGGCTCTTTTATTCTGGCGAAGCAGATCAATCGTGAACTTCGGCGATTCCTCCACCATTCTCGAGATTTATTTCTCATCGGATGTTCTTATGCATGGATTCACTATGAGTAGAAGGGTTCTGGTCCTATGAGGCGCCTATGAGGCGCCTTCTCTGGCTAATGAATTTGCACTAGCCTGTTTCACTTCGTGTCGAGGTACCCAAACTAAGGTCACTTTATTCTGATTTTCTAGCTTTTTTAGAGTACTCAGACAATTACAAATCAGTTTTGACGAGGATCCTATTGCCTGTCGGAAAAATGGCAGTTGTCTGTTCCTCGCCTTATTGCCTCCTAAGCCCAGCATTGTATTACTGCTACTTCAGCCTGAAAAAGAATTGTCCATTTACGTAGACATATTGAAATTTTGGCATAAACCCTATCTCAGAGAAAAGCACGTTCTTGTGATAACATATATTTGGATACACGATGGATTGTATTCTACCATTACTTTACAAGATAAGGAGTGACATCAAAACCATCACAAACAATTTGAGGGAACTTTTATCTATTTTTTTATTAATCAGGAGACAACATGTAATCCTATATTATCGCAGTTCTATAAATCTGCTGCATAGCTCTGCAATACTAAATGCGTGGTGCCGCTTAAATGTTGCTACTTTCATGAAACCGTGGATAATTCTGAAAACCGGCAAGCAATGATATTTCGCGTTGGTTCAATGTTTGTAAAGAAAGTACGTATAAACCGCCTTATTTAAATACAACTGTATTATGAATTCACTTATTCAGACGCCTCGTTTTGCATAAAGTATTAAAATTAAACGAATCTGCTTACGACGCCTCTGCCAAAGATATTACCTACTCCTCGGTATATCTCTAGATTTAAAATCCTAGAATATCTCCTAGCGAGTGAGTGGTGCAATGTGTATTTGCGAGGAAACGAACTAAGATTAAAACAATACAAAAGAAAATTCGTATTTACATAGAAAGCAGGACTTTGGAGCAGCGATCCCGTAAAGTGAATTTACTGAGGCGGCTGATGGCAGTGCCTTTACATGCCTTGCTTCTCAATGGGCCCCTTTAGGTCGGGGTCCTCGGATGAACCCCCCACAAGCTTTCCAGCTTACTGCTTTTCATTTCATTAATTTACGTCGGTGAAAATTCACTCCACGCAACAGCACAAATTCAGGAAACGCTGATATGAGATAGTTGCAATATAAAGCTAATTGAAAGAAATCCTTTAGATATACAGGGTGCAAGATATTCCTTTTTAATCACTGGGATCCCTAGAAATGGTAAGAAGTGTGTAAAAAAATTCAATGATTCAAATATTGAGATATTCCGGTAGATTAGCAAACAATTGAATTCTTGTGTTTAAGATTTCTGCTCTTGAAGGGGGTTGAAACCTTTGGTGAGAAGCCAACACTGACGTAGTTTTCCCCATAACACCAAAACGCTATACTGCATCTCACGCGCGTTTTGCCAATCAAGTTGGCAACATCTGGAGATGATTAAAACTAAAACTATGCTAACTTTGTGTCCTATTTATACCTAAACTATTTCTACAGTTCAGTGAACCGTCGCGACTGCTCAGTTAACCATCGCAACTGCTCAGTTAACCATCGCAACTGCTCAGTTAACCATCGCAACTGCTTAGTGAACCATCGCGACTGATCAGTGAACCGCCGTGATGGATTAGTGAACCGTGACTTACTAACCAATAAAGCGAGCTATATGGGATTGGTCCACTGTCACTATTCATACTATTTTTTCATTTAGCAATTTCCAAACTCTCAAAGGCATCCAGCTGTCTGGAATTTGTTACATTCCTAATTAGTCTTAAATTGCTACTATCTGTTTTTATGGTTGTTCTCAAACGCATGCTGGACGACACTAGACTTATCTGTTCTACCATATTTGAGGTGAGCTATATGTTCCTTGAATCTAGTTCGAATCGACCTTCTAGTTTTAACGTTTCAATACTGTAATCAAAAGTATATTGGACAAACTAGAAGGTCGATTCAAACTAGATTCAAGAGACATATGGCTTACCTCAAATATGGTAGAACAGATAAATAGATTCCATTTACTTTTTGCTACTAGCTTGATTTTTTAAAATTATACAGGACTTTAAAGTACACTCCTTACTTTATGATAACCTGTTAGTTTTACAATACTAGTATCTTTAATGTGGCAATCCTAAAAATAAATTAACAAACCAGCGATTCCATTATCATTTATATTAAATTTGATTCCAGCTGTACCTTGCCGGTACATATTTATCCTACAATGTTAATTGAACAGAAGAATTAGTGTATGCTAAATCTAGTTAGCGTGGAAGATTGAATTACAAAATACATACAATTAAACTGATAAAATTTGTATCACGTACAAGTACTACCTGGTTCATATTTAAACAAGATTAGGTTAATTTGAAGAGGTCGATATTAATCTTTCGAAATACTCAGTAGAGGCACAACCGAGAAATGATATATTTCACGTTTTCTGCCGTTCCTCGTTGTGAAATATTACGCGGAAATATTAATAAAACCATGCCTCGACTGAATTCTTTATCGCTACACTTTTATATCAGCGCTGGTTTAAACTCTTTGAGGCATGTCGGTTTATACAAATTAACCAACCTGTATTTGTTGGAAAACTGGACATTATACTCGGACAAAATATAATGTGTGGCTATACAAACAGCCAAGTGTAAGTTTATGTTTTGTCCCACTAAAAAAATCACCAATATAATCTTTATCTCTATAATCACTATAATCAGAAATCACCAACTGTTTCTTCTGGTGTAAGGTAAAACATAGACATACGAGCCCTAACAACTAAATGTTGGGACAAGGTATTATTTTGGATATAATACAATGGCTCATCAAAACTGCTGAATTATTTTGTTTATTTTTTTCAATACCAACATAACAATATATCCTAGACTATTTGAACACATTTTCGTGCCATGGTGAAGCAATCGGTAGTAATCATAGCGTATTTAGTCATTGGAAGACCAAATTGGCTGACAACTAAATATTGGGACAAGCACAAATCTCACATTTAAAATGTTTTCAAACCGCTATATAAACATAAAAAAAAGTTTTATTTATTCATTGACAGTTTGTAAGTGATGTAAATAGTTATAAGTAATCACTTTAACTATCACTGTAAGTATTTGTTGAAATATTTAAATTTTGTTAATTTAAATTGGAATAATGGGTCGTGGAAAAGCTACCAAACAGAACGGTATTACGTGAAATTATCATTCACCAATACAATGCGGGCAAGACAATGCGTAAAATTTCTAGCAATTTACCTATTCCAAAGACCACAGTCTATATTATAGTGAAAAAATATGGCGAGTCTGCCAATGTGGATGTTCGAGGTAAAAGTTTAGGGAGACCAAAAGTTGTTTCACAAAGAGATTTACGAAATTTAGTTAAATTATGCAAATCAACGAGAAGAAGTACCGTTCGAGACATAACTGCTCAATGGAACAGGGCAAGTGGATTAAATATATCTAGAGAATGTTGCCGAAAATACATTCATAAATGCGGTTTGGGATTTTACAAGGTAAGTTCAGTTTTGTATGCTTCATCCATTAGCAAAAATTGATCCAAATTCGTAATTAGGCCGAAGAATAACCGCTATTGACAGAAATTCAAAATAAGAACCGTTACAATTGGGCAAACTCTAAACTTCTGTGGACAGAAAATGACTGGAATAAAATAATATTTAGTGATGAGGAGAAATTTGATGTTTGCGTTGGAGATCACCGTAAACGGATAATACGAAATAAAGCAGAAGCTTTTCATAAAGACTGCTTAAAAAGGGTTGTGAAGTTTCCAAAGGGAGTTATGATTTGGGGCTGCATGTCGGCAAGGGGCTTATGCATTTTAAAATTTATAGATGGTACTGTAAATACTTAAAAATAACAAGAGATACTTCAGACCTCACTTTTACCTAGCGCGCAAAATTGTTTCCTAATGAGGATTTTATCTTCCAGCAAGATGGAGCATCATGTCATTCGGCAAAATCTACCAAAAAATGGTTTGGTGATAATAATATAAAGGCTTTATCTCATCCAGCCAGCACTCCGGATCTAAATGTGATAACTGTGTGGCATAAAATGAAGCAGTATTTAAGAAACCATCCTCAACGCACTATTTCTGATTTGCGGACAAAACTACAAGAGATTTGTGATAATTTTTCTCCTCAAACGTGTCAGTCCTTGGTTAATACAATGCCTGCAACAGTTCAAGCGGTCGTTAAAGCTACGGGCGATGTGACCCCATATTAAATTAAAGTTGCTTCTTGTTTGTCCCAACATTTAGTTGTCAGCAAATTTGACCTTCCAATGACAAAGTACGCTATGATTAATGCCTATTTCTTTACTATGGCACGAAAATGTTTTCAAATAGTCTAGAATATTGTTATGTTTGTATTTAAAATAATAAATAAAATAATTCAGTCGTTTTGATAAGCCATTGTATTATTTCCAAAATATTATCTTGTCCCAACATTTAGTTGTTAGGGCTCGTACGTGTTTGGAATATCAGAAGAAGTAATTTGCCAATTGTTTGCGAAAATATACGACTGTGAAGAGAACTTTTCAGGCCTTCGGTCCGATGCAAATATGAGTGAGAGAAATAAATTCCCCGACACTGTGAACAATAATGAACGGAGGAGGTCATGTAAGTGGTGTGTATCCCCAGTTATCTAAACATTATTTGTAGCGTAGAAAATCTGATCTGGGAATGGCAGACGAAACGAACTTCAAAAGCGTCGTGATATGATTCTTACCCTTGTTGAGGTTTATGCATTTAAACTAAATATTTCCCTAAATCGTTATGTATTAATTTTACCAATTTAACAATTGTACAGGGTGGTCAAATTGGTCGGTTTTCAAGGGCTACTGCGAATCTACCATAGATAGAGCATATCTGATAGACGGGTCTAGAGCTCTTTTTTCGAGAAAATAACAATGGCGCAAACCACATCTCTTACTCAGGAGTGCAATCAGAACCCTAATTTTACAGAAAATATCATTTGGACAGATGAGTCTTATACAGGGTGTCCACCTAGTGCGCGTAAGTCCAATATCTGGGTTAATAAAAGAGATAACTTAATTTTTTTTTCTACAGGGTTGTCTAATATCCCGAGCTGCACAAAATGAAAATATATTTACATATTCAGGGTGTTCAGTTTTTCCTGGACAGGTACCTACTTCATTTTTTTAAATGGAAACCTATATTTTTTATGGCATTATCGAATTCTACGTAAAAAATTAGTGGGACTTTGTGCTTAACACTGCTATTGAAATATTGATAGTTTTCGAGATATTTGACTTTTAATTTTTTTTTCTTATGTTTCGTCACTTCTAATAGTTGACATAATTATGGTTGTATGACAGCTAGAAATTATTTTTTTTTCAGAAACTGTAGAGTGAAGATGGCTCTTTCGAAAAACGTATCAAAACTTGACCTGCGATATACAGGGGGCAACAGAAATCGTGCCAAACCTGATGGTTTAAAATTTAAAAAATCTCGACTTTTTCAAATGGAACACCCTGTGTTTTATGATTTCATTAGATGCCTTTCTGTAGACTCTACAATTTTATAATAGCTTTCCCTATATCTAAGTTGCGTAGTTTTTGCAAAAAACCCACTTTTATGAAAATTACCCGATTTGCGCAGTCCTTTGACGGAAAAAATATTGTAAGGCTATTTATTTTTATAAAATGTATTAGTTTACACTTCTTAAAATAAGAATAACTGAAAAATTTAGATAATTTCAGTTTAATAAACAAGTCTTTATGGAAAGTTACCATTTATTTGTAAATAAAAGTAAAAAATCATAAAAGCTCTACATGTAATTAAGAATTAGCAAAACTGGCGTATGCTTTAGAAGAAGTTCATGGGAATTATTTGCTAGCAGCACGTATTTATAGAGATTCCCACGTGCTGACTGTTTTGAAAATGTGAAAGAAAGATTTGAAAGAACAGCAAATGGGAATTATGAGAAAACTACCAGGAGACATGGGAGTAACAACGATAATATTTAGTTTAATGTTGTGGTTTCTGCTGTTGAAAATCCAAAAATATTAGTATCAGAAAATCAGTAGAAATCTTGGAGTTTTCAAAAGCTCGACAAATAAGATATTGAAGAAGAAGTTTCATACGTATCATATTGAAAACCAAACGGTGTTACCGTAGTTAGAAAAATTATTAGTGAAATGGATGAATATACATAGAGTATTGAAAAAAGAATACGCAATACTCATACAAGCAAGCTAACCTAAAGTAAATGCTCAAAATGTCCACCGTTGTTTTCAACACAAAGCATTAATCTACGACGAAAATGAATGTGAACATTTCTTAACATTTCGGGCGTTATGGTTAGAAACTCATTTTGGATCTTTTCTTTCAAGTCTTGCATATCTGTTGGTGGTACTTCGTATACTCGCTCCTTGATATAACCCCACAAGAAAACGTCCAGAATATTTAAATCAGGCGAACGTGCAGGCCAAGGAACTGGACCACCACGACCTAACCACTTATTTGGATATACGTGGTTTAGGTGTTCTCTAATCTGAAATATGAATAGATAATAGGAAAAGTACTACAACAATAAAATAATCACAGTACCGCCAAAGTGGAATGTGGAGGGGCACCATCATGCTGAAACCATTGTTGAACCAAATAATCAGCGGGCATATTCTGTAGCTGTAGAAGGGGAAGTTCGTTTTGCAAAAAATGCAAATACACATTGGCATTTAAATTGCCTTCAAAAAAGTACGGTCCAACAATATGTTCTCCACAAATTCCAGCCCACACGTTCACTTTGAAACGATGCTGATTATCTAGTACCCTCAATAATCTTGGATTATTGTCAGCCTAGTGATGAAAGTTGCGACGATTGGGTAAGCATGTGTTTGAAAATGTTGATTCGTCAGTAAACAAGACATTCATAAAAAAGTTTGGACTTTCCTGAATTTTATCCAATGCCCAGTGGCAAAATTGCAGGCGGTTTAGGTGATCTTGAGGTAACAGTGCTTGATGGTTTTCAATATGATACGGATGAAAATTATTCTTCTTCAGTATCTTGTTTGTCAAGCTTTTGGAAACTCCAAGATTATTACTGATTTTCCTGACACTAATATTTGGATTTTCAACAGCAGACGCCACAACATTAAACTGAATATCGTCATTGTTACCGTCATGTCTCCTGGTAGTTTTCTCATAATTCGCATTTGCTGTTCTTTCAAATCTTTCTTTCACATTTTCAAAACAGTCAGCACGTGGAAATCTCTGTAAATCTGGATTATTTGCTTTGTAAATACGTGCTGCTAGCAAACAATTTCCATGAGCTTCTCCTAAGGCATAAACCATTTTCACTAATTCTTCTTTTGAATAGTTCATTGTATGCACGCTTAGTACTTACTCTAAACTCGTACGTGAATATTCAGTAAAAGAAGAAATGACATGTAAACTGATTGTCACAAATTTTATTGCGTGACAGACGCTCACTGCATTTTTCCCGAGAAAGAAACGTGCGCAAATCGGGTATTTTTCATAAAAGTGGGTTTTTTGCAAAAACTACGCAACTTAGGTATAGGGAAAGCTATTATAAAATTGTAGAGTCTACAGAAAGGCATCTAATGAAATCATAAAACACAGGGTGTTCCATTTGAAAAAGTCGAGATTTTTTAAATTTTAAACCATCAGGTTTGGCACGATTTCTGTTGCCCCCTGTATATCGCAGGTCAACTTTTGATACGTTTTTCGAAAGAGCCATCTTCACTTTACAGTTTCTGAAAAAAAAAATAATTTCTAGCTGTCATACAACCATAATTATGTCAACTATTAGAAGTGACGAAACATAAGAAAAAAAAATTAAAAGTCAAATATCTCGAAAACTATCAATATTTCAATAGCAGTGTTAAGCACAAAGTCCCACTAATTTTTTACGTAGAATTCGATAATGCCATAAAAAATCACGAATGGTCATATCACGAAAATTATAAATATCTATTATAACTCTTGAAAATCGATCAATTTGTTATTATGAAAAGTTCTTATTTATAATGACATTACTAAACTATCACTGCAAGAATAAGGATCAGTAAATCTGTTTTAGAATCACTATATCATTTCCTTTGTAAATATCTCTTTAGATCACAGAAAAAATGTGAACAGAGTACTCTATCTGAGATAGTATAATGCTCAACCAATTCTATGGCTGTATAACCTGATGCAAAGCATGAGGATATTCCACTGGGTTATGTAAACAATATGGAGGAATTTAGTTGCAGTGCTTTCGGATATATCTCTACAAGCACGTCCTAAAACCGATTATTATCAGAAAATGAAATCGGTCGAAGGTAGTAACATGCGCCTGATCAAGTAATAAGTGATTTGGAGTTCGTTAAATCTGTAGAACAATTTTAAAAGGAAATTAGTAAGTCCACAGAGAGGTAAGGAATGTCGAAGTAAATAGTGGTTTCAAGGGATCGATCAGTTTCCTCGAGAAGACCATAGTAATATGGACAGCGTGAACAAAGTCGAACTAACCAGGAGGATTGCTGGTAGTACGCTGATTGTTTTTCCAACAGCAAAAATCATCAATCAGAAGCAGAAAATAGATGAAGCAATACACGGTTTGGAATTCCTTCGATAGAATTTTTATTAATGTTGCAGATTTGTTTTTTGCAAAGAATTTTGCGATGAATATAGTAAAGAAGAATTTAAACAATGAGTAATTTACCAATTCGCCTTCGCGTAAAGAAACACATATATTGCAGTAGATGTTACTGTCATCAAAATATTACGCAGATTTGGTGTCAGGTGAAATTTTATATTGTCAATAATTTCAAGGCCAAGAAGGGATATTCGTTTAAAAATATGCTTTTCGAATATGATCATGTTTGTTTTGTAAAAAAAAAACTAAAATTGGTAAACTCAAACTGCTGATTTTACTATATGATGATCTAAATAATCATCATCTATCATCATCTAAATGATCTATTGCACATTTGAAGATTATTAGAAGTATTTAAATTATTCTACCCTCAGTTAACAAAGAAATATTTCGCTGCTATCATTATAATCCTGAAAAAAAAACTTTCTCTTAACGAAGTCTCCCCATTTTCCCAATGGACCGCCAATGGAGGAAGCGAACTGAACGCAGATTTTCATGCATGGGTAACTCAACCCGCATGTGTAGATAAGGACAAGTTATTCACCATTCGTCGATTATTTCCAAGAGCGATTCTGATGGAACGGCCGATGTGGTCGATAGAACGTCGTCTAACGGCTGTATTGTGGGAAACTCTGCTTGCAATCACTGCTCTGTGCGTTTGCCGCTGCATTGGCTCCAAATTTAACTGAACTGAACGAGATCTAATTTGCGATGAGATGTTGGGTTTTTACTAACGACTGGAAAAGCATCACAGGGAATAAGTCAGATTTTTTAATTCGTTATTTATTAGTATCTTTTTCTTACGCTTTTCCATAATTTTACTATTTTCATGTATCCGAAGATATTGCCTATTGTTAATTGTATTGGTATATATCGATATAAGTTTTTCGTTATTTTAATCAGAGGTTTCATTTGAACTCGATACGATCATAACGTAAGCCGATTAAGATTCAGATCATCTCTGATTATAGTAAATCTTGAACTCTAGACATGCCTTGCCCATCATATTTTAATAGAAAGACATCAAACAATTATTAATTAAATTGTCTACCCGTATAATAAGACCTGTGCTAATGAGAGGGATAGAATAGAATAGAATAGAACTTTATTAGCTTCATAGCTATTATAACAGTACATAATTACAGTATCGATAGTAATACAAAATCGAAATATATCCTCCTAAAAATAAAATTTTCTTAACCTACTCCTAAATGTATTTATCCTTGTACAGGTTCTAATCGCCATTGGTAACTGATTATAAATACTCAAACCCTCAACAAAGGTGGTTTTTTGCATTGATGCTGTGTTGTATGGTTGTATATAAAAAGTTTCATTAAACCTCAAGTTATAATTTATCATATCACACCGTTTGGTTAGAAAGTTCTGTAGGTATTGAGGTGCACATTTATTTACAATTTTGTGTATCAAGGTTAAATTCGATTCAATAATCAATTGATGCACGTTTAAAAATTTTAGTGATGACAACATAAGATCTATAGAAGCATATTTGTTGCAACCAAGCAATGCAACCAAGCAAGGGATTAACATCAGTTGATGCCTCTAAACTAATGGAATTTTCCAGATTTCCCTCACTCCAGCATTAAGGTCTTCATGACAAGAAAGTCACCGTTTGGTGCGGTTTCACATCTAATTTTATCATTGGATAATACTTTCTTGAGGAGATACAGAATAGAGAGGTCGTATCTATAACTGTTACTGGTAAACGATACCTGCATAGTGTATATGTTACGAGATTATGCCATTCTACGGCTACAAAACGAGACGACATGATTTTTATGAAGGATGGAGCACCCCCGCATATTTACCGATCAGTTAAAAAATGTTTAACTGCTGTTTTTCAAAATGGCGTTATAAACAGACATTTTGTAAATTCATGGCCTCCAAAATCGCCTGAGCTTAATCTAGCGGATTACTGGGGTGGGGTTATTTAAAAAAAATGGTGTTTAGAACATGACTAATAACGCTGGAATAATTAAAAGAGGGATAGAGGGGTATTATTATAGGCACCAAATTGGTGCAAATCAACCAGAAATGCTGAATAATGCTGTGTACAATTTGAGGGAACGGTTGGTGATTGTACAGCAGCAAAATGGACGACATATCGAACATTTGCGTTAACCACTGTTGGACATAAATCCCATTGTTCAAGGAATTGAATTTCTTTCACATCCTGTTATTAACTTAATTTGTTAAGAATATATTATAATAAGCTGAAATATATCCCTTACTTTATGGTAACCTAGTATTTCAGGAAGCTAATAGAGAACCTACATGTTTTGGATATGTACGTACACACAAAAAATATTAGAAAAAAATGCCTCCGTCTGTCTCACACACCGAAAGTGAGTACCCCATAGAAATTATAAAAATATAGAATGCTTTTATAGATATTGAAAACGGTCATCCTATGGAGAACATGTAACTCTTGTAACTTTGGTTTTTTGTATTGGTGGATATGCTCGCACTAGCTGCTAGCTTTGCATTAACTGCCAGGCGGGAAATTCCAAAATCACGTCATTTTACACATGAAGCAGGTTATTTTCAGTGAGTTTAAATTTTTCTCATAATATACGGTAAAATACATAAAAAAACAGTACCACCAAATATACAAACCATTAATATACGCTGACACATGCCACACGATCTATCTGTTAATTATAAATCCACAGTCGACGTGAAGTTCACGTCCCGTTGGGTAGATTTTTCAATACTACCAACACATGTTTGGTGTTAACCCAAGGTGTGGTACAAAAATTCCCTAAAGTGACGGTTTCCTGTATAGATTGACTACTTTTAGATATACTTTTTTATGGTTTTTGACATTCTATATTTTTTATGATTTCTATGGGGTACCTTCGACGGCAGAATAATGTTATTGTTTATTTCCAGTCCTAATCCGGCTATCGCGTCGGTGTCCTTAAAGTTATGCTATTTAAAAATTAAATTTAAATACACAGACAGTTTAAATTATGATAAATTGAGAGGTATGTTCTTTCAGCCACCCTGTAATGTACCGACACGTGTAGACCTTGGGGAATATTGTACGCGTGTTATTTATATTGGCAGCACTACTGGAAATGTACAGGTTACATTCACTCAAACCCACAAACAATAGATCAACTGGGGACCCTTTTATTATTTCGACTCGCAGGTACTTTGGGATAGATTTATTTTCATTAAAAATAGATTTTTTTATACAAAACCTGTTCCAAACCTGAAATAATTTATATCGGCCCAGTCCACAGCGATTATATGGTATCATCCTTTTTCTTATTGCTTCTCCGTTAAATGTTACTGAACGACATTCATTTATTCAAAATAAAGATGTTATTTATACTTAACAGTAATAATGTTATATTGAGTAAATATTAATATAATATTACTACAAATACAGGATATTTTTAATATTATTTATTGGCTTATTTAACTGTTTATATCTTTCTCTATATAGGAATTAAGCCAAAAAGTTAGCTAAGAGATAAATTATTAATGAAATTATCAAATATTATGGTTCAATAATGTTTTTTTAATTTTCTTTGATCATCAATTTTCTCTTCAAAGGAATAACTTTATTATTTTTAAGATATGTCGAAAACATCTACTTTGCGCCCAATATGCACCCCCCCCCCAACATTGAATTACAACGGCATCATCTGCAGATGATTACAACTAATTTAGTTTTAATCATCTCTAGATTATGCCAACTTGGTTGGCGAAACGCACGTCGAATGCAGTATAGTGTTTTGGTGTTATGTGGAAAACTACGTCAGTGTTCACAGTGTTATCTTCACACCAACGGTTTCAACCCCTTTCAACACATACCTTTTGTAATGAATTTTGATGGTAAAATTTGTTTTTTACTGACAAAACTGAAATTGTTTTATTTGTTGTTGTTATACTGTTTTTATTATTTTACAGGTAGTATAATTCCAAAAGAAACTACAATGAATACTGTTTCAATTTTTTTATTTATTGGCTTTTTTAAATATTTACATATTTATTTATAAGTAAATAGGTAACTAATAATTTATTAAATCAATACGTAAAGTTGCAATATTGCTACAAAAACATTTTATTCAATTAACCCATACTTAAAAGTTATCTAACTTTAAATAGCAGACTTCTAAGCTCAGCGAGTTTCAGACACAATATTCAAAACGCAAAATTCACAAACAAATAAAAGCGTAACCTGTAAAGAACGAATACAAGTATCTACATTGTTTACGGTGAAAATAATTGCTCCCAGAGCTCACAATAAACGGCGAGAAGCACTGTTATGGAAACTGTTGCAACGTGTGCTCATATACGATTGCTTATAACTTACAACTCTGTGCTCGTTGGATTTCTCTATTATCTCTTTGCTTCGTTCATATTCTGCCTTGTAGAAAATCTAACAGTGACTATTATTTGTAGCTACAATAATAGTTGACTTATAAACGATGTTGGTTCATTGGATTTTGGAGTAAATGTAAAAATATCCTTATAACTTCTATCCTCAAACGAATGATTCCGTGCCTTAATGTTGCATTTTAAAATATATCACAGAAAAATGTTGCGCATGCGCAGTAAGGGAAATATGTTGACATGTATAACCACTACCGTTACCTCTACCAGTACCTTAGCCTCACCTGATCAATCTATAAATTGAACTTTAATGTGCGGTTCCCTACGGAAAGTGATCTAAAGTATAATTTTATGGACCTCTATATGACGTGCAATGTAATTAGTGTATTTTAAGAAATAAGCAACGGCTAATATCGAAACATCAAGGTCGTAAACTGGAGCACGCATTCTTATTTGTCGACAAGATTTTCATCCAAGTGGCGCCGATTAAGTGTTTTTGGTAGACAACTTCTGTTTGACGATTAATTATGAGAACTGTTTTAACGGTTGTTTTGGTACGCCAGATTTGTGACGGATACTTCCCGATTTCCAGGTAGGAAGTGTCACTGTGACGTCCGAGTGTCGGTTTCTCTCTTATTTTGCCTCGGGCGCCAGTTCCCGTTTATAGTGCAGAAAGACCACTACACAGGTAGCTACAGTGAAGATACGGTAAGCTAGGCGGTCGATAGGAAAAATTAGACTTCACAGGACAGATAATAATAATATACCAATAAACCTTCAATACATTTATTGACCTAAGACCTATATAGGTTATCTGGAAGAGACAGACAATTAGTACCTAAACACAAATATTCTTACAGTAGCCAAGTGATAGTTTCCTACTCGATGTCCAGCTTACTCCCTTACTAGTCCTGGGCACGTCTGCTGGTGTCGGGTGGTCGGGCAAATGCGGGAATTACTGGATTTTCTAGTGTATTTTAAAATTCGATGGTTTTTTTATCAGACGCACTTACGGAATGGAGATCCCGCACACTTGATGGCAATGAGTATGGAGTTACTCTTCATAGTTTTGACATAATGGTATATTGATTTAAACAGCTCAATGCCAAAATGATATTATATGAGATGATAAGCTATGCCGCAGCGATAGCTCAGTCTGTTAGGTGCTGGGTGATGGCTTGTGACTAACAGAATGGTATATTGCGGCGCGAGTTCGAATATAGCCAGAGGAGAAATTACACCTCTTCCAGGATATAATTGTGTGTCTGCATTTTTTTCATGTGTACCCTCCCTCTACACAAGCCTGAGGCTTTCAGAAGGGAGGTTGTTCATTTCTGTGGTGTGTTTTACGATTATTTTTTTATATGCAACATCGTTTTTTCATTATTTCTTCCTTCTTTTCTTGTACACATGTTTTCGGATATAAGCAGTTTAATTTCACATTGTAGGAGTAAAAAAGCTGCTTCTTATTGAATTTTGCGATTACATTGATCTGGTCATTTCCATAAATATAAAAGAAATAATTTAAAATTGTCATATTTGACAACCAGTATAACGACAACTAAAAGTATATCCACACTTAAGAATAGATCTTGTATATATTGCGAACGTTGTCCTCATTTCTCAATTTAAAGCATGTACCCAACCAAATGTGCATCATATTATGTCGATAGGATCACGAATGAATTCCATGCTCATTATATTGCTCCGAGCTGAGAAAATGAAATTTTGTTTGGATGGGTTGTAATCTGATTTTCGTGTTTCGTAAGCGGCGTTCTTAAATCTTACGTCTTGCCAACGTAAAACATATAAATGGGGATAGAAAAGTGCGGAACAGACGCAGGGAGGAAGAGAGACGGAGAGATGGAGAGCGGGGGCGGCATCAGGCACCCGAGAACAGATAAATTACATTAAGAGTGAAAGACATAAATAGTAAAATGATTGTATAACTCGCTTCACCGGGCTAATGTGATTCCCGTAATGAATTGAAATGATGAAGTGTAAGTAGATTATATATTCATCTGCTTATTCGTCTCGGAAATTTATTAATAATACTATTTATATCGTTTGAAAACAAAATTGTATTTCGAACCACGGTTTCAAATGGAATTACTGTAATTAAAAACGGCTTTATTTAGGCAGGTTCGCTGTTTTCGTAAAGTATTTTAATTAAGCCGTATTATTTTTGTGAAGAATGTAGAAATAACTCACGTCTAAACCCGAAGCTTTATCATATTTCACATACCGCTTGATTGGATTGCAGAGGTAATATGCAAGGTATTGTAACATGAACAAATGTGGTGAAGCTGTGGTGGAGGCATTCAGTTATGGATAAATAAGTGTCTTAATAATAAATGAAATATTTGCGCCAGCTGGTATTTCATTTGGGATCTGCTCCAATTTATAATTTATTTGTTAATAATAGTAGCAACACTCTTGTACTAATATAATGTGGATTACTTTATTATGTATTGTTCACTGTTAACATGTTAACTTTAGGAAGATTAAGTTTTTGGGGCAAATAGATAAAATAAGGATTTCAATATGTCCCCAATAAAGGAACTAGATCCATCGATGTTTCGCAGTTATTTCTGAGACAAGCAGGTAAAATTAAACATTACCGTGTTCCCAAAAGAATTTTAGCAATATGTAACTGGATATTGGTATGACTGCAAAAGAAACAACAAAATGGTTATTAACATAGATGTTTCAGAATATTGGGACTCTTCAGTCTACTAGAGCTAAAGGAAAGAAGCGAATAAAATACCTTATATCCGAATTTAAAGAATATACTTAGATGAGACGCTGTATATTTCAGATGTAAAAGTATACAGTGTTATACAGAACTTATCCATAATAAAATTTGGGGATGTTCAACATACATGTAGAAATGTGGTAGTGCAAAAAAATGTTTTTGGCGGCTTCTGAAAACTATTTAAAAATTTTTCATTGCACGCCGCTGGATACTGCTCCCCTGTAATGAAGTGACCTTAGGACTGACAATGCAAACTGGCTAGCACTGGCGCAAAAAAGATTTGCAGCGTTTTTACTTTAAAATAAACTTAAAGATAGATAGATCTGACCAAAGTGACGTCTCTTTAAAATGAATAAAATTTTGTTACACTAATTTTGAAGAATTGCGCTACATGATTACTAGGTATAAGAAACATGAAATTTATAAAAAATTTGCACATACCTTGTTACAAAAGCTGTTCGAAATTTTGTCCCTAAAGCTATCCAATTTTGCCGCACTAAAGCGAATGTTCCTCCTGGTTGCTGATCTTGTAAACGCAAATTATTAAGTAAATTGGGGATTTTCAGCATTTTGCTGCAACAACCACTCACAAAACCTAACTCGTAATTGATAATCCACTGGTAACAGTCCATTAACTCAGCATTACTGTACATATGAGCCATTTTCAAAATTTTACAGCTTAACACTCCTACAATAAATAAAACACCGGCACGGAGAGAAGCCACTGATAGACTGATGACTGAATAGACAATAGAGATATTATCCCCGCTCCAACTCTATTCGTTCGGTCGTCGTTCGAGGTACAAAAACGTGTTTACTCTTTTTACCACATTCTTAGGAATGTGGTAGGTATATCAGATGTTGAAGTACAGTTGCCCATCTACGTAGTCCTTTATAATGGTATAACTTTAAACATTGTTTACGGGAAATCCTAAGACTTTTATTATAAATTTTTTTGGTGATATCGATTTCTTATTTAAGGATGCACATATCCTCAAAGTTTTAGAGATAAGTTCTGAATAACCCTGTATATTTAGAAAAACACTTAATTTAATTAAAATATAGTATATTGAGATCTATTGGGTTCGATGTCATTGACAAGATATAAAAATAGGATATCGCCAGAAAGACTGAGCACTGAGCCATATTCTCCATACATTAATTTGGAAAACTTAGTACCTTGTTGGTCGTTTTATACTCAATAATAAAAACTGAAAAATATCTCATTTGCTGCATTCCCAGTGCCCATTTTATTTCCTGAACGCACAGAAAAATACGGTTATTACTGAAGTCATGCACGGAAGCACTCAAAGCGCTTTACGAGTAAATGTTCATTTAATAAATGCCGAATGCATTAGCAACGTTTCCACAAAACCACAGCCAAATTGAAAATTATAAGCCGATAAATCTCTAAATTGCTTATATAGTATTGACTGTGGCGCTGCATCTGAATAAATAATAATTTGCTTCACCTGGGGCCTTACAGAGTTGTACGATTAATGGCTGGTTCGATGGACGTTCATTGGTTTGTAAAACTCCGATGAGAGATTTTTATTGGACGTATCGACAATTAATAAAAGTGTCAGTGATTCAGTTGTTTTAAACGGCTAAATATTGATGATGATTATATTGATGTAATACATGCTATTTCGAAGATTTTTTAACGTAATTAAATCTCTAGTTACATTCTTTAGACATCTGTATATTTTTAAAATCGTAATTTTTAGAAAAAAATTTGATATTGCCAATAAACGATCTCAAAGCACTCAAACTTTTTTTTACTCAAAAATTACTTCCTTTAGCATTTTGTTCGTGATTCCAGTCTGTTTATTAGAAGAGTTAGATTTTATAGACAGAGAGAGTCAATATGCATTCTCTAGCTAAATAAAACATGGTTTTTTTGAAAAACAGGTTTTTGCCTTAAAACAAAAAGACTCATAATCTCTGTAACTTATTTGTGATGCAGGTGTATGATTCATTACAGTTTATTTTGGGATGACACCACCTGTAAAATAATAAAAAAAACAGGATACCAGAAGTTTTCAAAATAAATATTGTAAATATTTATATATAAATGTAAATATTCTATTGTAAAATATAGTGTTAAAGTAAACTTCTAACGTTTGCCCCAAAACATTTTGTTTGGAAAATTAATAATAATATAGTGATCAGTGCATGTGATGAGTTTTGAATTAAAAATGTCAATCTCGCATATCATGCTAATTCTCTTTTACTGACGATGAGTCGAGGATCAACTTGAAGTGTTTAATTTATTTTATAGTTGCCGCGGCGATAGCTCAGTGCCGGGGCGATAGCTCAGTCTGTTAGGTGCTAGGTGGTAGCTTGTGACTAACAGAATGGGTATATCGCGGCGCGAGGTTCGAATTTCGCTAGGGGAGAAATGGCACCTCTCCCAGGGAATGGTTGTATGTCTGCATTTTTTTCATGTGTATCCTCCCTCTACACAAGCCTGAGGCTTTCAGAAGGGAGGTTGTCCATTTCTGTGGTGTGTTTTATGTTTTATGTTTATGTTTTATGTTTTAAACTTTTGTTATAATTTTTTTGTTTAGAATAATTCAAAATATTATTTGTAATATTATAGAATTATACAGAATTATAGAATTTTGTAAAAAATTCAGATGAAATGTAGTTAATTTGTCATTAATTTTTATTACTATACGGGTGTTTCATAATATATGCGCAGAACTTCAGGATGTTATAGCTCGTCCAAAAATATGAAAAAAAGTTTCTATTAACTTACCCTCTAAAATGCACCATTTTAGAGATACAGGGTGTTGAAGTTGAAAAAATAATTTGGTTTTTTGCGAATATCTCCGGAACCGTTTATCGCACAGAAAACTAATTTTGTAAGCATTTTCTACTCATAATAAACTATGTTTTGTGCGGAATTTTTTTTTTAAGTCATAATTGGTGAAGGTTTTGAAGGGGTAGTGGGTGTTTTTCTCCCCAACTTCTACGCTACTGGAAAAAGTACGATTTTGAGACGCCCATTTGAACCGCCAATGTTTTCTACACAAAAAAAGTACTTCTTCGTCATAAGCTCTAAAGTCGATCGTTTTCGAGAAAAATTAACTTATATGTTGAAAAACATGGTAAATTTTTTTAAATAAAATTTTTTTCTTACTAATTAAACAAAATTTATTTAAATGTTAGAACAAGTAACGAAACCAAACGTTAACTTCATAATTGCAAAATTAAAAAAAAAAAAGAAAAAATGATACAAAAGTTGTTTTTTCCAAATTCCCCAACCGTAAAGGTAAAATTGACCATGTTTTCAAAAAATTTACCATGTTTTTCAATATAAAAGTTGATTTTTCTCGAAAACGATCGACTTTAGAGCTTATGACCAAAAGTACCTTTTTTGTGTAGAAGACAATGGCGGTTCAAAATCGTACTTTTTCCAGTAGCGTAGAAGTTGGGGTGAAAAACACCCACTACCCCTTCAAAACCTTCACCAATTATGACTTAAAAAAAAAAAAAAATCCGCACAAAACTTAGTTTATTATGAGTAGAAAATGGTTACAAAATCTGTTTTCTGTGCGATAAACAATTCCGGAGATATTCGCAAAAAACGAATTTTTTTTTCAATTTCAACACCCTGTATCTCTAAAATGATGCATTTTAGAGGGTAAGTTACTGGAAACTTTTTTTCATATTTTTGGACGAGCTATAACATCCTGAAGTCCTGCGCATATATTATGAAACACCCTGTACACTAGTTTTTTGAGGCAAACTTTAGAAGTTTGTCTTGATACTATACTTTCCTATTTTTATTATTTTGCAGGTGGTCTAATCCCAAAATGAACTACAATGAAACGCAGTCATGCTGAGGTATCAAACCAATATCATGAATCACAAATAATTGAAAGTAAGGAAATTGGATATTTTGACATATAACACTGAAATTTAAACCAATACGATGATGGTACCAATACGAGAAAAAAGTGACGTTGAAGCTGAAGATGTAGGGATAAATATACAGGATGGTCCATTTAACTTTTTCTTAAGTTCAGTTTCTTACAGTATTACAGTATTTGGTGTCTATGGTAAACGTCTCTTTTATAGTAAGTTTTTATTTGTTCCTAAGATATTAAACTTCTGCTAAATTAAACTCATAGAATTTAGATATCTATTAAAAAGATGTATTTATTATCGTTTGTTCTTTTTCTTTTGGGGACAAACTATAGAAGTTTGCCTTAATACTACAAGTTTATTTTTAGAATACTCTATTTTCTTGTTTTTATTTTACAGGTGGCGGTATTTGCAGATAAATAAATATTTGGTGAATCTGTTTTGCTTTTATGACATCTCATTTTTATGTAATTTCAACAGACCCAACATAACCTTAAATTGACATTACATACATTCTCAGAATGTAGGAAAAATGAGACTTCTCATTCTTCAGCTTCTGAGATCCGCTTTTTTGAATCACGTTATAAATGTAGGGCTCAACACAACAGGTAGTAAATGAATAGGCTGCTTAATTAATCTGTGAAGTTGGGGTTCGCCCTAAGGGACATTGCGAAAGTGTCACGTCTGCTAATCCCGGAATTTTTTTAGCTAGATTAATTCACCTTCGGAAGTAGGTTCTCCTCGGAATTATGTTCAGCGGAAACAAATGATGAAACTAGCAGGGGAATAATTTATAAATGGAAGTACGGCAATGTTTTAAAATTACTCAGAAGTATGAAAGGCCCAAGGCTATTTTCTTAGTGAAAAGCAATTTGGATCATTTTGATCGATCCAAATTGCTTTTGGATATAACTTATGTTGCCATATAAAACCAAATTTGTACATTCACTAACATGATTTGGACTTCGCATTGACACTGTACTTGTTTTATGTTTTATATCATTTTACAGGTGGTATTATATAAAAAAACTACAATGAATAACTTATGATGTCTTGATTAATCGAAAATGAGTAACATACAGGGCGTTCTTACATTTCAGTTGAAAATATTTTGTATTTTCCTGTAAATTCACACTACTGATTGCTAACGGATTAGTGTTGGCTATGTTTTGATTTTCCCTAAGAACTTCTGCAACTTGGACATCACTAATCCTTGGTCTTCCTGATCTCGGTAGGTCAGTAACAGACTCCAATCTTTCAAATTTGCTAATTAAATTACGGTACACTTTCATTTGACTGGGTCTTGCTTTCAAACCCATTTTCGTACGAAGTGTCTTCGTAATCCAGCAGTGAAATTTCTGCGGCATTCGTAATACCATTGTACTAAATCAATTCTTGTTTGTAGATCCTTGTTTTTAAATTTAAATCGTTTCAAATTACGTTTACGTGAGTTTTACTTTGAGAACAATTCTCTAAATCGCAACAATTTCGTTTCACACTTGTGTATCAGCAGTTGACACGACAACTCTTTTGTTTTCCATAGATATAGTAAAATCCAATTATTGCAACATCTAGATTCCATTTACTTTTTGCTACTAGCTTGATTTCCTAAAATTATATAAGACTTTATAGTATACCCCTTACTTTAGGATAACCCCATAGTTGAATAAATTATTCAATATGTAGTTTTATATGAGTTCCCTTATGAAATAACTATATTTTAAGTTACAGCCAGTTTAAGACAACTCGTACCCGAAAAGATAAGTGGCGCAGAGCTCTAAGACACCTGCAATTACAACAAAGGCCATGATCACGTACTAGGACCCCAGCCTGTAATTTTCTCTTGAAACAAAAGTGGAAGTGTGTTTGCACAGCACCGGGGTGAGTGAGTCTAGGGGGACGGCACTTAGCTAGATGACTTTGACGTCTTTTAACAACAATAACTGACACGAAACATTCTGCCATTTAACACTTTACTTCTTCCTTCTAATGCTCCTCTCATATCCTGTTTACGGAGTGCTCAATGTGCTTTCCGCTAAGAGTTGGGCTTTGTAAACATGGGCTGTGTCGTGTAGATTGTACCCGAGATATACGCTGTGTGGTATTATAGCAGACGTGAAATGTTCTCCTTGTGTGCCGTTTCATTATGAAGGTACTTGCTACTCGTAGCCCCCCTTTTGATATAATTGCTGTAATGAGGAGCGTGTTATTAGAGGAGATTTCTTGCGACTGAAAGAAATTGATTCAGTATTGCTGCATAATTATGAAATATAATTATATCCAGGAGTATTTCCAAAACAAATTTTATTGATTCAGATTTTAAATATCTTGGCTACCCATGGATTACCATGAATTTTTTTACATTTGAACTTTTTCGACGCTTCTTTGTACGAGTTTCTTGCGCAGTTTTTCAGTTTCTCGAATGGTTTCGAGCGGTAAACATCCCTCGCCGTATGCATGTTTGTGGAGATACGACCTTCAATATTTCGTAGCACTATTTTTAGTCATCTAATTTAGTATTGGGCAACACAAACACAACGCCCACAAACGCGAAACAGGGCAGCAATTACGCATATACCCATGAATATTAAAAAATTGGCAGCAAAAGTAGCTAAAATACAAGAACCTACATCAGGAGGATCTGCAATAGGAGGGGGTAGCAGTTGCGTTATATGTCCCCGTAATAAGGAGAACAAAACATCTAATTTATGTTTCAGATGTCAGAAACATATGTGCAAACCTCCAATGAAGACCATAAGCGAAAAATGTTTAGCTCCGAGGCTAGAAGAAGAAGAAGAAGAAGAGGATTCCGAATAAAACCAACTTAATATTTGTTTACTTTTATTGTGTTTTCATTTTATTGTGTGTTGTGCTTTTTCATTTTAAACTTCCTAAATAACTAAATAAAAATAAATAACAAAATATGTTTAAATATTGCTTCAATATTAAAATATGACCAAAATTTGAAAAAAATAATAAATAAAATTATAGTTAAGGGAGTTATTTGTACCCCCACACGACTACTAAAAGCAAGCGTGATTACTTAAGGGTTAAACCGTTCTCTGAAGATTTTTCTCCTTTTTGAAAAAAAAAACTGTTAATCGAAAACATTAGAAATAAAATAAATGCCAAAGTTATCAGTTTTTATAGATTAGATGCTTTAATATAATTTCCCTAAAATATTACGTAACTGAATAAATTTTGAACCCTATATTACTCACCTCTTGCAGTCTTTTGGATATATATTTCTTATATTTATTTTCTTTTGAAACTTATATTATGTTAAGTGTCTAATTACGTTTTCTATTTATAGCATAGATACTCAATAACCTCAGTAACCTCATTAGTTAATAGCATATGTCGATAACTACTACTATCCTGACAACAGCCCAGAGCAGTATCTATCAGTGAAGAATGGAGAAAAAATTGCATATTTATAAGAAATCAAATGTAAAGAGGAAGTTCAATCGATTTATTCAATTTCAAACAGATTGATAGGCATGGTCCGTATACTACATTGATAGGTACTTAATATTTTCATAATTGAAATGATAATACGATGTTATTCCAAGATATGATGGTGTGATTCAATACTGGTTGAGGTTTTTGTTTACAGAGTAGTTGTTTTCAAAATTTCGTTTTAAGTATTGAAGTTATGTTCTTTGCATACCAAAGTTATAAGGTAGAAAAGGAAATATAATGTTCATAAGATCAGAAAATTTAAATAATTTCAATAATATATCTTCGTGGATAAACATCTAATTAAATATATAAACACCAACATTACTTATTATTCTTTGCCTTTAATATGTGGTATTTTACGAAAGCGTACAAAGGACATCGTGTGAAATAATTTTATAATTGCCAGTTTAAACTGTCAAGTATAGATAATTGTCAGTTTAAACTGGCAATTATAGATAATTGTCAGTTTAAACTGGCAATTATAGATAATTGTCAGTTTAAACTGTCAATAATTATACATAATTGCCAGATCAAACTGACAATTATCTATAATTGATAGTTTAAACTGGCAATTATAAAAGGACATCGTGTGAAATAATTTTATAATTGCCAGTTTAAACTGGCAATTATGTATAATTGATAGTTTATAATTGTCAGTTTAATCTGGCAATTATGTATAATTGACAGTTTAATCTGTCAATTATAGATAATTGTCAGTTTAAACTGGCAATTATAAAATTATTTCACACGATATCCTTTCTACGCTTTCGTAGTATTTTATATTATGACTGCAGCAAATATTTAAAAATAAATTGACCTTAAAATAAATCACCTATATCGTTCGTTAAACAGAATTGCAATTTTTTAATTGACATATATCTGTTATTTGTTTAACAGCCAATTATTGTATTTCCTAAATTTCATTCCAGCTGCGATGTGATATTCAAGTTACTCTCTAAATCTTCAGAGGCTACGTAGCGGAACATAGTGGCAATTTTATGGCAACAAAGTAGTGCAGCGCAAATTCCAATAAGAATAATAAAGTTAATCAGTTCTACTTGAGTTGATTCCCGCCTTGCTGGTCGCGAGAAGCAAAAGAGAGTAAACAAAGAAGACATTCATTTCTCATCTCCCTGAAGTACACTTTGTGCACTTATACTTGTTTGTAGATCATTATCCAGCTTTTATTAAAAATGAACGTCGATTCTAATACTCACAAAACAGTTTGCGATGATAAATTAAAATTAAACTCCCTCCTTCAGGCGTTGTTGACATTATTATCGTTCCAGTTGCCTCTCATACTTTGCCTTATAAGATTTTCGTAATATTTACTGTGTTAATGTGTTTCGTAGATTTAAAACATTTTGCCCGAAAAACAGATTTATGGTTCAGTGGAACTTTTTGGAATTTAAAATAAATTATCTATTTCCATAGCAACCGCTAAAGTGTACAACTCAAATCATTAGATCAAGTAATATTTGAAACCATAAAGGCAGATAAAGTAATAGTTTAGCAGCAAGGGTAGATAAATTATTTAAATTTTTATTGTTATTTATTTTCATTTGAATTAATATAAACTTAATCGTACAATTAACGTTGCCAGAAATGTTTATTGTTGGAACAAAACTTTTTTCATGTAACAAAGGTACAGACGTAGAATTGCAAGAATTTTCTAATCCATGACTGAGTATTTTCTTCGGTACTTCAACCTTCATCGCTACTGAGTCTTCTATATAAGATTCGGCTACTGAAGTCCATCAAATCAGCACCAACATTTGCATCGTAGAGCGGCGGAAACAGAGGCCGGTAAACATTTCTGAATTCGGTAACTTTCTCGTCAATTTTCGAGGTAACTTTCGTTTCACGCCGAGGTTTCACCATGACCTTGTGTTATGTTGTTGATCCTATTGCATATTATTAGACTTCTGGTTTCGAACTTCTGGTTCTCTAGTCAAAGAGCTATTTGATTGTTAACAATTTTTCTGTCGTAATTGATCAAGAACTTCTGGTGAAGTACGGTTTTAGTATGGAAATCGAAGTACTTTTTGGAAATACCCAAGACGTCGGCAATGCAAAACGACCGATATTATATAGCATAATATGTACGAATTCCAGATCTTCAAATGAACAAACCTTGAGAGTTGTTTTAGCAGTACTGGAAGATATGTCAGTATCGATTTTGGTCTGAATGCTGGTTGAATTCTGCAGAGGTAGTTGAAAGAATGCGAAGGAAATAATTACTAATAAACGTTTATATTCCTCTAAATCATAAGATTTTTTTAAATGTGGACCAAAAACCAAAATTGTAATAATAGGAAGATAATTCTTAAACGAGCGTATAATGGCTATTATTCACGAGTATGAAAATTGGAACACGAGCCGTAGGCGAGTCTCAGGCGTCTCAAATCACGCGCAAATATCAAACACTTAATATTCATGTTATTCAAAATATCATTAATAAGTATTACAAATAAAAGAGCATCCAGTGCAGAGCCTTGGGGCACGCCAATTTTCAAGTTCAGGTTTACAATCCTCATATTTCTGGATATTGTTTTTTTTTCGTTAAAATGCAAGACAAGAAATTAAGTAAACCAGACGAAATGCTTCAGTTAGTCGTAGTTTTAATATGGACATTATCGTGATCTACCTGATCAAGCGACTGTACTCATTGATGAAGATATCTAATAACTACTTTTATTTTATATTAAATCTAATTTCAGTTTCAATAATAATGCTCAAACGTATCAATGAAAATTAAAAATTAGTAAATAAGTCGCTCTTTATACTTTTGTATAGTACTGATAGTCTCAAAATGCACATAGTTTGGAGTTTTGGTAGTAATAAAAGCTTTACACCTTCGCTAAGCGAGTTTTCAGCGTTGCATGACAGAGAAACGTTAGTGATGTAGGTCAGAACAAATTTCGTGTGAGAATTTCTTAAACGTCCATTTATAATGCAATTACATTAGAGCAACAAAGGCTTTATTGACGAAACGACAGTTAACTATCGAGTGAAATCAAAATGATTTTATTAGTATAGGAATTTGTTGATTCACAAAGTGATAAATGTAGACACATAGTTTGATATAATGGGCCTTTTCCACATCTATTTTTTATTCGCTTATTATAAAATATATTCTTAGTTATGCCTAAAAAGTATTTTTTAAATGTTTTTCTTCGCCAGATATATTTTGAAAAAATGGTTAAAATTACCATATATTTCAAATAACGCCCATTGACGTCATACTCCAGTTCGTTGTTGTCTATTGGCTGCCCTGCATTTTGTGTTCTGTCAAGTGAACAGTGCTTAACCTAATTTTCGTTTTGTGTTTTGATTAATTTGATTTAAAATGAATTAAATTGAAGAGGGATATCTTAAGGCTGATTCAGACAACCTTCCAAGAGTTGACAGTGAAATGGTTAACGATTTCTACGTCACAAATATGAACTTTCTAAGTGCTGAAGTGCGCAATATTAAAACAAGAAGGTTAGTTTTTATAACTTAAGTTATCAAATCATCATTTAGTTGATTCCAGCATAGATTGTGCAGTGTTGTCACCTTTAGCGAAAATACCTAAAAATTATGTTGCTCAAGAGATAAATTGTAAAATAATCATTGATTTGCTTTAGTAATAATTTATGGAGAATATTTCACCTAAAAATACATCTTTTCATTTCAAAATTATATGTGGCAACGTGGAGCCGTTCTTTAACTTGTCTACATTTTATTGGCTATTGGAGTGTGATGTCAGCGAACCGCGCAGTTTGAAATGATTCATGAAGACCGGCCACTTTGTACTTGAATAACTTCGCTTAATTACAATTCTTTAATAAATTGGGTTGATTCTACCTTTACTTATGTACCAGTATAACGCTTGATATTAATAAAATAGTAAAATTCAATTCCTTGGAAAAGCCCCATTGATTATACAATATAATAACAATAACATGATATGATAGTTCAGGAGAAATAGTAAATAAATAGATACATAGTTATAAGATACTGTTCTGTGTCACACTTTTTTTCAGTGTACTGTGAAAATTGCCAGATAAATTTATCGTCATCTATATTTTTATTATAGTAGTAAAATTCCCGTTGTGCCAAATCTATATCACTAGAGATAAGGTATGGATTTCGAAACCTAATTACTATGTAGCAGCCGTCCGTACTTAAACACAGACTGAATTTTTGTTAGGCATTAATATTTGTTGCGCTAGGCGTTATCGATTTCCCATTTTCCTTAATTGTCCTTTAATTGGCCGCTATAAATTATTCTGAATTATTTGCTTTCGATATTTGATTATACGACTTCACGGATCTAGCGTTTTAACGTCCGCGTAATAGAAAATGAAATGCTGGCAATTCCTAAAACGAAGCACCTGACGGTGCAGTAATTAATTATTTTCCCACTGGAGTGTAAATTCAGAAAACTCAGGAGATCTATGAAAATAAAACGAGACGGCTTAGTAAATTTTGCTAAAATAGTCGAACCTAATTTTCTATATCTCAGATCTATATCTCAGATAATAATATATCTCAGATACATAAAAAAAATAGGTTCTTTGTAGATGCATATATGAAATTAAAAAAAAATAGTAGGAATAATATAATTTCTTTATTAACTACTCCTTCTCATAGTAATCAATAGCTCCGCAGTCAAAGATTTGTGTGGAAGTGAGAGTGGCATATTACTATCATTTAGGGGCCACGAGTGCGATCAGGAACGACTTATAACGGTAATTACTAGGTACCATTATTTAATACAAAAATAAGGGAAACCTAGAAAACTTTATTATTAATTAAATTGAGCAGTAGGTTGGCGGTAGTATTGGCGATTCAAATTACCGATGAGGGCGCTGCAAATTGTAAACAAATATGGAGGATGACGAGTAAAAATTTTGTATTTCATATCACATCATCTAGCAATTAGCATTCAACTGCCATAAATATAGTGACTTCATGTGCTAGTTAGGGTGAAATAAAGGATAAAAAGAGTGGTAAAAGTAGTCAAACGTCCCATAAGCGCTTTATTGCTAATTATTATGAATTTTTTGGTTTGAAACAGGTACCCTAGTTTTTGTTTACTTACATTTCCGACTAAAATAAGTGTGATAAACTGTATGGTGATGCCATATTAGTGCTTGTTTTTTGTTAAATAATGTTTAAATTAAAATATATTCTGCTTTTATAAGACTAATAATAGAAAAGTATAGACAAACTGCAACAAAGTGGTTATGTTGTGTAAATAAACGCGTTCTCTGTTATTAAATTGTTACATGCCTTTTTTTGGAGAAATGAATGAGAAACAGTTTCTTATACTAGGGCCAAATTTCTACCTATCTTCTATCTTATACACTTCTATTGGCAAGTTTTGTGGAATGACACCCAGAAACACGGCAGTTCGTGTTGTGCTGATTTCTTTTGAATGCCATTTGAAAATGTAAAAATAAAGATATACTAACCACGTCGTTTTTAACTTTGTAATACCAAAAAATCATAAGCACTACTAAATTATTAAGTTAAACAAACCCAAATATGTGTTATTAATCATTCTATCAGCAATAAGCCTCCAAAAATTACCTTTAAGTAGGTTCAAATATTTTCATGTAGAGGGCGCATTCATTTTTGGATCGCCAATTGGTTGCATATGGAGAACTTGAAAATAACTGAAGAACTACTGAGAACCGGTTTCGCGATTATTATACGCTCGTATAAGAGCGAAACTACGAAGGCGTAGAAGGGCCACAATAAAAATAAAAATTTTAAAACTTACAATTCTGAGTTTTATCTCAGAATTCTGACTTTTATCTCAGAATTCTGACTTAGAACTCAGAATTCTGACTTTTATCTCAGAATTCTGACTTTTATCTCAGAATTCTGACTTAGAACTCAGAATTCTTACTTTTATCTCAGAATTCTGACTTAGAACTCAGACTTCTGACTTTTATCTCAGAATTCTGACTTAAATCTCAGGATTCTGACTTTTATCTCAGAATTCTGACTTATCAACTCAGAATTGTGAGATAAAAGACCGAATTGTATAGAGACGGTTGGTAGAGTGCATTTGGCTGTTAGTTTTCGAAGTGTGACTGTCTCCAATGGATTTAGATAATGTTAATGTCCAACATTGGTATTTCGGAAACGGTAAAAGATACAACGTGGCTCAAATTAGGAAAAAGTTGCTTAATTTCATGCCGATTCAAAATATGCGAATAAGTTTACTATATTCCGGACCGTTCGGGAGTTATGCAGGAAAAAACAAAATTTGCCAGTTTCTTTTATGTCAAATAACTTTTCTTGAAATAAATGTAGACTTTTGAAATTTGGTACGTTTACATAGTTTGATGAGAGCTTTCGATTGCCGTACCAAAACATGTTCTAGGGCTACTAGTTTTTCGGTAACAATATTCAACTTTTGTATTTCTTATGGGCGCCATATTGGATTTATTTTCATTAAATACAGAAAGAATTTACAAGTACGGTGATATATCATACTTGATACTTTATTCAATAAATATGGATAATACACGCGATTAACGGTAAATAGTATTTATTCACAAATAATGGACACTCATTCATTTATAGTTAATTGTTACAATGCGTATTTTGAGCTTTTTGAGGAACTAATTATTATAATAAGAAAACAATTATTTGCACTGCTTGAACTGGCTGCCTTTGATAAAAATAGTTTTGCAACTAAGATTAGCGAAAGCTTGATTGAGGATAGGTGTTCCAAGTTGAATGTAATACCCACACTTATTTAAAAGATCAATCTTATTAGGAATATATGTCTGAATCTAAAAATTATAGAGTTTATAGTCTTTAAGTTTAAAAAATTCTGTGTTTTAAACAACTATGCCGCAATTATTTTCAAACGAGGAATATGCTGACATGATATTCATTGATGATATGGTTTTTGTAATGGAAATAGTAGAGCTGCACAAAGGGAATATCAGTGACGTTTTCCTGGTCGCCGGCACCCTAATTACACAACTTTCAGTAAGGTCTTCCAGTATTCAAGACAACACGGAAGGTTTCCTACTTCTAAAGTTGTGGAGCGTAATTTACATCAAGACATTCAAGAACAGAACAATATTTTAAATATTGTTCAACAAAATCCAAAGATTAGCACAAGGAGAATTAGTTCTGCCATTCATGTCCCTCATTGGAAGGTATGGAGAACATTGAAAAGGGAACGGTATTATCCATACCACATTCAGCAGGTACAGCGTCTTGAACCAGGCGACGGCATTCACCGCTTGACTTTTTCACGTTGGTTATCTAACTACCGTCCGGTCATTTACAGAACCTTATTTACTGATGAGGCGCAATTTACGAAAGATGGAGTAAATAACTCAAGAAACGACCATGAATGGGCACAACAAAACCCCCATGCGAAACGCCAATGTCATTCGCAGCACAGATTTTCTGTAAATGTTTGGGTCGGGCTTGTAAATCGACATTTGATAAGGCCACATTTTTTTGAAGACAGGTTAAATGGTAATGTTTACTTAAATTTTCTTCAAATAATCTTACCGAATCTGTTAGAAAATATCCATATTAGAGGCATGTTCTTTCAACATGATGGAGCTCCACCACATTTTAGCAATCAGGTTAGAGAACATTTAAATTATGAATATCCAAACAGATGGATTGGTCATGGAGGTCCACAAGAATGGCCATCAAGGTCACCGGATTGTAATCCTTGTGATTACTTTTTATGGGGCCACTTAAAAAACGAAGATTATAAGGTAGAAATCAATAACAGGGAAGAATTAATCCATCGTATCATTACAACCTGTGACGAAATACTAAATAATCCAGCAATGATACATCGAGCAATTGGAAACCTAGCTAAACTTGCAAGAAAATGTATGGAAGTATGGGGAGGCCACTTCGAAAATTTGTTGTAAAATTAATTTGCCATTTTAAAGTAAATTTAGATATTAGTTTGTTTGTGTTCTGTTGTTTTCTTCCTTGTATTAAACAAGTGTAAAAAGTTGTTTTGTAGTTTTGACTGAAAAGTATAAGTCACCCTGTATCTTAATAACGAATGGTCAATGAGCCATTTCTAAAGGCGATACGGGTTACCCTAGATGTCCTCTATCTCCCACTAAGCCATGTCCCTCTCGTGATGCAACTATTTTTATCATGTATTGTGTCTTTCACTTAATTTAATTGTAGAAGCCGTACATTTGTACATTTAACAGCGTATTTAAATAACCACCAAAGTGTAACAAAAAAAAGAAACAGGTCTTTTGGATTACTTTTTTGTGTTCTTTCCGAATATCGTATAGAAATTTAAAAAAAATACATACAGGGTGATGTTTTCTAGAGGTAAACTTAAAATTAACAATTTTTTAAGTCCGGACCTGGATTTTTTTCCTATCATACATGCACGAATGAAAGTATCGTTAGTGCATTAATCCTACCAAATATGAACCCATTATTCCGTTTCCTACCAAAGTTATGATAAAAAATAGTTTTGACCGAAAATCATAAATCACCCTGTATCTTAATAACGAATGGTCAATGAGCAATTTCTAAAGGTGGTTGTGGTTACCCTAGGTACCCTCTATCTTCCATTAAGCTTTGTCCCTCTCGAAATGCAACACCCTGTATATATAGGTATATAGACATATTACTTCTAAATCCATTGCAGACACTAATACATCGCCAACTAATAGGAAAATGCGCTTTACCAAGCGTTTTTTATACAAATCGATCTTTCATCTCACAATTCTGAGATAAAAGTCAGAATTCTGAGTTCTAAGTCAGAATTCTGAGATCTAAGTCAGAATTCTGAGTTCTAAGTCAGAATTCTGAGATAAAAGTCAGAATTCTGAGATAAAAGTCAGAATTCTGAGATAAAAGTCAGAATTCTGAGATCTAAGTCAGAATTCTGAGATAAAAGTCAGAATTCTGAGATAAAAGTCAGAATTTGTGGCCCTTCTACGCCTTCGTACGAAACCGATCAGTGACTGGCGGTTAGTATCGATGAAGGATGTGTCGACTTCCATAGAGATGCCGGAATAATGCAACGCCAGTCGGGGCACATTGGCCGAGGAGTTGTTGCTTTCGGCATCTCCTTCAATTAATAATATATGAATGTTCAAGTAAGTACATTTGGACATTTTAACAACACCTATAATTTAAATAAATATGCTATAACGTTGTTATAGTTAATAAAAATATGCTTAGTGAAAATACAAAATATGAGTTTTGCTTTAGAGCTTTAGATTTGCAACAGTTTTTATACAGAGGGACATTTCACCGACATCTCAGTGTATATACCTTATGTCCTAGTTCTTTAACTAGCGTTCCCATGAAGGATACAATTTAAGATTCATTTAAGGCCAAATCAATTCAAAATGAAATATGGTGGCATGCGTCATACAGCCAAACACCGCATAATTAAGACAGGTTTGTTTGAATGTACGCTTTGCGGATTTCACCTATCCGGTTTTTTTTTCATT